>OY728142.1:1175927079-1177177079 GCA_963277665.1 Viscum album | reverse complement strand
ATTATTTTAATCCCATTGAACCACATTTTACTTTCTAATGAAAACCATGTATGTTTGATTTTTTAAAATCAAATCACAGAAGTGGTAATGTTTTATTTAAACGAAAAATCAGTTTTTTAACTACCACTTAGTGGTTTCACTATTCATAAAAAATTGAAGTTTTTCAGAACAATGCCAAAATTTCACCCTAAGATATAATTGATATTCCGAATTCAAAAATGATGTCTATTTTAAAAAATTAGAAAAATATAAGTTGCATTAATTAATTTTATAACCAATTCTCGCTGTCACAACAAATAGCGTGTTTTTAAGAAATAATATATATCAAAAGATTGACAATTGTTTATGTCCAAGTTCAAAGTGAAATTAATTCTAATGACCACCATTAGATAAAATGGTAAAAATATATTCTAATTATACTTTAAAACCACTCAATAGTATAATTTATCACTATATATTATTTTGATTAAAAAAGTTGTTTTTAAGTATTTTTCACTATTCATAAAAAATTGGAAGTTCTCAGAAAAATGCCAAAAATTCAACGTAGGCTAATTTCGATATTCCGAATCCAAAAATGAAGTCCATTTTGAAATATAAAATATATATAATTTCAAAAAGTGGGTATTACTATTCATAATGGCTATTTTTATTGGTCGCGGTGTGTTAGAATCTCGAACTTGCGTACAATGCAAGCTATTGCATTATTGAAAGAGAAGCGTATCGTGGAAGATAGGGGTGTTACATTCTCCCATCCTTTAATAAATTGCGTCCTCACAATTTGAAATTTTTTTTGAAAATAAAAGGTTCAAAATAGAAAATAACTCTATAGAAAACCCACATCAGAAATAGGGTTAATAAAAATATAACTTTAAAATATAGAAAGATAAGTACAAAGGTCACCCGAGATAGTCCATACTAGGATTATATGAAAATATGGATATGGAAGAAAAAAAACCATCAAGGTCTGATGGAGAGTCGTAGAAAACTGGATTAGGAGAAAGTTAACCATAAGAAAATCACAAACTTGTGATTGGTTAAATAGTCATTGAATCCCCAGTTAGAAAAGTTAACTGACAACCTTTTTGTTTTAAGTTACCTTTTATAAAGTTGAGGAATTTATTTATGAGATTTACTAAGAACGTAAGGGAATATACATACTTGTCATGTAGACTTTCATTCTTTAATAAATTTTTACCACAAACCCATATTTCACTCTAAAAGGTAATAGAACTCAAAAATATTCTATTTATCCTAATTGTATAAGGTTATAAATATTACCACATACCATTTAGATTAGGAAAAATATTTTGTAATAACCAGGGACTTCCTGTAGGCTAGGGGTAGGTAATAAAGGTCTGTCGCACTATGGTTGTGGGTTCGATTCCCGCAGCTTTGTCCGACACAACGGGTTATGCCCCACCCTGGAGGTTGTCCTTTTCCTAAAACTATAGTATTGTAATATTCCAAAAATAATCTTCAGAAATGTTTTAACCATAAAAAATACTATACAAAGCTCAACTTAATCCATTCCAACCTTTATAGTTATCCAAAATACCTCCGTCCAGACTTTCTCTAAAGGGTCCTTAAATTCCAAAATGAATTGTAACATTAGATTCCCTAAACAAAGTAAATTTTCTCTTTTTGTCACATACTAAAAATATGATTTCCTTCATCATATTAAAACCTTAATGATAACAACAAGTACTGTAGTACAATCCTGATATATATCACATTGTTTTTATAACCAGAATATAATCCTTGAGTCCAAAAGCACTAATACATTAATTATTCTGCTTCAACTGTAGTAATAGCATAATATTGTCCTTGATCCCTTGTCCTTTTCTGAGGTATGTTTCCTTGACGCTTAGGAAATTCATTTGTATAATGTCCCATTTCCCTACAATTGTAGCATTCAACATTGATAGCCTCTTTCTTTCTCTTGCAATCACGCGTCTAGTGACCTTTTTCCCCACATTTATAACAAACTCTCATTCCCTTCAGGCAAGTCCCAAGGTGTTTCTTCCCACAGTTATCACATATTGGAAAATTCTTCTTTTCCCACGTCCCTTTTTCCTTCATTCTCTCTTCCATCCTTTTCTTCTCTTTCTTCCCTTCAAATCCATAAGACTCAGAGAATTCTTTACTTATCTTATTAACACATGATACTATTTATTCATATATTGAGAACACATGGGAGATTATTTCCCTTCTAAATGTTGGATTAATACCGTGAAATATATGATCCTTCTTACACTTTGGATCATACGTATTGCTGGATTTCACATTCCTTCCACTGGGAACCATTTCTATACAATGGCATAAACAAGGTTAGTTTATGAATTGCAATGAATAATTACAAACTTGTAAAATACTTAATGTAAATTGAACGGTTTATGGATATAATCCACAATCATAAAAAATGTTTTCTTTCATGAAGTATATACTCATAAACCCTCCATAATGGTTTGTAAGGAAAATGAGAATTATCCTAAGCATATACCCCAGGAGTGTCGTAACCAAGAGTGCAGCACGACCCGTTGTCATGCACCAATTCCCATTTGATTCTAGCTCAAAGCAGTGTTTTCGGGTTTTACCCATAGGTACATCTGTTCCAAAGCTACCTCTACCTGCTCATATCCAGACAGGGATGTATTGCTCAGAAAACTCACAAAATCTCTATAATACCAAAATTCTAGGAAGTTATTCTATACTAATCCTCAATGTATATCTTAGGGCTATGTGCTCTAACTAGAGTTTATCTAAATCTAGCATCTAAGGTTAGTACTAAACTGCCTCTAATACCAACTGTAACACCCCGACCCCAGCTACCCGGAGTCGGTGCGTTACTTCGTAACATTGTCATGATCACAAAAGATCAAGTCTCGAAAGACCGATTAGTTTAGTAGCCTTGGAAACACTAGATACATTCATAAATGTTACATTACATCATAAAGTGAAAACTACAATAACAAAGTCTCCATAGTCCACACACATATCCTCTTATGACTATCCCTGCAGGTCATTCATAAAATACTTCTTCACATCCTAGAAAATATTAAAACATTGAAAGGGGTGAGCTCAGATGCTCAGTAAGGATAACAATATAGCGGAAGATTTCATAAATAAACATTAACATTTAAGGAAATGTATAACTAAAACAAAAGCCTTTTAAACTTGAACTTTAGAATAATATGGCAATAGTAAAATGAAATAATTCCATTTACTTACTCACATGGATATTCTACTAGTCGAATAATCACATGAAATATCAATAACCACTTTCATAATGATGGAATTCATAATGCCAGACTATCATAACCACGTATCCAAGGCCTCATGCCAAGACCACAAATAAGATTTTGTCAAGGCCTCATTCCAAGACACTAGTTTGTATCATGAGACCTACCGATGCAATTTTTTTAGAATATACTTACGTTTAAAATTTCTTGAATATACTCCAGTGTTTTTCTGAAAACATTATGCAAGCTTATGAAAACAAAATAACTAATTGTGAGACTGCTCGACTAATTACAGGCCATGATGGGTCCACGCCCAATCCCTTCCTGTCTACCACACTTGAGAGTTGGGTTTTATGAAAACATTTTTAAGCTTGCTTTAAATACGTATACATTTGCACTAGATTTTCATATATTTTAGAGAAATCTCTCTTTTTTTTGAAATCATTTTAAAAAGTTATGGATTGTAGAGGAAGATGAAAGTCAAATAATGGTCACGGTGGCGAAGAAGTCATTGTCTCAGCATATGTATAACAAATAAAAACATTCCCTTTTGTTGTTTAGTAAGAGCTTCGTATAAAAAATATTCTTTTTGAATAAACGTAAAATTCAAATGGGTTTATACACTATATAAAATAAAGTTGTGTATAAAACAAAATATGCCTCAATGAAAGGAGATTGAGACGAAGTACTTAAAAAGATAATTTTTTAAATAAAATAGATATATTATGTGTATTCACTATAGGTACACATAAAGAAAGTACAAATACAAGATAGTACATAATAATATCATGACATAATTTGAAAGTAGGAGATTAACCCAAAGATTGAAAATTGGGTTAAGAAATTCCCTTACCTCGTGTCCGAATTCACTAGACCATTCTTTGATCTCCTAAATAATAAACTAGAGTTAATCTATACCTTCTTAAGAACCTTTTTCAAGTTCATTATTTCTTTTATATCACTTATTACTATGTCATGAACATTATGTAATTATTTAAGTTTATAACGGTCGTTTTGTTGATCTTAGGTACTTGAGTCAAAAATAAACTCCTTATAATTACACTTTTTTCATGTGGTAAAATATCCATTATATCCACAATTATATTCATGATGTATATATTATATACATCATATATATCCAATATATACATTCATTTATAATATTACATAATATTTAGAGGTAAGAAATGAAATGCACCGTTCATGGAGACGATAAGCCGTACGTACGCATGAACGCTACTTTCATTTCCATTTCATATTTAATAGAATGAAGTTATAATTATATAAAGGTATAATATAATTCCAGTATAATATAATGTATAATACCATTTATTACATCCTTTATACATCCCACAAATGGCATTATCAATTCAAATCACTTTGAGGGGGCGGTAGTCCGCACTTCCAAAAATGAAATTATCGCGTTTACCTATAATGGAAATCATAAATTATGACATAAATGAGAAATAAAGAAGAATAAGGAAAACATAAACATAATATATATATCATATATGAAAATAGTGTCATCAAAATGGCCACCATTAGAGGTGTTAGAAGAATATTGAACAATCATCGTTTCGTGAGGCAGTATTTCGCCACCCATAGAAACAGTATGTTCTTTAACCATTAGATGAAGGTGTGTGTAAGTGTAAACCAAATAATTATCATAAAAACGTCCTATTATATTTTATATACTGGTGTTGTTACAAAATAAAGTAATAAAAAGAGTTTAAGGGGTTGGAGAAGCAAAATAAAACAAAACAACACTAGAGAAGACATTACCTTAAAATCGGGTAACTCTTTTTGATTTGAGCCAAAGTCTTCCTTGGGAAGAGTTATTCCCAAAGTGAGGATTCTAGGAGTAATAGAAGGAATTTGGGAGAGTATTTGGGAAGAGGTTGGCCGAGTCAAATGGCTTGAAGTTGTGAGTAAGGTGGTAGTGGTGGGGGCCTTTTATAAGAGGAGAGAAGGGGCACTCTTGGAAAGATTGAAATGTTACATTATTATGAAATAATTTTTCGGATTCTAAAGGTCCAAAACTTATATATTTCTAGGATAAGGTGATAAGGGTTATAAATATACTCATACAATAGGTTTTTGACAAGTTTAAGTCTTATATTTTACATTATCTTTTCATTTTATTTAAATCGTTAATTAATGAGGTAATCACTGCATCATCATGGTGTCATAAATAATTTAATTTATTTAATGTCTAAAAATTATAAAACAAATATCATGATGTAGGAAATATTTTTATCTTTCTAATTAATATTTATAGTCAAAAATATTACTTGTATAACCCCATTTAAAAATTGTTTTAATAAAACAACTTATGTTTGTGACATTTTTATTTTAACTTTAAATAAAAGTTATTTATGTCATTTTCCCACCAAAGTGGCTCCATGGGGTCCCCAAGTTGACCCATGGTTTTTATTGGTCGTCCATGACTCATCAAATAGTGGTAGGACAAGTTTAAAGGTCATTCCATATTTTATAATACTATTTTTACCTTAAATTTCACTAATTACCTTTAAATGCGATTAATTAAACTTAAAAGTTAATATTCACCAAAAAATTATTTTAATCCCATTGAACCACATTTTACTTCCTAATGACAACCATGTATGTCAGATTTTTTAAAATCAAATCACAGAAGTGGTAATGTTTCATTTAAATGAAAAATCAGTTTTTTTAACTACCACTTAGTGGTTTCACTATTCATCAAAAATTGATGTTTTTCAGAACAATGCCAAAATTTCACCCTAATATATAATTGATATTCGGAATTCAAAAATGATGTATATTTTACAAAATTCCAAACATATAAGTTGCATTAATTAATTTTATAACTAATTCCCGCTGTCACAACAAATAGCGTGTTTTTAAGAAACAATATATATCAAAAGATTGACAATTGTTTATGTCCAATTTCAAAGTGAAATTAATTCTAATGACCACCGTTATATAAAATGGTAAAAATATATTCTAATTATACTTTAAAACCACTCAATAGTATAATTTATCACTATAAATTATTTTGATTAAAAAAGTTGTTTTTAAGTATTTTTCACTATTCATAAAAAATTGGAAGTTCTCAGAAAAATACCAAAAATTCAACATAGGATAATTTCGATATTCCGTATCCAAAAATGAAGTCCATTTTGAAATATAAAATATATATAATTTCAAAAAGTGGGTATTACTATTCATAATGGCTATTTTGATTGGTCGCGGTGTGTTAGAATCTCGAACTTGCGTACAATGCAAGCTATTGCATTATTGAAAGAGAAGCGTATCATGGAAGCTAGGGGTGTTACATTATCCACTCCTTCAATAAATTGCATCCTCGCAATTTGAAAATTTTGTTTGAAAATAAAAGGTTCAAAATAGAAAATACCTCTGTGGAAAACCCACATCGGAAATAGGGTTAATAAAAATATAACTTTAAAAGATAGAAAGATATGTAAAAAGGTCACCCGAGATAGCCCATACTAGGATTATATGAAAATATGGATATGGAAGAAAAAAAAACCATCAAGGTCTGATGGAGAGTCGTAGAAAATTGGATTAGAAGAAAGTTAACCATAAGAAAATCACAAACTTGTGATTTGTTAAATAGTCATTGAATCCCCAGTTGGAAAAGTTAACCGACAACGTTTTTGTTTTAAGTTATCTTTTATAAAGTTAAGGAATTTATTTAGGAGATTTACTAAGAACATAAGGGAATATACATACTTGCCATGTAGACTTTCATTCTTTAATAAATTTTTACCAGAAACCCATCTTTCACTCTAAAAGGTAATAGAACTCAAAAATATTCTATTTATCCTAATTTTATAAGGTTATAAATATTACCACATACCATTTAGATTATGAAAAATATTTTTTAATAACCAGGGACTTCCTGTAGGCTAGTGGTAGGTAATAAAGGCCTATCGCAATATGGGTGTGGGTTCGATTCCTGCAGCTTTGTCCGACGCGGCGGGTTATGCCCCACCCTGCAGGTTTTCCTTTTACTAAAACAATAGTATTATAATATTCCAAAAATAATCTTCAGAAATGTTTTAACCTTAAACAATACTATCCAAAGCTCAACTTAATCCATTCCAACCTTTATAGTTATCCAAAATACCTCCGTCCAGAATTTCTCTAAAGGGTCCTTAAATTCCAAAATCAATTGTAACATTATATTCCCTAAAAAAAGTAAAGTTTCTATTATTGTCACATACTAAAAATATGATTTCATTCATCATATTAAAACCTTAATGATAACAACAAGTACTGCAGTAAAATCCTTATATACATCACATTGTTTTTATAATCAAAATATAATCCTTGAGTCCAAAAGCACCAATACAATAATTATTCCACTTCAACTGTAGTAATATCATAAGATTGTCCTTGATCCCTTGGCCTTTTATGAGTTAAGTTTCCCTGACTCTTAGGACATTCATTTGCATAATGTCCCATTTCCCTACAATTGTAGCATTCAACATTGATAGCCTCTTTCTTTCCCTTGCAATCACGCGCCTGGTGACCTTTTCCCCCACGTTTATAACAAACTCTCATTCCCTTCAGGCAAGTCCCAAGGTGTTTCTTCCCATAGTTATCACATATTGGAAAAATATTCTTTTCCCACGTCCCTTTTTCCATCATTCTCTCTTCCATCCTTTTCTTCTCTTTCTTCCCTTCAAAGCCATAAGACTCAGAAAATTCTTTACTTATCTTATTAACACATAATACTATTTCTTCATATGTTGAGAACACATGTGAGATTATTTCCCTTCTAAATGTTGGCTTAATCCCGTGAAATATATGATCCTTCTTACGCTTTGGATCATACGTATTGCTGGAGTTCACATTCCTTCCACTGGGAACCATTTCTATACAATGGCATAAACTAGGTTAGTTTATGAATTGCAATGAATAATTACAAACTTGTAAAATACTTAATTTAAATTGAACGGTTTATAGATATAATCCACAATCATAAAAAATGTTTTCTTTGATGAAGTATATACTCATAAACCCTTCATAATGGTTTGTAAGGAAAATGAGAATTATCCTAAGCATATCCCCCGGGAGTGTCGTAACCAAGAGTGCAACAAGGCCCGTTGTCGTGCAACAATTCCCATTCGAGTCTAGCTCAAAGCGGTGTTTTCGGGTTTTACCCCTAGGTACATCTATGCCAGAGCTACCTCTACCTGATCGTATCCAGATAGCGATGTATTGCTCAGAAAACTCACAAAATCTCTATAATACCAAAATTCTAGGAAGTTATTCTATACTAATCCTCAATGTCTGTCTTAGGGCTATGTGCTCTAATTAGAGTTTATCTAAATCTAGCTTCCAAGGTCAGTACTAAACTGCCTCTGATACCAACTATAAAACCCTGACCCCAGCTACCCAGAGTTGGTGCATTACTTCGTAACATTGGCATGATCACAAAAGATCAAGTCTCGAAAGACCGATTAGTTTAGTAGCCTTGGAAACACTAGATACATTAATAAATGTTACATTACATCATAAAGTCAAAACTACAATAACAAAGTCTCCATAGTCCACACTCATATCCTCTTCTGACTATCCCTGCAGGTCATTCATAAAATACTTCTTCACATCCTGGAAAATATTAAAACATTGAAAGGGGTGAGCTCAGATGCTCAGTAAGGATAACAATATAGCAGAAGCTTTCATAAATAAACATTAACATTTAAGGAAATGTATAACTAAAACAAAAGCCTTTTAAACTTGAACTTTAGAATAATATGGAAAAAGTAAAATGAAATAATGCCATTTACTTACTCACATGGATATTCTACTAGTCGAATAATCACATGAAATATCAATAACCACTTTCATAATGATGGAATGCATAATGTCATACTATCATAACCATGTAGCCAAGGCCTCGTGCCAAGACCACAAATAAGATTTTGTCAAGGCATTGTTCCAAGACACTAGTTTGTCTCATGAGACCTACCGATGCAATTTTTTTAAAATATACTCATGTTTAAAATTGCATGAATATACTCCAGTGTTTTTCTGAAAACATTATGCAAGATTCTGAAAAAAAAAAACTAATTTTGAGACTGCTCGACTAATTACATGCCATGATGGGTCCACGCCCAATCCCTTCCTATCTACCACACTTGAGAGTCGGGTTTTATGAAAACATTTTTAAGCTTGTGTTAAATACGTATACATTTTCACTAGATTTTCATATATTTTAGATAAATCTCTCTCTCTTTTTTGAAATCATTTTAAAAAGTTATGGATTGTAGAGGAAGATGAAAGTCAAATAATGGTCATGGCGGCAGAGAAGTCATTGTCGCCGCATATGTACGACAAATAAAAACATTCCCTTTTGTCATTTAGTAAGTGCTTCGTATAAAAAATATTCCTTTTGAATAAACATAAAATTCAAATGGGTTTATACACTATATAAAATAAAGTTGTGTATAAAACAAAATATGCCTCAATGAAAGGAGATTGAGACGAAGTCCTTAAAAAGATCATTTTTTAAATAAAATAGATCTATTATGTGTATTCACTATATGTACACATAAATAAAGTACAAATACAAGATAGGACATAATAATATCATGACATAATTTGAAAGTAGGAGATTAACCCAAAGATTAGAAGTTGGGTTAAGAAATTCCCTTACGTCGTGTCCGAATTCACCCGACCGTTCTTTGATCTACTGAATAATAAACTAGAGTTAATCTCTACCTTCTTAAGAACCTTTTTCAAGTTCATTATTCCTTTTATATCACTTATTACCATGTCATGAACATTATGTAATTATTTATGTTTATAACGGTCATTTTGTCGATCTTAGGTACTTGAGTCAAAAATAAACTTCTTATAATTACACTTTGTTCATGTGGTAAAATATCCATCATATACACATTTATATTCTTGATGTATATATAATATACATCATATATATCCAGTATATATATTCATTTATAATATTACATAACATTTAGAGGTGAGAAATGAAATGCATCGTTCATGGAGACGGTAAGCCGTACGTACGCATGAACGCTACTTTCATTTACATTTCATATTTAATGGAATGAAGTTATAATTATATAAAGGTATAATATAATTCCAGTATAATATAATGTATAATACCATTTACTCCATCCTTTATACATCCCACATATGGCATTAGTGATTCAAATCACTTTGAGGGGGCGGTAGTCCGCACTTCCAAAAATGAAATTATCGCGTTTACCCATAATGGAAATCATAAAGTATGCCATAAATGAGAAATAAAGAAGCATAAGGAAAACATAAACATAATATATATATCATATATGAAAATAGTGTCATAAAAATGGCCACCATTAGAGGTTTTATAAGAATATTGAACAATCATCGTTTTGTGAGGCAGTATTTCGCCACTCACAGAAACAGTATGTTCTTTAACCATTAGACGAAGGTGTGTGTAAGTGTAAACCAAATAATTATCATAAAAGCATCCTAGTATATTTTAGATATTGGTGTTGTTACAAAAGAAAGTAATAAAAAGAGTTTAATGGGTTGGATAAGCAAAATAAAACATAACAACATTAGAGAATACATTACCTTAAAATCAGGTAACTCTTTTTGATTTGAGCCAAAGGCTTCCTTGGGAAGAGTTCTGACCAAAGTGAGGCTTCTAGATGTAATAGAGGGAATTTGGGAGAGTATTTGGGCAGATTTTAGCCGAGCCAAATCGCTTGAAGATGTGAGTAAGGTGGTAGTGGTGGGGGCCTTTTATAAGAGGAGAGAAGGGGCACTCTTGGAAAGATTGAAATGTTACATTATTATGAAATGATTTTTCGGATTATAAAGGTCCAACAATTATATATTTCTAGTATAAGTTGATAAGGGTTATAAATCTACTCATCCAATAAGTTTTCGACAAGTGTAAGTCTTATATTTTACATTATCTTTTCATTTTATTTAAATCGTTAATTAATGAGGTAATCGCTGCATCATCATGATGTCATAAATAATTTAATTTATTTAATGTCTAAAAATTATAAAAAAAATATTATGATGTAGGAAATATTTTTATCCTTCTAATGAATATTTATAGTAAAAAATATGACTTTTAGAACCCCATTTATAATTTTTTTTAGTAAAACAACTTATGTTTGTGACATTTTTATTTTAACTTTAAATAAAAGTTATTTATGTCATTTTCCTACCAAAGTGGCTCCATGGGGTCCCCAAGTTGACCCATGGTTTGTCTTGGTCGGCCATGACTCATCCAATAGTTGTAGGACAAGTGTAAAGGTCATTACATATTTTATAATACTATTTTTACCTTAAATTTCACTAATTACCTTTAATCGCGATTAATTAAACTTAAAAGTTACTATTCACCAAAAAATTATTTTAATCCCATTGAACCACATTTTACTTCCTAATGAAAACCATGTATATCGGATTTTTTAAAATCAAATCACAGAAATGGTAATGTTTCATTTAAACAAAAAATCAGTTTTTTTAACTACCACTTAGTGGTTTCACTATTCATCAAAAATTGAAGTTTTTCAGAACAATGCCAAAATTTCACCCTAAGCTATAATTGATATTCCAAATTCAAAAATGATGTCTATTTTACAAAATTCCAAACATATAAGTTGCATTAATTAATTTTATAACTAATTCCCGCTGTCACAACAAATAGCGTGTTTTTAAGAAATAATATATATCAAAAGATTGACAATTGTTTATGTCCAATTTCAAAGTGAAATGAATTATAATGACCACCATTAGATAAAATGGTAAAAATATATTCTAATTATACTTTAAAACCACTCAATAGTATAATTTATCACTATAAATTATTTTTATTAAAAAAGTTGTTTTTAAGTATTTTCACTATTCATAAAAAATTGGAAGTTCTTAGAAAAATACCAAAAATTCAACATAGGCTAATTTCGATATTCCGAATCAAAAAATGAAGTCCATTTTGAAATATAAAATATATATAATTTCAAAAAGTGGGTATTACTATTCATAATGGCTATTTTGATTGGTCGCGGTGTGTTAGAATCTCGAACTTGTGTACAATGCAAGCTATTGCATTATTGAAAGAGAAGCGTATAGTGGAAGCTAGGGGTGTTACAATTTGGATATTAGGACTACCACCTAGGAGGAGGACCTTTCAAATTTGGGGAAACATTTCATCAGGACTGGATTCTAAAGAGAAAGTCCTTTGAGCTCAAGCCTTGGAAAGGAATCCTATGTATCCCAATTATGATGGTAATTAGAGTTATCTTAGTTCATTTAGATTAGGGATTACACTTGGGAGGAGGCCCATTAAAATTTGGGGAAACATTTCATCAGGACTGAATTCATAGGAGAATTTCCATTGAGCTTAGGCCTTGGACAGGCGTCCTATATATCCCAATTATGACGGGAATCAAAGTTTTCATAGTTTTTTTAGCTTGAGGCTTACACCTAGGAGGTGTCCCATTCGAATTTGGGGAAAATGTCACCGGGAATGACTTTTGAGGAGAGCATACCTTTAGCTCAGTCCTTGGACATGCATCCTACATATCCCAATTATGATGGTAATTATAGTTCTCATAGTTCATAAAGCATAGGGATTACACTTGGGAGGAGGCCCATTTTTTGGGGGGATAATTGGATGAACCTTTTGTAAGGGCACCCCTTTGAGATTGAGCCTTCAAGCATGCGTCCTATGTATCCTGGTTGGAACATGAATTAGAGTTCTCGTAGTTCATGTGGGGTGGGGATTATGCATGAAGGCTGCCCACTTGAAGGGGGAATGATCTCTCATTTCATGTATGAGATGATATAGAGCTTAGGCCTAGATAAAGGCTTATTAGGTATCCCATTTGTGTTGGGAATCAGAGTTCTTGTAGTTCATTGAGCTTGGGGATTACACTTATGAGGATTCCCATTTATAGGAACCATGAGAAGGATCTCGACTCATATAGATTGTAAGGTTTAGTTGGGGATAATACCTAGAAGGATTCCCATTTTTTGGGACAATGAGGATGTCATGATTACCAATAACCTCTAATCCCATGTGGGTCATGCTTGGTGTGAGAAAAAAGAAGAGGTAGAGGATCTGAAGACCAAATGTCCTATATCATCTGCTAATAGATGGCACTAGATTTGGGAGAGAGATAGGGGCTTTGAACATTAATCCCTCACCCGTATTGATACCTAGGATAGTCAAATCTTGGTGATATACCTTGAAACATCCCAATATGAGGAAAAGAGGGCAATGGGTTACACCTCTCTCAAAAGGATAGGGGATTAACTCATGATAAGTGACCTTATATGGGTTCTGGGAAAGGGGAGAAGCATCATCCCTAATCAAAGAGGAAGGAAAGAGTGACCTTTTTTCTTGTCACTAACACTCATGGGAGGGAAAGGCCAATGGTTACCCCTAAAACTGAGAATAGGGAGGTTCATGTTGGTATCCCAAAGTTGATCATCAGGTCACCTTGGGAATGTAGACTTAGATATATTATAGGGTTCTAAACAATTGTGGGGATAGCCTTAATTATTATGCTTACCTTAGGTATATAAATTTATAAAGGCGCACTAGTGCACCCACTGATCTGATCATATGGGTCTGGTGGCTTTGGAGGAGTCATTGCTTGATATTGGTGTACTAGTTCATGGAAGATCTATGTAGAATTAGATGGTGATGGTGGGGCATGATTGGAGTCAGAGGGAATGAAAACCAAAGACACCCCATTCTATGTACTATTTTCTCACATGGGATGGGGGTAGCCCCGCATACCATAAGGCTATGTGGGTAGAGGGGTCATCCTCATACTGAAGTAGTACATGGATGTAGGTTTGGGCCACCACGTACCAAAGTGGTACATGTTCCTGGATGTGGTTTGCTACACTGCTCTAAGATCTATCAGTGTACTAATGTAGTACGCAACACAGGGTTTGATCTATGTAGAGACGCATTATATGGAGAACCAAATTGAAGAAGGGTCCTAGTGCCTATGGTTTGTGTGGAATTAATCCACAAGGGATTTTTGGTTCGTGATGGCACCAATTAGGTTCACGGTTCACCAATTATTATTAAGTTCATTTTTTATGGTTCATATCTAGTTATACCTGTGGAGAATTTATTCATGGTTCTCACTTCGTTGATGATTCAAAACTGAATTCAGAAGCTTCTTTATGTCCCAATCCATTCTTCCAGCCTCTAGGGTCTCTTTCGTGCTCTACCCCACTAGTCTCCTATGTGTTCCTTCTATAGAGAGCTAGGGAAATCATATCTATGGGCATGTGGCAACATTTTCAAAGGCCCATAAAGATATATCTCAACCTATGGAAGACTTAGTCAATTAGAGTTTGCGGAGGATGTGGTTTGTGAGACGTGGTTTGAAGAACCCTACTATCTTGCTTCATTCACAAACTGCTTAATTTTAAGGATGGTGTACAAATGGAATTTCTATGCTTGATTTCACCAACGACGTGGTTCATAACGCTCTGGGTTTGCTGGCCATCGCCCTATGGGCCATCACCTCATGGGTCATTCTGCACAATGATGGTTTGTTGTGAATGTGCCCCATGAACCTTTCCTAGTGATGGTACGTGGTCATCTTAAAACTTTTTCAAAATTTTATTTCTTCAAATTTCTTCTCAAATTTTCAATCCAATTTGAATCTATTTGTCTTTCTAGACCTGTAAGGATGTTTTCTTCCTTCTGTAAAGTTCTTGTGGGAGTATTTACTTCCCTTTGTGAAGTTTTTAGGACCCTACATCCATGACCGACTGTCAAAAGTATAAGGGACTTCATTCCCAAGTATCACTAGTATAAGGTATTCCAACTAGGCTTTATGATTATTAATATTCCATTTAAAAAAGTGTGTGACAATTGTTTATTTTAAAGAATGTGACATGGTCATACCACCCACTCTCCAATTGATTCTTTATAGTAATCAAATTTTGGATCCATGTAAAACCATATATAAGATGGTTCAATTACTAAATCATTTATGTTACCAAGGGTAAATTACACAGGCACTTTTTAATGGGTGAAAATAGTTATAGGGGACCTATAAAAGAAAGAATAAGGGGATACTAGGTCATTTTTATCAATGGTAATAAATTAAATAAGGGGTGAATATATTTTTATGGAACAAAATAATAGTTACGGTGTGTTGCATCACAGTGCATAATATAAAGAAACAAAACTTGATTGATAATCACTATACCAATAACCTTATGCCTATGAAGGAACACTCATCCAATATCATCCTTTGGTTTGGTCTAGATTGGAATGAAACAAAAAAATAGAAAAACTCCCTGAAAATGGGGCATATGAGCTCACACCAAAATAACTCAGTCAACAAAAAGAAGAATGAATAAAGTATTTGAAGTAGTGGAGAGATTACTAGTGGTGATCCAACACGACAGATGGATCCTGAATCGAATTCTAGATATAATAACGTGATCATATAATAGCTTAATATTGAGAGATATCAACATGAGGAGGGTAGGGAATTATGTCTACTATAAAAAAAGTAATAAGGAGGGTCAACTATTTAAAATAGAGGAAAAAGCTTCATTTTGAACAAAAATTAAAATTCACATGGTTTGACCCCACAGTTAGCTAAACCATGCACCAACCATGTGCCCATCTCTGCCCCAATTCACCCTTCATAAAGCTTATAGTACATGGTTAGACAAGCCTTGTGGAACCCATGTTCACCCTCTTCCTTAGCCTCATACAGTAGTGCATTCCGGTTTCACGATCTTGTAAAGGTGTTTGACCCCCTAACAGATCACATAATCACCATGTACTATTTTTCTTAACCATACAGACCCGGCTACATGGTTTATACTATTGAAGTGTCCTAGTTGTTTCCTCAAGATATCGGGGCTTTGAGATCCTAACAAGCCCCAGACACCCTCATTTCCTCTGTAACCTCATTAGTAATTTCTATTAAGATAGAAATATACAATGAAACTGAAATTAATAAATTCTATACCTCAAATAAAATTCAGGACTATACAATTTTCATTAACCAAAAATTAATTATTAATGGGATACTTAACCCAACATACATTTTTTCCTTTAGGGTGATATTTTATCAAGGAATCTATCACTATTCTAAATAGTTCCATGTTTCATGGTCACCACCGTATAATTTTCTTTCCCACACTATGGAATAAATGGATCTTCAAATTCAAATATATGATTTGATTTCATACTACCTGCATTAAATAAAAAAAAATACTCTTTATATATATATATCCACTAAGAAAATTATGAGTTTTTATAGGATAAACATCATTCATTAGAAGGAAAGTAAAAAAATAATTTACTATAATTATTTAATAAAAATAACATCATCCATAATCATATATACTTTCCACAATTTCATTTTCCAAATAATATTATGTTAAAGAATAATAATATAATCCTCTGTAATCATTTTTTCATTAAAAAAAATATTCATATTAAATGGATTGAATCCACTAAATATCTTTTGGAGAATTTCTATTAGTTATATTGTCTTATCTAAATGGTCTCCCCTAAGTTAATGCTAATACAATGAATTTTTGTGATATGAAATACCTATATCTAGTTCATATATATATAGTAATAGTACTATAATCCCATATAACATTAGTAGTATAGTTTGAATCATATTTTTAATTTATAATTAATTTTCATCGAAAACATTACTAAATTTTCCATAAATTATTCATGGTTACATCACTAAAATCTGGTAAGTATTCATATGAGAAATTAATTCATAATTTCATTCATAATTATTTTATTATTTTATCTAATTATTTTCCTTACTAAAATATTATATTTGAAGTAGATTTAAATTCCATTGTAATATACCCCCAAATAACCAACATTATTTTTGGGTGAACTAAATTCCAATTGAAACAAGGGGGGACATTGATAGAACTATGAAAATCCTAATATCTATTATTACCTGACACATAAAAAATCATAAAAACAATCTCATTACCATAAATATTTAATTTCAATATTAATTTTCCAATCAAGTTTTGGTTCACTCCCTTTAATCACTTTAATTATTCATATTAGGGTTTTACTGAGGTATCCCTTTATTTACATTATAATTAATTAATAGATCTTTTGTGTGAGTAAAATCATTTATCAATATTAAAATATCAATAAATATATGTTATATAGTTAGGATATATAATAATATAAAATATAAAAAATTATATTTTACTCAATACACAAATTTATGATATAAAACGTACATAAAACCCCATATGATGAAATCTCCTAAATGGATTCCTAGGAATTTTTTTGTTAATTCTCAATGAAACACCCTATAATATGGATTTTAAAATTAATTAAGAACTATACATAAGAGAAAAGTAGATTTTGGTTCTAATATTTGATCTTAAAAAAATTGATCTACAATAATTAAACCCAATAGTTGAAAAAATGATTTTTTAAACATATATTTCTCTATTTCAGTTTATGTGGATGTGATTAAAGTATAAAAAATATAACTCTGGGAATTTTAAAACCTTGATGTAGACCACAAAACTAATTATCATCATTCTAGACCTTCTATACCATATGACACTAAACAAAATGGAATCGTGATTCATATCACAATAACATAAAAATCATGACCTATTATTCTAATTTTCATTATCGTAAACTATTATGTATTATTTTGTAAGATATCAATGATAATAACCAATAAATTATTAATAATTTCAAGTGAAAATTCATTAAATATGATGAAAAAATATGTAAATAATATCAAACCAAATTCATAAATAGGAAATTAATATAAAATATTATTCTATTTTTCATTAACCCTCAACCTCAGGCGGATTAGAAAAAAGTTATTGAAAAATGCAACAATTAATAAAAATTATAATGGGAAAGATATAGTTTTTTTAGAAGTTAATTATATTATTTATAATCCAACTATACTAGAAAAATGTTTTATTAAACCACTATTTTTTATATAAAATAGTTAAATATTATCTAAATGATGCTATATATTATAGACCTTCATGAAATGATCATTTTACTATATAATATTTTTATTATAATTTACATAATTTTTTGTTAAAATAAATTATATGGTTATATTCAAGAAATAGATTCCTAGAGAATTATTTTCACATACTTCATATATAAGGCTTTTAATGAGAGATGATAACATTGTTCATTTTATAGTATAGTGTGTTGATCTATTTAAGTTTGACTCTTATTCATGTCAACTCCAATGACACAACCAAAAACATAAATGTTTTCTTCTCAATTATAATTTTTTTTTAATTTTTCACAATTATTTAATTATTATATATCTTAATTTTTTCATTCACTATGATCTTTTATGGACATTATAAAATATTTACCATGTTATATGAGGTTAATAAGACCAAGATGATTATATTCAACTTATGTTTTTCATTATGTTTTACTCCATTAATTTAATATCATTTTATTATGATAAAATTTACATTCTATATTAATGTCACTATAGTGGACATAGACCATTCTAGAATATTTCTTGTACATTAAACTAGAAACCACATCATTATTTTTAAAGATATAGTATTCCTTTATATCATATATAAATTGGACTTCTTAGTTTTTGGTGACAACACATACACCTAGATATATCATTCTTATATGTGTCTAGAGAATAATTTCTATTTGTAATTAAAAAGTATTAAGTTTTATTTTTTAAAAATATGTGAGGAAATTGTGATTCTTGGATGATTTTTAACAACAATCTTTATTATTTAGATTAGATTTGTCGAAAAAGGGAGCATCGGTTTTTGGGTTGGATTTATTTTCCACACCAAGATAATGTTATTCGATGGAATTCTCTAAGTGAAATGGAATTCTAAAAATAATCTATAGGGATAAGAAATTGATCATAGTAGTGTCAAGGAATATTCAAGAATGTTGTGATGAAGTTTCCTAACAAAGGAAAGATTAAACCCTAGTTAGTGTGTATAGTGAAGGTGAATAAGGAACCAGGTGTGGAATCATCCATTACATAGAGAATATTGAAGAGTAGGATTCCCAAAAGAGGAAAATAGAAATGAAGAACACTATTGTGGTCCCTATGATTTTATTAAAAATCATATTAGGATTCACAATATGGGAATTTGGAATGGTACTATGTTGTAGTGGTCCCCATGGTGTTATTACAGATCATAGTTGTGAAACAATCATGCACACTATAGTACTGTCAAGGATGGAGTGGTTGTGGATGATCATTATGAAGGTTATCCTGAGAAAAATTTTGTTGGTATTGATGTGTTGAAATGGAAGTTTTATTGAGAAAAATAGGATAAATGTAATTATAGTGGTATAAATAGTTGGTGAGAAGAATTGTGTTGAAAACATTTAGTGAGAATATATAACATAGGATGGACTTTGTTTTAGTGAAATGTGTGGTGTCTCGGGAAGATCCCACTAATAAATGGGGAATCCCATTTTTTTGTGGTGGTGTTTGATGGTGGTTTTACTCATAAGGTGGATCTGTAAGCCAAAACATTAAAAATAAGAGGATAATGACATAATTGTTGGTGTGTTGATGAGAAGAAAACACTTTTTTTCACCTCACATTATTGATGGTAATATCAATGAATAACACACATATTTTGGAAGAAATTTTTATAGAGATGCTAGAAAAATTCTTGAATACTACTATAATTATGTATCTTGGTTATAGAAAAATATTTCATCCTAATTTGATGGATTTTGTAGTGTTACGCATGTAAATTAATTCAAAATTTTATTCACACTGCAAATAAGAGAGAATGATGACCAAGATGTTTTTAAGGTGTACCGTGGTTATTGAATTCATAAAGGAAGTTCAGGAGGAGTTATGTTTGGTTTTCATATCCCATAATTATGTCAATAGGTGTCCATTTATTGGGAACATGACCTTCCTATTCCAATATATGGTTTTCTACTTGATATAAGAGGCCCAAGAGGTATAATAGATACCCAAGAACATATTAAATATCCAATTATAAAAGGAATAGTGGTTTTCTAGGTGAGGGGATGTAAATAAGAAATATTTTTTACCCTTTCAAGACTCCACCATTTAAGAAGAGGTGATTGTTATGAAAATAGAAAAGAGAATAAGATTTCCAGATTCACTATAGAGGAATGACAAGGTAATTAAAGGAGATATTATTATATTGGGATAGAGAAGAATAGTAGAATTTTAATTGAGTATCCATTCATACCTAAGGATGAAATCCATGTAGATGAATCTAGTAAAGGGACATGCATGTATATAAATGTTGTTGAGGTGATAATTTCCTCCATTAGTGAGCATCATAAATAATGTTCGAGGTATTGACACTTGGGATCTAGTGATATTTCCATAAACATTATAAGGCAGTGAGCCTATGCATAGAGTGACCTATACCAAAACTATTTTAAGGGTAGTTACCCTTGTGTACATAAGTGAGCTTTATATTTATCTTGTGCATGATATATCATTGATTCATGATCCTTGGTTGTATACTACTGAATTTGACCTATATAAATTATCATACACATATTTACTATATGCATGCACAAGAAAGGTGAGTTAAGAAACCATAATGAATATCAAAGAATAAGAATCATTCAAGTGGAATGTTAAATGGAACATGTTAAAAATCGAGCAGATCTGTGGCATCCCACCTTTTTATTATATAAATTTTCATTATATTTTATAAACAGAGGATCTTTAAAGTCTAGTGTTTTGGAAATCAGGAACATAATACATGAAGACAACATAAAAAATTCTTATAAACCACTTGTAAGGCTTAATAATAGGTTAATACTATGTACAATTACTGCATCTCATATCCTAGAGACATACATCAAAGGAAAGGGTGAGCAGAAGACCCAGTAAGGGTAAACAAGGGAATCAATGTACTTGTGATATCAATAAGAACTTGAATAAAAACATAAAGACATGAGCAATGGAAGTATTGGAATATCATAATGAAAATAACTTGGAACATAACTTGAATATGTGGCTACAAAATTTCATTTAGGCATTCATGAACATATCACCAAGGTCCATCCCCAAGGTGTCATAAAAATTACCAAGGTTATTCACCAAGGTATCGTGAAACTTGTCATCTCTAGAGATTAATTCTTTACCCAATGAATTGGAGCACTATTAGGGTGCAACCTTAATATGTATTTAATTTTATGTGAGCCACATAGATCATAATTAAACATTTCATAAAAAACCCATGGAGAAAAATAAATGGGTTTCATTTCAAGATCGTGACGTTTTAAAAGTTCTTAAAAAAATAAGATCAATATGGCATTTATAACCCATGAAAAGGGAGTTAGGGTTATATGTATGTCAATTATAGAATCAAATAAATCATATTTATATATTTATGAACATCCAAATAAATGAAATAGTTCTAGGTATTAACATAAATAAAACAAGAGAATTTCTGGATAGAAAGAGATAGAAATTTTGAGGTGAAATTTCTACAGCATAACGGCTATATAACATGGTTTTAGAAAACATTGAAAAAAGTGGGTAAAAGAGTAAAACACTAATAAATAACTTATAATACAGTATAAATACATAATAAAATTGATACAAGAACTTGGTATGGAAATTTTAATGACATACAACATGAAAAGGAAACATGAAAGAAAAGAGGAGACACAATTCCTTTTACAAAAAATTCGACAGCCTAACGACATCACATTAAAATTAAGAAAACAAATTGATGAGATAAGAAAGGGTCTCTCAAAAAATAGACATGAAATGGAAATTAATTATAACATATGGGAACAAACCCTCAACAAAAAGAGATGGAAACTAGAAGACACAACATAAAGGAAGTCATGGCTTAAAAGAGGAGGGTGAAAGGATTCCCTTACCTTGAAGAGTAACTTCGAAAGCATGAAGGTCGGGACATTGGGAGGCTTTAGGGAAACTTGGGAGGACTCATTGGGAGGTAAATAGACCAGAACTTCGTTGGGGAGGATTTGGAAATTAAATGAATGAGGGAATGTCTTGGTATTTATAGGAGGAGTGAGAGAACAAGGCATTAATTGCTAAGGGACACCTCATCGGTGGTATTGGAAAAACCATGGGCTTTCCCATGGTATTTGCCCATGTTATTGGACAATTGGGAAATATCATACCTTATCTTACTATTCATAAGTCTACCAAAATTATTTCATAATCATTACATCCTTAATGATGTCATTAAACACCCGAAACTCAAAACTGTATTTTCACTATTCACCAAAATTCAACTTTCTCAGAAAAATCCCAAAAATTCACCTTAACCAAATATCGATGCTATGAATTAAAAAATGAACTACATTTTATGAAAATAATTTTCTAAATAATTTTAATTTAATTTTTAAATAAAAAAACGATTCACTAAAAATTCAATTGTTTTAGAAAAATCCCAAAAATTCACCTTAACCAAATATCAATGCTCTAAATTCAAAAATGAACTCCATTTTATGAAAATAATTTTCTAAATATTTTTAATTGATTTTTTAATTAAAAAAACGCTATTCACCTGAAAAAACTAATACTTAACCAATAATTTTTGGAACACTTATTTGCCTATTTTATTGAATCACATTACTTAATCAAGGTGCCTAAAATATATTAATACTTTCATAAGTCAGGTTACTTAATCCATTTTATCAAATTACTAATCATAAGCATAAAATCACTATTCATAATTTATTATTCACCAAAAATTAAGTTGATCTTATTATACTCTAAATTTCATACTAAACACAACCATAGAAGACTATTTTTTGAAAATCATTACACATTTTTAATTATTTAAGGTTTACATAAATATTTTAAAATATCATTTTTCCAAAATTCATCAATAATATACATCCTATATTTATCTGGACATTTGAGATTTACCAACTTCACCATAAAAAGAAATAACAATTTTTATTTATCTCAAAGGATTACATGAAGCAGCTATGGTCTCATTACATATCCCCTTATAACATCAGCATATGACCTAAGTGTAAGGTGTGCTAAGGTGATAGAATTCTGGGGAGGCTCGGCCAACATATCTCGAGTGGTGATTTCTATTAGCTTGAACTTCTCCTGAAGGCAATTCCATTCCAGCTTCACACGATGAAGTTCATCTTGGGTTTGGTCTAGAACAAAGCCAAATGGTGCTACCTCCTTCACAAGTTCTATCAGATGGGCTTCGATCAGCCCAAGACTACTGGATAAGGCCATCAAATCTTCTTTATGTATTAAGATCACTTGTATTTATAGACAATAATCGCAACATTTAGTTTCCAACGGTCATATTGACCAACAGTCATATAACCATCGAAACCCAATGGTATCATTTTAATTATACTCATTTCATTAAATAAATGAAATAGTTTTGTTGAGTATAAAATAAAATAACACACAAAAAAAGGAAACAAAAATTATTCAAAAGTTTGGGTCGTTACAATATCTAGTGACCATTAATTTTTTATATTTTGATATCCCAATAGGGAAGTGATTTAAAGGAAGATGTTTTTTTAATTGGAAAACTAAATTTATACCCATATTACCCCCTCCCCTCAAGGTATATCTCACTATAATACCCTATTTAGGGACTAAAAATTTGTATCACATCTACGATGATTCATTTACAATGGTTTTTTTATTATCTAACTTGATATGAAGTGATTTATATATAAATGGAATCCATGGTGAAGGAACCAATATTTTATGAAATGAACATCAAAGAATAGAAATATGTATTCATTTCCTCTATGGTATATTCACTTAGAGTTACATGATAAGTCATGAAGTAAATAAATTTTCTTCTAGTCAAACATGGAGTTATCCTTAAAATATATCCATGAAATAGGGATATTTAATCCATAATAAAAAAGGAATTAAATTGTGCTTTTATAGTATACATATACATAAATTTTTAACATAAAAGTTTCTCCAATGATACGTGGATAAAATTGGAATAACTCCATAGTAATGATGATTCATATTCATTCTTTGACAAATGTAGAAGAAGAATAAGGTTGATAGAAGAAAGAACTATCATAACAAGAATTATATTTTTAAATATAATGTCACATTGGATTGTAACATTATTTTTTTAAAAATGTGTATAATTTATAACTCTATTTCATAGGTGAAAATAATATGCGATGAAGTAGTGGAAATAATATATTTTTTCCAATCAAGGAGGTGTGCATGAAATATCTATAATGAGATCATTATTCTACAAGTGAAGTTTTAATGATGGGATGTAATCCATGATGTTTATTTATCTTTTATTGATGATTTTTATATTGAAAAAAATAAAAGTGAAAAGAGGTAGAATTAAATTAAATCATAAAAGAAAATGGGAACAACGATGAAGAAACAAAGTGACATGATTGAGGAACTTTTTCAAGAAATTTTAAAATAAATAGTATCAAATAAGGAATTAAATTACATTATTATACCACTAAATACATAACTTTAATAAAGGAAACAACCATATATTATTATCACTTAATTTCTTATGGAAATTAATGAAAAATGAATATTAATGATAATGAAAATAATGGTCTTGTGAATAAGGTCAAAATAAACATCTATAGGGAGAATACCACTTATTTGGTAGCCACAACATGTGTACAATGTTTTTATTTTAATACAAGAAGAAAATAGATATTTCATGAATGAAGATTCCCATATAAGAATATAGCATTGAAGTGCTATTATTATAAGAGAATTGGGAACATCATAAGTAGATTTTTGAAGCCAACAAGACAAAAGTTGTTTGAATAAATTTAGTTGTACCAATATCCCAATCATGGGTAAACCAAATGATGATTGATTATTATATAAAATGATTTAATATTTCTAACCTAGGCCTCATCTCATGGTATTCCAATTAAAGGAATGAATGGAAGGGTAAAGATCCCCTAAGGAGACACTCCAATTTCATGATATTCAAGTAAAGTGTTTATCCAAGAGAAAGTATTGTTAATATTTAAAATATTTTTATTTTTTAGAGATTTAGAAAGATTATAAATGAAGGATTTATTAAGAACCAATATCCAAACACTCACAATAACTCCCTTGGAAACAAATAAAGAAAACATGGAAGAGGAATCAAGAGGTTGTTCCTGCTATGAAAGAGTTGGAAGTCAAGGTGAATATAGCACTGAAAAAGAAGTATTTGATGGTGTCACACTTGGATATCAAGGAATAAGTTTACAAAAGTTTTCGCACGCAATAAATTATGAGGGAAATTATGAATACTTAATGGAAAATAATGTCACAGGTGAGTTCAAAACTTAATGAAAATCAATATTAAAACTTTTGAATTATGATCGATTCCATAATGGTGGAAAAAACCAATCTAGAGAAGGATAAAAATTATCACATCCATGAAGGTAAGTGTGTTTGTGGTTTCACAAAAAGGATAAAATTTGATAAAAGGATGATATTTCTAGCTACAAGAGACAAGGATGATGAAATTAAATATTTCATTGCATTACATTCTCAAAATATTAATGTAAGATCCTGTATTTTTTTCAGGTATGACACTCTCTTATTTTTTCATGAATCATTTCTTTCAGTTTTTTTTATTGTGAATGTATGTCACTTGAATAAATGCAGTATTGAGTTGCAAGGAAACTTGTGGAAACTGGTGAGGACCTATATGGGGAGACTTTGTTGGGGGAAATGACTTAAAGACATGGATGTATTATTTTTTGAATTAATGGAGTTCAGGTGTAAATGGGTCAAGTGTTTCATGTGTCCTTGGTGAGTTGAGTAATATTAAAATATATTTGGTGTGTTTAAAAGGAAAATGGGTGAAAAAATCAACTACATAACATTTACACGCCATGTAAATAGATTACATGTCACGTAATTTTTGGAAAGTTTTAATAAAATAAACTCGAGTTGATGGGTTTTTCCTTATTTTACATTAAAAAAAATTACATAATGTGTAATCACATTACACATCATGTAAATGATAGACCTTCTATTTTAAACATGTTGTGTAGATAATTTTCATTCAAATCTATTTCATCTCCTCTCCTATCAACCCTATGACATCTTCCAGTAAATTTTGGTGTGTTAACTCTCCTTCCAGACATCTATTTTGTGTGAGAAATCCTTATTATGTGGTTTTGTTCATATTTTTCCTTCTCTCAATTTTTTCTCCAACCATTTTGGTGAAATAATTTGACTGATTGCATTGTTGGTTTGATCTTGATTTATTATGATCTAGGAATTGATTTGTAATCTTATGAACCTTTATTATTATGGGAGTTTTCAATGGGAAGCATTTTTGGGTCGTTATTTAAAGGTAGAGGGTCTAAATCTTAACCCTGTGGTTTTATAATTATCAAGTTTATGAAATATTATGATTTCACCATCGTTGTGTGTGCCCATATTAATTAAACAAATGGAATTATTCATTGAATTCATTTGGTTTCAAAAATATTTTTAACCATCTCATGGCTACCCATGTGGTGAGTGAACCATGATTTTAATTAACTTGGATAATGGATTAAGGTATGTTTAGAATGAAATGTGACCTATGGTGATTTCTTATTATATAATCCCAAAATAGTGGCTTGTTTATTAATGATATAATTTTTAATCAATTTTTGAATTAAATTGAAAAGTGTCATATGAATGAAGAATGTAATTTCAAATAATTAAATATTGATAATTGTGATGTGATATGGTGATATCCATGCTAAATTAAATGGATTGTGTTATATGTTGTAATGCATAAATATTTGGGTTGGCCCTAGAACTTGCACACTTATATGTTTTAATGTTGATATTGAGCAGGTTTGGCCCAGTCTCATGCTGTAATTATTATGGTTATAGGGCTATTCCTAGTCCCATAGTATAATGATTATAAGGATTTGACCCAGATTGTTGCGGATTTACCATGGTTATATGGTTGTGGTTTGATTTTTCAGAATACATGCTTAGATATATCTCATCATGGCACTGAAGTAGGTTATTTTACCTTAGTTATATTATTGTGGTTAGAATGGTCACAAGACTTGCTCAAAGGTATTACATCATGGCGCCAAAGTAGGTTATTTTACCTTGGTTATATGGCTGTGGTTGGCACAGTCATAAGATGTTCTCAGAAATATTCTGGTATGGAGCTGAGGCAGGTTGTTGTTATATTTTATTAATGGTTAAATTAATTAATATACCTTGTTATCACTTTATTAAATACACTTCTTATCTGAATGGTTTTGTTTATACTTGGTGGTATCAACCTATTGAGTTATACTCACACCCTATTTGGTCCATCGTTTATTACTCAAGAAGATTATGTGGATGTAGTTTTGGATAAGGGAAAATTACCTTTTTGTTGATTATTTGTTTGCAGATTGGATGGAGTTTGGAGATGGGCCCGAAATGGGGTTTGGGACTCGATACTTGGATTATTTTATTTTATTTTTCATGTCATTATTTATCATTTACCATAACATTTAGTTACATTCCATCACATCATTACATTATTCTTTATTTGTTTATTGAATTATTCAATTGGGGTTTATTACTTTCTTTCACCGTCTTTACATGGATTATCTCTATTTTATTATGAATTGTTTATACTACTATGATACTTCATACTTGGAGGTATAGTCTCCCCAATATACTTTTCACACCCCTAGTGCTAGTTGGAAAGCTCTTGTATATGTGGAGGCATGCTTGAGGTCTCGTAACCAACCCTTTCTGGCTACGTGAGAGAGTGCCAGATTGGGGGCGTTATAAAGTGGTATCAAAGCACTAGGTTTTACATTCTTTTTTTCTTAAAGTTTTAGAAAAGGTTTAAATGATACTAGGACATTTCAGGACTAGGTAACAAGCTTGTGCATGGTAGTATCTTACCCATTTATGGTGGAAAATTTGAATTCCCATGGATAATATTTCTTCTTGTGTTGTGTGCCTGTTACATTTGATATTATTTTACCATGGGTGATTCACATGTTGTGTGTGGTTATTGTTTTATGATGTTATTTTTTCTTGATATTTGTACTCATGTCCTAGTATTGTGAAAGATAATAACTCATGAAACATGATTGGAACATATGGATATATTGACATTCATTATTCATGATATAGGTATATCTATTTTTGAAGGTGATATATACTTTCCTGTAAAACTATGATATAATATATTTGTTTCACTGTATAATTAAATGAGATGTTATGTCATGCTAAAATACTCATAATACATGTCTGGATACATGAAGAGTTATTTGTTCTCTGTTTCATCCACCTATTGGTTTGAGATTTTCACAAGCCTGTTATCTAAGGTATGTGTTTTTATTGTAGAGAAAATGTATACTCGACATCTTTGAATTGAGAATCAGGATAGTGGAAATCATCACTCTCCTAACTCAATTAAACTAGAGATTCTTGTAGTTCCTGAGGAGTATATGAATGTTCAGCTTCACTAAAACTTCATGAGGGTTATGTGATCTATGGAAAGGGAGCCTCTTCGTATTGTTCCTTTGATTTCAGAGCTGACAAGAGAGTTTTTGTTGCAAGATCTACCCATATATACTGGGGAAGGGGGACCCCAGGTAATTTAGTTCTAGATTGAGTTAGTCCAGATGATCTTCAAGTATCTCGAGACACTTATGAATAGAAGGGTGAATCTTGCTGTGTATATGTTTCATGGACCTACAAAGCATTGGTAAGATATTATGGAGGAAGTTGGAAAATAGTATGAGCTATCTTGGAAGGACTTAAAGACGATGTTCCTCTGCCATTTCTATCTCTAGGACCTTGAGGGATGAAAAATATCAAAAGTTCATGCATTTGACGTGGGAGGGTTTTCCAATGTTGGACTATACTGGACGTTTTACCAACCTAAAGTGCTTTTCACTAGCTTTGGAAGCTGATGAATTCTATAGGGTGAGATGTTTCCAGTACAGTCTTCATTATGAGATCATTTCGTAGGTAAAAAATTTCCATTTAAAAATCTTTTATGAAGTGATAAACCATACACTCATCATGGAAGGGAACCAAAGAGAGGTCCCAAGAAGCAGCCATGCTATTTCAGTAGGTAGATCTGGGGGTTCTTGTTTGAGGGGTAAGAAGTGTTGTAATGATAGTTTTTTCTGAAGCAATAGTTGGCAGATCATTTAGGGAAGTGGACCAACTTCTCAAGATCATGTTTTGTTACAGTACTATCAATGTGTAAAGTTTTTCCAAAAGCACCTATGGGGTCCTTAACCCATATTAAAGTGTCATATATGTAGAATATTGGGTCATCTTTATAGGTTATATTTGAAATTTCTATATCAGACCAATGGAAGAGGATTGGGATAGGCACCAGAGTCGAGAAGGGGCTCAACTCCCTCTCAGCAGGTGAGTAGATGGAGTTCCACAAGCTATTCTGGATGAGGTAGGGAACATGGTACCTTGTGCATGAAAAACAGTATCAAGGATGGTAAATATCTTAATAAAGTCAGAATAGATCCAAAGGAATAAAAAAAATCCCATTTCACGTTATGTAGACTACTCCGATTAATGAGGATACATGACCGTCTACCATCATAGGTATAATTATTGTATAATCTGCCTTAGATTTTGTTTTCTTTAATACATTAGCATCAAATTATTTTTTCTCTTTTATTTTTGAAAATATTTTGGGATTTTATATGGAAATATTAGATGGCATTTTATCCATTAACATGTCATTTGGGTGCGGTTAGAGAATATCAAACATTATAAGGTGTGTTCTTTAGATATTGGTGGTTATTGTTTCTTTTGGGAACTAATTATGCTAGAAATGATAAGATTTGGCTTTATTCTTGGTATTTATTGATTAGTTATTTACTAGGACCATATCTAATATTACATTATGATATTTTCATCCCTATATTCAGAAAGAAACAGCTATTCTCACTAGGGTGAGTGAGATATTCAGGTTGGTCATGCATGACCAATTTAGTGCAGATTGAATTGTCTCATGACTCATATTTCAAGTATTTCCCTAGAAAATAGTGGAATGAAGTAGTATTATTTTCCTCTAGTGGTAGACAATTTTGAGGATGTCTTTCTAGATGATTTCTATGGTTCACTTCCAAATAGAGAGACTGATTTTATGTTCGAGTTACTGCCGAGAGCAGAGCAAGTTTCTATCCCACCTTATGGAATATCACCAGAATAGCTTGAGGAGTTGAAAGTTCAGTTTTAATATATAAAATATAATGTTTATATACAACCAGATACATCTCCTTGGGGTTATCATGTTCTATTTTCCAAAAAGGATGATGGATATTTGCGCTTATGTGTGGATTATCAGAGGTTGAACCAGATTACTGTAAAAAACTGGTATCATCTCCCACACATTGATGATATTTTTTATTAGTTAAGAGTTTCTAATATCTTATCCATGATTTAATTAAGATAATTATATCATCAGTTAATGGTGATACTATCAAACATACCACTTACTTATTTTAGGAGAAAGTATGGCTTGTATGAATTCGTAGTGATTCTATTTGGGTTGATTGATGCTTCCGTGATATTCATGGCTTTAATGAATAGGATATTTAATCATTTTTTATATAATATGTGGTGGTTTTTGTCAAAGACATATTATTATACTCCAAATTATAAGATAATAATTCCAAAAATATTGACATCGTCTTGGGTATATTAAGATAGAATCAACTTTATGCCAAGATAACCAAATGCAGTTTTTGGATTAAAGGAGTGCACTTTTTGGGCCATGTCATCTAAGAGGTAGGAGTTCCAGTTGACCTAGAAAAATTCAAGGCCATGATATCATGGAAACATTCCAATGAAATCTTTGAAATTTTTATTTTCTAGGTTTAGTATGTTATTACTAGTGTTTTATCCAAGATTTATCCTGGTTAGAGCACCAATGTCTGGGCTGACCAAGAAAGGGGTGAAGCTTATTTTGTCTAATTCTTATGAGAGTGATTTTCAAGAGATAAAAGGCAGATAAGACTTAGAACCTATATTCAGATTACCTATTCTAGGTAAATCATATACTGTGTATTATGACACATCCGTATTTGGACTTAGATCACTTCTCATGCAGAAGGATTGAGTGGTAGCTTATGGCTCCAAGTAACTGAGACCATGTGAGAGGAATTACCTTACCCACGATATGGAGTTAGTTGAAGTAGTACATGCCCTATGATGTTGGAGATAATATCTGATGGGTGAGAGGTTTTTGGTATACATGGATCACAATATCCTCAATTACATATTTATGTAGCGAGACTTGAACCTTTGGCAGAGAAGGTGGGTCGAGTATCTGTAATCTTTTGAATTTAAATTAGATTAAAAACTAAGAAAGGGAAACATCATTTCTGACACCTTGAGATGAAATACACAGAAAAAGGAAGTATGAGAATCTTGTGATGAGTGGTGGATAATGACCCTCTTTGTATACATGCATCCTAATGTTTAGAAGTATCAAGGTTGAGTATTTATGACTTAAATATCTATTATACCTGTGATTTTGGACCAGATTATGACTGAACAGTTATCTAATACGTAGGGCTCAATTATGAGAGAAACATTATATGGTGGGGAGAATCCATCAGGATGGTATCTCATTTATGAAAAATATCTTCTTTTCCATGGTTTAGTATGGGTTCCCAAATGCTTTCATGAGGAGCAGATAAGAGAGTTTCATGATTATATATGGGCGATGCTACCTAGTTTAACAAAGATGTATCATGATCTATATATATAGTACTGATGGTCAGGAATGAAAATGGGGTATCAGGATTTGTGTATAGATGCTTCACTTGATTTCAGGTTAAATATGAGCATCCGAGGCCAGCTGGGTTTTTGCAGCATTTACCGATTACTGAGTGGAAATAGGATGATGTCACAATTGATTTTGTGACAGGACTACCTAGGAAAACCCATAAGGATGATGTTGTATGTGTTGGTGTGGATCAACTAACTAAGGTAGACCACTTCTTACCTATTAATAAAACCTTCATAGTTGATTATATGAGAAATCTATATGTTCACGAGGTGGATTGATTGAAATTAATCCTTGAATCTCCCTTCTAAGGGTGGTGAAGGATGATCTAAGAACAACTCTAGCCACTACGATCATACATCGACTTCCCTCTCCCTGATCTCATCCTTCACTCGGTTGTGCTTCCATAACACCTATACTAAAGGAATAAACCGTCCTTCAATAACCTTTGTGCTATGATCCACAATATGTATGAGATGCTCTTTGAAGGATGCATCTACCTATAACTCATCCTCCTCAGGATGAAAGGAATGAGACAGGACTAAATAGTAACATTGTAGCTGATAAATGTGGAAGACGTCATGCATGGATCTGTACCTTTGAGGTAACTACAACCAATAGGATACCGACCTGACTCTCTCTATAATCTCAAACGGCCCAACATACCATGATGAAATCTTACCCTATATCCTAATCCTCTTGTGTCCCAAACTTGATGAAAAATGTAGTAAAACATGATCCCCGACCTCAAACTCTAGAGGTCATATATGGTGATCAATGTAAGATTTCTGATGAGACTACGCAATATCCATCCACTTCTAAATCAACTAAACTTTCTCTCTGGTCTCCAATATAAGACGAGGTCCCATCATAGCTGAATCTCCTGCCTCTAACCAACATAGGGGTGATCAACATAGCCTATTATAAAAAGTCTCATATGACGCCAAGATCCCCTGAAATCTTGGACCCATGCTCATTGCATGTCCTTAAGAACCTGTATCGTGTGCTCTGACTGAAAATCTATTTGTGGGTGGTGTTTCATGCTTAGAAGCACCTGTTTACTCGATTTACTCTATATCCCTTTCAAAAATTGATAAGTAAACCGTTCATCCCTATCTGAAATGATATTATGAATGACCCTTTTAAGTCATACCATCTCACAGATATAAAACCTACCAATCTCATCAACATTGAAGGTCTTCTTGATTGAAATGAAATAAGAAACCTTTATGATCTTTCCAAGAACAACCCAAAAAGGTGATTACTTAGATGAGAACTTGGTAAACCTACCACAAAATCCATCACAATGTCATTCCATTTCCACTCAGAAATTGGTAGCTACTGTAAAAGTTTGGCTAGTCGTTGGTGTTCAACCTTCACCTACTGATAGGTGGAACACCTAATGAAAAAACCAGTTACATCCATTTTCATACCCTTCCACCAATACTGATGATGCAAATATTGATACATCTTGGTGAAACCTAGGTGCACTGCCCAAGATGAAGCATGAAAATCCCACATCATCTCCCTGCTCATGCTTAAAAAGACCCACATTTGGCCTTGTACGCGTAGGCTCTCATCCTTGCCTACTATCCAACCAAGAGGAGGTTCATCACCTACTATAATCTTCTATTGAACTTGGACTTCAGAGTCTAATAGATTCCTTATACAAATTCGATCTAGAAGGGTAGAGGTAATAACTAAGGATAAAATAAAAAACTTCACCCAACTATCCCATACCTCCAAGTGCATATCAGAGAACAAAGTCATGACATGACACTCGCTACTAGCCTGTTTGACTGCATGTATTTGAGTCTTCCTGCTCAGTGAATTGGCCACTATATTTCATTTACCAGGCATGTAGGTTATCTTAAAATCAAAATAATGAAATATTTCCACCAACCACCACTACCTTAGATTCAGATCATGCTTTTTAAAGATGTACTTGAGGATTTTGTGGTCTATATACACCATAAAACGCTCTCCCAATAAATAATTTCTCCAACAATGTAATTCATAAACAACTGAAGCTAACTCAATAATGTGTATTGGTAAATTACTTTCATGTAGACTCAACTGTTGAGACCCATATGCTATGGCTCTATCACCTTGTATCAGAACTGCTCCTAGCCTGATACCTAATGCATCACAGTATATAGTTAAACTCTTGCTTGGATCTGAAAAAATATATATCAGACTTCAATTTAATCTCCTGTTCATCTCCTAAAATTCCATTTCATAGGAATATATCTATACATATTTCACACATTTCATAGTCAAAACTGTCAGTGGTGCTGCTAAGTATGAGAAGTCTTGTATTAAACATCTACAATAACTAGCTTTCCCTATGAAACTTCATACCTCAAAGATGTTCTTGGGTTTCTCTTAGGAAATGACTACTCTCACCTTCTCTGGATCCACTAATACTCCAGTCTCTGAGAGATGTCGCATGAGAAGTGAATTTGATCCATCTGAAAGTGGAACTTAGTGAGAATAGAATATAACTAATGATCTCTTATTGTATTCAAAATGATATCAAGTTATTTAGAATGGTCGTGTTGATTATGAGAATACACCAAGATATATTTTAAAAAAACCAACACAAATGAATCAAGATAAGGATGGAACATTTGGTTCATTAATTCCATGAAGATCTTTGGTGAATTTGTGGGACCGAACATCACCCGAGATCCTTGGAGTTGGTTGAAGATACCATCTATCCATGGTAGAGGATACCAGTTCTTAACCATCAGTTGGTTCAATTTTTGATAATCCATCTATAGAATAAGGGTATCGTCTAGATTTGTCACAAAAATGACCAGCTAACCCCACAGAGAAGTAGTTGGTCAGATAGAACCCTTTTTCTATAAATCCTCTAACTACCTCTTGATCTCTTAAAATTATTTCATAGCCATCCTTTAAGAAGGAATGGATACCAGCATAGCTCCTAATACTAGATTGATAGATAATTATACCTCTCTCACCAGAGGTAATCCTAAAAAATAATTCTAGAAGACATCCTTGAAATGATCAAATACAAGAGGTAAATTAGTGTGTCTAGTTCCATGATCATCCAAATACAAACTTGAAATTTAGGCTATCATCCTGCCCATCCCATAATGCTTGAGTCTAGATTAGCTTTCCTAGATATCTCGTTCACCCTTGTGAATAAAATCTCTTCCCTCTGGTAATGTGAAACAAACTATGTGGTGATAGAAATCAAAAAAATAATGGAAGGAAACCAACCATCCCATCCCGAGAATGATATAAAAACCCATCATCTTGAGGATATAAAGGTCTCATACGAAGTGATGCCCACTAACCTCAAGGGGGAACTCCCTGCACTCATGCACACCTTCCGTTATGATTCCCAATAGAGTATCTAATATCATAACACCATTATAAGTATAAACATTGAGCTCAAGGTTCTCTAAAATAGGTACATATATAAAACTATGCAAAGATCCTGTATCAAAAAGTGCAGAAGCTAAAATAGATGCTACGAGAATAGTACCACTAATAGTAAAAGGTCTAGGATTCTGATCCTCATAGGTTTGTTTCACTATGTATATTGGGCCTGTACTATGGCCCTGTGACACTACTTGTATACCTTGAGCTGATCCACCCTATTTTCCCTAAAAAACTTGGGTCTAACTACCACAACCTCAGCCTGATCGATCGAGAGTGCCCCATCTCCCTACCTAGTGAGAAGCTGCTTACCCTTCTCCTAAATGTGGAGTTGGTGCAGACCCACTCTCATTGAAAACTAGTAGAAATGTTTGACAAAAGAATTATAGATGGAACATCCTTCCATAAGATCGGCACTCAACTGGATCCCTCATATCTTATGGCCTCATATGTCCCAGCCTACCGTGCTGGTATAACCTCACCTAGCTCCCTAGATATTTGTTCTAAATACTATTATCACTGCATGGAATCTTTAAATGATGCTTCCTACTACCGATAGAGGCAGTACTAGACCTAGGTATCGAACCACCCTAGCTCACACCTCCACATTCCCTTAGGTCACGCTCTGTGATCAGTTCTTGATTCACTATCCAAGATATAATAGTTTGTTATAAGACATTTACATACAATTGGATGTCATACCTAAGATCATTCTCAAATCTCCTTGCTTTTGATAAATCATCACCCATCAGAATAGGTACAAAACACTAGATATCAGTAAAATAGGACAAGTAATACATCACTGATAATGTGCCCTACTACATATGCATAAACTCCCAGGACTTATCAGCTTTAAAAGTCTCTAGATAGAATTATTTGGAGAAGGTTGTTTGAAAATCTCCCCAAACAATCTCCCGATGAAGTTCCATCTCAGTAATAAAATCCCACCATATTTTGGTGAAATCATGAAAAATTTATGTTATGAGATTTATCCTCCTCTAAGGAGGTATCTCTAAGTTCCCAAAAATAGATAGCATGGACTCAATCCATGACTATGAATCCTTTAGTCTACCATCCCTTGAAAACGCTGCTATTGAAACTCGGGCGTCAACCCTTCCATAGTCGGGCTAGGCCATGGTACTCCCTGAATGGTATACATGAAATGAAAGAACCGATGTTGGAACTATGCCTTAGTACCTATGTCTGGTACTATTGGTGTTGTAGAAGGCACAAATAGAGTATCCGTTGGTAGCCCATGGACTACCACCTCTAAATTATGATCACTGCCACCCTCCTGGTGTACCACTTAAGGTCGTGGTGGTGGAATGGATCTACAATTACAAACACATACCACAATTCATGATCATTATCAAAGTTAACAACTCAAAAGCACAAATATTTAAGTAGGATAGGTAAAATCCTTCCTCTATAAGAACACACCCCTCTGTCTTCTCTATGGGCAAGGTTTTGGAGATATATAGATCAAATATGAGCGAGAGACACCACTATAAGACCAATACTAAGGCTGTGTCTGGTCAAGTTATCAGGTACTAAAAAACTATAGTCTACATTTCATTTTACTTGAGTTAATTTTCAATTTAGTTCACATATTAATTTTCATTTTCTATTTTAATTCATGATTATTCACATTTATATCACAATTCAATTTAGAAAGTTAAACCATGGTTCTCCAAATTTTTATCCATTAGGGTCCATACTTCATAGGGATAAAATATTGGTGTATATCTAGTCCATAAAATAATGTATCTTAATATACCTATCAAAATAGTAGGCATATCTATCATATAATCTATCACAATAGCATGCAATATGTAATTATCTCTAAATGGAATGGAAAAAATGAATGACATGTGATTTTTAGAAAGTGCCTAATATAATGTATGAGATGAAACACCCTTATCTCATTAGGTTTCCACCAAAATATAACCCATAATAATATCAATAATAATAGTAAAAAACAAAGTGTGTCACCCAATAGTGGAATAAAATCAATTGTAATAGTCAAAATGTACACCAGTTTGCTACACCCAGGCACGACTCATTACCAATTTTTTTGACTTTATTATCCCTTTCTATTATCATAAAAAAGTAAAGAAAACTAGAAATATTTCTTTTTTACCACTTTTCAACATCCCAGACCCAAATGAAACTCAACAATACCTCGATCCCAGTGGGTCATATGGCCTCAAGCGCATCTCCCAAAATACCATAGGCTTCCTTCTAGCAGCGAGGGCCTAGGTGAGTCAGTGGGGATACTACACCCTGAATACCATAGTGTGACACAGTATAAAAAATATCATACAAGTATCAAAAGTAATAAACCATATAATTTTAAGTAATAGAGGAAGACTGATAAATTACAATAGTAGAATATGTCTCATATACAAAATGTTGCTACATGTCACATATTTCTAATAAATAATCCAAAATAGAAATAAAAGGAAGACTTACAATCCATATAAAAAAGTAAAAAGTCCAAAAGGTATCCCAGTAGCATTGAAATCCTCATCTTGGTCCCATGTTCTCATGTTACTAACAACAAATCAAGTACTTGAAAGAGGGAAATTTCCCTTATCAATACCGACAATCATATAGTCTGTTTTGGTCTAAAAAGGCGACCCAAATATAGTGTGAGATAAAATTCTAGTAAGATACAACCCAAGGTCTCTTCCAATAAGTTATTAAATATATATAAACAACTATGTAGATGATATATCAATAAATGAAGGAAGTACTTAGAAGTAACAACCTATAAATATAGGTTCTCATTTAAATTCCATTTCATTCAATCAAATCATTTAACAATTCAATTTCATTTAATTTATAATCCTCAAGATCAAAATCAAGACTAGAATCCCCCATATATTTATGAGAACAATAGATTCCTAAACATTCCATCTATACATGTACAAGTTAAGACCAAATCCAAGATTATGATTTGGTGTGGCATATACATCGAAAGATTCATTTCAGGGATAATTCAAATCATAACCTAATCCCATTCTTGAAATTACAAAGTTATAATTCATGTATTGTTCCAGATTTAATATCAACAAACAACCTACAAGCCTATCCCTAGTGAACCTCTTAGGAACCTGATATTTCTTTAGGTATGTTATAATGTCACATCTAATTGAATCCTTCCTCAACACTCCTCAATAAAAACCCGAGTATCAACAATGGAATAAATAGTCAATTCCCTTTGAGTTCAGCCATGTAATTATAATATGAATCCATGTATTGCTCATCATATAAGTCAATCCTAAATAGTCCTTCCACAAAATCCTTTACTTGGATCCATGTATTACCCTTATCATAAATAAGGTTTAAGGTAATTGAGTCTGTCTGGGGCATTCTAATATGAATCCACGTATCACCCAAGGCTCACAACAATTTAATAATTTCAATAATAATTTAATAAATTTCATTTTATCATGCCAATGTAAAAACCATTTAAAACCATTTATATCTCACCTCAAGAGGTGTCTCAAGATTTGGCCAACCTCATAAGTATTGGCCTTTTAATTACTAACTTGGGAATTTTCAATATAACAAGAATCATGCGCATAAAAATATATTAGATAGCTTTGATATTATATAAATCACATGGGAAAACCATTATAACAAGAAATTAATCTCAATCAACCTAATGCATAGTATGGCCTAAATATAACTCACATGGGAAATTCCCTTTTTAGGAAAATCAAGCTAAAACAAGAAATTTCATAATAAGGCCAAGGTTCAAGTCATCTATCCCTTGAATTTAATCTATTTAATTAAAATTAAATAGTATTTCAATTCAATTCATTATAAAATTCACATTTAACATCTCAAACACAGGGTAAAGGGGCACATCTAAGGATGTATCAGGATAAATACACCAAAGTCCATTTAATAAACATCACCTAGAGGGGTGTCTCAAGTTCAAAGAATTCAATGAATAAAAATTTTAAATAAATATATTTAATCACCTAGAATATTCCTAGAAAATATAAGGATTTAATTTAATCTCAAGAAATTCCTGGAAATTGGGTTTACGACACGATGAAATATATAAATAGTCCAACTTTAAGCGAAAGGAATGTGACCACTGACCTTAGGTCTGTGGTAGATAGCTCATCAAGTATTGGCTCTTGATTTAATCCAAATTGGAAGAAATTTAAAGAACATATGAAGAATATTAAAATAGGGAAAATGAGCTTAAATCCAAATAGCGTAGATAATATCTAGAAGAATGAAGAATGGGTAAAATTAATTTATATCTTACCATTATGGATCTAAGAAGACAAATGACACTTGAATCCAAGCTTGGATCAGAGATATATCTCAAAAAATACCCTAGTAACCAAGGAGGAGAAACCAAGGCATGAGCTGCTGTGTGTGGGGTTGAAACCTCAATTTTGGTTTAAATTAGAATTTTTATTTAATTAAAATTATTAAAATCCCTTAAAATAGTAGGTTCACAAGGTTTAAGTTCATGGTTTGGAAAATCATGCACTAACTGTGCATGGATTCTTATAGACTTGGGGAATAGTAAATGATTTACCCGAATAGTTTACTAACCATGCTCAAACAATGCGAAGATCCACTATCAAGTTCTGTAAAATTTATAGACCTAGCTAGACGATTGTGCATCCCAACCCGCATAGTTTGCACTAATAGTGCAACATCCTCTTTTAACCCAAAACTTGGGTTATGTTCTCTAGGCTAGACCCATACACCCCCAAGCCCTCAATTAATACAATGGGAATCCCCATTAGGCCACATTTAAACATTAAAACTAAGAATTGACAGAAAACAATGAAGTCATACCTCAAAGAAGAACTAGCCTCTTACATTATTGATAATTCCATATTCCATTTAATGAATGTGGAGATAATTGAAATTATTTACAATAATATAACAACATATAAATATATTTAATATACTTATTTTATTATATCATCATTGTTTAATAAAAATATAAGTATGTGGAGGAAGAAATAAAACAAAACACTCAGTTAGGGAAGTTACCTCTTCTTCAGAAAACCTCTTTTTTACACCAAAATCCTTCATATTCTAGATTTCAGACCAAAATAAGGATAAGATGATGATTTTAGGGAATCAAGTAAGTTATTTTGATTTTAATTTTCCAAAACAATCAGTTTTTTATGTGTGAAGTTGATAGGATAGGTGGTGCCCTTTTATAAGTGAGGATAGTGAAACACTTGTAATTTTTGAAAATGAAAAGTTGTACTGAGGACTTTGATAGGGAACAAAGTATCAAAATGGTCCATTATCTATTCATATAGGTGATAAGGTAAAAATATTTCCTTAAAATGTCTATTTTAAATTCTTTGGGTTCTTTTAAACCCTTAAATTTTAAGTTTAACCCCTGATAACATCATTTTTACCTCAACCGTAGTCAATATTTTTTTTCTTGTTTTAACTATTCATTATAGTCAAAATTTCATTTAACCTTATTAAATAATATAAATTATTATTATTCCAACTATGGAATCCATTTTAAAAAATTCAACTCACATATTTGGAATAATTTAATTTAAAATTAACCCCACATATGAGATCAAAAAGTGGTTTTCCAAATAGAAAAGGATTAAAAGTTTAAAAGGTTTTTATATAAAAATTCAATATGAAATTTATTCTCATTAAGTAAATTGGATTAAAAGATATATATTTTAACTAATTTATTATTTAAATTAGTTTTAAAATAATGTTTATTTTTTAAATTATTTAAAATAAATGAAAATTCTTAATAAAAACCGTATTTTTCACTATTTATCACAAAATTTAGCTTTTTAGAAAATTAGAAAAAATTCACTCAAATATAATTTGGATATTATGATTTCAAAAATTATTTTTATTTAGTGAAATTTTTTTAAAATAAGTATGTAAAATGTGAAAAAATCGCTTTTTAGAATAATATAGTTTTTAAGCATAAAATTAGATTTATTATTATCTATTTTCTAGAGAAAATATAAGTTGAATGTTAAAATTTTTATTGTATATATAATATATAAATTTTCTTAAAATAATTCACCAATATTTAATTGTTTAATTTAATGAGGTAAACTGTGTTTATGTGCATAAAAAATAGTTTTTGAGAAAAAAATTTATTTATTTTTCAAATGTTTTATATTTTCATTTATAATTAATAGGTCACCAATAATTCAATATATATATATATATATATATATTTAAACCACATATTCTAATAATTTAGCTAATCCTAATCATACCCACCATTCAAATAGTTAGTTGATGACTACCATATTAAATAATAATATTGTAATTGTATGTCATGTTTCTTTTAAAAATAGTGGTGTGTGTAACACAAGATACACTTAGTTTTTCGTGTAACACATGATAAAATTTGTGTTTCATGTAATAAAAGATAAACTTTTTCTTGCGTATAACATAAAATATCAAAAAGATTAAATTTATTTGAAAGGAAATATTTCACAAAATCTCTGGATGTTACATTTTACCACCGTTAAATAAATTTCATCCCCAAAATTTTATATTATGGTAAGTAAAAAAGGGTTTTACATTTGAAAATGAATTTATTAGAAAACCATATCCTAAAAAAGGTTAATAACACATTTTCTTAAAAATAGAGAAAGGGATGTGTGAAGGTCACCAAGAATAATACATAACTTGGATTCCATATAGGAGAACATTGATAGGAAGTAAAAACATGGACATAGAAGAGAAAACTAACACCCAAATATAATGGGGGAGTGATAGATATAATGGTCAAGAGAGTGTTCATAACTACTATACCATAAGTTTATGATATGTGAAAAGACCATTCATTCATTAGAAATGAAGGTAAATTTATAACATTTTATTTTAAGATCCTTTTCTAAAATTTGAATAATTTTCATGAGAATATATATATATATAATTTATTTCATTCCATTTCAAAATCACAATATCATCCATTGGTTGTGATAAAATCAATCTTCTACTTTATCTTTTACTCTAATAGATTAATTTTTTTTTCTTGAAGCACTAATAGATAATAAGATCCAAAAAAATAATGATAATTCATTCCTTATTTATCTAGTTGTTATCAGATACAAAATGGTTATCATTTTAATTCCATAAGGCATAATAATATTTTCCTTTTAGAATAAATTTTATTTTATTGATAGCTTTCAATACACACAATAAGGACTTTGTTTAATGGCTTGCACTACACACATGGCCATGTTTTATCGAATACTATTAATATTATCAATTAAAATGATATATAACATGGAGGTTATGAAAAGGATAGATAAATTAGGAAAATATTTTTTTAATTCATTTGTTACCAATTAATTATAAATTAATATAAAACAAATTTAATATAAATGAAATGTTTCTATAAAAAAATATTTTTATGAGAAAAAGGAATTTTATCATAATAAATTAAATTAATTAATATTATTGAATGATTTTAATTAAATTTATATATTATATATATTATATAAAAAAATATGTTCATCCAAAATATTTTATAGGCATAAGATAAGAACAAATGAAATTTTATGCTTAAAAAGCTGTATTTTTCTAAAAGAAGTTTTTCCGCCTTTTAATGGCATGATTGTTTTAAAACTAAATTTTAAAAATTTTAAAAACTTAGTTTTTAAAATCCTAATTTAAAAATTATCATATGGTGAATTTTTTGTACTTTTCTGAGAAGTTTCATTTTTTTGATAAATAGTGACAAATATTGGATTATAATTAAAAATTACTTTTTTGTATAAATAATTTATAATGTTACATTATATATTTATTGTTTTTAAAGTAAAAATTTGTCTATAATAAATATATTAATCTAATTTATCTAATTTGAATCATTTTTTATTGAATTTAGATATAAAAACATAGTAAACTTTTGAACATTTTCACTTTAAAAACTCTTTTTCTCAACATGTTTGGAGATTAATTTTAAATTAATTTCTTACAATTCTATTATTTTAGTTTATAAAAATGGATTAAATATTTTTAATCATAATAATTTATTATTTATAATAAGTTCAACTTAGTTTTTGACCAAAATGATTAGTGAAGGTAGTTAAAATTAATTACAGCGATTAAGAGAAAAATGAGTTTACCATGGTGATACACTTTAAACGTAAGGGGTCAAATAACATAGAAAAGTTTCAAACACATACTTTATTTCCATATTTATCTATTATACCTTATATTTTCAAGTTTCTTTCATTATTTGAGCTACTTTAATTTTTAAAAGTGTTGTTGGAATCCCATCTTTCAAATATTTACAAGTTTTCTATTCACCCCACATATAAAAGGCCCCCTCTCCCATTCCTCACTCCTTTAAAAACACTTTGGTTCAGAAAATATCTGCCCAAATCAATCACCAAAATACCTCCCCTCAATATATAAGAATTATATTGTGAATAAATTCAACTTAGGAAGAAATTAGTGCAAACCTAATGAGGATACCCAAAGAAGAGTTAACATTTTTCAAAAAGTGTCTTTATTTTATTTCCTTTTCCAACTCCTTCAATTATTTTAATATAATTATTATATAACATAATAATTATATTAAATATAATTATATTTTGTTATCTTATGTTTATTACCTAAAAGTTCACAAACTTTTATCAAATGGGTTACACAATCATCATTTTTGTGTATGGATGACTACCACCTCACAAGACGACGTGGTTCGTTTTTCCATTACCACCTTTTAAGGATAGGAATAATAATGTAAATAAAATTTATATATGATATATTTTATATTTATGATTTAATTTTTTTATAATAATTATATAACACATGCCTTAATTATTTCTATTTTTGGGAATATGATAACATCGTTTGTGTGTATGACAGACTACCATCTCACAAAGCATTTTGATTCATTCATGCATTATATGGAATTTTTTAAGGGTGGTTTTAATTAAAATATGTGATTTATATGACATAGTGATTGTATTTTAAAGATAATATATATATATATATATCCTTTTCTTTTCTTTCATTCAATAAGACAAGAAAATGGAAACAATGTTCTTGAGTACGTATGACCTACCGTCTCCAGGAGAAGTGTATTTTATTTCTTATCAAAAAATTTTATGGATTACTATAAATACATTAATAATTAATATATAATATATTTAAATCATGGTTTAAATTTTTTATATGAATAAATAATTATCTAATTAATAGGAATAAAAAATAACAAGTCAAAACACACTCGAAAAACATGGAAATTAACACCCAAAATAATGAAAATAATAAAACATTATTAACAAATATATGATAAGATCTTATAAAAGAATAATATATGATATTATCAATATTAATATAGATCTATTATAAGTTAATAACATTATTAAAATCATTATATAGAATTTTAAAGGCCATTTAAACAAAAGAGAGCAGAAGGTAATGGATTTCATCTCAATTTACATTCCGTTGAGTCTTATTTGTTATTATAAACCAATTCAATTCTATGTGGTGTATATACTATCCATTTGACATGTAATATCATGAATAATTTTTTATTAATGGTATTAAATGTTTCACTTTGAATAACTTTATTAAAGGGGATTTATTTTCAAAATTTCCAAGTGATGAAAGTTATTGTGAAATATCACTTTAATTTATGTTTGTTAACATTATCTTGAAAAAATCACTTTATTGTAATATTTTTTCATTTTAAAATTTAATTTATCTAAAATATCCATATTATTGGGTGATTTATATTATTATTTTATAAAATTTATACCATTTTTACATATGATTTTTTCTTTGAAAGTTATTTGATTAACTGGGGAAATATTGATAGATTCGTATCATTAACTCAATATTGATATTTTATAATGCATATTGTTCATGAATTAAATTGATTATCTGATATATGAGTAATTATTTGGACTAGAAGTGATGGGTGGGCCTAAATATTATATATCCCCTCGGTGCGTCAACATGTCTCATGAGACAAATAAGTTGGCCAAATTAAATGTGTTTCTACCTCTAGTTTTAATCTTTATTATGAAAGGTATTGATGGTATCAGTTTTCATGTGCCTCATATATGATATCCAATAATGAAGAATTTAATTCATTGAAAATTTAGTTATTATTATTATTTATCCATGATATTTTCACTTTTCCATTATCTATGGATTCATTTAATTCTCAGTTTATTGATTAAATGATTTATTTTTTAGTTATTTACCTTTCCATATTGATTATTACTTATCTAGTTATTTAAATGGAATGTGTATTCAGTTATCAAACTTTCAATATTGATTATTCTTATTTATTATTAATATATTACACTATACTTAACCCTTTCCAGTCATTTTAGATCACCCTTATTTTGTTTCCTTTACCCAGGTTATAAAGAAGATATATTTAAATGAGTTTTCTAGGATGCAGTTTATTAGCTATTGTTATGTATTATGTATTATGTTTTATTTTCCTTTCCCAATATAATATTGGTATCATGTATATAATATGGCTTTCCAAAACTACTAAAATGTTTGGTCTATTGAGATTTTAATCTTATATCTATGCCAATGTAATAATGTAAGGCATCGACTTCGAGATACTGAGGTCAGGGTCGTTACAGGTGGTATTAGAGGAAGTTTAGTAGAAACCTTGGAAACTAGATTTAAGAAAAAATGTATTATGGAACAAAACCCTAATATAGAATTTCAGGATAATTATATAAGAACATATTGAAGTTTTGATAAGATTGATAATTTTTGGTAATTCCTAGAAATACATCCCTATTTTTACACAATAAGTGGACATCGTTCTAGAAAAGATGTACCAAGGGTTAATAACTCTAAAAATGGCATGTCGGGCTTGAATTGGGAATTACTTGATTCATGAAAATAGGCCTTACTACATACCTGGTTTGACACACCTAAGTAATATGATTATAATAATTCATATTTTTTTTAAAAACCATTATAAAGGATTTTAAATTAAAGATATCCCTAAAGAAACCAAATTTTATGATTTTGAGTTTAAAGAAGTATACATTTTTTATTTATCTAAAGTGTTGCACCATATTTGGAACTATACATTATGATTTAAAATTCATAATATTATGATCTAATACAGTATATTCCAAAATTTATAAATTACACCTATAAGGAAAAATGGTATCAATACTCATGGAAAATGTAGAGATTTCCCCATCGAGGAAACCAATACAACTGGTATTAGAATAGAAAAATTTATGTCTATATTAGGGATTCTTAATCAGGATATAAAAAATAACCTTTCCTATACAGAGCAACATATTCCACAATGATATTCTTCTATGCTAGATCACTTTATGTGACATAATCCCCCATCATTTAGTGAGACTAAAAATCCAATTTTAGCTTAGAAATGAATTAGGTCTATAGAAAATATATTTATGGACTTAGTATGTGGTGATAAGGAAAAGTTTACACTTAAAGTGTATTGTCTCAAAGGAGTTTTTGATCAATGGTGGTCATTGATCTAGAATAATAAGGAGGAAGATGAAATAAAACTCATGGAATAGAAATATTTTAAGGATAAATTCTTTGATAAATATTTACTTCATGAGAAAAAAAATTTAGATGAGGAGAAAGTTTATTAGCTTAAATCAAAAGGAAGAATATATTATCTTAGATTATAATTCTATCTTTACAAGGTTGGATAGGTATAATACATATAACATACACAACACATATTACAATATTGACCATTTATTTGAAGGGATTAAGCCATGTCTTAAAAGGGAATTGGTTTCTAAAACCTTTTAATTATATGATGAAATAGTTTTATTTTCCATAAAAATGAAGAATAAATTCTCTAAATCATACATATTTAAGGAAAACCGAGAGAATAAGATACCATTTTAGCACTATGAAAAAGTGAATTCATCACATTAGAATAATAAAATGAATTATTTTTCACATTTTGAAAGTTGTGGAAAGCATAACCTTGGGAGATGTTTTAAGGGATTTTTAGTTTGTTGTAAGTGTGGAGATATGGGTCACTAGGATCATTAATGTAATGGGGGAGAAACAAATAAATGATTTCAAGTCCTATATTAGTAAATTAATGGGTCACTATGAAAATAAATGCACCAAGCATTAATGAAATCAACCAGAGAATAGGCCAAGGCTAGAAGGCCAAGATTATGCAATTACTACAGTTGAGGTAGAAGTTCCCAAAGATTTGGTGGTAGGTACATTAATCCATTGATAAAATTTAGTAAATTCTTTATTTGATTTTGGATCATCACACTCTTTTATATCTACCTTTTTTTAATGAATATTAGATATTTTCCTTTTGATTTAATAATGGGGTTGTTAGTTAAAACTTCCAAGGGAAGTATCATAGAAATAAAGATTTTTTGGACATTCCCCATTATGATACATAAATTTTGTTTATTTTTTGATCTTATTATCATACTTATGGTTGAATTTGACATAATCCTAGGTATGAAATGGATTCCAAAATATGATGAAAAAATTTATTGTAAGAAGAATGAAATTACAATTTGTGAGGAAGATGTAAAATTACCTATCTTTAGAGTAGAAATTTCATTATCTGAATCATATCTAGATCCACCCCAGTAGCTCTACTGAATAAAATTATTAGGTAAAAATAGAAAACAAAATAAAGGGATGAATAAGGTAAAATTCAAATTGAGGATGTACCTTTTATACAAGAATACATTGATTTATTACCTCAATAATTACCTTAACATCACCCAGAGCATGAATTTAAAATTTCCATTGATTTAATCCCTAATAAAATACCAATATCAGAGACTACCTATTGAATGGACACTATCAAATTAATGGAGATAAAGAAAAACTAGAATTTTTTTTTAATAAGGTATTTATTCGTCCAAATGTTTCTCCATGGGGATCCCCTATTCTCTTCATTAAAAAATTATGGATCCGTGAGGTTTTGAATTAATTATAGATAAATCAATGCTATTATGATAAAGAACAAGTATCCTCTACCTCACATTGATTATCAATTTGATCAAATCCATGAATACCAATATTTTTCAAAAATTGATCTTCATTATAGGAATCATTAACTGTGAGTAAATATAAAATACATTTCAAATACATATTTTTAGATGAGGTATGGGCTTTATGATTTTACAGTAATTTCATTTGGATTGACTAATACACCCTCTATTTTTATGGATCTAATGAACATATTACTCAAGTACTATCTTTATGATTTTTGTGGTATACATTGATGATATTATGGTGTATTTTAAAAGCTATGAGGACCATAAGAATCACTTGTATATAATTTTTAATATTATTATAAGGAATGTGTAATATGGTAAATTTAGTAAGTGTGAATTGTGACTTTAGGAAGTTTCATTTCTTATCCATATTGTCTCTAAAAATAGAATCTCATTTTATCTTACACTGATAAAGGTAGTCATAGAATGGATCACACCAATGAACATAACTAAGGTACATAGTTTCATTGGTTAGTTAGGTTACTATAAAAAAATTCATTTATAATTTTTCCCAATTAGATTACCCACAAACCAAGAATACATTTAATAAGGTTAATTTTGTTTAGATAAAGGAATGTAAAGATTTTTTTGATGAAATAAAGAAGAGATTGGTCAATGATCTTGTTTTGAATCTACTATTTAGAAGTTATGGGTTTGTGATATATATAAATGAATCAAATAAGGGACTTGGTTGTGTCCTAATGAAAAATGATAATGTTATTACATATGCATCAATCCAATTTAATATTCATGAATAGAGAATATGACTCAATATACTCAAGGATTATGATTTCTCAATAAACAACCATCTAGGGAAATTAAATAAAGTATCATATTCATTGATTAGAAAAGATCATGGGTTTATGATAAAAATGTGGATTGATATGAATCCGATATTCATTGATATAGTAAAGATGGATATGGAAATTATTAAGGAAGTGGAGAAATAAATAATTTTTCAAATGACTATAAAACCATATTTATTAGAGAAGATAATGAATTCTATATCTAATGATGAGAAATTTCAGAAGAAAATTAAATCTATGAATGATGGGAAATTAGTATATTTCGTTTCTGAACATGGTGTTCTAAAATTTGGAAAGAGATTATGCATTCCATCTATACTTGAGATAAAAAGGGAATTATTGGATGACGCGCATAGCTTAAATTTGTCTATATACCCTGGAAACACAAAAATGTATAGGGGTTTGAGGGAACATTTATGGAGGTATATCATGATGTGAGAAATTACTAATTATCTGTATAGATGTTTGGTTTTTCATCAAGTAAAAGCTGTGAGATAGCATCTTAAAGGAGTCATGCAACCTATTCATATTCCTATATGGAAATGGGATGAAATTATAATGTACATTTTCATAGGACTAACAAATAATCCTAGAAATAATAATGAAATATGTGTTATCATTGATCGTATAACCAAATATGAACATTTACTCACTATAAGAGAAGATTTACCTCTTGAGTTCCTCATAAGGATATTTATTAATGAAGTTGTAAGACTTCATGACACACCTCTATCAATTGTTTCTGATTGAGATCCCCATTTTACATCAAATTTTTGGAAGAGTATTCATAAGGTTATTGATATTGTGCTTCATTTGATCACTTCCTACAATCCTATAACTAATGGCTAATCTAAAATAACAATTCAAAAAATGGAATACATTTTGAGTTCATGATCACTCAACTTTCAAAGTATATTAGATCATTACATACCTTTGGTATATTTTTTTTCCATAACAATAGTTTCCATTCAAGTTTACAAATGGTTTCATATGAAGCATTATATGGAAATATATTTCATACTCCAACTTGTTAGAATGAATTTAGGGAAAGGAAATTATTTGGAACATAACTGGTTAAAGATAAAAAAATGAAGGTAAAGGTTATTCATGCTCTCATTAAAACAACTCAAAGTAGACAAAAGAGTTATCTTGATAATGAAAGGAATGATTTGGAATTCCAAGTGGGATATCATGTTTTCCTAAAATCATCTCCATATAAGGGTGTTATAAGGCTTGGTAAGAAAGGGAAACATATCTCCAGGTACACCGAACCATTTTAAATTTTTGAAATAATTGGATCTATTTCATATCATTTAGAAATGTATCCAAACCACTCAAAAGTAAATTATGTGTTCCTTATATCATTTCTAAGGAAGTATATGTTAGACTGAAAACATGTTCTCACCTCTGATCAAATAGAGTTGGAACCTGATCTATCATATTGTGAATAACCCATCCATGTTGTTGATACAATAGAGTAGTTTTTAAGGAATTCTATGACTCATCTAGTAAAGTTACTCTATAGGAATCACAAAATAAAGGAAGCAACATGGGAACTAGAGGATATTATGAAAGAATAACTACCCTCATCTATTTATAAGGCAATATCCACAAAATTTTAAGATTTAAATTTTCTGTAGGAAGGAATAATGTAAAACCCCAATATATTAAAATACTTTCCTTTTGGAATAAATTTAATTTTATGGATATCTTTCAATACACATAAAAATGAATTCCTTTGATGGCTTGTGCTATACACAAGACCGAGTTGTATAAAATACTATTAATATTATCATTTAAAATGATTAATAAATTGGATGATATGAATATTATTAACTAAATTATGAAAGGATATGGATGAATTAATTGGTAACAAATTAATTAAAAATTAATATAAACCCAATTGAATATAAAAGAAATGTTTTTATAAAAAAATACTATTTTTATGCATGAAAATGAATTTTATATTAATAAATTAAATTAATAAATATTAGTAGATGATATTAATGAAATTTATATATTATATATTCAATAAAAAATTTAATTTATCTAATATATTTGATAGTCATAAGATAAGAACAAATCCAATTTCCTAGATAAAAAACTCTATTTTTCTAAAGGCAATTTTGCTTCTTTTTAATAGATCACTTGTTTTAAAAATAAATTTTGAAAAATTTATAAATATTATTTGAAAAAATTAAATTAAATTTTAAAAACATAATTTAAAAATTATCTTAGGGTTAATTTTTGGTATTGTTTTTGATAACTTTTATTTTTTGATGAATAGTAAAAAATACTAGATTTTAATTGAAAAATACTTTTTCATATAAATAATTTATAATGTTAAATTATATTTATAATTGATTTTAAAGTCAAAATAGATCAATAATATATATATTAATGCAATTTATCTCATTTTAATCATTTTTATATTGAATTTAAATATAGAAACATAGTAAACTTTCAAACATTTTCAATTTAAAAACTCGTTTTCTTAACACATTTAAGGGATTAATTTTAAATTAATTTCTACCACTTATGTGATTTGAATTTGGAAAAATGGATTTCATATTTAGAATAATAATAATTTATATTTTATAATAATTTTAACTTAATTTTTTACCAAAATTATTAGTGAAAGTAGTTAAAATTAAATACAACGATTGAGAGAGAAACTAGTTTACCGAGAGACTAAACTTTAAACTTAATAAGACAAATGACATATAAAATTGTCCAAAAACCACCATCTCAATATATTTTTAAGATATCCATTATATTATATATTTTCATTAATTATTTTATCCACTTAAAATGGAAATTTTTTTGGTGGAATGCCCTCTTTAAAAAATTTACAAGTTTTCCACTCACCCCACTTATAAAAGGCTTCCCCCTCTCCACCTTCTTGAAACCTCTCAAAACAGTTTGGTTTGGACAAGAACTTACAAAATCACTCCCCATATTACCTAAAATCATCCTATAATCATTATATTTGGAATAAATCTAACATAAGAAGAAATTATTGCTAATCTAAAGAGGATACCCGATGAAGAGGTAATGTTTTTCTAAAAGTATTGTCATTTTATCTCCTTCTCCAACTACTTAAATTAAGTTTATATGATTATTATATAATAACATAATTATAATAGATATAATAATATGTTTTAAAGTTAATTTTATGACCTATAAATTTACACACTTCCTTAAAATGGGTTAATAAATCATCATTCGTGTGTACGCCAGACTACCGCCTCATGAACTAATGTCGTTCTTTTTTACATTTCCACCTTTTAAAGTTGTAAATAATGATGTAAATGATATTTATATATTATATATGTTATTTTTATGATTTTTTATGAATATTTAATTATTATATAATCTATATCTTCATGCCTTCCATTTTTTGGTAATACGATAATATCGTTCGTGTGTACGTCGGACTACTACCTCGTGAAATGATTTGATTTGATCACACTTTACATGGAATGTATTAAGGATGGTTTTAATAATAATATGAGATGTATATGAATTTAATAATTATTATAGAATTATATATATATATATATATTAATTTTCTTTCTTTTATTTTGATAAGAAAATGGAAACAATGTTTATGCATACGTACGACCTACCATATCCATGAATGGTGTATTTCATTTCCTATAAAAAAAATTATGGATTACTATAAATTCATATATACTATATATATATGATATTTAAATCATGTTTTAAATTCTATATATGATTAAATAATTATCTAATTAGTAGGTAAAAAATAAAAATGTCAAGACAAACTCTCAAAACAAGGCAATTAAAACCCAAACAAAGAAAATAATGAAATATTATTAACAAATGAGTGGTAATATGTTATAAAAGGATCATATATGATATTATAAAAATTAATATGGTTCTTCTATAATTTAATTACATGGTTGGAACCATTATAAATGATGTCAAAGGGCATTCAACCAAGAGGGAGTGTACGATAAAGGATTTCATCTCAATTTACATTCCATTGAGACTTATTTGTTGTTATGCACCGATTCACTTTTATGTTGTGTGTATACTAACCCTTTGACATGTATTATCACAAATAATTAGTTATTAACAGTATTTTAAGTTTCAATTTTGATTATTTCATCCAAGGTGATTTGATTTTAAAATTACTAAGTGATTAAAGTTATTGTGAAATATCACTTTCTTTTTTGATTGTTAACTTTCTCTTGAAAAATCTCGTTATTATAATCATTTTTCATTGTAAATTTAATTTATATTAAATATCCATATTAGTGGGTGATATATATGATTATTTACTAAACTATATTCCTTTTTTACTTTTAGTGTTAATTTTAATTTTATGTGATTAATTGGGAAAATACTGACAAATTTGTATCCTTAATTCAATACATATATTTTATAAAGCATATTATTCATGAATTAAATCTATTATTAAATATATGAGGAGTGATATGGACTGATAGTGATGGGTGGGGCTCATAATTTATATATCCCATTGATGCATTGACATGTCTCATGAGATAAATTAGTTGGATAAATTAAATGGGTTTCTATCTATAGTTTAAATCATCTTGTCAAAGGTCTTGATGGTATAGGTTTGCATGTGCCTCATACATGATGTCCAATAATTAAGAATTTCTTTTATTGATAATTTAGTTATTATTATTTATCCCTCATATTTTCTGTTTGACATTATCTATGGATTCATTTCACTATTATTTTATTGATTAAATGGCATGTGTTTCAATTATTTATAATTCCATATTGATTATGACTTATAAAGATATTTAAATGGAATATGTGTTTAGTGATCAAAATTTTCATATTAATTATGATTATTGATTCATGAAAACTTCTTTTGTACTTAACCCTTATTAAGTATTTGAGTTCACCCTTATTTTGTTTTCTTTACCCATGTTAGGAAGAATATTTCTTTGAATTTGTTTTCAAGGATACAATTTATTATCCTTTTTTATGTATTATGTTTTATTTTCCATTACCAATGAAATATAGGTATCATGTATGTAATATAGTTTTCCAAAACTTATAAAATGTTCATTCCTTTTGGATGTGAATCTTGTATCTATTCCAATGTAATAAAGACACTGGGTCTAGGGAACTAGGTCTCGGGTCATTATAATAATTGGTTATCCAATTCGCATAAATCATCATATAGTGAAACAATACATTAATATCAAAAACCACATCAAATGTTCAACTTAAATAATTATATAATTGGCCATCTTATTGAAAATTCTAAATTAAAAAATTATAAATAAGGATACTAAAAATCTAAAAATTAACATAACATTAATCCCACTAATGTCGTAAATTATCTATTAATTTTCACAAAACAAATACGTGAATACCTTGGTCATATATTTTCTGGAAACATGGTAATAAAAAAAATTACCATAAAAAACTAATGAAAACATTCATACATCCTCATTCCTTAAATAAACCGATAGAATATTGAATATAATCCATAAATCAAATAATGTTATAAACTCCATCAATGATAACATAAACTATAGTATCTAGAAAAAATTAATTAGTTCCAAGGTCATCAATACTATCTAATTTACTTTATTCATAAGCATCATATATTTATCCCAACATCATTATCTAAACATCTAGAACATATTAATAGTTATCTTACTTTAGTAATATGTTCTCCTTGAAATAACAACTTTCTAATTAATCAATTTTATAGTTCATCAGTATTGATCAAAATATTCTTGAAAATAATTTATAAAAGATTTTTCTAAAAAATCCTTATATATTTTTTGACTCATATAACATAATTCTTAACTTACAACACATTAGAACCTCAATAATTCCAAAAAATTATTAAATCATTAAATAGGATTCATAATCTTATTACTTAATGCATATTTCCTTTCATTTCATTCATGGCCTCTTCTTAATCAGTAGTATAACCATTACTCATAACTCCTCATTCATTCACTCCATGAGATTTACCCTTAGTAAATTTATATAAATAATTCTAAAACTTAGAACATTTAAAATATTCAACCATTGATGATACTATAAAGAGACCATTATTCACATCGATTTTATCAATAAAAAATTTCATTTTTCCTCTGTAATTACATGATTTGTTTCCTTATTTTCCAAATTAAATGAATCTTCTTATTGATATGAGACATTAAATTGGGTGATTATTCCCACATTATCCACATATATGAAATATAATCTTTTTCCACCTGGTTCTCCCCCACCCAACCTCTCAATAATATCTACCCTTCTCTTTATTAGTGAGTTTGAAGGCTGGTTAAGGTCTAAGTTTTTAATAATATTTTGTGATAATTGATTAGAAATAATAATAATATCATTTAATTCAATCAGCATCCCATTTAGTTTCTCATCAATACATTGTCTATCAAATTAAATGATAACCTAGTTTCTTTTGGTTCCTAGAATTGACTAAAACTAAAAATAATAGTGTGAGAAACAATAATCATAGTTGAAAAACCACATAATCATGAAAAATAGTTTATAGGATGACTAAAACATGATAGAAACATTTCCATTTATGAAACTTTAGGCTTAAACTTGGAAATTCTTATTAGATCGTAAGATATTATGATGGTTACAAAATGGGGTGAATTGTAGAATAAAAATTAAACTATGACAAAACACAAAACCAATTAAGTCAAAATGATTAGAATCAGACGTTATCCAATGATCATAGTATACAAATTGGGTTCAAAAAACATATGATATATCAGAGTTTTTATTGGTCTCACATAAAATCTAATAAAACTATTACTAGAAATATAAGTATAAACTAAATTTATAATGTAAATGCATAGTTAAATATTAAACTTGTAGAAACTAGTTAAACAAAACCTTATAATAGTAATAATTACATACAGTATTAATAAAATATAACTCTAATATTTATTCACAAGAGTTAAGAAAGTCATAAATATGGACATAAGATATCCATAGTTTCAATAACTACTCTAAAATTCTTTCTTTCCACACTAGGAAATCACTTGATATGATGATTATAATTTCTCTATCTTCTATTCCACAGAATACCTTGAATTAATCGATTGGAATTAGCTCAATATTTCTTAATCAATAAATCCATCAATTCGGTGATTGGTATGTCTCTATCTTCCTAGTATCATAAGCCCTCAATCCAATGGATCTGATTCACTTGTATTTCTATCCCCAAAATCCCTTTATCTAAGCACGATTGGACATAGAAAATAAAAAAATAAAACAATGTTATAAAGAATTTAAAAACATCAAATGTATTCTTTATAACTACATCCCTTTGAAATACTATAAATCCTAGGAATAATATATTCATTCAAATAGATCTTAAGATGTTTTTAGTTTCAAATGGATCTATTCCCAAATCTTTAAATGACCACCTATTTATAGGAAATTATTCAATGGTTGTATTTCTATATTTGTTAAAACGGCCATGGAGAGATTTCACTTTGAAAACTCATAATGATATTAATCTTGATCTTGAAAGCTAAGTATGGTATGTACTTCATTTTATGACATCATTTTTTAGCACCATTATAATTCTATAAAACTTTTTAGCCTAATAGATTTTTTTTATAATCTAAAAATAAATGAGGCATAGAACAATTGATTGTACTGTTGATAATCAATAAAATGAATTAATCTATGTTATCTTTGATTAATCTAAACTATTTATTGTTTGATGGTTATGAATTTAGTCAATATAATAAACAAAACACTTGTTTAACCACTGAACTGAACACTAGTTGTTCTGATGTATTGGACACATAGTTAGTCCAATGAATCAGATTTAATAATAAAATTTTGTATTCATTTTACATTAGAACCATTTATACATTTTGTATAAAAATATATTTTATACAAAAACATACTAAAAACACTTGGGATATATAAATTTAGTAAAATTGAGTTTTAATAATGTTTTTGTGATTTTTAAAAATAAGAAAAGGAAAATTAGAAAGTATAGATTTCAACTCAATAATCTCCACCTTTATAGAAAGAAAAAAACACAAAACCTAAATAAAAAACTAATAACTTTAAAATAATTACAAACCTTTCTTATTTTATGAAATATAAATATAGTATTTATGAAAAAATATATTATCTTATCATATATTAACTCTCTTGGAGTTTAGAACTATTTTATGATCCTATAGAATGTAAAACTTTAGATTCTACACCTTAATAAAAGATTATTACTTAAAAAGATTATACCCTTTAATAAAGATTTTCCCTTAGGATTATCCCTTCAAATTTTAAGCAAACTCTCCTCTTTAAAAAAAAATTCTCCCAAAATTCTCCCCAAAACTTCTCCCACTTTGTGATTTTAAAAAATAAATAAATAAAGTATAAATCCTCCTAAAATGTATAGAAAGCACAACATTTGAAAAAAATTTATTTGAATAAGTTTTCATTCAAGAAAACATATAGAATATTCATCCAAGTGAAATTTGGAAACATTTATACAAAATATAATTGAAGGACAACACATTCAAAAAAATTTCATTCAAAAGTTATCATTACATCAAGAGTTCAGATTAAAAGAAATAATTGTTTATTTTATAACTTTTGGACCATAACCTTCAACTTTTTCACATATTCATGGTCCGTAACTACTTAATCTACTGAGGATTAAAGGTTTATCATCCTCCCATTGTAACGCCCCGACCCCAGCTACCCAGAGCCGGTGCATTACTTCGTAACATTGGCATGATCACAAAAGATCAAGTCTCAAAAGACCGATTAGTTTAGTAGCCTTGGAAACACTAGATACATTCATAAGTCTTTCATTACATCAAAATTAAACAAACTACAAAAAAACATGGTCTTCATAGTCCACACTCATATCTTCACTGATTATTCTTGCAAGTCAGTCATAAAATACTTCTTCACAACCTGGAAAATTTTTAAACATTGAAAGGGGTGAGCTCAAATGCTCAGTAAGGATAACAATAATGCGGAAGCTTTCATAAATAAACATTAACATTTAAGGCAATGTATAACTAAAACAAAAGCCTCTTAAACATGAACTTCAACATAATATGGCAAAAGTAAAATGAGATAATGCCATTTACTTCTTCACATGGATATTCTACTGGTCGAATAATCACATGTAATTTCAATAACCACTTTCATAATGAGGGAATGTATAATGCCAGACATTCTGAAACACTTTGTCAAGGCCTCGGCCAAGACGTCTAAAATGATTAAGGCCTCGGCCAAAACCATAAATCAAATCGGGAAAGGGCCTCGGCCAATTCCACGTCTAGTTGTCTCATGAGACCTACCGATGCAATTTTTTTAGAAGATAATTATGTTTTAAAATTGCTCAAATATACTCCAGTGTTTTTTATGAAAACATTATGCAAGCTTCTAAAAACAAAATAACTAATTCTGAGACTGCTCGACTAATTACAGGCCATGATGGGTCCATGCCCAATCCCTTCCTGTCTACCACACTCGAGAGTCGGGTTTTCTGAAAACATTTTTAAGCTTGCGTTAAATACGTATACATTTGCACTGGATTTTCATATATTTTAGAGAAATCTCTCTCTCTTTTTTGAAATCATTTAAAAATCACATAATTATAAAATAAAAACTTTTGAATAAACGTAAAAGTCAAAGGGGTTTATACACCGTATAAAAGAAAGTTGTGTATAAAATCAAATATGCCTCAATGAAAGGAGATTGAGACGAAGTCCTTAAAAAGATCATTTTTAAAATAAAATAGATCTATTATGTGTATTCACTATAGGTACACATAAATAAAGTAAAAATACAAAATAATACATAATAATATCATGACATAATTTGAAAGTAGGAGATTAACCCAAAGAATGGAAGTTGGGTTAAGAAATTCCCTTACAAAGAGCATTTTTAAAATAAAATAGATCTATTATGTGTATTCACTACAAGTACACATAAATAATGTACAAATACAGGATATGACATAATAATATCATGACATAATTTGAAAGTAGGAGATTAACCCAAAGAATGGAAATTGGGTTAAGAAGTTCCCTTACCTTGTGTCCGACTTGACTCAACCGTTCTTTAACCTCCTGAATAATAAACTAGAGTTAATATCTACCTTATTAAGAACCATTTTCAATTTCATTATCCTTTTTATATCACTTATTACAATGTTATGAACATTATGTAATTATTTAAGTTAATAACGGTCGTTTTGTCGATCTTTGGTACATGAGTCATCAATAAACTTCTTATAATTATAAGTTGTTCATGTGGTGAAATATCCATTATATCCAGAATTATATTAATGATGTAGATATCATATATATCATATATATACAGTATATACATTCATTTATAATATTACGTAACATTTAGAGGTAAGAAATGAAATGCACCGTTCATGGAGACGGTATGCCGTACGTACGCATGAACGCTACTTTCATTTCAATTTCATATTTAATGGAATGAAATCATAATGATATAAATGTATAATATAATTCCAGTATAATATAGTGTATAATACCATTTACTCCATCCTTTATACATCCCACATATGGCATTAACGATTCAAATCACTTTGAGGGGGCGGTAGTCCGCACTTCCTAAAATGAAATTATCGCGTTTTACCCATAATGGAAATCATAAAGTAAGCCATAAATGAGAAATACAGAAGCATAAGTAAAACTTAAACACATTATATATCATATATAAATATAGTGACATCTTAATGGCCACCTTTGAAGGTGTTATATGAGTGTTGAACAATCATCGTTTCGTGAGGCAGAAATTCGCCATCCACAGAAACCGTATGTTCTTTAACCATTAGATGTAGGTGTGTGTAAGTGTAGCTCGAATCCTTCTTATAACAACATCCTAGTATATTTAGGATACTGGTGTTGTTACAAAAGAAATAAATAAAAAGAGTTTAGGGGGTTGGAGAAGAAAAATAAAACAAAACAACATTAGAAAAGACATTACCTCAAAATCGGGTAACTCTTTTTGATTTGAGCCAAAGGCTTCCTTGGGAAGAGTTCTGCCCAAAGTGAGGATTCTAGGAGTAAGAGGGGGAAGTTGGGAGAGTATTTGGGCAGAGGTTGGCCGAGCCAAATGGCTTGAAAGTGTAAATGAAGTGGGAGAGGTGGGGGCCTTTTATAAGTGGAGAGGAGGGGCACTTTTGGAAAGATTGAAATGTTACATTATTTCAAAATGCTTTTCGGATTCTAAAGGTCCCACATTTATATAATTCGAGGCTAAGGTGATAAGGTTTCGAAATCTCTTCATCCAATAGGCTTTGGACAAGTTTAAGCCTTGGATTTTGCATTATCTTCTCATTTTAATTAAATCGTTAAATAATGAGGTCATCGCCACATCATAATGATGTCATAAATAATTTAATTTATTTAATGTCTAAAAATTATAAAAAAAAATACTATGATGTAGGAAATCTTTTTATATTTCCAATGACTATTTATAATCAAAATTTGGACTTGTGTAACCCTACTTAAAAATTGTTTTAGTAAAACACTTTATGTTAGTGTCATTTTCACTTTAACATTAAATAAAAAGTAATTTATGTTATTTCCCAACAAAAGTGGATCCATGGGGTCCCCAAGTTAGGCCATGGCTTGTCTTGGTCGGCCATGACACAACCAATGAGGTTGGGACATGTGTCTAGGTCATTTAATATTATTAAAGTATTATTTATACCTTAAACTACCCTAATTACCACTAATCGCGATTAAGAACTTAATAAGTTACTATTCACCAAAAAATTATTTTTATCCCATTGAACCACATTTTACTTCTTAATGACAACCATGTATGTCGGATTTTTGAAAATCAAAACACAGAAGTGGTAATATTTCATTTAAATGAAAAATCAGTTATTTAACAACCACTTAGTGGTTTCACTATTCATCAAAAATTGAAGTTTTTCAGAATAAGGCCAAAATTTCACCCTAAGCTATAATTGATATTCCGAATTGAAAAATGATGTCTATTTTACAAAATTCCAAACATATTAGTTGCATTAATTAATTTTATAATTAATTCCCGCTGTCACAACAAATAGCGTGTTTTTAAGAAACAATTTATATCAAAAGATTGGCAATTGTTTATGTCCAATTTCAATGTTAAATTAATTCTAATGACCACCATTGGATAAAATGGTAAAAATATATTCTAATTATACTCTAAAACCACTCAATAGTATAATTTATCACTATGAATTATTTTGATTAAAAAAGTTGTTTTAAGTATTTTTCACTATTCATAAAAATTTTGAAGTTCTCAGAAAATTACAAAAAATTCAACATAGGTTAATTTCAATATTAGGAATACAAAAATGAAGTCCATTTTGAAATATAAAATTTCTATAATTTTAAAAAGTGGTTATTACTATTCATAACGGCTACTTTGATTTGTCGCGATGTTTTAGAACTCGAAGTTGCGTACAATGCAAGCTATTGCATTATTGAATGAGAAGCGTATCGTGGAAGCTCGGGGTGTTACATTCTCCCCTCCTTCAATAAATTGCGTCCTCGCAATTTGATATTTTTCTTTAAAAATAAGAGGTTGAAAATAGAAAATACCTTTGTGGAAAACCCACATCGGAAATAAGATTAATAAAATTTAGCCTTAATAAGAGGGAAAGGGAAATGAACAAGTCACCACCCAATTATGATCTTGATTAGGAGAACATTGGTGGCAATTAGAGACATATAATTAGAGGAAAAACGTAAATATTTGTAGGGAGCGATTGGGGTCATCAATCACAATCAACTGTCAAATTGAGGGCCTCAAAGCCTTCAATCTATGTTGATTTAAAATATCATCAGTTCAACAAGACATAACGTATTAGGATAACACATTTTTTTGTTTTAATATCCCTTTACTAAAGTTTAAGAATTAATTTATTCATTGAATAAGAGATAGGTATATATATATTTATGCTTGACAATTAGAGTTTCAACCTTCAACTCATCTTTCACTCAAAAAGATAATAGAACACAAAAATATTATACTTATAGTAATTGTATAATGTTCCAAATGTTAACACATACCATTTAGATTAGTAAAATTATTTTGTAATAACCAGGGACTTCCTGTAGGCTAGTGGTAGGAAATAAAGGCTTGTCGCACTATGGTTGTGGGTTCGATTCCTGCAGCTGTGTCCGACGCGACGGGTTATTCCCCACCCTGCAGGTTGTCCTTTTTCTAAAAATATAGTATTATAGTATTCCAGAAATAATCTTCAGAAAAGTTTTAACCTTAAACAATACTATTCAAAGTTCAACTTAATCCATCCCAACATTTATAGTTATCCAAAATACCTCTGTCCAAACTTTCTCTAAAAGGTCTCTTAATTCCAAAATCAATTGTAACATCAGATTCCCCAAACAAAGAAAAGTTTCTCTTATTGTCACATACTAAAAATATGATTACCTTAATCATATTAAAACCTTACTGAAACCAACAAGTACTGCAGTACAATCCTTATATAGATCACATTATTCTAATAACCAGAATATAATCCATGAGTCCGAAAGCATCAATACATTAGTTATTTTGCTTCAACTGTAGTAATAGCATAAGATTGTCCTTGATCCCTTGGCCTTTTCTGAGGTAAGATTCCTTGACGCTTAGGACATTCATTTGCGTAATGACCCATTTCTCTACAATTGTAGCATTCAACTTTGACAGCCTCTTTCTTTCCCTTGCAATCACGTGCCTGGTGACCTTTTTCTCCACATTTATAACAGACTCCCATTCCTTTTAGGCAAGTACCAGGGTGATTCTTCCCACAATTATCACATAATGGAAAATCCTTCTTTCCCTTTTTCCCTTTATCTGTCTCTTGTTCCACCGTTCTCTTCTTCTCTTGCTTTACTTTGTTGTCATAAGACTTAGAGAATTCCTTTTCTGTCTTGATAGCACATGAGACTATATCTTCGTATGATGAGAAGGATTGTGATACTAAAGCTCGACGGAGAAATGGTTTTAACCCATCAAAGAAACGATCAATCTTACTCCTTGGGTTACGTATATAATCGGCAGCATGCCTCGCTAACCTTGTAAAGTTAGCCTCATACTTTGCGACATTCTCATCCTCCTTCTGCCTCAGACTCAGAAATTGCCTTTCCATATCTGCTCGATGGTCACGAGGAAAGTATTTTTCTAAGAAAAGCTCTTTGAACTCCCTCCATTCCATATTCGATACGTCATCATCTTCCTTTGTGTTTTGAATCAGTGACCACCACTGATCGGCATCTCCAGTGAGGCGGTAAACTGCCATGACAACCTTCTCCCTTTCACTACTCCCCAAGGCATGGAATATTTTCTCTAAGGAATTTATCCATTGCTCAGCTACTGTAGGATTTGTACTCCCATTGAAGGTTGGCGGTTGTTGCCTCATGAAACGGTCTAGCATTGATCCTCCACGTTGCGGATCAGGGTGCTCCATACGAGTAAGGTTATTATTAATAACCTGAGTGAGTTGTCCCAGTATGGTATTAAGTTGATCAGCACCAGTTGTATCTCCAGGTCCACAATAATTATCTTGAGCAGGAGGGCAATCCCTACACGGAGTTCGTGCATTGATACAGTTTCCATTCCTTCTACTAGGCGCCATTTCTAAACAATGGCATAAACTAGATTAGTTTATGAATCAAAATACATAATTCCATACTTTTAAAACACTTAACATAAATTGAACTATTTATGGATATAATCCATAACCATAAAAAGAAATGTTTTCTTTGAGAAAGTATATACTCATAACCCTTCATAGTGGTTTGTAAATAAAATGAGAATTATCCTAAGCATATCCCCCGGGAGTGTCGTAACCAAGAGTGCAGCAAGGCCCGTTGTCGTGCACCAGTTCCCGTTCGAGTCTAGCTCAAAGCGGTGTTTTCGGGTTTTACCCCTAGGTACATCTGTGCCAGAGCCGCCTCTACCTGCTCGTATCCAGACAGGGATGTATTGCTCGGAAAACTCATATCATCTCTATAATACCAAAATTCTAGGAAGTTCTTCTATACTAATCCTCAAAGTCTATCTTTGGGCTATGTGCTCTAATCAGAGTTTATCTAAATCTAGCTTCCAAGGTTAGTACTAAACTGCCTCTGATACCAACTGTAACGCCCCGACCCCAGCTACCCAGAGCCGGTGCATTACTTCGTAACATTGGCATGATCACAAAAGATCAAGTCTCGAAAGACAGATTAGTTTAGTAGCCTTGGAAACACTAGATACATTCATAAGTCTTTCATTACATCAAAATTAAACAAACTACAAAAAAACATGGTCTTCATAGTCCACACTCATATCTTCACTGATTATTCTTGCAAGTCAGTCATAAAATACTTCTTCACAACCTGGAAAATTTTTAAACATTGAAAGGGGTGAGCTCAAATGCTCAGTAAGGATAACAATAATGCGGAAGCTTTCATAAATAAACATTAACATTTAAGGCAATGTATAACTAAAACAAAAGCCTCTTAAACATGAACTTCAACATAATATGGCAAAAGTAAAATGAGATAATGCCATTTACTTCTTCACATGGATATTCTACTGGTCGAATAATCACATGTAATTTCAATAACCACTTTCATAATGAGGGAATGTATAATGCCAGACATTCTGAAACACTTTGTCAAGGCCTCGGCCAAGACGTCTAAAATGATTAAGGCCTCGGCCAAAACCATAAATCAAATCGGGAAAGGGCCTCGGCCAATTCCACGTCTAGTTGTCTCATGAGACCTACCGATGCAATTTTTTTAGAAGATAATTATGTTTTAAAATTGCTCAAATATACTCCAGTGTTTTTTATGAAAACATTATGCAAGCTTCTAAAAACAAAATAACTAATTCTGAGACTGCTCGACTAATTACAGGCCATGATGGGTCCATGCCCAATCCCTTCCTGTCTACCACACTCGAGAGTCGGGTTTTCTGAAAACATTTTTAAGCTTGCGTTAAATACGTATACATTTGCACTGGATTTTCATATATTTTAGAGAAATCTCTCTCTCTTTTTTGAAATCATTTAAAAATCACATAATTATAAAATAAAAACTTTTGAATAAACGTAAAAGTCAAAGGGGTTTATACACCGTATAAAAGAAAGTTGTGTATAAAATCAAATATGCCTCAATGAAAGGAGATTGAGACGAAGTCCTTAAAAAGATCATTTTTAAAATAAAATAGATCTATTATGTGTATTCACTATAGGTACACATAAATAAAGTAAAAATACAAAATAATACATAATAATATCATGACATAATTTGAAAGTAGGAGATTAACCCAAAGAATGGAAGTTGGGTTAAGAAATTCCCTTACAAAGAGCATTTTTAAAATAAAATAGATCTATTATGTGTATTCACTACAAGTACACATAAATAATGTACAAATACAGGATATGACATAATAATATCATGACATAATTTGAAAGTAGGAGATTAACCCAAAGAATGGAAATTGGGTTAAGAAGTTCCCTTACCTTGTGTCCGACTTGACTCAACCGTTCTTTAACCTCCTGAATAATAAACTAGAGTTAATATCTACCTTATTAAGAACCATTTTCAATTTCATTATCCTTTTTATATCACTTATTACAATGTTATGAACATTATGTAATTATTTAAGTTAATAACGGTCGTTTTGTCGATCTTTGGTACATGAGTCATCAATAAACTTCTTATAATTATAAGTTGTTCATGTGGTGAAATATCCATTATATCCAGAATTATATTAATGATGTAGATATCATATATATCATATATATACAGTATATACATTCATTTATAATATTACGTAACATTTAGAGGTAAGAAATGAAATGCACCGTTCATGGAGACGGTATGCCGTACGTACGCATGAACGCTACTTTCATTTCAATTTCATATTTAATGGAATGAAATCATAATGATATAAATGTATAATATAATTCCAGTATAATATAGTGTATAATACCATTTACTCCATCCTTTATACATCCCACATATGGCATTAACGATTCAAATCACTTTGAGGGGGCGGTAGTCCGCACTTCCTAAAATGAAATTATCGCGTTTTACCCATAATGGAAATCATAAAGTAAGCCATAAATGAGAAATACAGAAGCATAAGTAAAACTTAAACACATTATATATCATATATAAATATAGTGACATCTTAATGGCCACCTTTGAAGGTGTTATATGAGTGTTGAACAATCATCGTTTCGTGAGGCAGAAATTCGCCATCCACAGAAACCGTATGTTCTTTAACCATTAGATGTAGGTGTGTGTAAGTGTAGCTCGAATCCTTCTTATAACAACATCCTAGTATATTTAGGATACTGGTGTTGTTACAAAAGAAATAAATAAAAAGAGTTTAGGGGGTTGGAGAAGAAAAATAAAACAAAACAACATTAGAAAAGACATTACCTCAAAATCGGGTAACTCTTTTTGATTTGAGCCAAAGGCTTCCTTGGGAAGAGTTCTGCCCAAAGTGAGGATTCTAGGAGTAAGAGGGGGAAGTTGGGAGAGTATTTGGGCAGAGGTTGGCCGAGCCAAATGGCTTGAAAGTGTAAATGAAGTGGGAGAGGTGGGGGCCTTTTATAAGTGGAGAGGAGGGGCACTTTTGGAAAGATTGAAATGTTACATTATTTCAAAATGCTTTTCGGATTCTAAAGGTCCCACATTTATATAATTCGAGGCTAAGGTGATAAGGTTTCGAAATCTCTTCATCCAATAGGCTTTGGACAAGTTTAAGCCTTGGATTTTGCATTATCTTCTCATTTTAATTAAATCGTTAAATAATGAGGTCATCGCCACATCATAATGATGTCATAAATAATTTAATTTATTTAATGTCTAAAAATTATAAAAAAAAATACTATGATGTAGGAAATCTTTTTATCTTTCCAATGACTATTTATAATCAAAATTTGGACTTGTGTAACCCTACTTAAAAATTGTTTTAGTAAAACACTTTATGTTAGTGTCATTTTCACTTTAACATTAAATAAAAAGTAATTTATGTTATTTCCCAACAAAAGTGGATCCATGGGGTCCCCAAGTTAGGCCATGGCTTGTCTTGGTCGGCCATGACACAACCAATGAGGTTGGGACATGTGTCTAGGTCATTTAATATTATTAAAGTATTATTTATACCTTAAACTACCCTAATTACCACTAATCGCGATTAAGAACTTAATAAGTTACTATTCACCAAAAAATTATTTTTATCCCATTGAACCACATTTTACTTCTTAATGACAACCATGTATGTCGGATTTTTGAAAATCAAAACACAGAAGTGGTAATATTTCATTTAAATGAAAAATCAGTTATTTAACAACCACTTAGTGGTTTCACTATTCATCAAAAATTGAAGTTTTTCAGAATAAGGCCAAAATTTCACCCTAAGCTATAATTGATATTCCGAATTGAAAAATGATGTCTATTTTACAAAATTCCAAACATATTAGTTGCATTAATTAATTTTATAATTAATTCCCGCTGTCACAACAAATAGCGTGTTTTTAAGAAACAATTTATATCAAAAGATTGGCAATTGTTTATGTCCAATTTCAATGTTAAATTAATTCTAATGACCACCATTGGATAAAATGGTAAAAATATATTCTAATTATACTCTAAAACCACTCAATAGTATAATTTATCACTATGAATTATTTTGATTAAAAAAGTTGTTTTAAGTATTTTTCACTATTCATAAAAATTTTGAAGTTCTCAGAAAATTACAAAAAATTCAACATAGGTTAATTTCAATATTAGGAATACAAAAATGAAGTCCATTTTGAAATATAAAATTTCTATAATTTTAAAAAGTGGTTATTACTATTCATAACGGCTACTTTGATTTGTCGCGATGTTTTAGAACTCGAAGTTGCGTACAATGCAAGCTATTGCATTATTGAATGAGAAGCGTATCGTGGAAGCTCGGGGTGTTACACCCATCCATGATTTAAGGTCTATGATTCTCTACCAAAAACATTTCAACCCTCTTACCAATCTTTTTATTTTCTTCCTCTAAGATGAATAAATCATCTTCATGGGATCAAGGTCTGATATTTTTTACTTACAATTTCTAAACCTTTTATATCTAAAATCTAACTTCCTCATACTAATTTTCATTAATGTATTTAAACTATTAAACAAACTTTACATATTTTGAAACATGGGTTGATATTTTTTCAAAAGAATCAGAATACTCAAGAGAAATTTTATTTACTTCCATAGTCTGATCATCATAGTCCTTTAAATTGTTTTAAACTTATTTAAACCATCAAACCATTTGGTTTAATATTTTCTTATTTTAATTATTATTTATTTTGAATTTTTTTTATATTGACTTTATGTTGGATTACTGACTCATTAAAAAAAATCAATGTTTCTAAATTTTCACTCAAACTACTCGGAATTAGTTTATATCTAGATTAAATATTTAGTATATATAGAATTGATTTATAATGTAGTTTTTTAGTTTGAAAATATACTCAAAACCTTTCTAAGTATCTATAAAAGATGATTCTGACTCCGATGAGATATTTTAAACATTAGTTATACACGGTCTAACATTTGGATTCTTTACTTCTTCTTTTTGTTTCCTTACTCCAAAAATTTTACAATATCTATATCCTTATATGATTTATCCTTGTATGGTATTATTTTATATGAATTATAGGCTTATTATTCTCATTTTGATGAATAATTAACTCCCTTTGAAACTTCTAACTTAGGATTTTTATCATATTGGGATGGTAACATAGTTGATTTTGAAGAAGACATTGATATACGTTTATTTTTCAAAGTCTCTTCTTTAGTTTCTATTTAATCTTATGCTTATTATAAATATTATTATTCCTATTTTATTTATTGTTCCAAATTTCTTATATTTATAAGAAATTATTTTCAAAATTTTTTACGAACTGAATCTTGAGCTGGTTTTTTTATTTGAGTTTTTTCTTGAAAGATTTCTTAGTTTCTCAAAATATGTGAAAAAATATACCTCATACTTTAACATAAAAACTCCCATGCGTATCCAAAATATTATTATAAAGAAGATAGGATTCACCCTCCAAGGTTACTTCTACTAGTTCGGAAACTTGTTGATAAGAAATTTTATATTTTTCACCAAAAAATGTAAAAGAAACTTATTCTTTATCATCTTCAGAAAGAAACTATACTGAATCATAAAACTCTCTTACTATTTTAGGTTAATGTTTTTCAAAATCCTTATCCTATTTTTGAGAAAACAATATTTCATATCCTTGAAAAGTAATAGTTTTTTAATAATAGAATAATATTTATCATACCATGATTATTCGATAAGTCTTTCTTTAATAACTTCCCTATTTGTAAAGTCTTCCATTGAGGTTATCTGAAAAAGACCAATATTGAAGGTCATATTAAAAATTTTGATCAGAAGAATAATAAAGGATTAAACTTAAAACTAAATTATATGGAAAGAGTAGGGTTTGAAATATCTAAAAATGAATGAGGAATATAGGGTGACCCACCATTTTATAAACATAGGAGGCGACAGTTCAAATTTCAAATGAATCAACATATTTGATTAGAAATCCTTTATTGATCTGACGATTGAGATTTAACCCATGAATGATTTTAAAATATTTCTAAACCCTTAAAGTTTTTTTTAATATAGATTTGTTATCATAGTAAACTAAAATCCAATTAAAGAAACATTTATATTTTTAACAAATTAGAGTTTTTTAAACTAAAAAAAATGAAAACATCTTGAATAAACTAAAGTAATGAATAAGTGAAAAACTAGAAGAAGTATCCCTATTAGAGTAAAAGTTTAATTTCGATATGATTAAAATTTTATTCATAGTTTTTTTAAAATAAATTTATTATAATAAAGTTTATAACAGATGTATTATCTAAAATAATTTTATAAAAACTTTTAATTATAGAAAACTTTTACTTTAGAAATATTTTTATAACATCTTTATTCTAGAGAGTTTAAAAAAATTATGAATCTGAATACTTTTTTAAAAATTGAATTTATAAAATATAAATATAATAAATCAATAAATTTTTAGAAAATAAGAAACTTTAATAATCAAAATTATTTTAGAAAAAAGGGAAAGCTTTTAGAAAAATTAATTTTTTAGAAAAGTTAAAGTTTAGATAACTAATAAACATATGTAGTATCCCTTTGAGAAGGAGTTATTTAATTTAAGGATATTTTAAACAAATGTTATATGTGAATTATAATTTTATATGGATAATTAATATATTTTTTAATATATTCAAATATATTGGAACTAAGGTGTTTAGTAAAAATATATGTAAGTTGTTCTTGCATTCAGATGCATTATAAAATGATATATCCTTTTTGTATATAATATCGAAGGAAATTTTTTCTTATTTCTATGTGATTAGAATGTGAGTGATGTGATATGTTTTTACTTAATTCAATGGAACTTATGTTATCACACAATATTTGAGTGTTAGTAAAATTCATTCCATAGTCAATGAGTTTATTTTTTATCCATAACACTCGAACACAAAAAAGCTTTTAACTACCATATTTTCAGATTCATCAGTGGAAAGTGATACTAATTATTGTTTCATAAAAGAATATAAAATTAAATATTATCCTAAGAAAATAAATTTTCCGGATATAATTTTCCTATTCATTATACATCCTATAAATTCAGCATCTGAAAAACTTTTTAGCTCAAAATCATTTACAGAAGAGTAAAAAAACCTTAAACCATAGTTCTATTTAGGTAATGAAAAAAATTATTTAACAGATTTCATATATGAGTCTTTTGTATTGGCATGATATCTAGTGCATAATAATACTGAGAACATTAAATATAGAAGACTAATTATTAAGTAAAATAAACTTCCAATCATTCTTCTAAAAGTCTTTTTATCAAAAATTTTCCCAAATTTATCAATATCTAATGTATTGGAGGTTTTGATAGGATTACTGATACTTTTAGTGTTGTCATATATAAATTTCTTAAAAATATGTTTTATATACTTATGTTGAGATATAATTTTTTTTGTAAAATTTGAAAACCTAGAAAGTATGTTAACTCACCCATCATACTCATTTCAACTCAAATTTTATAAGATACACAAAATAATTTATTAAATACCTTTTATTTGAAATAAATATAATCTAATTAAAATATTTTTTTACAATAATAATATTTTTATTAGGTTGTTTTATAAAAATACTTGGATCCAAATCTCCCTTAACAATTGTTTTGTAACAAAAGTCCTGTTAACCTAACATACTGGGATTTAGGGGATTTTTAAGCCTATAAAGTGACTTAGTAATTTTTAAAACATGTTTTGAATGTTTTTTACTTTCAAATCTATGGTTTATTCAACATATAATTCCTCCTAAACATATTCATTAAGGAAATTACACTTCAAATCCATTTGAAATAGTTTTATATTTAAGAATTTCCCATAACCTAAAAGTGTACGAATTACCTAAATTCTTGCTATAGAAGTATAATTTTCTTCATAATATATTCCTTCTTTTTGATTATAAACCTTAGAAACAAGTCTAGATTTATTTATAACTATTATTCCATTTTCATCAAACTTATTCTGAAAGATCTATTTTACTCAAATTATATAAGTATCTTTAAGACGTTCTATCAAAGTCCAAAATTGGTTCCTTTTAAACAAATTTAGTTCATCATGTGTTGATTTTATCCAATAACCATCACAAAAAGCCTCATTAGGATTCTTAGGTTTGAAATGAGATAAAAATTCTAGATGCTCAATTTTATTTCTCAAATAACTTTTAATTATAACTTATTGATCTGCATCACCAATGATATTATAACTATGATGATTCCTAAAAAACGATTGATTTCTTGGATTTTAAAAATTATATTTTCAATAATAGGTTGAAAATATTCTTGAGCTATAACTTCAAAAATATGTTCATCAGTTTTTATCTATTGATAATAATTTTCCAACATAGGTTGAAAATCATGTTTTGAAATAACATACAAAGATATAGGTTGATACTTTTTGAAAACTGAAGGATTGGTTTCATAAAATTTAGCATGTAATGTTTCCTAAAAACACTTTTATTTTTATTAAAAACTCTATAAGTATTACTTGTTCTGGAATAACATAAAAATATTCCATTGTTGTATTTTGGTGAAAAATTAAGTTATATTTAGTATTCAAGATAAACACTTTAAATCAAAAAACTTTGAAATAAGAATGTTTTGGTTTAGTTATGATCCACTACTCATAAAGAGCTTTTTTAATAAAAGGTCTAATTAAAACTCAATTTATTGTATAGGAGGCAGTACTAACTGCTTTATCCCAAAAATGTTTAGCAACCGAGTATTCAATCAATATGGTTCTGGTAATGTCTTTAAGAATTCTATTTCTTCTTTCAACTTCACCATATTTCTATGGTATTTTTGGGGATTAAAAGTTATGTATAATACCAATTTTACTAAAAAATGTTTCAAAATCGTAATTTAAAATTTATATACCATGATCACAAAGAATAGTTATCAAGGAATGGTTTTTTTCATTTTTAACTTTGGCTAAAATTGTTTTAAAACAACTAAATGCCTTTTAATTTTAGAAAATATACCCATATGTAACTAGTGTATCATTAACTAAAACATATATATAACATTTTACACCAATACTACCAGTTTGTGTAGGACCAAACAAGTCTATGTGCACTAATTTTAAATCATCATAAGTTGATAATTCACTTATATATTTAAAACATAACTTATTTTTCCTACCATATTGACATAGATCAGAGACTTCAGAAGTATTAAAGCTAATTTATCCTAGTTCCTTCACTAGACCTTTCTTAAAAAACTTAGTAAAAATTATAAGATTACAGTGTTCTAATCTTCAATTCAGTAACCAAGATTTATCATATATATCAATAAGATAATGTTGGTCTAGGCTCCTAAGGTGTTGAATGTTTAAAGTGTAAACATTCTCATGTTGATTGGTAGAAAGAATAAAATCAAATTTTTAACTATTAACAATACATTTATCATTCTTTAAGTTCACATGATAAACCTCATCCCATAATTGACTTATGATAATAAGTTTTTTCTTAAGTCCTATAGAAAATAAAACATTTGAAATTAATTATTTTCCAAAAAGGAACAATGTCACCTATACTAATAATTTATCCTTGATCATTATCTCTAAATGGACTTTCCACCATTCTTATTTATGATCTTATTAGAGAAATATTTATTTCTAGTCATATGTTTAGAAAATCCAATATCTATACACCAAATATTCTTATTATTGGTACATTATTTTTTTCTAAAAATAAAAGCATTATTATGTCAGAACCCATGCCTTCTTTGGTTTGATATTAAAAAAAATGGTAACCATATTTGTCCAATTTTATTATTTTGATAAAATGTTAATTATTTTGAGAAATAGGGTATATGAAAACTGAAATACTGAACTTTATTTAAAGAAAATTTGTTCTTTCGATGTCTATTACTTTGACATTTTTTTCAAAATAAAGAACTATTTGGAACAAAGTAATTATTACTAAAAATAGATTTTCTAGTAAAATCCATTCTAGAAATATTTAATTTTTTTATAAATTTTATCAAAGTTTTCTTTTATATAGGTAAACTTATACAAATTTTTCGTCAAACTAGAAATTTTTTTATTGAAGTTTAACAACAGAGTTTTTATCTTCAGTAGTACTAGTACTAGAAAAATGTTTTACAAAACAATTTTGCAAACTATTTTTCTCAGAAATAGATTTCTCAAGATCTTTAGAAATTATATTTTTTTCAAATTAGTCTTATTAAGAACTTCGGAAAGATCAGATATTTCATTATTAATAGTAGTAATTATTGAATTTTATTTTACAATTTTACCTTGAGAAACACAACATTTTTTATAAATTTTAAAATTTTCAATCTCAAGTAGTTTTTCAAACCTATATACTTATTTATAATTAGGAAAAGTATTATCTTATTTAGATAAAGATGATTATTTATCCAATATTTATAATTATTCTCATCATTACTATTGAGGTAATTTTCATTTATTGTAATATTAGTAAGGGACTCAGTAGTTTTTACCTTAGACATGAGACATTTATTCTCCCTAGGTATTTATATAATGAAACCAATATTATTATATCTAGAACTCTCATTATCCGAAGAATTTGTAAAATAACTATCACCTACTCTAGCACTCCATGTGTCTAAATCTTTTAGAATCTTCTTGATCTTGTGCTTATATTACATTTTAAAATTAATTTTATAATTTATTTCTTTATCATTCTTCCTTTTTAGTTTTGTAAAATATAGTCTTATATATCATGTTTTCTTACATTCATAACATATATCCTCATAAGAATGTTTCTTATCACCTTTATCTCTATAACAATTCTTATATATGTATTGAAAATATTTCTTTCCCACAATCTTGTTCATCCTTCTTGAAAGATTATCTAGTTCATTATTAGACTTATATGATGAAATAGTATCATATGTAATAATAATTTTCTTATTTCTAGAATATTTCAAGACTTTTTTAGCTAATTGAGTTTTAAAATGAATGTTAGATATAGGTGAAAAAGGAATTCCTCCATTTTTCTTTTTCATCTTCTCTACATCCCTTTTAGTCTACCTTCATATTGTATGTGAGTACCATTAAGATCCTCTAGTGGAAGATTTGTAATCCTCCTTATTTCATCTAAAGATATTATTTTGGATTCCAATTAATTATCCATAATATCAACAATTCTCTCAACTAAGATTATATTCATTAAATATTTCTCTCTAAGAAAATGTAAACTATTAACAATCGTCATAAATCTTTAGTGCATCATAGCTACTGATTATTCAGGTAAGAAATAAAAAGCATTATAGTCAACTCTCAACATATCTATTATAGTTTCAATAACATTCAATGTTCCAAAGTGAGTAACTTCTAACTTTTTCCATATAATATTATTTGTTTCACATAAATAAATTTGACTATAGATACTTGTTCTCATAGAACAAAGCATATTATTCCTAACGTTGTAATTTAATTGGTTTTCTTAAATTTCCTGATTCATAAAAGTAGTAACTTCCTTTTCCAGAATCTTATAATATTTAGTTAGAATGAAAAATTTATCCACTCGAGTATTGAAAAAAAATTCTTCATTTTGTCTCTCAATTATTCATAATAATTCCCATAAAAAATACGTGTTCTTATAGGATTTATATTTTCAAGTGTACTAACATTCATACCTACCATATTATCAAATATAAAATCTTTCTAAAAAACACATTAGTGTAATATAAATTTATTAAAAAAAATTATAACAAAATTGTAATAAATTGTAGTTAATAATATAATTAAAAACCCATCAAGTATAGAAATGTAACTTTATCTAATACTAGTTATTGGATCATAAGAGTTTACGATGTATATAATATGGGGGTCAATTATAGCTTAAAAATTAAACTAAGAAAAAACCTATTAAGTCAAAAAGATCAGACTCAGAATTTTTTTAATGACCAGAGTATATAAATCGTATTTAGAAAATGTTTTAAATATAATAATTGTTATCAGTCTCATAGATAGTCTGATAAAAATATTATTATAAAGATAATTATAAACTAACTTTCTAATTTAAATTAACATTGAAATATTAAACTTTTAGAAACAACTAAAACAGAATCTTATAACAGAAATAATGACTTGAAATATTTATAAAATATAATTATACTCTTTACACTAAGAGTTAATTAATTCATAAATCATGACTTAGGATATCGACATTTTCAATACCTATTATAAAGGTCTATATTTCCACACCAGGATATCCCTCGATATGATGATCGAAATGACTCTGTATTTTTATCCCTTGAATCCATCAATCTGATTGATCAGAATCAATTTTTTCTTTCATAATCAATAAATACCTCGATATGATGATCAATATGTATCTATCTTTCTAACCCTATAATCCCATGATCCAATAGAACAGATTATACTATATTCCTATCCCTAAAATCCCTCAATCTAACAATGATTAGACATAGTTAATAAAAAATAAAACAATGTTCTAAGGAATTTACGATCTCACATGGATTCCTTAGAACTATAACTCTCTAAAATATTCCAAATATTAGGAACAAGATGTTCAGACATAGTCATATCTAGATGTGTTGAGTTGAAAATGAATGTGCTCCTAGATCTTTAAAAAAAACTTCTATTTATAAGTAATTATTCAATGATAATATTTTTGAGTTGGTTACAATAGCCTCACATAGATTTAAATTTGATAGCTCATAATGATTTGGATCTTGATCTTGAAAGCTAAGCCTGGACTGTAATTCATTGTTCGATGTTAGTTTCTTTAGAAAATTTACAATTATATAAAAGTTTTCTTTCTGATAGAATCATTTTTTTTATAATATGAAAATAAAAATTATACATTCTGATGGACTATAATATTTATTTTCAATATAATGAGCTGAACTATGGTCGGTCTGATTAATCAGAACTATTTTTTGTTTGATGGTTATGACTTCAGTCAATCTGATAAACAAAACACTTGTCTAACCACTGAATAGAACACTAGTTGGTCTAATGTAGCAAGTACATAGTCAATCCAATAAATCAGATTGAATAATAAAATTTTATATTCACTTTATATTAAAACCATTTCTATGTTCTCTATAAAAATATTTTTTTTATAAAAACACACTAAAAACACTTGGGACATATAAAGTTAGTAAAATATATTTTCAATAAGCTATTTATGATTCTAAAACTATGTAAAGTAAAAGAAGAATATATAAATTTCAACTCAACAATTCATAGTCATCATTTATTTAAATCCTTTCTAATTTTTAGTAAAGATTTTATAAATTTCCAATGTATATCCTCCAAGTTAAACTAGGTGTGGAGTGATGATATTTTCATGGACTAGGTGATGAATGAGTCCATCTCAGTGTGATATTTTGGAGTTATTACCCTTAGATACCTCTGTTTGAAAGCCATATATATTTGTAATGTCCAAACATGGTTGTAATTTCTTAGAAACCATTATATATATCCTTTACCAAAATTCCAATACATTTTACTATACTTTGACTCATCCTTAGACTTATCATTAGGGATCTCACTAATTTTTTATCATTATATTTTACAAAGGTTAACTAAACCTATGATTTGATACTAACATTAAAGATCCAAACTTCTCATTCACATATATTACATTTTCTTTATGAATATTCATTATATTACATAAACACATTCCTCAGTATCATAATGGTATAGTTACTTTGGAAACATGGACACATAATCAACTGGTCCATAAGTGAGCTACATCATCTCCCACTATGTTCTTCCTAACTAGAACCCTTATAATACATATAATACATAACACCTTTAAACTTAACCTAGGGAAAGAAAATATAAGAAAGTGTGAGCTCATATGCATAATAAGTGTAAATGAGGGAGATATCCAAATATCATAAGAATAAGGGAATTAGATCATGAGGATAACATTTTAAAACAATGATGATCAAATCATAGATCTTAAAAATGTGTCATTTCATAAATATTGGTAGTTAATAAGGCATGAATCATAATTAAATAAAAGAACTTGAATCATGAGAACAAAACATTGGCATATGGAATAAATTCATGGCATACACATAATCATATTAAATCATTTCCTTATTATTCAAGGATCATTTCCAAAACTATCATAGTGGAATTCATTTTCTCCCCAAACCATCATAGTAGTCAAGGTTCACTTGTAAGACTATCATAGTGGAAAAATTCCCTTACTGAACTAGGTTCACTACCCATTCCATTACTATTTATATCATTAGAAACCAATCTATAATCATTGAATTAGAAGGAGATATAGGTCCCATTATTCACATAATAAAAATAATATATACATGTGCTATAAGATCATAAAATATTTATCATATAAAAACCCCTGAAAATAAATAGTTTCCATAAACATTTCATCATATCATAACTTATAGAAATGAAAAAGGTTTCATAATTATTTCATGATTTCATTATATCATAACCCATGGAAAAAATTGGTCTTCATACATATTTTATCATGATATAACCTATGGAATAGAAACAATATTCATAAACATCTTTTCATTTTAAACATAAACTCTTCAAAGAAATAATAATAATTTTATCATTGGGTCATATCCCTAGTAAAGCATAAGTGACATAAACAGTGGTCATATTAGATGGTAAAATGATTTTGACAGATCACTTTTAAGATTTCATGAGGAAAATACCCTTTTCACTTTGAAAATCACATTTTAAAACTAAAAACTATAAAAAAATTCAAATTCCTTTACTTTAAAAATGAATTTGAGAACATATAGGGAAGGTTTAGATATTTTTTAAAACATTTAATTATTACAATATCCTTTCCAAAATTAAAATAATTTTTTAATAGAAAACATTTTCAAAATCCATTTCATTGAAAATATCCTTTGAAAATTATAAAGGAATATTTAAAAATAATTTAGAAAATTTCTTGAGGATAATATGTTTTAAACATTGAAAAAAGAATTTTAAAAACATAAAAAAAGTTTAAAATAATTTTCTTTCAAAATAACCTTTGAAATTTGAAAATTAATGTTTAAAAAATTAATAGTTAATGATAGTGGAAAATTTTTTACATGTTAAAATAATTATTCCTTTCACATTTTTGGTAAAATAAAGACGTGCCTTATTTTTTAAAATGATATAGAAATTCCTTTAAAATAATTTTGTAGAAATAAAAAATGAGTAATTTTTTTAATAAATCCTTTGTATAATGATAAAATATTTTTGATAACATTTTTAATAAACATGGATATGGAAGAAAAATGTTTTTCGATCGAAGATAGAAATATATAAAGTTTTCTTAAAAAATGAAATATTGCTCTTATAAATAGAAGAAAATGAAGGGATACCATGTATTCTAAATAAATAACTATAGTATAATATTATTAATGAGTTTATTTAGATATATTTAATAATATTTAATCATTCAAATCATAATAAAAAACAATCTTGATAAACAAAGAGATTGTAACATCAAACCCTTACCACATTGGTAACTTTTGAATCGTAAGACCCATTAAAGGATAATATAAAATGAAACTTTAAATATAATTAAAAAATATATTCATGATATAAAATTTAAATGGGGTATTATATACACCTCTTAAAACAATATAGGTGTAAAACATAATGTATGTCCCAAAGAAGACAAATTGAGACAAAAACCACTTACTGCTTTGGTATATTTTTAACCATAAACCCTGTAAAATTATGATAATAAAATGGATATTAAAAAATGGATAATTTTTCTGATAATAAATATAAAATACATTTATGTATTCTATATATACTACATATAATAAAAAAGTGGTGAATATGGCATTTTTCTCATAAAAAATAACAATGAGATAGAAATCCCTTACCTTAGGTCTCGCCTTCCTTCATACATGTTTGAACCTCATTTATAAAAATGTAACATTATTATAAATATATTATATAACCATAATCATATGTATTATATCATATATTATTTACTTATAATTTTTCATTACCCATTTATTAATAATTCCTTGTTAAATTACATTTTGGGTAATAATTGCTTTGTTTTTCACGTATATTTGGGTTTATTATTTTCAGTCCTTTTACATTGATCATGGTTCAATATTTTTTGTAATTTTAATCATAAAATAAAGATCATAATTATTTATTATATATTTATTTATAATAATCCATTAAATTAAAAGATAGAAAATGAAATACATTATTCATTATAATGATAGGTTATATGTACGCATTAACGTTCTTTCCATTTTCCCAATGGATGAAATGAAAGAAAGTTAAATAATAAGTTACATTTAATGAATATTTTTATGTCATATATATCACATAAATTAATTAAATTTACTCAAATTAACTTTAATGAAATGTATTAGTGAAAAAAATCACATCGCTTCATGAGGCGGTAGTCTTCCATACACCCAAACAACGTTATCATATCCCCATAGAATAGATGGTAAGAAATTATATCTGATATCATAATTCCAAACATAAAATTATGTTAAAAATATAATATATATCTAATTAGTATATAATTATTACCATCTAGGTAAAAAATAAATTAAAAACACATCACATCAGTTTGTGAGGCGGTAGTTCGCCATATAAACGAGCGATGCAATTGTTATCCTAAAGGTTTGGAGGTAAGATGATAGATATAGAATTATAATTTTAGAGGTATAATAATATCATAAAAATTATATATATACATTAAATCCATAATTATATCCATTAGTGAGAGGTGGTGATGGAAAATGAATAACATTGGTTTGTGAGGTGGTAGTTCCCCATACACATGAATGATGATTTAATATCCCATTTTAATTAAGTGGAGGTGGTTTTAGGTAATGAAATAATTTTTTTTTGTATATATAAGATAAATGGGTTATTATATCATCATTTTTTGTATTAATTTAAGGATATGGAGGAGGAAATAAATTAAAATTCTTGGTTAGGGAATTTACCTCTTCTTTATAAAACAACTTTTAGTTTGCACCAAAAGCCTTCTTAGGTGGGGTTTATGAACAAAATAATGATTTAGGATGAGATGATGGAATTAAATAATTTATTTTGGAATATATTGTATGAACCAATGGGTTTTTTAATTCTTACAAGGAGAGGATATGGGGTGCCTTTTTATAAGTGAGGCGAGTGGCACACTTGTAATTTTTGAAAATAAAATGATGTATCCACATTTTTCACAAGAAAAAAGCCTCCATTATAGGGAATTATCGAACAATATATGTTATAAAGATGATATATTTCCATAATTGTTTTTTCACATTTTGGGTACATTTTAATCCATATCTTTTTTTAACCCCCAGTAACTCTTTTTTACCTTAAATATAGTAATTATTTTTTATCATTTTTACAATTCATTATGGTAAAAATATAATGTTGAACTTAATAGATAATATAAATAATTATGATTAAAATTTTGGAATACATTTTTCCAAATTTAACTCATGGAATTTGTATAATTTAATTTAATATTAAACCCACAGACATGACGAAAATGCTCTTTTCTAAAGAGAAAATGTTCAAAAGTTTAAAAGGTTTTTATACCAAAATTTAATATAAAATTGATTCAAATTAAATAATTTAGATTACTATATATATCTAATTTAAATAATATTTATTCTAAAAAAATCATAATATATTTTTTATGTTTTTAAAATTTTAAAAACAAATGACCATTGTTAATAAAAACAATATTTTCACTATTCATAGAAAAATTTACCTTTTTGAAAAATTACCAAAAATTTACTCCAAGTTAATATTTTCATGGTGATTTAAAATATTATTTTTTTTAATAAAATAATTTTTTTTAAAATGGTAAATCATTAATTTCAATCTTAGTTTACAAAATAAGTCAAAAATGCTTCTTTTAAATACAGTTTTTAAGCATAAAATTTGATTTATTATTATATATTGTCTATAAAAAAGAATAATATGAATTTTAAAAATTTTATTGAAAATATAATATATAAATTTCATTAAAATCATTTTAATTTTTTTATTTATTGATTTAAAATGTGTTTGTGCTCATAAAAAACGTTTTTCACAAAAATATTTCCTTTATTTTCAAGTATTTTTTATTTTTATATCTAATTAATTGGTCACAAAAGAATTGATTATATATACACATGTAAAAAATATATTTTTATAATTTAGTTAATATTTATCATACCCTCCATTCCAATTTCTAAGTGATAACTATCATATTAAATAATATTATTTTATTATTAGGTCATGTTTCATTTAAAATCGATGTTGCAAGTAATGTAAGACACACTCAGTGGTGACTATAACAAAATATAAAATCATTTTTATTTATAATGCAAGATAAACATGTAGGATCGAAATATAGTATGAGATGCTCAATTTACAAGAGGGGGGGGGGGTGAATTGTATACTTTAAAAAATTCCTTTGGAACCTTTAAAGTTAGTTAAGAATAACTATGTTTTCCTTAAGCAAAGGAAAAGGATACGTTTTACAAAGTTAAACTAAGCAAATTCACAACACCTCTTAACACCGAATGTAAACTAGGAAAGAGATTCTGAATGAGGGTTCCAGAAATATGGTTCCGGAAAATTGAAACTTAACAAAAGATTACAATATAAGATTCTACCTTAAAGCGTATAGAATCTAACTTAATCAGAGTACAAGTAAGGAAGTATAAGAAAGTTATACTTTCCTTATAATACAAAATGAAGCGGAAATAAAACAAGTAGTTAAACTACAAGTAACAAGATATAAGTCTTTTAAACCAAAGAGAAGGGTATCCAACAACCTTGGATAAAGGTCCCTTGATTTATACTTTCAAGCAAGTCTGTCTTACCCACACCAGGGTAAGCCCTCGATACGAAGATCAGAGTCTCTGTCTTGCTATCCCCGCAAGCCCTCAACTTCAAGGTAGTTGGCAACCTCTGTCTTCCTCAGCAAGGAAGCCCTCGAACTTTAAGGTGGTCGGCACCTCTGTCTTCCTATCCCCGGAAGCCCTCGAATGTAATCACCAACATTCGGAGTCGCACGAAGCTTTGAGAGTTAATAAGAGCCTCTCTCTCTAGAAATCACTTCAAGAAAATTAGTCAGCCTTTCAGTACTTTCATCAGCCATCACCTATCAGCTTTTTCAAATGAGCTCCTATTTATAGGTAAGGTCGGCTCCTTCTCCAACGGTCAGATTTTCCTTAAAGATCGGAGGGACCTGTACACGTGTCACTTAGACAACGGTTAGTTTATAACAAAACAGACGACATCGTTTTATAACAAAACAAGTGTAACAGAATGTACGGCATCGTTTTAAACTCTAACATAAAAGTTTGGAATGAAAACTTCGGAGTGAAGGTTAGGAGTGAAGGTTCGGAGTGTAAGGAACAATAGTAAGAGAAGACAAATTTTAGAAGTGTAAGCAATATAAAAGTTTGGAGTCTAATAAAGATATTTTTCGGAGTCTGAATTAATTCAGAGTGTATAAAACAAAGATACTCAAATTATGTTTAATAGGTGAATTCGGAATGTGAATTCGGAATAGGAATTCGTCATCAGAAATCGTAATGAGAATTCTTCATCAGAGTTCGTAATAGGAATTTGGAATGAGATTTCTTCATTAGAATTCATAATGAGAATTCTTCTTCAGAATTCGTATCCTGAATCTGGAATAGAACTTAGTCAGAGTTCATATCCGGAATTCGGAATGAGACTTCCTTATAGTTCTTATCCAGAATCCGAATCCTAAAACAGAATGCTTTATATCAAAGTTTCAATGATTTTGAGAAAATGAATCCGAATCTCATACTTAAGAAAAATATGGATGAGAATATGATAAGGATAATTTTTCTTATAAAAGAGATTTTCCTGAAGAAAGCAATTTTCCTTATAAAAGCGATTTTCCTTAAGAAAGCAATTTTCCTTATAAAAGCGATTTTTCTTAAGAAAGCAATTTTCCTTATAAAAGCGATTTTCCTTAAGAAAGAAATTTTCTTAAAGATAAGGTGTTTGTGATTTTCAAAACAAGAAGGAATGGAAAAGTCATAAGGAAAACCTTATTGACTCAATAATCTCCCCCTTTTTGGAAAGCACAAACATCCTTACAAAAAAGATATTCTAAGAAGAAAAAAACATTAAGGATTATCTCCCTTTGCTTTAAGGATATTGATGAATACGACTAACTCCCCCTTAGGCTTTGAAACTCTAAGGATCGTATTCAGATTTCCGGAGTGAAAAATAAGAATGTCTTCTTTAATGAAAAAGCTCCCCTTAAACAAACTCTTATTAGAGTTTTTCTTTTTCTTAAAGATCTTTTTCTTCTCCCCCTTTGATAAACTCTTATTAGAGTTCTTCTTTTTCTTAAGGATCTTTTCCTTCTCCCCCTTTGTGATTTTCAAAAAGAATTGGAGGGAATGGAAAAACGTAACAAAGTACCTGAGATATTAGTAATGACAACAAACGAAACAAGAAGTACAAGTTTCATTAAATTTGAAATCTCGACAACAAAGAAAAAATTACAACAAAAAGATCGGATTTGGTTATTTCGGATCTTTTTCCTTTGACATGAGGCCCTTTAGAATAGTCTTGATCTTCTTCAGATCTTTATGATCTTTTTCATCTTGCTTCTCTAAGGCAACTATTCTTTCGGATTGAGCTTCAATTTTTTCTTCCTAAGCCTTCATCTTTTCTTCCTGAGCTTTGATCTTCTCTTCCCAATCCTTCATCCTTTCTTCAAAATCGATCCGATGATCCCTTTCAAATTTCCAATTCCGAGAAACAGAATTCAGTTTCCCATTCAGATCCCTGACTTCTTGGATCCAGAAGTTCTTCTCTTCTGTCAGCTTTTCTTCAAAGGAGGAAGTCAGCTCGTTTATCTTCTTGTCCTCGGTCTCAAAGGCATCTTTTACATTTTCTTGAAACTCATCGAACAACCTCATTTCTTCCACAATCTTCTTTGACCAACTTGTCATCCTCTTGCAAGACATTTTATGAGCTTTGTAACCAACAAATAAGGTTTTGAACTGAGCTTCAATATCAACGCACTTATCCATAACCATAGATACGGAGTCTATTTTCTGATTCAACGCATGTTGGAGCATCTGGCATCTTGAGTTGATACTAGAGAAGGTCAGAATGGTTCCCACCAACTTCTTCAAAGACTGAACAACAAAGTCATGCCCCAACGAAGATGACTCCGAATCTGAAATCTTGCTTGGAGAGTTTTCTTCCTCAATAAGCTCCTACTTTCTCTTTGAAGAACTACCAGCTTCCTTTATCTTCTTTTCTTCTGAGCTCGGAGTATCAGCAAGAATTTGCTTCCCCTTATCTTTTTTTGGAATTGAGTCCTGTTCTGGAGTTCTCTTCTCACTATCAGAAACTTGAACGACATTATCTTCATCAACGACTTTCTGAACCCCTACGATTTCCTTCTGAGTAAAATCAAGTAAAAGATGTTCTTCATCTCCATGATAAGAAACTTCTTCTTCTCCTTTCTCTTCTTCCATCGCTGGAGTAACTAGCTTCGAAGATTCAGCTTCAGAAGTTCAGAGTGATAAGCGTTCCGAAGGTGTTCCCTTATAATCATCTACTTGTTTCAGCACATCTCCGGTTTCACCACTTCCTTCAGCTCCCTCTTCTACTTGCTCAGCTTCCTCAGAATTCATAGCAACAGTCTCTTCCGGAGCAGCGAAATTCCTTCCTGGAGTCTCAGGTAGAGATTCCAGGGAGAAAGATCTTGGAACTGGAATGGTTGCTGAAACCATTTCATTGAATTTTAACAAGGCCTGAGCTACCTCAGCCTCGAACATCTTCTTCTTGAGCTTCTTTTCTTTTGCTTGTTTTTCAAGCTCATCAGCAGTTTTCTCCTTCAAAGCCTTAGCTTCCGCAGGGTTCAATCCGAACTGCGGATCCCCTTCTTTTCTTTTTTCTTTATCTGCTCTCCACTTCATGACAACCTCATCTGGATAAGATTTCTTCTTCTTTGGATTTGGAGGTGCGGAGTGGACTTCCTTAGACTTGGGATTCTCGGCTTCGACTACCACTTCTTTCAGCTTTCTCTTCCTTACCGGCTAAGAGGATTCCAGATCAGCAACTTTCAGAACAGTTTCTTCTTGAGCAGGTAGATCAATAAACTTTCCAGACTTCTTGTCAAAAGCTACATCCATTCTTTTAAGAGTTTCATCACTAACCAACAAAATTTTGCATACCCTCGGCTTAGATCTGCAAGCCTCCTTGAAAGATTCAAGGCATCGAACAATCAACTTTGATAATATTGCTGGGTACATTACGATCTGTGCTCTGAGATTTCCTTTCTTAAGATTCTCAATTGTTATAAGAATATGCCTCATGAAATTGAACTTCCTTAGATTTATCAGGAAATCTAGGATATAGATTTCACTCTTCTTTAAGCTGTCTTTATCGCCTTTCCTCGGTACGATAAGTCCTTGCACCCACAACTCTAGAATACGGAAGTTTGTGGATAGAATTGCAATCTTCGGAGCCTTGTCATCAGCCAGTCCGAGAGTTTCTAATGCTTTTTACTTGTCGAAGCTACCTTTAGAGTCCGGTAAAATGTGCGAAATAAATTCTGCTTCTCCTTCATAAGACAATCCTACCAAGCTTGCAGCCTTGGTGTAAGAAAGTTTGTAGGTCTTGCCATACGACTTGAAAGAAAATTTCTCCCTATCATCTTCCTTAAAGAAGGAAACTAATTCATAAAACTCGACAAGTAAATCTGAATATACTTCATCTTGATTCCCGGTTTTTGACACCGCAACATCTTCCCAGCCATTCAACTTAATGTTCTTTGAGATAAGGGAATCATAGTTGTTGAAGAAATCCGGATGGAGTAACCTTTATCTATAAACTAACCATTGAGAAATAGGCTTGGTTGAAGACATTTCTTGAGACGCTAACTCCGCAGACATTTAGATCTGTAATCCTCTGAGAAGTTCAGAATGGAGACAACTGTAGTTCGGAACGGCCTTAAAACAGAGGGGAAGAGCTTCAGGACGCAAGAGCTTGAAACTGATGTGGGACGAGAATTTGGGTCCCCTTTATATAGGCTACGAGATGACGGTTCACCTTCCACGGTTGATCTAATGGTTTAGAATGAACTGAGATCAAATCTGACGGTTGATAACTTTGAATCTGATCTTTTTGAGGTTTTTATTAAAGTAAAGAATTAAGAAAATTATAATCCGAAATCAAAACATAGGAAACTGCCAGCAAGTAAAATATGACTACGAAAACTTGAGTAATGAAATCATACCTTTCGGATTAGCTGAGGAGGATTATTCGTAATGGGTAATATAAAGATGACTACGAAAAAAAACGTTATTACGAAAAGACAATGTTTTAAAAAAAAATTACTACGGAAGACAAACTTACTACGAAAAACTCACTACGAAGAACTTAGTACGAAAAACTTAGTACCAAAAACTATGAAGGTTCGGTACGAAAATCTGGTTATGAAAGTACCAGTACAAAATCATTCATTCTGGATGTTTTCTATATGAATACTTCCATTTAAGAAGTATTCTATACGGAATTATCCATTCTGGAAAACTTTCATTCCGGAAGTTTCATTCCGGAAATTTTCGTTCCGAAAAGTTTGAAAACAAATTTTGAAAAACTTTGTTAAGCAAACAATCAAATGTACTCCCCCTATGAAAAAGAGTTTATTACTGTAAGGATACTTTTTCAACAGAAAGTTAATTATGAAAGATTACCTTACGGTTATCATTCCTAACTTCTGTTTAATATATTCAAATCTATCAGAAGGAAAAGATTTTGTGAAAATATCAGCAAGTTGATCTTGTGTTCCAATAAATTGAAGAATAATATCTCCTTTAAGTGTGTGATCCCTAAGAAAGTGATGCCTAATATCTATGTGTTTTGCATGAGAGTGATGTGCAAGGTTTTTACTAAGGGCAATGGCACTTGTGTTATCACACAAAATTTGAGTTTTAGTAAAACTCAGGCCATAGTCTGTGAGTGTGTGTTGCATCCACAACACTTGTGCACAACAACTTCCAACTGCTACATATTCAGCTTCAGCAGTGGAGAGTGCTACAGAATGTTTCTTCTTGCAGGACCAAGAAACTAAAGAATCTCCTAAGAAATGACAAGTTCCGGATGTACTTTTTCTATCCATTCTACATCCACCAAAGTCAGCATCAGAAAAGCTTTTTAGAACAAAATCATTTCCAGAAGTATAAAATAATCCTAGATCCATGGTTCCCTTAAGGTAGCGAAAAATTATTTTTACTGCCTTTAAGTGAGATTCCTTAGGATTGGATTGATATCTTTCACATAAGCATACTGAAAACATTAAGTCTGGTCGACTAGCTGTTAAGTAAAGTAGACTTCCTATCATACCTCTAAAAGATGTTTGATCTACTGGTTTCCAAGCTTCGTCAACATCTAAAGAGTTTGAGGTACCAATGGGAGTACTTATACTCTTAGTGTTGTCATAACCATACTTTTTAAGAAGATATTTAATATACTTATGTTGAGATATGTAGGTTCCTTCTGGTTTTTGAGAAATTTGAAAACCAAGGAAAAATGTTAACTCACCCATCATACTCATTTCAAACTCAGATTTCATTAGACTAGCAAAAGAGTCAGTCAAAGATTGCTGAGTTGAACCAAATATAATGTCATCAACATAAATTTGAACAATCAAAACATTTTTCTTATCTTTATTTATAAAAAGGGTTGGATCTGCATTTCCCTTAACATAGTTATTTTGAAGAAAAAATCCGGTGAGTCTATCATACCATGCTCGTGGAGCTTGTTTAAGGCCATACAAAACTTTGGTAAGTCTAAAAACATGATCAGGATGTTTTGTATCTTCAAATCCAGGAGGTTGTTCAACAAAAACTTCCTCTTGAACATAACCATTAAGAAAAGCACATTTCACATCCATTTAGAAAAGTTTAAAATTAAAGAATGCTGCAAAGGCAAGTAGAATACGGATAGATTCAAGTCTAGCTACTGGAGCATGGGTTTCTTCATAGTCTATTCCTTCTTGTTGATTATAGCCTTCAGCAACAAGTCTAGCTTTATTTCTAACAATGACTCCATTTTCGTCACATTTATTTATGAAAACCCATTTTACTCCAATAACAGAAGTTTCCTTAGGTCTTTCAACCAAGGTCCAGACTTTATTCCTTTCGAATTCATTTAGTTCATCTTGCATGGCTTTAATCCAATCATCATCACCTAAAGATTCATCAGTGCTTTTAGGTTCTAATTGGGAAAGAAATGCTAGATGTTCTACTTCATTTCTTAAGGAACTTCTAGTCCTTACAGGTTTATTTACATCTCCAATGATACTATCACTGGGATGATTCTTAAGAAACACCTGATTTGGGTTTTGTAAAACCTGTTCATCAACATAAGGTAGAAAGTCTTCTGGGGTAAATGTTTCAGAAGTATCTTCTAGAACAATTTCCTTATCAGAAGGTTCTTCTATCAAAGGTTGAAAATCAGTTTTTGAAAACACATCCGAAGATGTAAGTTGAGATGGTTTAAAAACAAAAGGATCAGACTCATCAAATTTTACATGTACTGTTTCTTCAACAGTACAAGTATTTTTATTAAAAACTCTATAAGCCTTAGAGGTTGTGGAATATCCTAAGAAAATTCCTTCATCAGACTTTGGTGTGAATTTATGTAAGTTGTCTTTAGTATTCAAAATGAATACTTTGCAACCAAAAACTTTGAAGTAGGAAAGTCTTGGTTTTCTACCATACCATAATTCATAAGGAGTTTTATTAAGAAAAGGTCTAATCAAAACTCGATTTATAGTATAACAAGCAGTACTTACAGCTTCAGCCCAGAAATGTCTAGCAATAGAATATTCACTCAACATGGTTCTAGTGATTTCTTGAAGAATTCTATTTCTTCTTTCAACTACACCATTCTGTTGAGGAGTTCTAGGTGCTGAAAAATTGTGAGTAATACCTTTCTTACTACAAAAAGTTTCAAAATATGAATTTTGAAATTCTCCTCCATGATCACTATGAATAGTCTTCAATGGAAGGTTTTTCTCATTTTTAACTTGAGCTCTAAAACATTTGAAATAAGAAAAAGCTTCAGATTTCTTTTCTAGAAAATAGACCCAAGTAAATCTAGTGTAATCATCAAATAGAACAAACACATAGTATTTGCCTCCAATACTTCCAGTTTGTGTTGGACCAAAAAGATCCATGTGCACTAAATGTAATGCATCGGTTGTTGAGACTTCACCGATAGACTTAAAACTAGACTTATGTTGCTTGACATATTGACAAGGATCACAAACTTTAGAAGAATCAAATCTAAGCTCCGGTAGATCCTTAACTAGTTTCTTCTTAGAGAGTTTACATAGGTTCCTAAGATTACAGTGACCTAGTCTTCTATGCCATAACCAAGAATGATCTTCCATTGCACTTAGGAAAGGTAAATCTTGGCTCCTGAGGTCTTCTAAGTTTAAGGTGTAAACATTCTCTTGCCTGTTGGCTGAGAGAATAAATTCTTCCTTGGAATTGTGAACTAAGCATTTATCATTCCTAAAATTCACAAGGTAACCTTCATCACATAACTGACTTATGCTAATGAGGTTGTGCTTAAGACCCTTAACAAAAAGAACATTTGAAATCAAGGTTTTACCTAAAAGAACAATATTACCAATACCAACAATCTCTCCCTTAGCATTGTATCTGAAAGTTACCTTTCCTCATTTCGTTTTGATAATCTTTTCAAAGAAGCTTTTGTTACCAGTCATGTGCCGGGAACATCCACTATCCATGTACCATGTATTGTTGCTGGTACTTTCATTATTTTCCTGAAATCAAGAAGAAAATTAGACTTTCGGAATCCAAACTTGTTTGGATCCGAGATTTCCAGACAATAAAATTTTAGGAACCCACATCTTCTTAGAAAAGTAGGCTTTGTGAAATCCTAGAGATTGGGTTTTGTTTAAGGAACAATTCTTTGCCCAGTGACCACCACATTGACACTTGGTACAAAATGGGGCACTTTGAGGAACAAAATAATTGTTACTGAAAATAGGTTTTTCATGGGTATAACCAAATCCGGATTTATTTCTTAAAGGTCGTATTTGGGAATACATATTATCAAAATTTTCCTTACCATGGGTAAAGTTTGATAAACACTTCTTTAAGGAAAAAATTTCGGACTTGAGTTTTACAACCAAGTTTTTATCCTCAAAATCATTAGTTTTAGAACTAGAGTTAGGCTCGAAAACATTTTTCTTAGAAATTACTTTTTCTAATTCTTTAGAAAGTTTATTCTTCTCAGAACTTACTTCCTCAAGATTTTTTGAAATACTTTCAAAATCAGCATTTTTCTTATCAAGATATTTAGAAAGATCTGATATCTCTTTAGTAAGAATAGAATTCCTAGAGTTTGCCTTATCAAGTTTCTTATTGAGTTTGGAATTCTCAATCTCAAGAAGTTCAGCAAACCTAGAGACTTCTTCATAAGTAGGTAAAGTATTTTCCTCATCAGAAGATGATTCTTCATCAGAAGAGTTATAATACTTACTATCATTAGAATTTAAAGAAACATTGGTCAATGATTCAACATTTCGTACCTTAGCCATAAGACAATGATTATCAATAGGTAATCTGCCTATAAGACCAAGATTCTTCTGTCCTGAAGATTCATAATCAGAAGATTCATCTGAAGAATCACCACCACTGGCACTCCAGGTGTCATTAGCTTTCAGAACTTTCTTAGCTTTGGCTTTATAATACTTCTTTCTGTTCCTATCTGAATGTCTTTCCTTCCTTTCATTATTTTTGAGCATAGGGAAATCTGGTCTAATATGTCCAGCTCTTTTGCATTCATAACAAGTAACTTCTCCATCTTTCTTATCTTTCCTATCCTTCTTCTTATACTTAGATTGAAAATTTCTCTGGCCAGCTATCTTGTTCATCCTTCGAGCAAGATTGGATAATTCATTTTCTGAGACTTCACTCTCACTAGATTCGGATTGGAAAATGACTTTCTTCGACTTAGATCTAGTTACTCTCTCAGGAGTCTTAACTTTCATCTGATTTGAAGTTGTAGTAAAAGCAACAATACCATTACCATTCTTTTTCTTGATGTTGTCAGCATCTCTCTTCATTCTTGTTTCATGTTGTAGAAGAGTTCCAAATAATTCATCAAGAGTAATTTGAGTGACCTTCCTGTTCTCATCTATAGCTGTTCTCTAGGATTCCCACTCATTGGGCATAATGTCAATTATCTTGTCCACAAGAGCTTCGTCATCTAAACCTTTTTCTCCCATTGATTGTAGACTGTTGACGATAGTCATAAATCTCTGTTGAACTTTACAGATAGGTTCTCCATGAGGAAAATTGAAGCCATGATATTCAGCTCTAAGCATAGCTCTTCTAGTCTCAATCACCTTAGAAGTCCCAAAGTGTGTAACCTCTAACTTCTTCCATATACAGTTAGCTGATTCACAAGAAGAAATTTGGCTATATATATTTCTGGTCATTGAACATAGTAAAGTGTTGCGTACCTTATAGTTGAGTTGATATTCTTGCTTTTCCTGGTTAGTAAAGGTTCTGACTTCCTTGTCAGGAATTTTATAATCACCAGTAAGCATAACAAAGTTGTCTACTCCAGTATTAATAACAAAAGTCTTCATACGATCTCTCCAGTATTCATAGTCATTTCCATCAAATATAGGTGGTCTTGTCGGATTTAGATTGTCAATTGAACCAACATTAATTCCTGCCATACTTAAAATAACTTTGCACACAAACTTGTTAGTAGCAAAGAATCGTAATAACAAAGTTCGGAATGAGAAAAGTTCGGAATGGACAAATTCGGAATGAAAAAGTTCGGAAGGATAAAGTGAGAAATAAAAACTTATTCGTGAGTATAAGTATTTCAGAGACCTGCTCTGATACCAATTGTAGGATCGAAATATAGTATGATATGCTCAATTTACAAGAGGGGGGGTGAATTGTATACTTTAAAAAATTCCTTTGTAACATTTAAAGTTAGTTAAGAATAACTATGTTTTCCTTAAGTAAAGGAAAAGGCTAAGTTTAACAAAGTTAAACTAAGCAAATTCATAACACCTCTTAACACCGAATGTAAACTAGGAAAGAGATTCCGAATGAGGGTTCCGGAAATATGGTTCCGGAAAATTGAAACTTAACAAAATATTACAATATAAGATTATACCTTAAAGCGTATAGAATCTAACTTAATCAGAGTACAAGTAAGGAAGTATAAGAAAGTTATAATTTCCTTATAATACAAAATGCAGCGGAAATAAAACAAGTAGTTAAACTACAAGTAACAAGATATAAGTCTTTTAACCCAAAGAGAAGGGTATCCAACAACCTTGGATAAAGGTCCCTTGATTTATACTTTCAAGCAAGTCTGTCTTACCCACACCAGGGTAAGCCCTCGATACGAAGATCAGAGTCTCTGTCTTGCTATCCCCGCAAGCCCTCAACTTCAAGGTAGTTGGCAACCTCTTTCTTCCTCAGCAAGGAAGCCCTCGAACTTTAAGGTGGTCGGCACCTCTGTATTCCTATCCCCGGAAGCCCTCGAATGTAATCACCAACATTCGGAGTCGCACGAATCTTTGAGAGTTAATAAGAGCCTCTCTCTCTAGAAATCACTTCAAGTAAATTAGTCATCCTTTCAGTACTTTCATCAGCCATCAGCTATCAGCTTTTTTAAATGAGCTCCTATTTATAGGTAAGGTCGGCTCCTTCTCCAACGGTCATATTTTCCTTAAAGATCGGAGGGACCTGTACACGTGTCACTTAGACAACGGTTAGTTTATAAAAAAACAGACGACATCGTTTTATAACAAAACAAGTGTAACAGAATGTACGACATCGTTTTAAACTCTAACATAAATGTTCGGAATGAAAACTTCGGAGTGAAGGTTAGGAGTGAAGGTTCGGAGTGTAAGGAACAATATTAAGAGAAGACAAATTTTAGAAGTGTAAGCAATATAAAAGTTCGGAGTCTAACAATGATATTTTTCGGAGTCTGAATTAATTCAGAGTGTATAAAACAAAGATACTCAAATTCTGTTGAATAGGTGAATTTGGAATGTGAATTCGGAATAGGAATTCGTCATCAGAAATCGTAATGAGAATTATTCATCAGAGTTCGTAATAGGAATTTGGAATGATATTTCTTCATTAGAATTCATAATGAGAATTCTTCTTTAGAATTCGTATCCTGAATCTGGAATAGAACTTAGTCAGAGTTCATATCCGGAATTCGGAATGAGACTTCCTTATAGTTCTTATCCAGAATCCGAATCCTAAAACAAAATGATTTATATCAAAGTTTCAATGATTTTGAGAAAATGAATCCGAATCTCATACTTAAGAAAAATATGGATGAGAATATGATAAAGATAATTTTTCTTATAAAAGAGATTTTCCTTAAGAAAGCAATTTTCCTAATAAAATCGATTTTCCTTAAGAAATCAATTTTCCTTATAAAAGCGATTTTCCTTAAGAAAGCAATTTTCCTTATAAAAGCGATTTTCCTTAAGAAAAAAATTTTCTTAAAGATAAGGTGTTTGTGATTTTCAAAACAATAAGGAATGGAAAAGTCATAAGGAAAACCTTATTGACTCAACAAAACATGTTTTTTCATGTAACACAAAATATTGAAAAGTTTAAATTTATTTGTAAAAAAAATATTTCACAAAATCTCAGGGTCTTACAAGGATTCATGTGGCCCGATGAAGAGATCACTAATCATCTTGATAGGACTATTATCCTACCACTTTGGCCCTCTATCAAGTTCCCTTAAATTATGGGAACCTTAGTCATCATGTTTGTGAAGTTTCATAGGGAAAATAATTTCACTTATGAAATTATCTCAAAATGAATCCCATTTAGGAAGAGTATTATCTCATATTCTACTAAGGATGGTGAAATATGTTTCAAGTTAGTGAATCAACTTGAATATTCCATCCCTAAAATTATACCATGTGTCTATTTTATAGACACTAAATATTTATCATCATTCAGTTTATCGAGATGGAAGTGGATCATGAACATTTCCTCAAAGTCCTTATAGGTCATCTCCTCTTTATGTCTGGCTTGTTCAATGATGTCCCATGCATGCTTGGTTGGTCCTTAGGTCATGTAAATATAAATATTTACACTCATATCCATAGTTATCTCATATTTTATAAAGATGTTTTTGGATAGATTCAATCTAAAACTTAGCTTCCTGAGGTCCTCCCTCCCTAGTGAATATCAATAGAAGATGATATTGGAAATCTCTAGTTAGATCGATCATTGAAGGTATGATATGAGTAGTATACCAATCAATGTATAAAATGAACATCATGAATATGTGGAAAATATATTCATACTTATGTTCCCCTAGAGTCATAGGAATTTAAGTATTAGATGTATTAGTTATGTGCATATTACCACACTTATGATGCTTAACCTGAAGATGTCACTGAGGTAGTTTCTCTACAAGGGTCTACACACCCATTGTATTACTTAATATTTAATAGGAGTAAACTTCAAAGGTTATTATTTATTATAGAAAAACTTACATAAGGTTACTCCAAAAATTTTCATAATAATTTATTTAACGTACCATAACAATTCTATTTTTTATTTTTCATCTAATATGTCATGATATTTTTATTCATAGATTAAATAGGTAGATATATCAAATATGATAAATTTATCCATAACATAAAAAATATAAGTCAATATATTTCCCTATGTGATTATAATGATTCATATATACTCACATCATTCCATACAGACCCAAGATTAAAATTCCATAAAATAGTAACATTATAGAACAAGTGATTTATAAAAGGTTAAATAACATTAGATAATTTAAAAGTTATCATGATGAAATGCAACCCCATCCCAAGGAACATGGGTTTCCCCATACATGGGTTAGATACTCCCATACACAAGATTATTACTAAGGCTTGACACATCTTATACTCTTATCTACTATCCCCAAATAATAAAGTAAAATAAAGGCTTGATCCTCAGATACCACATTGTAACATCATTTTCTGGCTCTTCTTCATTTGACTATGTAAGTTCATTATGATACCTCAGGTATAACTCCTCTCATTTTAGATTATATAGATTAGTAGTGAGGGTGTAAAGAATATATTTGGAATATTATACCCTCTACAAAAAGATTTTCAATATTAGTAAAAAATAAAAAATTACATTATAGAGCCCCAGAATATGATAGATATATACCAATAATCCTTATTATAATAATAAATCATGTCAAGAAAAACTACATATCAAACTAAATTATGTGATGAAATTTATACATCTAAACTATAAACAGACTCTAAAACACCAATCCTAAACTCCATGCCAGATCCTATATCTAGGAAACAATCCCATCCAAAAATGTGCAAAATAAAGCATAGTTACACTTTTCATTTACTATACATAAATCCATGAAATTATACCAATTACAAAATGGATTCATCAATAGGGAGTTAATAAAACTTAGTAGGTTGCCACCTATAGTGACTAAAAAATCTAGTATTAATAAATATAGTGGATGCATTAGTATGATAAACAAGGAAAATAGTTCATAAATTTATATTGAATATCAAAACAATACCGGAGACCCTTAAGTTCCATGTTGACAAATGGGGTTATTCAAACCTTCTTTGGAATAGTACAAAATATATCTACATCGGGATGGTTTCTTCTATCTAGGATGAATCACTGATACTGCTAGTGGATTCTCCTACTGAGGATAAATGGCCAATATAATATCATGTAATCAAATAAAATTTCCCTCATTAATCAAATAATCTTGAAATTAATGGGATATATGTGAATTACCATACTTGACCCCCTTAAGAGTACCAAGGGTCTATGAACATTATTAGGGAAAAAATTAGCCATATCATAATGGGAACAATGAAAATTCTCATTATAGAGATACTTATATATTCCCATTGAAAAATGCCATACTAAGGATAAAATAATCATAGGGACAACTGTTAATTCATAAGATAAAGCCACTTATATACTAAGAGGGTATTATAACTCATGTGAATTTTCTTACTATTTTCAATTTTACAACTAATAAAAATGTATCTACTTTTAAATAATTAAAATTCAATAAAAATTACAATCATGTTATTATATGACATATTGGTTGATTCATCAAGATTAAAAATTATTAACATTTATTTCAATTATGACATGTTTCCAATTATCAAAAATAATTATAAAAATTCTAGTTCACATATCAAATAGGTCCAATTACCATTAAAATTCAATTTAATCCATGTTCTATCATATTATAATTCTAAATACAATTACATGTCAATTATCTAAAAAAACTAATTGATTATTTATTAGCACATTTACATTAATTAAAAATCTGTACATAATAAAATTGTTAAGTCACCAATTCCCAAAATTATCACGTGGCTCTAAGTTTATTCCATTCATGTTTTAACTTACAATATATGGTTGGCAGACCCCTTAGGTGGTTGATAGTCATAGTCTCATTTTCAATGAACCTAGCATGGTTAAATAGAGGGAAATGAATATTGTTTCATCAAAATAGTGGGTAATCAATTGGGTTAGGTAGAATAAATGATGTGTTGGGTGATTGTAATTATTACACATACTAGAAAAATCAAATAGTATTTAAAGAGTTATTCTAGACCACTAACATCAAGAAAAAAAAGATTATTTGATCCATTATTGAGCATTATATCAATATTAAACACCATGATACCCTATTTTATAGTGATTAATCCCATCATCATTTCTATAAGAAGATGAATCAATATGTAAAATAGTGGATTTCATCATTCCAATTAAAACTCAATGATTTCCATCCATCTAGATCAAACCAAGAATAAAAGAATTGAGATAAGGTATTAGAGAATGCTAAAGAGACTTATAGATACTTTACATAACTCTTATCTCATATTACTATCAAAACATGGTTCAAATAGTTATTAAATGGTGTTTTGAGGTTTAAAAAGTCCCTTATGTCCTCTTTAATCCCAAAATAGCCCAAATCCAGTAGTGGGCTAGTGGTTACTACAGGAGATCCAGTGGTGTCCTCTAGTAAGCCTATATGGCTAGGAACCTCACCGTCAAGTTTGTGGGTTCCCACATTTTGACTGATGGGTATGCTGTAGGTTTCTAATACTTTTTCATTCCCACTAGCTATTTGGTGGTCTCATAGAACTACCTGTAGGGATCTAGTTGACTTACTTGGAAACTTAGCAACCCACTGGTTGGTTGGTGCACAAAATTCACTAGTTAGTGGGTATGCATTTTCTCTAAACATATAAACTACCTCTATCTACTACCATAATATTCCTATTCGACTTCTCCAATCCACCAAAAACCAATGATACCACTTTTTAGATTATGAACATGGCTCAACTAATAAGATTTAAATAGTTTATTAAGACCCAATGAGATTCAACGAATAATTAAAATAGACTGTACTTGTAAAATAAAGGGATACTTAAGATAACAACCAAATAAATCATAGAGTATTTTTTGAAATTGTAAAGGAAAATTTGTAAAATCACTAATTTAATCTCTATATAAAATTTAATTAGAATGGTTTTCATCTTAAGGAACTTTTTTGTGGAGTTGGGCATTCAAACATGAAATAATGTTAATATGGTTTTAAAGGCTTGGATAATCAACATCTTGTTGATTAAAAAGGATTAATATGTTTAGAATGAGTAGATGAAGACATAAAATGAGGAATTCCTCCATATCCTCATAGGGGAAGTTGAATCCCATAAGGAAGTTATCATTCACATTAAACACAAAGGGGGTGGTTTTCTTTCTTTGAGTTTCATCCAATGAATCACAGGGGAGGAAGGATTTATAAAGTGGAATAAGGTTACTTTTGTATTATTAGAAGAAAAATAATGATCCCACTTTTAAAGAGTAATAGGATCCCATGGAATTAATTTTCCAGTAAGGGGAGTCATATTGAATATTGTCAACAAAATCTAAAGGGGCATACTTTTAGGAATCTGAAAGGATTGAGTTGGATTTATTTAGAATATGTGATATAATGATGATTTTTTTGAGGATTGTTAATAATGATAATCATTAAATGATATTTTATTTATTTACTAATAATCACTAGTTTTATTTTTGGACACATTTTCCACAAAAATATAATTTCATATGAAAGAAATCTAGAGGCACGATGAAATTATATAAGGAGCCTAAGTGGAAAAGAAAAGGATTATACAAGTGTAAATAACTCTTGAAGAAAAAATTAATAAAGATACTCAACATTAGAATTAATGCATCCTGTTCTATGGGTAGTGTGATTTTGAAAAAGGAACTAGGTGCATAAATTCCCATAACATAAGGCTTATTGAAATAGGGGATTCCCAACACAGGGAAATAGGAAGGGACCACACATTAGTTGCCATTATAGTGTTATTATAGAGAAACTAGGGATCCATAACATGAGAAAATATAATGTGACTATTTTTTAGTGGCCCCTATGGTGTAATTATATAGCACCTTTGTGAAATGATCAATCCTACAATCAACCTAACAAGGAAAGATTGGTCGTGGTTAATCATTACAAAGGATAACATGACAAACACTAGGTCATGGAGATTGGTGTGTCATGATGGATTAGTTACTAAGAAAAATGGGAAAAATTTTATTAATTCTATAGCATAAAAAAAATTAGGTCAAATGAATAATAATCACCGTAGCTTTCTTAACACACAACAGTGAGTTTTAAGTAAATTGTGATAAATTATAAAAAATTTACTTTTTAAATGTGACAGTTTTATCCTATCCATTGAATTGGAAGGTAAAATATTATTAACAACAACAATATATAATTTATAATTATATTAAATAAAAAAATTTCACTTATTAATTCTTAGGAATTAAGCAATCCCCTTTTAGTAAAGGGATTTTTGGCTTTAAAAATTAATTTTCTTCAAAAATAATTATTTCAATTTATTATTGGATATAATAATTAATTTATATAAAATTTAGACATTTTAATTTATAATAAGAACCAATATTTTGAAATTATCATATCAAAATTAACATAGCCTAAAATTTTCTTCTTTTTTTAAAAGATTGTTTTTCCAGTGAATAGTGAAAATTTTGATTCTTCAAAATACTATAATTTCATTTCATTGAATAAAGATATTTAAAAGTCCCATTATATTTTGGATTTTAAATTAGTGTTAAATTTTATATATTATATTTATAATAATCTACTTAATTCCATTGAATCAGCAGTATGCGTGATTTTGAAATAAGTTAATTTCCATACTTAGAAATGCATTTTTCATAACATTGTATTCATCTACCTAATGATTTTCATTTATAATTAATTAAAAAGATACCTAATGATTAATTATTTAAATTAAATTTATTTATTATATATCTATATATATTAGTCATATAAATATTATTAATAGACATATAGTTAACATAACATCATCTTATTCTTGAAAAATGTATTTTCATGGAGAATCATTTTTCTTATTTTTTAGAGGATTATCATAAAATAAATTTCTAAAACTTATATGGATTAAATAATGAAAAATTTATACCATTTTTAATTAGTATGATTAATTTTTAAAATAATTCCCTTTTATTTTTGGTCATTATGATTATTATCCTTGATAAATCTTTATCACTCGATATTGGTAAAACAGAAAAAACACATCTAAAACACTGAGTTAAAGATGTAAAATTTCTATAATAGTTGAGATTTTATAATTGTATGTGTGTAATTAGGATATTCTCATCCAATATATATTAATATTGAAACTTATTTCTTTTTTTTGATTATGTCCTATATATTATTTCATGAAAACAATATATACAAAATTTCAACTTCTTGAATATAATGTGTATGATATTTTTTAGAAGTATAAAAAGTTGTTATTTTAAGTTATAAATGATTATAAAAAATATAAATAAATTATTTAATAATTTTAATTTATTTTTAATTTTTATTAATTGAATAATTATTGTATATTCTTATACAACGCCGATACTGAATTTTCTTATGTAATAGAAAAATAAAATAATTCATTTTAAAAGTACTAAACTAAATAAAATATGGATGAATTATTATGTTACATGAATTTTATGGAAAAAAATATAACTTATTAGTGAAATTTTAAAGGTTTTTATTAAAATTCCATTTCAATCATGTTGTCTATAATGTCTAACTATGTGAATAGTCTCAATAATGCCTTTAATGGTATTTTATATTAAATATTTTTTATTAAATAATTTAATACTCATAAAAATATTATCATTATCCATTTAAATGGGATAATGTCAAAAATATCAACCATATTCTATTTATGGGTCACTTTTTCTTTTATAAAAAACATTCATGACACTTAATAAGTAACAAACTTCTTTGTTGTGGTAATTTTTAAAAGGGTTTATGGGTGGTTAAAACAAATAGATAATGGATAAACATCATATAATCATTTATAAATATTATTGGGATATATTTTTTCGACTTATCCTCATCATTGATTCAAAATATATCAATTTGGATCCATTTTAAAATGAAATCAATTTATATTAATTTAATACACTAAGTAATTACAAGTATTCACCTCCCCTCACTTATAAAAGGGAACCTCCTCTCCAACATTATTAAAAAATATTGATCACTCTATATTGTAAAATAAATATATTAATACCTACTTAAATTCAATACTACAATAATATAGCCACTAGTGTTTTATTATGACCAAAATTTCAAGTCTTAAGGTGTAAGCTAAAGGTGATCTCTCAAAGAAGTGGTCATTGTCTTCACCAACTATTTAAAGTTTATTTGTTCTCATAAATACTCTAAATATATTTAAACACAACCTAAAATAATTAATCCAATATAATAAATATACTGATAATTTATTATTATTATTATTATATGGGAAAAAATTTCTATCTCTTTTCCATCATATAGAAAGTGGAAAAAATGTTTATGAGTATGTACTACTTAACATCTCCACGTACCGGTGTAGTATTTTTTATCACCATATTATTAATATGGTAAAAAAGATATAAAAAATTAATATTAATGATATTTATGTCAAAATTATATTCCTAGAAATATAATATATCATTTACCTTCTTAGTCTCCCACTTGTTAAAAATTGATAATGTCGCTTGTGTGGATGTGTGGACTACCACCTCTGTAAAGAGATAAGATTAATTTTTCTTATCTTCTTTTAATAGATGAATATAAATATGTATATAAAAAATATATATGATATATATGTCATTATTAATATTCTTGAGATGATGGGACCCTGAGAAAAATGTAATTAGAAAAACTGTTGAACCAAAACCTATATGTAAAACAAATATGTTCTCACTAAAAACATTACTTTCAATAAACAATTGTTAATAAAGTGGTGATAAAATGTTATAAGTAAATAATACGTGCTATTATTTATATTATTATGTTTTTATAATTTATTTATAAGATCCAAGTTTATTACATATTATTTTTGAAAATATACAATGAAAGTCAAACATGCATTAAGGGTTTATCGTCTAAAATTATCTTCTTTAAGACACATGTTATTTTATAAACCTATATTATTTTTTGAAGTGTGTATCCTAACCCTTATTTTTTATGAATAATAATATTATGTTATGGTATTTAATATTTCATTTTAAATTATTTCATTAATGGAAATTATGAATCAAAAGTTACCAAACCGATAAGGGTTTATTTCACAATTTCATTATTATTTGGGGATATTTATGTATTGGAATTAATTCAGGGAATTATATGATTTTTCTTACATAAACCCCATAATTATTAATCCCTTATTATTAATTTTATAAATTTTAATTTTCCTTTTCATTTTAATCTAATTATGTTCACAAGATACTTAAATAATTGTTTATGGAAAACAGACATTGTTTTATATTTAGTTGGGAATATTTTTCGTCCTTGTTAACATTTTCTAAAAAATATTCTGATAAAAATTTATACCATGATCCAATGATTTTTTAAAGTCTTTTTTGAACATGTTTTATTTTCTATAAAAATTTTATAAAATAATTTATTTATTTTTTCCAAACAATTAATTTTTTAATAAATGTGTCAAAATAATCATTATTTTAAATTATTATGTCATGAATGGAATTTCCCATCATCATGATCACTAAATGTGTCGAAGAACCATTAAATGTTTCAATGGTTCCATCTAATTTTTTTTCTATAATATTTGATAATTTTTTTAATTTAAAATTAGTGATTTCAAAATGAAAAATTTATTTTCATTAAAAAATCATATAAGGATATTTTAAGTAGTATTTTCATCATTTTCAATATCCTTTGATTAATCTCAGACATTATAATGGATATAAACTAATGATACCATCCACCATATTTCTCTGGATGGATTATAATTAGTTTTCCTTATGAAATATGGACATTATGTATTCTAGTTCTCTCAATATAGACCGCTATTGATTATTAAGGCATGCTGAATATGTTTTATTATAAATATATATATATGTGTGTGTGTGTCTGTGTGTGTGTGTGTGTTAAGAATGAATTATACTAATAATATGATGATTGAGGATTGAAATTACTTAACCCCTTAATTTAATGGTATGTCTCATAAAAAGAATATGTTTGGTATTTTTCCAAGTACTTACCCATTTATGAAATATGTATTGGCATAAGTAAATTATGTAATTTTCATGATGTCATGGCATGAGACTTTAATAGTATATTTTTAAATTCTTCTCATAATTACTCAAATGTAGGTTTAAGATTCCCAACATTATGTATTCCAACATTATAAAATCTATTATTGATGTCCTTGATATTATTTGAATAATCATGATATACATCATTAAGTTTTAATACCTTTTTATTATTTATATAGAATTATTTGATAATCATTTATTCCAAACATATTACACATGATTCTTTATTCTATGATAGATTCTATTTTATGCATTCCATTATTGATTATATTAGCTAACCATTTTAATATGTTTACTTCCTTGGGGTGTAAGGATGCTTATTATGATAAATAGTAAAATGATATTCTAGAAGGAATAATGATGTTATCAATGAAAACAATTTGTTTTATTTTATGTTTTCAAATGTAATGTAAGATTCAATATTGTATCTAGATTTCTAAGACAACAAAATAAACTGATCATGGGTGTTGTAAAAAATTTTATGTAGTTCCAAAGTAAAAATTTCACCACTACTTCTAAGCTATGAGAGTCAAGGTCTCAATAGTTGGTATTAGAGAATTGTTAGTAGAAATCATAGGAAATAGATTTAAGGAAAAAATGATTTGGTAACATAAACATATGAAAGACTTCTAAGATATATCTAAATATAGGAAAATATAAATTTTTTTTGGTTAAGGTAGAGATCATGTGGTTTACCAAGTAATATATCATTTTCTGAAAACTACAAGTGGGAATGGTTTTGGCACAGATGCATCATGTGTTAATAACTGTAAAAAGGGCTGGTTGTGTATATCAAGATTATTATTATTTCTCATAGTGAATGGGAACTCATTATGCACCTAGTTTTACACTCCTAGTTGATATTCTAAGGCAAATTCTCATTTACATTATAATCCATTATGAATTATTTAAAAATATTTTTATGATTTTTAGATATTCCAAATAAAATACTATACTTTATATTATATAATTCTCTAGGTAAATATTTTCAATTTTTATTTTTTTCACTAGTTACAGAATTATACACTATTATTCATAATGTTATGATCTAATATATTCTATACCATTATTTAGAAATTTCTCCTTGTGGAAGTAATATTAATATTTTCAACAACCATAATAAATGTAGGAATTTCTCTCATGAACAAATTAACATTAATAATGTGGTCGATGAGAATATTATTATAGTATTAGGATAGTTGACTAGGTTATGAACAATAACCTTACCCATATTTTATAACATATTCCATTAAAAAATGATTCACTAATTTTGGACTACATCATGTGGTAGAAACCACCATCATTTAATATAACTACAAATCCATTGATAAATAAATAGTGGATCAACTCCCATGGAATGATACTGGCTTTAGTAAGTAACTAAATTAATAAGGTTATTATAGCACTGTATAGTTTAAATAATGATTTTGATAAATGGTTATCATTGATTCAAAATATATAATAGGAGAAGTAGAAAGATAGAATAAAATATATTATTTTTTAGAGATATTTTTAAAAAAAATACAATCCTCATGAGAAAAAAGTTGATATAGAAAGAAAATTTCTTAATGTAGTAATTAATTAAAAGTAAAGTGTTACATATTATGAATAAAAAATTGTAATATTACCAATTAATGTTATAGGGTATATATGTAATCCAAAAATTAATATTTACTATTACATTTATGGACTTGAACCAAGCCTTCAAATAGTACTAGTCTATCAAATGTTTTAACCATATTATGATATATAATAAATTTCCATCAAGTGTGAGGAGTAATTCTCCATGTCATATATTATTCAAAGAAATCAAGAAAATAATAGGATGACTAACAACTGTGATAAAATAAGGCAATGTAAAATAATGGAAGGTTGAAACTTCACACATGTTATAATTATGGAAAAAAACAGTAGTCCATGTTTTAAGGGAAATGGATTTTTCTTCATGTATAGAGAAAAAGGCCATCAGGAATATGAGTGTGACTGAATAAATTAAGAAACCAATGTAATTTTTTTAAAAAATATGCATATTGGGCACTATGTAATCTAATTGTACAATAATCAAGAGAATTTATCATTAAAACGGCTAAGGGAACAAGGGAATGCTTATGAAATTACTGTATTTGAGGTTTAAGTCCCATATGTCATGATAATATATACATTAAATATAAAATCATTCTCTTTTAATTCTCAATATATTTAGTATTTCATATTCTTCATATATATTGAATCATTACTCAATACACTAAGGAATGAATAATGATTCATGAATCCTTGTAGGAATCATGATATCGAGCAATATCTATTTACATGAATAGTTATTCCCTAGTTGAAAACATTCCTGTTATACTTATTTTTGGCATTAAAATAATATTTTTTAGGGGGGTTTAGTTCTGAGGATTTATGATTTAGAATATGATTTATTATTTTGTTTTCATTATGTTTTATATGAACATGTTCTATATCACTCCCTATCAATGATTGGATGATAGTTTTCTACTCCATGTCTATATTTTAACTTCCCACCAATGTTATTTTAAAATATGACCCTAATTTGTTTTATTTTTGAGAATTTTTATGTTTCATACTTCCTCTTTTCAAAAGGATGTTTTATTATCCCTCTACTTGATGTGAGTTTTCAAAAAAATAATTTTCAAATATAGATCATTTTATTACCAAGAGAAAATTATGATGGATTTAATTATTTATGCATGGGGGAATGTATGGACCTAATGATTTAGTTCAATAGAATAATAATTTTGATAACTTTATTAACACACAACATTGTGTTTTAAATGAATTGAGGTAAATAATAAATATATTATTATCTAAACATGAACATTATAACCTATATGTTGAATTTATGGGTAAGAATATAAGTAACTAAAAAGTAAAATATATTTATAATGGTCCTAATAAATAAAAATTTATTTATTAATTTTTTAAAAACATGAATTCAATTCTTATTAAAGTCATTTTCTACTTTGAAAACACATTTTCTTCAAAAACAATTATTTCATTTTGTGAGTGGATACTATAATAAATTCCTAAAAATTTTATAAATTTTATTTTATGAAATTAAAATTATTTTTAAAATATTAATATCTAAAATAAAATATGGTTAAAATTCATGGATTTTCTATAATGGTTGATTTTTCAGTAAATAGTGAAAAATACTGATTTTTTCAAATATTGTATTTCTATTTCATTATGTCATCTAATTTAAAGGTATAATTATATTTTTTTGGTCTTAATGTGAAATATTATTCATTTTATTTATAATAATATAGTTAATTAAATTTAAATAGAAAAATTCATGTTGTTTATATAAGATTTGTTTTCTTAAAAAAGATTTTTCTCGTAAAGCGTTTTAAGAACATAATGTTTTTCCATTTGAAGTATTAAAATTAATCCCTAATGATGAATTATTTAAATTAAATACATAGGTTATATATCTAAATATTTAAATTTAAATTATTACAATCATTATTACTAGTCATATAGTTAATATAAGGTCATTATATTCTTATATGAATAATTTTCATTAAAAAATAGTTTTCATCGCGTTTTGTGGTTTTATTTTTGAAATAATTTATGACACTTATAAAGATTGAATCATGAAAAATGGATACCATATTTGTCTTATTAAGGATCATATTTTCTAAATACTTCCCTTTTACTTTTTTTCATTATGAACAGTAACCATGGTAAATCTTTGTCAACAATGTAAGGGTAAAAATTGTAAAACTAGGTTAAAACATTAGGATAATGATTTTTAATTTCACTAAAAATTTACATTATCCTATTTGATTAGTAGAGTTTATCCATTACCATATATGTTTCTAAAATATATTAACTTGGTGACATTTTTATTTGATTATGACCTTTATAAAATTTTATGAAAAGGACAAATGAAAATTGTTACTGTCATAGATTTAATAAGTATAATATTTTATCATAATGATAAAAAGAGGTTATGTTAGATTCTAAATGAATTTTTTTATTTTTTATTTTTAGTAATGAAATAATTACTTTAAATTATTTTGAAATATAAACAAATTATTTGTTCAAGTAACAGAGAAATAAAATGAATGATTTTAAAAATACTAAAAGTAATACAATTTTGATGAATTATTTTCTTCAATATATTTTATAAATAAATGTAACATATTATTTATGTGTTAAAGTTTTATTTTATAATTTCATTTCAATCATATTGTATTTAATAAAAAATTATGTGAATACTCCTGAAAATGACATTAATGGAATCTTATGATAAATAGTATTTTATTAAAGGAATTAAAATACATAAAAAACTTATAATTGGATAATATGATGAAATATGGTAAACAGTAAACCATTTTAAATTTATGGGTCACTTACCCTTTTTTAGTAACATTCATGACTCTTAAAATTTAAAAAATCATTGATATTTCATTAACTGTCAAATGGGTTAGCGAGAGGTTAATTATAATTGATAAATGTAAAAAACATAACATAAACCTGACTAAATATTATTTTATGATATTATTAAGATATATCATCATCATATATTTGATATGTATAAAATTTTATCCACTTTATCTTGAAAATTAACTTATATTATTTTAATAAAATAATTAATTCTAAGAGTTCCCCTCCCCTCAATAATTAAAGGGTACCTCCTCTCCTCTATTATTCAAAATTTTTGAGCACTCTAAATCAGCCAATACCTACCCAAATACCTTCTTATATTTCTTTAATTAATCCTATATCCCATATTCATATTTTAATACTAATCATTCAAGTATTAATTTGTATGTCACTGGAGGTCTCTCTTAGTAGATGTAATCATCTTCACTAAATCTTTTGAGTTTATTTCTTCTTAAACTTACTCTAATTTTTTTTACCCAGCATAAAATAAACAATATAGCATAATAATAATTATGATATGTTATTATTATTAAGAAACAACCATTTTTACTAATTTTTCATCCTATATAAAATGATAAAAACTCTCATGTGTAGGTACAACTTGTTGTGTCCATATAGTGGTGTAATTCATCTTTTATCACCATTATATTAGGATAGTTATAAATATGTATCTAATGAATATATATGATATTTATGAAAAAATTATGTTTATGAAAATATGATATATTATTTACCTTCTTATCATTCAACACATTAAAAATTAAAATTTCTCTCATGCATATGTATGGACTACCACCTTTATGAGGTGATTTGATTCATTTTTCATTTAGTCCATTCATTGATGGATATAAATATGAATTTAATGAATATATATGATATTTATCTCATTATTAATATTTTATATTTTATAGAAACATGATCAAAATGCACAAACCTATACTACTGAACCAAAAATTACAAGAAAAACAAAGCATTCATCATCTGAATTAGGGATTTTAATAAATAATTATTAATAAATAGGTGATAAAATGATATAAATAAATCATATATGGTATGATATATATGAATATGGTTTAGTAATAGATATATAATAAAAAATATTTATTTTATAGAAGTCTCAAACATGTATGAATCTACTCCAACCTAAGGTAAAGGTTTATAATCAGTAATTATTTTCTTTGAGACATATATTATACAATAAACATATCTCTTTATTTGAGGTGTATTGATGAGGAATTATTTTATCACATTTTTTCATATCAATTTGGGTGAATTTAATGAGTTTCAATATCAAATTGACTTAATAATGTAGAATCATTGGATTTGGAACAAAATATGGTCCAATTTTGTGTTTATTGAATATTTTAACAAAAATGTATTTTTTAGGCATTATAATGAAAATATAGAAGAAGTATAGATCAAGGGACCTATTTAAAAAACATAAAAAGATAAAAACCTCTATAGTAATTGTTCATATTCGATCACTGGTATTAACCATACTTCAGTGTTATCCCAGTAACATCTATAGACTGATCCTTCTCAAGCTAATAATTTACGCATTGGTGTTGAAGATGGTGAATCATGTACCTCTTTTATTGATATAGGACTCCCCATTGGAAGAAGGTCAAAATATATACTGATCAAATCCAACGCTTCTTGATATAATGTATAGAGCATAGTGTTTAATTTGTTGTCAATAAGGTGTCAATATGTGTATGGATAGGTAGTGATTGTGGTGGTGATGATGATTTAAGAGGGAATGTTATTACAAATATTATGTCACTTGGAGAATCAGTATAAAATAAAATTAGATGTCATTATTTATCATTCTATATAATAAATCAGATGATTGTCGAATTGGTCTTATGTTCTAAGATATGTGTCAATGAATGAAACTTTTTTGCAACATTTGAAGAAGGTCATACAATACTTTATTGCATGATGAACTTGGAAGATCCATCTAATATATTTTAATTGGATAAACTTGGTGAACAGAATCATATGATTTCTTGTGATGATCTTCAAGGACCAAGACATGTGTTAAAGAGAACACATTGTTTACTAAAATGTTTCAATGAATTGTGTTTCAATGCACGAGGAGTTGAAGAATAGTTCAATCCACGGTTGGATGAAGGAAGATGAGAAATTTGTTGGAATTCATGTTTCAAAAAGAAAATGAAGAAGAGAAAAAGAGAAGGAAAGGTTCATGGAAATGTCATTTGAATAATTAACCGTGCATGAATTAATGAGGTGTCCATGCATGTTTGAATTACTAAGTGGCCATGAATTTTATTTTTAGATGCATTTTTATAGGGATACATAAAAATATAGGCCATCCATGCAAGATGACTAGTAGCGTCAACCTCATGGAACATGCAGGACATAGGGTTGACCATGCCCAAGGGAGATCAACCGAGTCAGGACACAAGAGGCATGAGTGGGCTATGTATAAGCCCAGTGGGGGTGCATGGGAGAACCATCGTAGCACACCACCATGAGGGGTGGCACAGTGGCAGGGAGAACATGGTGGTTACAAAGCACGCCCGAAAGGAGAACACGGTATGGGGCGGTACCATGGAGGGAGGAGGAGTAATCTTGCGATGGGTTGGTGTATATTGATATTTAAATCATGGATCAATGCTTCTCTGTTTTGTTGTGGGAAAAATTTTAAAAATAGGGGAGAAATCCGAGCTGTCCATTTAATCTCTTATGTTATCGTGACCACACCTTACATCTGAGGTTCAAGATCTAATATCTACTGTCCATCCATATCACATGATGTATATTTGAACCTGATCCATCTGATGCTCATGAAATCGCGTCGTCTTCTTCCTCTCGCAAATGCATGATGCCACCACCACTACTTGCCAAAGTAGATGACCTGATCGCCATAGAAAACCATTGGACAACATTTGAGGATCATTTTGGTCTCTGAATCAATATGATATTATACATGCAATCTCATTTTCATGCATGAAATGATTTGGTGAAGTTTGAAGAATTCTAAGGAAAAAAATTTGTTGAGGCCACATGGATGATTCGAGCATGGAATCAACATGAGATACGTGTGATCATTATAACATTCACATTAATAAGGGGAGGTCATTCGAAAAGGGAACTACACAAATCTAGGCATATATTCACATGTGGTTTGAATGTTTTAGAGAATTAAAGATCTCGATTATTCAAAGAGAAGATATCAGATGATTTATAGGAGATATTTGAATGCATAGAAACACTTATCCTAACTTATAAAAGGAGGAGTACCTTGAACAATCTTGTATAAAGAAACATTGATAGAATATCTTATTTTTGTAGAAACAGAGCACCATACATAGAGAGGTTCTGTAAATCATTGTTACGCAAAGGAGAAGAGAATCTGTAGGTGTTCAACAAGTGAAATTCACTCTTGAATTGTACTTACGAAGAAGGAAAGAACCCACACCCTCTGTTTGAAGGGAACCTGAGAGCATGTGAAAGGTTCTCATGAACCCTTATTGTGTCTTATGAGGAGCACCCCACTGGTACACAATAGGTGAAATCTCACCCTTGTTGTACTCTAATAATACAAAAACCAAGAAAGATCCTTGGTTCTATGAAGATAATCCATGCACACTCTCTGCTAACATGAAGAATAATACCCTTTGGTTTGCACCTTTAATATACACTATTTGCATGGTTTGTTTTTGAAGAAGAAGAAAGATAATTCCCAAGGGAGATAATTTTAGAATCCCTTGAGACAGTGTGAATATACACTTCCTTTTTATAAGGATAACCCATACACACCCTTGTTATACCCATTCAGGTTGTGTGGGAAAGAAGAAGAAGAAGGGAGTGTGTGTGTAATGAGAATTACATTTTAAGGAGGGGGAAGAAATTTCATGGTTTGTGTGCATGCAAAGAGAGAGAAGAAGAAGATAAAAAGAAGGAGATTGTGTGTGCATATTGAGTAAAGAAAACACAAGCATAACTTACATTGAACCCAAATTAAAAGGAACAAGCGTGTGTGTGCTAAGAACCAAAATTAAATAAGATAAAGGAAAGATAAGAATATAAAGTGTGTGTGCTCATAGATTGATAACCATTTGTCTTTTCACATAAGAAGGATTAAGTGGATAGTGCATGTGTAATTTCATTACCCACACAAAAAATAAAAAATATTGATACAAGAGGATAGTGTGTGCTCGGGTTGAAAAGCTAAAAATTATATATGCATAAAAGAATGAATAATCACATGCACATATGAGAAGTCATTGAGATACCCAAAACAAGAAGTTTTGAGTTCCATGGAATCTATGAATGAAGTGAGTTTGAATTGAGACTAAAGCCGGGAAGATTTACAGAAGATCTAATATTTGAGTTTACCGTGTTTGGGAATCCAAGAAGAGAGAAAGTTCTTATATTATAAAAGATCATTATTTCGTATTATATTATTGAAGAATTTGTGTTCACCATTTGAAAACTTAATAGTGAGGTTGTGTCTTCATCATAAGAATAAATAATTGACCGAGCATTGTTGCACTGAGGACTGGTCACAAAGGTGGTCTTATTGAGAAAGGCCAACAAACCTTACCAAATGTTGTTGAAGATTCTTGAAGAGATACATGGGGAAGTGTGATTCAGAAATCCCATGTGGAAGATCGTAAGATCAATCTACAGTGAATCAATTGGATTCAAACAAGGAAGATGATCATGTGACTCAACAGCTATAAGAACCCTTTATGATTCAGGGAGGAGAATAAGTCTTTAGTGGGGCTCTGGAGAAGGCCAATGGGACTATGGTAACACTATGGGAATCAACAAAAGGACATCATGTGGCAATCAAGAGAGATACAGTGGGAATCTGTATTGACAATTTTAATTTATAATATTATTATAGTGGAGAATCTTTGTTTGGGAGAATAACCAACACAAAAAAAGCTGGTATTTGAACCGAACCTTTTAAATCCCTGTGTTCAGTGATTTTACATTTACAGCATAATTTGAGGTAAGGCTGAGAGACACAAGAAGAGTGTAATGAGGCATTAACCAGCCATAGAGGTTTAATTGAAAAGAATAAATTTGTAAAAAGTTGAAAAGGGATATCTGATTCACCACCTCCCCCTCTCAGTGATTCACACTAATCTAGGAACTTCAATTAGTATCAGAGGGAAGGTCACCTCAAAAAGATCCAAGGGAGTCTTTATGAAGTGTAGATTTCAGGAAATGAGTGAGCAACCTCAAATGAAGATTTCTTCCAGGACTTAGAAGAACATGAAGAAGAAACATGAAATGAAGTTGAATAATAAGTTTACATCTAATGGGGAAACATCTTATACTGAATATAATCTAAAAGATACATAATGTGATAATTATTTTTATTATTATGACTTATATAATGAATCTTGTTTAAGATATGATAATGATAGATCAATTAGTTATCCTGAGTGTGTACTAAAAGAAAATCTGAATAATATCCCTAGATAAGTGTAAAGAAATATTTCTACAATTATCAAAGTTCTTCAAGATGAAAAATTACAATTGGAATAAGAATCTAATTCCATGGAAGAAGCATTGGAAAAAAGGGTTGGCATGTCCAACACTCTCACAAAACTTGTGAAAGAAAAGGAAAAAACAATTTATATTTTCAATGAAAGATATGTTGAAGTTGATAAATAATTAAAGGAAAGTATTTGTGAGAAATAATTATTTAATATTGGATTTTTAGAATCCTTCCATGAACTTGAAAATTTGAAAAAATTTATTATTGTTTTAAAAGGTTCTCAATTGGAAGAAAAATCTAACAAGGTAAACGAGCTTTAAATTTAGTTGCAATAATTAAGAAATGTGTTTGAAGAAAAAATGAAGAGGCTGAATGAGAAGTGGGAAAGTAATCTAAAATTAGTCGAGGATGAGAAGAACTCCCTCAACATGAAGTGTTTAGAGATGGAGGTGATATTGAAGAGTCAATAACCAACCTAAGATAGAACTTCTCAAACAACTGGAAGAAGATATGTTTCCACTCAAGCATTCATTGAGGACTATGATTCCAAAAGAAATATTAGATCATCCTTTATTACAATAGAAACATACTCCAAATAAAAGGTACCATCAACTCCATCTTGTAATCATGCATCTAAATGTGTTTCCACAAGATGTATAGGTTATAAGAAATATTATAAAAAAATATGTATGAGGAAAGGTGATGATAAACATACCACCATGGCTAGGGTGTATGGGGAGAAGAATATGGAACATGGTTCCCCAAATAGAGCACAAAAATTCAAGAATAAATCCAAGAAACCTTATCCTAAAGAGATCAAGAATTCAAGATTTATGGGTCAATTTTGGTGTTGCAACAAGTTTGGGTATTTTGAATTAGATTGTTTATACAATTCTAAAAATTAAAAGGCACAAAAGAATCCCATCTCAAGGGGAGCAAGCCAGAGAGGAAGAGGAAACATCCACATATCCCAAAGCATCTGTATATTGTAAACAGATTTGGAATTCTTGATAATATCTATGATGTATGTAATGGAAGTGGTTACGTGGTTAGTACATGTCTATCTCAACATGTATCCAAAGCTAATAATAAAAGAAGATCCCAAAATCTGGATAAGAAAGAAGAAGCAACCTTGGGAAGTAGGAAGAAGAATGGTCCAAAAGAAAATGCTCCCAAGAATATTTCAAGGAGGAAATGTGAGAAGAACTTGGATTCTAAATCCAAGAATTTTAAGGGTGATGGATCCAAAATAAATGCTATGAAAAGAAGATTCTACTATGGAAAGAAAGGACATACCATGGATTATTGTAAACAATCCATGAAAAGGAATGGAAGAAATCTGAACTTAAAAAGACAATTAATCTAGGAGAAGATAGGATTGATTGAAGATAAGTTTCTGAAGAAAGGTAACTTGAAAACATTTAAGAGGACATGTGGAATCTCCAAACTAGAATATGTTAATGAGTGTTTAGTTATCAATCCTAGTCAATTGAAAATTTCTAGAGAACTGCAAAAGGCTGAAGAGGAAGTATTAGCTAAGTTAAAGGCAAAGGGGCAGCATATAATTCCAAATGAATATGAGTTTGAATTTCATTAGAGGTTGTCATAAAATGACAACCCAAGTGTCTCACAAGTACCACGTGGAAGGTAAAAGTAGGATAGACATCATGAAAACAAATGTATAACTGTTTTACCAGGTCAAATCGAGATGTTGATAATTGAAAAACATACACTAGTGGAAGCTACTTCACTACTGGCCGAAGTAAGGACAAACAATCCACACATGTTGAAGGTGAATGGAAGTAAAGGGTCCATGCTGACAATGAAAGATCAAAATTTCAAATGGATATAAGACACCAACATGAAGAGTACTAGACACATTAGAGCTACAAAGAAAGGTGTTATTGTGTTGAGAGGAAATTATCATCCTTGTTTCTCTTATTAATAAGCTCACATGTGTTCCATCATATTCCCTTATATTTTTTTTAATATTTATTCTTACATTACAGGGAATTTAAGGTTAAGGTCATTTTCATGATGATAATTGGATGATAAAAGTGGAGAACAACAAGTTGGACAAATTATTCATGATTTGATAATTACTTAAAGTGTTTCATAGTGTAAGATTATCAACATGAATATCTTGAAGATTATCTGATGATATTTTCCACCATGATAAATCAAAGGGATTTCACCCCTTGAGAAGGAGAAAATATAAAGGATATTATATCAAGGATTATGTCATGAAAAATCTTGAAATTCATGTCATCTCAAGAAGCTGAAACTTGAGGTATTCCAATCACAATTTCATCCATTGTTCTTAATTGTATATATCATGTCAATTAAGGGAGAGTTATTGATTTATTAAAAGATGGGATGAAAGGGGGAGCTTTATATTTGAACATTAACTTTTTAATATGTTTTGTGAAGTATGTGTAGGATTTAGAATTTCATGGATAAGTAAGATTATTTCCAACCCCTTGATTAAGAATTGAAACTTTCTGAGCATGATTTCAGATGCATGGTTGTTTACGGACAACATTTAAAACCTTAGTCATATCTCTCTTTTTTTCTACACTAGGTTAGCCCAAGTAGAATTAGAGTTAATTAAATAAATCCTATTTGATAAGTGAACCATGTGACATCATCCCTATCTTAGAAATATTCAAGAAGATATTATTTAAAGGGAGGAGAACATGTTTTTGAAAAAACCCCAGTAAACCTTTTTATTTGGTTTCCAATAAGGGAGAGAAATTATTGGCGCACATATTGACACATACAAAGTGTGATTAGGTGATATTGACAAAAAAATACATAGGGAGAGATTTTAGAGAATAGTGTTGCATTTGTTCTCAATATGTGTATAGCAAGGCAGTGATTGTGGTGGTGATGATGATTGAAGAGGAAAATTTGTTCCAAAGATTATTTCACTTGTATAATTAGTATTAAATGACATTGGATGTCATGATTCATCATTCTACATAGTAAATTAGATGATTTTCAAACTGGTCCTAAGTTCCAAGACATGTGTTAATGAATGACACTTTGTTACAACATTTGAAGAAGGCCATGCAATAATTTATTGCATGATGAACTTGGAAGATTAATCTAATAGCTTCTAATTGGATAAAATTGGTGAACATAATAAGATTATTGCTTGTGATGATATTGAAGGACCAAGACATGTGTTAAGGAGAATACATTGTTTATTAAAATGTTTTCATGTATTGTGTTTCAATGCATGAGGAGTTGAAGAATAGTTCCATCCATGGTTGGATGAAGGATGATGAGCAATGTGTTGGGATTCATGTTCCAAAAAGAAAATGAAGAATATAAAAAGAGAAGGAAAGTTTAATGGGAATGGAAATTTAAGAAGTGACTGTGCATGAATTAATTAGGTGGCTATTCATATTTTAATTACTAAGTGTCCATGAATTTTATGCTTAGAAGCATGTTTATGGGGTTACTTAAAAATATAGGCTATCCATGCAAGATGACTAGTAGCCTCAACCTCAAGACACATGCGGGACACAGGTTTGATTGTGCCCAAGGGAGGCCATCCAAGTCATCCCACAAGAGGCATGATTGGGCCGTGTATAATCCTGTTAGGGTGCATGGGAGAACCAGTATAGTGCACCACCGTGCAGGGCGACACGACGTCAGAGAGAATAGGGTGGCTACAGAGCACACCCGCAAGGAGAACATGGTACTAGGCAGTATAATGGAGGGAGGAGGATTAATATGAAGATGGGTTGAGGTGGATTGATATTTAAACCACAGATCCGTGCTTCTCCATATCGATGCGGGATAAGAATTTAAAAACATAGAAGCAATCTGAGCCGTCTATCTAATCACGCATGTGATCACAGTTGCACATCACATCTATATTTCCCAATCAAATATCAACCATCCATCCATCTCGTGTGTTGCATGTTTGAACCCGATCCATCTAATGCTAATGCATCCATATCATCTTCTTCCTCTTACCACTGCGTGAAGCCGCCACCACTACTTTCCAGAGTAGATGACCTGATCACCATGTACAACCATTGGAAAACATATGAGGATCATTTTGGTCTCTAAATCGATAAAATATTATACAAGAATTATCATTTACATACATACAATGATTTGGTGAAGTTTGAATAAAGATAAGTCAAACAAAGTTTCTGAGGCCATATGGATGATTCGAGCATGGATTTAACCTGAGATACATGTGATCATTATCACATGCATGTGAAGAAGGGGAGATCATTCAAAAAGGGAAATCCACAAATATAGGCATAGCTTCACATGCGATTTTAACATTTTAGAGAATCGATGATCTCAGTTATTCAAAGATAAGATCTCAGAAAATTCAAAGAAGATATTTGAACATAGAGAAATGCTCATCCTCTCCTATAAAAGGAGGAGTCCATAGACCGATATTATGTAGGGAAACATTGAGAGAAGCTCTTTTTTTTGGAGAAATAGAGCATCTTACACATAGAGGTTCCGCAAAACTCTACTATTTAAAAGAGAAAAGAATCCATAGGTGTTCAACAAGTGCAATGAACTCTTGAATCATCCTTGTGAATAAGGAAAGAACCCACACCCTCTATGTGAAGGAAACCTGCAATCACATGACAGGTTCTCATGAACCCTCATTTTGTTTCATGCGGATCATCCTAATAGTAAAAAATTGGTGCAATAACACCCTTGTTGTACTCTATGAATATAGAAACCAAGAACCATACTTGGTTCTGTGAAGACAATCCATGTGAACTCTCTTCTCATATAAAGAATAATAACCTCTGGTTTTCACCTTTAATATACAATGTTTGCATGGTTTTTTTGAAGAATAAGAATAAGGATGTCTCATGAGGAAGAATATTTTAGAATCCCTTAAGATAGTGTGCATATACAATTACTTTTGAGAAGGAGTACCCACACACACCCTTGTAATACCCATTCATGTTTTTTAGGAAAGAATAAGAATAAGGGAGTGTGTGTACATTGAGAATTACATTCGAAGGAGGAGGAATAACTTGCATGGTTCATGTGCATGAAAAGAGAGAGAAGAATAAGATAAATAAGAGGCAGATTGTGTGTGTATATTGAGTGAAGAAAACATATTCATAATACACATTGAACCCAAATTAAAAGGAACAAGTGTGTGTGTGCTAAGAACAAAAAAGAAATAAGATAAATGGAAAAGAATAAGAGAAAGTGTGTGTGATAAAATATTGATACCCATTTGGGTTTTCACACTAGAAGTATTGAGTGGACACTGCATGTGTAATTGCATGACCCACACACATAACCTAAAATATTGATACAAGAGGATAGTGTGTGCTCGGGTTGACAAGATATAAATTATATATGCATGAAAACATGAATAATCATATGAACATGTGATAAGTCAGTAATAAACCCAAAAAAAGAAATTTTTAATGCCATGAAATCTATGCATGAAGTGAATTTGAATAAATACTGAAGCCAAGAAGATTTACAGAATATTTTATATCTGATTTGACGGTGTTTGGGAATCCAAGAAGAGAGATAGTGCTGATATAGTTCAAGATCATTCTTGCATATTATATTATTGAAGATTTTTTTGCACCATTTTCACACTTAATAGTGAGATCGAGTCTTCATTAGAAGAATAAAGAATTGACCGATCATTGTTGCACCGAGGACTGATCACAAAGGTGATCAGAATTATTGAACAAGGACAACATACCTTACCAAAGTCTATTGAATATTCATGAAGAGATACACAGGAAACTGTGATTCTGTAAGTCCATGTGGGAAGAGCATAATATCAATCTATAGTGAATTAAGTGAATTCAAAAAAGGAAGCTGCTCATGTGACTCGAGAGCTAGAATAACCCTGTGTGATTTAGGGAGGAGAATAAGTCTTCAGTTGGACTCTGGAGCAGGCCAATAGACTCTAGTAAAACTGTGGGAAGTAGTATAAAGAACCTCCTATGGGAATCAGGAGAGATACAGTGGGAATCTATATTGACCATTGTAATTGATAATAAGATTATAGTGGAGAATCTATGTTGGGGATAATAACCAACACAACAAGGAGTAGGTCTTTAAACTGAACCTTGTAAATGATTTTGTTCATCTTCTTTACATTTATAGCATCATTCAAGGTAGGGCTATGAGACACAAGAAGATTGGATTGAGGCTTTAACTATCCATATAGGATTAATTGAAAATAATCATTTTTAAAAAGTTAAAAAGGGATCACTAATTCACCCCTCCCCCTCCCAGTGATTTACACTGATCTCAACACTTCACAATGATCTAAGGCTATGCTCAGACAAATCAAAATCTGAGTGAAACATCTTTAGAAAAATCTTCATATAAATCCTTTGTTAAAGCTTGATGTTGCTCCTCCCATAATATTAAGTAACCATTGTTTTTGATGTTGTGTGGATCTAGTTTAAATAATTGATTTTGTGGGCTATGATTTATAAGCCTAATATATTAAATCTCACCCGAAATAACAAATTTCTATGTACTATAGTGCCTTTGAAACTCGATGGATCAAATTCAAAATAGGATAAGGTGGGAAATAGATTGTTTATTTCATCATATCAACCGCATCTGATCTGGATACATCAATAGATCATCTCTATGGTGATTCCACTAAGTCAAAATATTAATTATGCGAGAATTACCTATGTGGTGATTCACCTATGCAAAAAAAATTATCCTAATGATAAATCGCATATGTGGTTACAATTTTCAACATAACCAAATTTCAATATTATCAATTTTAAATTTTTATTTATGAGGGGATTGTGGGAAATGGAGATTTGGTCAATTGACTAAGTAATCTGGTCTATTGATCCCTCCATGTGGAGGTTATTATTGATGGAAATCACCGTCGCTTCAGGGAATGGAGTTTATATCAGTCGTACATTTTGTTACATAGAAGTATACAAGGGCTACTGGTGGGGAGGAAAATGCATAGTAAAGGTGACACTTGGAATAAATAAGTAAAATCATGGACATATGACTATGAAAGAATGGAATTTTCATAGTTTAAAAAGAATAAGAGATAGAAGGATGGTGGATCGAGTTAAACTAGTAATCATGATGTGAAGATGGAGTTAGAGCTAGAGTTAGAGCTATGAGATAGAGAAAATTAATTTTCTCTCTTCCCCTATTTCACTATTTCTATCTCCATGAATGTTTTTATATATCAAAATATTTGAATGAAATTAATATGATCATGATATTTTTTAAACACTATTAGAGGAATATGTTCTTTTGGTTTATCTATTTTAATTCATTCATGCATTTCATTAATTGTAATTGTTCTTTCTATATATTTTTAAACAATAATTTTTCAAAACATCAAGTTTATGTGAAAAATGATCATGATAGAAAATCATCTCAAACTACTGTTAAATATAAGGATTTTATTGGAATGTTAATCAAGCTAAATAAGGATTTAAACATTTATTTCAACAAAAAATTTAAATTCATATACATTTTAAAATATTTTTGATCCATTCATTCACAGGTTTACCTAATGAAAAATCTGGTTTTTCTCTCTTGATCTATTTCAGACTAGTACATTAAATGCATGAATAAAGTAAAATTGATGTGAAAAACATCCCTAAAGTTTTCCCCCAACTTCATCAATTGATTTATCCTATTGTCCTTGGATCCTCTATCCTTCCTATTTTCTAGTACTCTCATTATCACAGTCACAAATATTCATTCTCATCACTATTTCATTACTATTCCCATTGTCATCAACTTTACTTGTTGTTTTCTTTGATTTTTGTTTTTTATATTTGTCACACATTCAAACAAATTTTTGTGAGTCCTTATATAAGGATATACCCATGATCATAACTAAAATAGTTTTATTTAGGGTTATAAATACAAAATATGTATGAGTCCAATGACCTCACTTTTATATTTTAGCGACGTTGTCGGGGAGGGGTGCATGGGACCATAGTAAAAAAGGGATGCTAAATATCTTAATGCAAACACAATCTATAGAAAACATATAGATCTAGTAATAAATAAAATCAAAAAACACATAATTTCTATAAAAATAAAAAATAAATACAAGATATAATATATTCATGATAATAGAGAAAACTTGAATAATCAACCACGTGGAAATGTTAATCTAAAATTAAAAGAGATGATAGAGAGGCATAGTTTGAGAGAATTATTTTGTTAGGTTGTCTCTAATAATCTATCATGATTTATGATTTTTCTATGGTCTATGAATTAATAAATATTGAAATCCTTATTTCCCCAAAAATTTACCTTTAATGTAATTTCATATGATGACTCTCTTGACATCATTAGGGACTTCTATTATAGTAGTCAATAGTTTCCACTAGGAGGATTGTGTGAGGAAGATATTAAATTGATAGTGTCCCCATTTTTACTCAAGGAAAATTCTTGGAAATGGTTTTAATATTTGGATGAGAGAAATTTTTTTACTTGGGATTAGGTTTATAAAGCTTTCACCATTAATTTTTATACTTCATGAATGAAATATGAAATTAGAAAAGAAAACCAATGGTTTTATACATGATTAGGGGGAACTATTCCATGATGATTGGGATAGATTTAAGGGATTAAATAGAAAATTTAAAACCACCAATGCACTCACAAATTTAACATTGGTACTTTATACAATATTCTCACAACTTATAATCAAACATTGGTAGACTAATCTGCTAATGGAAATTTGAGTGATAGAACTGCTGTTGAGTTAAATCAAAATTTTAACACATTGGTAAAAAAGAATCAAAAAATAAATTCTCTAGAAGAAGAACCATTGTATGGAAAAAACCTAATCCAGGTCCTCAAGATGAAGAAAAATATGTATTATTTTTCAATGAAAATACAAAAAAAAACAATCATTGGGGGGATTATCACAATTATGGAATGTTTGGGAATTATCAATCTTATTGTATTAATTTTAAAATTCCTTTTGAGGATATTGAAAATGAAAAAAATTTAAGATATGGTCCTAAGATGTGACATAGAGAATTAATTTTCTCCAACACCAAAAATTGGGTCTATAGAGTGCTTCAAAATATCTCTTGGAGGGAGAAAGGAATGTATAGACTTGTTACACCCCATGGATTCCATCAATCACCTATAAAAAATCCAATCCTAACCAAAGGCTGAACCCTATAACTCCCAAGATGTTGTAAGGGGTATATTCCAATAGTTTATAGGTATGATAGATGAAAAAAACCATGAATGATTTTTTTAAAGTGAAAATGGAATTTAGGATGAAAGCAATTGAAATACAAATGGGGAATTTAGCTCAAGATGTTGGTAGTAGAGACAGTGGTAAGCTCCCAAGAATCACCATTGTAAACCCTAGAGAAACTTTCATTCATGTGATTACTATGAATGATTTAAAAACCCAATAGAATGTTATATATTACTATATTATTGTAAGAACTGTTAATTTGTAAGAATATGGACTCTTAAATCTATGAAAAATTGAATTTATAAATGTGTAATAAACTGTTGTAATATAAATGAATCAAGTTGATCCACTTGAAAATAAAGTATAAAAAGACTCTAAAATGTAAAATAATATTGTAAAAGAAATATTATTGAAGAAATTGGGGAATTTCCATATGTTCTTAATAATTTTTTCCCAACTATCCCTTTCTCTCAAATGTTGAAATCTAAAATAAAAAAATCAAACTACTTAAATTACCTTGGTTGTTCAATAATCATCAAGTGAACATTCCATTTATCAAATATTTAATTCAGATTTCATCATAATTGAAATCACTCAAGAAAATTGTTTCAAACTAGGAAATTTTGGAAGATTTTACAACTTACAGCCAAACTGAAGAGTGTAGTTATATCCTTAAAAAAATATTCAACAAAAAAATAATGATCTAGTGGTTTTTTCATTCCCTGGAACTTAGGTCAACACTGTCAATTGAATTGAATTTCTGATCTTGGGGAAAGCATCAAACTGCCCCCCTTTCCATTATACCAACATTGAGAATTATGACAGTTAAAACCCACTATTGTTATTTTATAATTGGACAATATATCTTTAAATAATCCTATAGGGAAGGTTGATAACTTACTAGTTAGAGGAGGTATGTTGTTTTTTTCCTACAGACTATCTGGTTTTGAGTTTGACCAAGCAGTTTCCACAATTTATTATAGACAATTCTTAGATAAAAAATGATGTATTTTCAATGTGGTAAAGGGAATCTTTATTTTTATGTTAATTGAACATGAATAATAGTATCATGTATTTATGAATGTGAAAGTACCAAAATTTGGTGAGAACTTTTCTAAATTTGAGATGCCATAATTTTATAACACATTAAAACAAGAAGAATAAGTTTTTAAACAATCTTTAGCTGAATAAACTCATGTGGTTTTTGAAAATATTTTTTCCAAAATCTTGAGAGTGATAAATGTGAAAAACTAGGTAATTATACATATTTGGAAAACTACGTTGTCTTATATCTTGATAGCTTTTATGAAGATGAATTTTCTATTCTATAGCTTAGAAAATTTCTAGGAGAACTTAAGACTGATTTAATTTATGAAAACAAAATTGAAAATTTTGATAGGGTTTTAAGAGAGTTAATGAAACAAATATATGATTTTTCTTTGATAAATTTGTTCCAATTATATCTAATAATTTATGAGAGTGGAATGTCCAGTTTGGATAGTAGTGATGAAAAATGTAAATTAAGATCTAATATTAGAAATATATCCAGTTTTTTAAATTCATTTTAAAAAAATATTGATGATCATTGACCACCCATTCCCAATATCCTCCCTTATAGTAATAAATCACCCACTTTTGAGGTTAAACCACTCCCAACACACACAAAATACTCATTTTTATGTGAAAACCTAACATTACTAGTTATAATTTTTGTTGATTTGAATGGAGTTCAAGATGAAAAATTACTAGGCATTCTGAAGATATTAAAAACTTGTATAGGTTGTTCCATAACTAATATAAAATAGATTATACCTTCATTTTTCATGCATAAGATTCTTATACAACTATACTATTAAATAATATATTAATTTCATAGGATATTTAACATAAAATTAAAAAGGTTTTCGGAAAAGCGATTATCAAAATACTTGATGTTGGTATTATATATCCCATTTATGATAGTTCTTGGGTTAGTAATTACAATTATTACTAAATAAAGTAGGATTAAATATTGTAACCAATGAAAATAAAGATTAAATTTATGTCAAAAGAAAAATAAATGAATATTTTATATTTATTATTATAAGTTCAACTCATCCTCTAGGAAGAATCATTTTCCTATGAAATTATGGTATCATATTCTAGTGTGACTCTCTAGGAATGATATTTTTTTGTTTTTTGGATGGATCTTCAAGTTTAACAAGTCTCATATAGCCCAAAAATATTATTATATTACTTACTTCTCTTTATCATTTAGAACATTTTATTACTGGTAAATGCCCTTCAATTTGTATCGTTCCCCAGCTACCTTTCAAAGGGGCATGATGGAAATATTTTTTAAAATTATTGATGGAATAATTGATGTTTTTATACATTATTTTTTAATTGTGATAGAAACTTTTCAGAGCCATTTATAGAATCATGATCATGGTTTATAAAGATTCATATAGACCAATATAAAGCTAAACTAGGATAAATGCCTATTTAAGTCCATAGAAGGAATTATTATAGGATATAAAGTGTAAAAGAAGGGTATAGATGTTTATAATGATTAGAATAAGGTCAATAAAAATTTTCCCACTCCTATGAATTTTAATAGTGTTCTATGTTTTTTAGGAATAATAATTTTTACCAAAGGTTTATCAAGGACATTTCAAAAACTAAAAAGAACCCGAGTTCACTATGGGCCAATAACATGACCTTTTACTTTGAAGAAACTTTTCTCCAAAAAAATTATCATTATGAGGAAAAACTTACTTCATCACCCATTATTACAACACATAAATGGAATATTCCATTGGATATTATTTGTGATGATAGTGATATGAGTATTATATTTGTTGTAGGATAAAGTAGAGATAAGAAATGTCATATGGTTTATTATGATAGAATATTTCTATATGATTCTCAAATGAACTACACCACTAATGAAAATTATTTTTTTGGATGTCCCTTTTTCTCTATAGAAATTTTGGAAGTGCCTAATCATGTCTGAAATTCATAGTTTTCATAGACCACTCAGATCTTAAACACTAGATATCCAAGAAAGAGGAAAACCCCATGTTGATTATAAGGATAATTTTACTACATGAGTTTTATTTAGAAATAATGGATTAATATGGGGATGAGAATGTTGTTTCAGATCTTCTATACAGGTTTTATAGTAAACTGTATGAATATCCCATAGAAATTATTTCCTCTTTTTGAATGAGAAATTATGATCTGTTCCTATCAAAAAATATACTTGGTATGTATATTTTTTAAATTTCATACATTTTGGAGTTATTATTAATGTTTTTTTATTATTAATAAATGATTAAATTCATTAATTAATTGAAATATTATTTTTTGGATAATCCTCTTCTTTTTATGATGTGTGATAATTATATTCTTTAGAGGTGAGTTTCTAAAGAGAAGATGTTTCCTATAATAAATATTTTTCACTCCAAACATTGAGGTGGACACCATAGAGGAAAAAATAATGACCCATAAGGTTTTATAGCATGTATTATTTTTTAAAAAAAATTCACGGATTCTTGGTATTTTATGATTGGTTGTGATAAGTTTTAAAGTCTTAGAAATGTAAGAAAATGGAATTCTAACACAAAAAGGAATACTGGAGACTGAAATTTTTTATCGGTGGGGAATGGATTTCATGGGACCTTTCACATATTATCATGGAAATGAATGTATTATCCTGCCTATGGACTGTGTTCCATTGTGGGTTGAGGCAATGGATCTTCCCAACAATCTTTCCCCTAGTGTGTTGAAATTCATCCGGAAAAACATTTTTCTTGGTTTTAAGTGTCCAAGGAATTCATTACAGTCAATAGAACCCATTTCAAGAAGTATAAGATATATAATATAATGAATACCTATGATTTTTATTATATAACTTTTACAGTGTAATACCCACAATCCAACGGACATGCTGAAGTTTTTGACAAAGAGTTCAAATAGATTTTGGAAAAGACTGTTTCTAGCTCAAGAAAGGATTGGTATGTGAAGTTAGATGAAGCTATATAGGCTTAAAAAACTACAAATAAGAATCCTATGTTAATTTATCATACATGATTCATTTTGGAATTATGTTCCATCTTTTAGTGGAACTACATAAAAATTAATTTTGGCTAGTGAAGGCCTTGAATTATGACTCCATGTCTGCCAGTGAGAGGAGATTATTGGAAATGAGAGAGCATGAGAAATTAGTAGGTAAAAATATGAAAGTGATGATATTTAAAAATATAGTATAAAATCAATTCATGACTCAATCATTTAGAATAGGGACCTTAAGGATTGTTAATGGGTCTTTATACTCAACTCTACCATGAATCTTTATCCATAAAAGTTAAAAACCAAGTGGCCAAAACCCTTAACCATTCTGATAGTGATTATTAATGGGGATTTGGATCTTTTTGGTGTGGAAAATATACTATTTTTTGTCAATGGATATAGAATAAAACTTTTATTTTAAGGGAATACAATGGGCATGGATTCCATATCTTTTCTTTATAGCAGAATGTTTCTCAATTCTTACTAAGGACTATAAATTCATTGGTTCATGGGAACTAACCCATGGTTATTATCAGTTATCTTTATATTTATCTTATTAAATAAAATTTTCTCTTATATACTATCATCATATTACATATTTCTATTAGAGTGTTACTAATATAAGAAATGTGGATAAGGATGACTAAGGGACAACCCTATTGAACCTTCTGTATAAAACCTATTTCACACAATAATTGGTTCAATTTTTTTCATGAATATTAAATTATGGATATTATGTCTATTTTATTAACCCTTTAGGTAACTTAAATTTTCTAACCAGAAACTCAAGTCTACAAGGAAGATGGTGTTGAATGAACATATGTGATTCAAGATTCCATAATTAGTGGAGAATTTCTCTCATTTCTACAAGTCTCAAAATGCTATTAGATTCAAATACTTTATGCGATAATATTTTTTATCATGATACTATTTGAAATGAATTGAAAATTTTATTATCTTTTTATAATAATATAAAGCATGATTTTTTTTAAATTATTATTTTGAAAATTGATTTGATGGGTGGAAATTTTATTGTTTTTAAATATTTCTAAAACCCCATCAACATTATTTAACCTCATGAATTACTAATTTTTTTGAACTAAAATCTCTCTCAGATTAGGATTCAGAATTATAAACAATATTAAATTTTAATTATAGGATAGAGGGATATTTATCTATGCTAATTTGTGCATCAATTTTATTCACATTAACCCCACCACCAATTTTTTTAATTTTTCCTTCATGCCTATAAATAAATTATTCTTTTTATTTTCACTAATCATGTATCATGGGTCTCTAGATTAGGAAAATAATAAATCAATGTGTCAGTTATAGATTAAAATATTATGATCATTTGGAGGGATTTCAATAACTATAAGGTTGTTGGAATTGAGTGATTTTTGAGTGATGTTCTCCACTTATTTTATGGAAAAATATTTTTAAAACTTGGTAAATGAAGTATGATGGGATAGATTCTTGTGCAATTATAATTATAACATGAGGAATGTTTGGTTTTAATAAGAACCATATAATATAGACTTGTAAAATGATTCCCTTTAAGAGAAAAATTAATCTATAGTAGTATAAATCCTTTGAATCTGGAATAAAATGAGAAAATATAAACCCATAGTGAGTATCTAATACAATGTAAATGGATGTTTTCTATAAATAAATAATATCAAAACACATTAAGTGATTTTCACATTGCTATGCACAAACTTATGGACTAGTAAACTTTATATAATGGACTATGTCAAAAAATTATCTCATTAATGTGAGGGGAATTTTAAACCCAAATAAACAAGGGGACAATTGATTTATATGAGAATATTTTTATTTGTATCAATGAATTGGAAATTGTATCTTTGTTTTGGAATATGATGAGGGAATAAATTTTGGTAATTCCTCTTATTATATATTTAATTCCAATTGAATGTCACTAGTCTTCACATCTTGAACTATAATTTGATTAGTGTTGAAATAAGGTAGTGTAGAGAATTAACATAGTAGGAATGTCTTTTTTTCAAGGGATGAATTGATGATTTTATTTAATTTGGGCATGTGAAATTGAACCTGGGAAGGATGAACATCAAATTTTATTAGGAGTCATTATAAATAAATAACATGAATCTTTATTTCCTAGGTGTTCAATGGACTATGTGTGGAGGTGTCGATGTGGCATTATTTTATCACAAATTTACACATCTATATTGTTTTATTGAATTATATTAAATATAAAATTGATCTTATAATGGAGATTAATTGCATTTGGAACAAAACATGGTCAAATTTTGTGTTCAATAAAAAAATTAATGAAAATGTATATTTTTAGGTGTTAAAGTGAAATTATGGTAAAAGAATGGATTGAGGGCCCTATAAAGAAAAAAAAGAGGAAAACATCTAGAATACTTGTTCACAGTTGATCACTAGGATTGACCATACTCTGGTTCTAGCCTAAAAATAGCTAGAGACTAAACCTTCTTGATCTAATGTGGTGCTCACCAGTGTTGAATATGGAGAATAATGTGCCTCTTAAATTGATATGGGAATCCCCATTGGAATAGGACAAAAACATTACTAAAATAAGCTGATTATTCTTTCTATGAAGCTTTAATTCTATTCTTATATGCATCAAAATTTGAGCACAACCTCTTCCGAAGAGTCCGCTCAACATCCTCTATTAAAGCGTAGGGATTATCCTCTCATAATTTCCAAGTAAAATTATTTTAATGACTTTTGGATCATGATTAAATATTAATCACGAGGGATATGATTTCTAAAACTATTTTATGCAATACCACCCAAGAAAATGTCATTCTCAACACTACGGTGCCTTCGAAACTCGGTGTTTCAAATTTAGTGGTAGGATGAGATGGGAAATATATTAGATGAACCATGATTCAAATGCTTAAATAGATTGGCTATTTGTGATTTTGATATGTCAATAGATCACACATATGGTGATTTGGATACATCAATAGATTTTCTATATGAGAATCTATTACTTGGTGATTATTTTATGTCAATGAAATTCATCTATATGAGAAATATCCTATGTGGGTCTAATTTTCTATGTAACCATATTTCAAAATTTCTGAATTTTCATTTTTCATCATGGATATAGTGATAATTGGAATTAGAGATTTTAGGACCCACACTAAATAATAATGACCATTGATCCCTCTATGTGGAGGGCATACTTGTTGGGATTGTGGACTTTGCATGAAATATATTTTGGAGCAGTCACACATTCTATTATAGAGGGATATTCTTGGGTCACTAAAAAGGAGGAAAATTCATATTGAAGTTTCTATGTGGAGGTCTGTAAAAAAATAGAGGACCAATGACTATCAGTGAAGGATCAATTGAGAGTGAAAAATAAGAATAGATATGGGAATGGGGATTAAGAGTAATTGTAAATCATGGATATGACTAAGAGATAGAGTTACATGGTAGATAAAATTATTTTTCTTTCTTCCCCTACTTCATTGTTTTTATTATATATTTTTTTTGTATGAAATCTGTTGAATATGTTTAATGTTATCATGTTATTTTTTTAAACACTCTTGGGGGAATTCTTTGGGTTAATTAATATATTTTAATTTAATTATGAATTTCTTTAACTAGAATACATATTTATAATTCTTATTAGATCGTTATTCTAAAAAACCTAAAATTTGAGTGAAAAATGATCTTGATAAAACTTTATTTCAAATCATTCTTCAATATGATAATTTTATTGAAATTTTAATAAATCTAAAGTGAGAGTAACAGACTGATTTCAATTGATGACTTGAACACAATGATAACTCATTTTTTATCATTCTATGATCAATTTTCATCTACCATTAAAAATATATAGGATCCTTTCATTCACAGTATGTCTTGAAGACAAATCTGGTTAGCCTCTCTCAATTAATTTTAGATAGTTTCATTCAATACATGAACCAAGAAAAATCATAATAAAATTTATCAAGACACTTTCCCCATTACTACATCAATTGATTTTTTTCACTAGTCTTTGATCCTCTATCCTTCTTGTTTTCTAGAACACTCATTCTCACTTTAACAAATATTCATTCTCATCACTATTTTATCACTATTCTCAATTTCATCTATAACATCTCATGTTTTTAATAATATTTTATCCAATTAAAATTTTCAATTAATTTCATACATAAAAATAATAATACATCTAATTACATGTTATATTGAAAACAACTAAAATATGTTTTAATATAATAAATAATTGGTAAAACTATAATTTTTTTCATTAATCAATGTTGGTTAACATATAATTTTATAAATATAAATATATTAAATTATTGAATCATGAAATAATATTTGTTTTAATAAATAAATTATAGGAATTATAACTTTATACTTTAAAAATGATTTATAATTAAAAATACATAAATTCATATAAATTAGTTTTAAAAAGTAGTTTTATAAAAATTTATATTTGAAATTTTATTATAAATATTAAAGGTAATATAATTTATTTGAAATAAATAAAATTATAAAGGTAATATATCTCTACTATCATAAATTTATAAAGTTATATGAATTATGAGTGTTATTAATTAATATATATATATATATATATGTGTGTGTGTGTGTGTGTGTGAAATTGTGAATTTAAGGTAATATATTATATAATAAAAAATATAAAATAGTTATAAAAATTATTAAATTGTGTTTATAAAATAAGAAATATGAAAAATATTAAAAAAATATAAAATGAGATATAATAAAAAATGAGAATCTGTTTTGGAAGGGTTCTAACCCCAAAGAGGTCTTGACCCTAGGAGGAAGAAATTGAGTATGAAGGCTATCATTTTGGGAGGCTAAACACAGAAGGTGATTTCGATAGCAGAATGAGGGCTTATTGAGATAGGGATCGGTTTTAGAGGGCTTCGATAAGATAGGGAGTCAAAGATAAAGCATGTGGAAGTTTATCATATAAGGAGGATCGACTACAAATAGAGGAAATAAAGTATGGGACTGTTTGAAACCCCATCATCATCCTCCAATAATCTGATTTGCAAATATTTTTCAAGTATGTGTTTGTTTATTTTTTTAAGGTGTCCAAATCTGGTTGAAATCCATGTTTTTTTCTTAATAATTACTTGTAATTCATCTTCATATTATTCCTCTTTCCCCCGATGTCTATATTGACATTGTGTTGACTTTTCATTACATTGAAAAAATTTGTCAACTATTTCAGTTGTCATTCCCTGATAACATTCTATATTTTTCTTTCCTGATCATTTTTTCTCTCTACTCTTCACCTTTGATTCATATTTGTCAAATATGATTAAGATTTTTAAATTCATTATTTTTAATGCACGTTTTAAATTGAAGATGATTTGTGTGCCAATATTTTTTATGGTGTATGTCAACAATTTCTTCAAAGATTTACGAAGATGCTTGATTCAATTCTAATTAAAATAAATAAATGCATCAATTGTTTTAGGATCATATAAACATGAGTTAATTTGTCATTATTTTTCATCAAAGAAAAATTTTACAGTGAAGGTGTGAATATATAAATGTTATATTTCTTTTTTAGTATGAAAATATCTGATCATTTGAATAGAAAATGTTGATTTTTTTTCATTATTTTTATATTTCTAAAAATATATTTAGGTTTATAGTTAACATTTTAGATATATATAAATATAAAATAACATTTAACCATTTCCAAATATTATATATATTCAAATAGTGGAGTTTGACTATAAATAATGAGTTTTCTTCAGGTGGATAAACTTCAAAAACTCTTCTTCCCCGGTTCATTTGTTCTTTTTATCAAAGTTGAGGTAGAAGGCTATCTAAATTTCATTTAGCTTTGGTATTAGGCTTCCTTGTTTCAATTTAAGGTAAAGGTTTTATTTTAAAAAAATTATAGTTATTTTTTAATTCTGTAAGGGATTTTTTTAAAAATTGAAACATTCATTTACTTTACAAAAACATCACTATATATAAATTATTTTTTCTTTTAAACCCTTACTAGTAAGGGTGTTATTCATATTTTTCTAAAATTTTGTTTTTAGAAAACTCTTAGTAATGGAATAAATTTTATATAAAATTATTCTATGATTTTATATAAATTGTTTTATTTCAATGTTTATCTGAAATACTTATATTTTGATATATCATGTAAAATAATAATAATAAATTGGTTTTTTATTATTTAACCTTAATTTTAAAGAGTTTTTTATTTTAACTCTATGTTAATACTTATAATGAGAAATGTAAATAATTTATGAAAAAAGATCTTTAAAATTAATTAAAACTATAATTTTATATGATAACATATATATGAATGTCACTTATATAGGTATTTCCATATATTATATTAAAACTGACATTTATACATTTTTTATACAAGAATTTTTTTTAATTTCAAATCAATTGTATTTATGTCTTTTGATTAGAATTATTTCTTCTAGAAAGGTGGATTTCTCCTAACTCACTTGAGTTTTATGAAAATTGATTCTTTTTCAATCTAAGAAGTTTTATAATCATTTTATTATATGAAAATAATTTTTGTAATATTTTGAAATGTTTTTAATGGTTTTTGAATGAGAAATGAATAACCTTTATAACAATTCTTAAAATTCATCCCTTTGGTATCAAAAGAGATTATATGTTATGGGGAGTGAACCCAAGACCATCAAAGGGTGTGTTTTCCTTCAAGTGATTCCACTGATAGCCACATGGTTTTCTTATGTTCTTCCAAGTATCATAATTAATCTATAAAATTTTATTAATTTTAAAAATTTTCAGAAGTTTTAAAAGGATAAATCTAAGGATTGTTCAAAATATTTTTTATTTTGTAAATTTAATGGTTTTTAAAATCATAAGTACTTTTATAGGATTTTGAGATAATTATATTTTGAGAATACTTTTGTAAAATTATTTATTTTATTAAATGTTTTTTTTGTAAAATATTATTATATAAATTTATAGTATTTCAAATAAAATTATTTTTCACTGATTTTCAAAACCCTTACTAGGAAATTTTATGCTCACCCAATGTTTTAAAATATTTTTCATAGGTTTAGTAGAAATTCCAAATCTTCTTGTTTCATATTTTGAGGTAGAATATGTGAATACAATTAGTTAATTTTTTTAAAAATATGTCAATTTGTATGGTTTTGTTTAATCCTCCAAAACCGAGAGTTGAAAAGGTTATGAGTTGTATAATATATTATGTATTTTTTAGGTATCTTTTACTCATTAAAATACTCTATATGTTTTAGTACTGAATCGGAAAGTGCGGGTTCAGTTCTTTATAGTTGGTATCAGAGGAGCAGTCTATACAACTTTGGAGATTATGTATTGTTGTTAAACAAATATAAGTGATAATTTTTTTCTTTTTAATTCTATGTAGTTAAGTACCCTTAAGAATATATAAGTTCAATCATTTTAGTTTATTATTAATTCTAAAGTTTGAAATTCATAAATTTCTTAGGTACTATGAACTAACTAGGAGGGTTCAATTAATTAAAATGGGAGAAAATTTAACTTCCTGAGTTTTAAATAATATTTTATCTAGTTAATTTTATCAATTAATTTCATACATAAAAAATGTGTTATATATAGAATTATATATTATTTTAAAAACATCTAATTTTTTTAAGATAATAAATAATTTTTAAAACTAAAATGTTTTTCATTAATCAATGTTGGTTAACATACAGTTTTATAAAAAAATTATTAAAATATTGAATCATGAAATAATATTTTTTAATAAATAAATTTTAGGAATTATAATTTAACACATTAAAAAATGATTTATAAGTATAAATACTAAAATTCATATAAATTAGTATTAAAATTGATTAAAAAAATTATATTTAAAATTTTATTATGTATATTAAAGGTAGTATAACTTATTTGAAATTAATAAAATTTTACAGGCAATATTTTTTAACTATTATAAATTTATATGGTTTCGTGATTTATGAGTATTATTAATATATATATTTATATATATATATGAAATTATGAATTAAAAGAAATATATTATAAAACAACGCATATAAAATAATTATTAAAATTATTAAATTATGTTTATAAAATGCAAAATATGAAAAATCGTTAAAAAAATGAGAAAATGAGATATAAGAAAAAATGAGAATCTGGTTTGGAAGGGTTCATACCTTGAAGAGGTCTCGACCCTAGGAGGAGGAAATTGAGTATGAAGATCTTTATTTCAGGAGGCTGAATGCCAAAGGGGGTTTGATTCCTGGATGACAGTTGAGGGAGATTGGGATCAGTTTCAGTGGGCTTTAAATCAAAAGGGGGTTAATGTTTTAGTCGATAGAAGTTTCACATCCAAGGAGAATCACCTTCTAATGGAGGAAATAAATAGTGGGATTGTTCAAACCCCAATTTACATCCTCTTATAATCTAATTATAGATATTTTATAGGTAGTTGTTTGTGTATTATTTTTTAAGGTGTCCAAATATGGATGAAATCCTAGTTTTCAATTTAATAATTAACTATTAGTCATCATAATTTTTTTCATCCTACTTATGTCTTTATTAGCATGATGTTTATTTTTAAATGCATTAAAATAATTTTTTTCAACAATTTTGGTTTGAAGTCTTTGTTAGCGTTATAGATTTTTATTTTTGATCGTTTTTGTTATCCTTTTTCTTCTCCTTCGATTCATATTTTTAAAATACGGTTATGATTTACACATCGATTATTTTCAATGCATGTTTTAAATTGAAAACAATTTATATCAATATTTTCTATGGGCTATGTCAAAAATTTTGGTGAAGCTTCATGAAGATGATTGATTGAATAAAAATCAAAATAAACAATGCATCAATTGTTTTATGATCACATGAACTTGATTTAATTTGTAATAATTTTTATTCAAATAAATATTTTGAAGAAAATTTATGAATATATAAATGTTATATCTCCTTATCATTATTAAAATATCTAATTATCTGAACAGAAAATAATAATTTTTTTGTATCTGTCATTGTTTTGAGATTTCTGCAAACCTTTATTATTCCACCATTAATGTTTTGGCTATATATAAATACACACAAATATTAAACCATTTTTTAATATTCTATATATAAAATCAGTGGAGTTTTACTATAAATAAGAAGTTTACTTTGGGTGGTTCAACTTTAAAAACTCTTATTCCCCATTTCATCTATTTTGATTATCCAAGATCTAGAAGAATACTACATAGGTTCTATTCAACTTTGACAGTAGTATTTTTTTGGTTCAATTTAAGGTAAGGGTTTTATTTTAATAAATTTATTGTGATATTTCAATTCTTTAGTGTAAAAGATTTTAAATTAAAACATTTATATATTCACTAAAAAAACCACTATATGTAAACTATGTTTTATTTTAAACCCTTGACATTAATGGTTTTCTGCATATTTTTCTAAAATTTTACTTTTAGAATACCATCAATAAAATAATTAATTATATAGAAAATTATTTAATGATGTTATATAAAAAATTAAATTTCAAAGTTTATCCCAAAAACATATATTATAATCTATGATGAAAAATAATAACAAAACATTATTTTTTATTATTTAACATTAATTTTAAAGAGTTTTTAATTTTATCTCTATGTTAATAAAACTAATGAGAAAATTTATTATTTTATGAAAAATGATCTTGAAATTTGATGAAAACTATCATCTTAAGTGACCTCATATATATAAATGTCACTCATATAGATATGGATATATATTATGTTAATACTAACATTCTGTCATTTTTTATAAAATAATTTTTTTTTTATTTTCAAATTAATTATATTTAAGACTTTTGATTGGAATTATTTCTTCTAGAAAGGTGTATTTATTCTAACTCTCTTGAGTTTCAAGAAAGTTTATTCTTTTTCAATATGGGAAGTTATATAATTATTTCCTTCTAGGGGAATAATTTATATAAAATTTTGAAATACTTTTAATGGGATATGAATGAGAAAGGAAAACCTCATAAAATGTTTTCTAAAAATTTAGATATTAGGTGTCAAATGAGATTAAATGGTATGTGGAGTGAGCCCAGGATCATTAAAGGTGATTATTTCCTAAAAGTGATACCTCTAGTGGCAATATAGTTTTCTTAAGTTCTTTCAAGTATCACAATTAATCTATAAAAGTATATTAATTTCAAAAGTTTTTAAAAGTTTTGAAATAAGGAATCCAAGGATTTTTTTTCAAAAGATTATTTATTTTTAAATTAAATGGTTTTCAAAATCATAAGTACTTTTAAAGGATTTTCAGATAATAATTTTTTTAAAATCTTTTTGGAAAATTATTTATTTTATAAAAAAATCTGGGTAAAATATTTTCAAAAAAAAATTATATTATTTCAAAGAAAAGTATTTTTCACTAATTTTAAAAACTATTACTAGGAAATTTTTTTCTCACCCCAAGTTTTAAAATATTTTTCACAAAGTTTAGTAGAAATTATAAAGGTTCTTATTTTATATTTTGAGGTAGCACACATGAATACAGTTAGTTAAATTTTTTAAAAATATGATAATTTGTATGTTTTTTTCTAATACTCCAAAACCTAGACTAGAAAATTTCCTTAATTGTATAATTTAATATATATTTTTCATTTATATTTTATTTAAAAAAATCACACAACATGTTTTAGTACTGAGTCCAAAAGTGTGGGTTTTCGATCCTTACATCATCACCCTCTCTTTTTTGTTTTCATTTTTTTATCTTGTTCATGTATCTACTACCATTTTTTTGTATCGCGAATATCATTATGGTCATGGTATATATTGTTTCTATTGATTTTATTTCATTCATGGGGTTGTGAATCAAATGATACAAAACTAGTAAGGGTTTATTTCACAGTCTCATCATTATTCAAGATAACTTATGTATAAGATTCCATTATGGGAATTAAATGAACTCTCTATCATAAAACTAATAATTTTTTTCCATATAGTTATTTCTAGAAATTAAATGATTTCATTCCATTTTCCTCTATTTATACTGAAAATATCAAAACAATTCTTTTAAATAAAATCAATTTTTTTTCTATTCAATCATGAATATTTTTATTTTTGGCCTATATCCTCTATAAAAGGGTTTCAATGATGATTTTACTATGATATAATGAAGGTTTATTATTACTTAAACACTTTAATAGACTTCTATAAAATTGTTTAAAAATATTCATTTTATAGACAATGTATGTTTTACCTAATGAGAAAAAATGTTATATGTTTTTTATGATGATGACATAAATAGAGTTTATTTTTATCATGACCATACAATGTTTTGAGGATTCATTTACAAGTTTCTATATTTATTTTCTTTGAAATTGTTTTCAACAATATTTTTGAAATTTCTACATTTTAAATAAATTTTTTCAAAATGAAAAGGGTATTTTCCTAAAGAAATCACAAAATAGTCTTTTAAAAATTACTTTTATATATTAAAATATTATTTGATTAAATTTATACTTTTATGATGATATAATCTAATTATATCATCCATTATATTTTTTCTAGATGGATTATAATCATTTTTGACTAGAGGATGTATTGGAATTCTCTATGATAGTTCTTCAAAAATGGACTATTATTGATTATTAAGAAATGTTGAATAAATTGTATTGTTTATTCATATGATTAATTAATTTAACCAATTATGTGATAGGAGAGGCCTATAATTACATAGAACCTCAATGCATCGGTATGTATCTTGAGACAAAATAAGTTTTTTATTTGGTTAAGGACCTAAAAAATTATGTATGATGTCTTCATTTGGGGCCTTGAAAGTATGTTTAAGATGTCTTGGAATGAAGCATTGATGTTATGTTTAGGAATTCATGGTGTGAGGACTCAATAGTATTTTTAATATATCCAAAATTATGAATTCCATCATTATGAAATTAGTTGCTGAGATCCTTGTGATTACTCAAATAGATATGATATCCATGGATAAGATTTAAGCTCATTTGATTATTTAAATTGAATTATTTGATCATCATTTATTCCTAACATATTATTCGTGACTTATTTGTTCTATGTTAGATTCTATTATATATATTACCTTACTAATCATCTAATCACACCCTTTTTTTTCTTTAACCAGGATTCAAGGAAGTGTATTATGATTGATATGAAAGTATATTCTATAGGGAATACTGAATTTCTCATTTTTTTAAAAGTTAATGCTTTGGTCAAAGACCAAAGCACAATTTATTGATAATCAAAAAAGGATTACAAGAGGTGAAAGGAATGGATTTTTTTACAATCTCTGTCAGAAAGATATAATAATTCAGAAGGGATATAGTCCAGCCAAGTCATGCTTTGATGAACTCCTTTGTTGGTAAGAGCATCAGCAATGGCATTTGCTTCACGGTAGGCATGAGTAGCTATATAATATATCCCATGGAGCAAGTTGAGGAAATTAATCCAACAAGCAGTGAGTGTCCAGGCTAGATGGATGTTGCCGTTCCAAATGGCATGGATGATAGTGGTTCAATCACTTTCAATCCAAAGATTTCTCTAACCTATTTGAAGAGAAAAATCAATAGCATGAATGATGCCAAGCATTTATGCCTCCAAAGATGAAGAGTGACCACAACCAACATAGAATCATCCCTGACACTGTCCGGCTGAGTCTCTGAAGATAGCACCACAACTGGCAGGACCTGAGTTGCCTTTAGAAGTGCCATCAACATTCACGTTGATCCATCCTGGCATTAGGGATTTCCAGAACACTTCAAATGAGAGTTTAGGCTTTGGGAAAATGCCAGGAACATGGAGATGCTGAAGGATCTCAAAGTCACCAACAGAATTATTGCAACAGACTTTTTGAATTGAGGCAGCTTCATGAATCGCAAAAAGAATTCGAGATTTCCCTGCATTAAGATTGAGAGAGTGATTATTGTGAATGAGATCATTTCTAACGTACCAGAGCTCATGCAGATGTTCCTCCACTGCTACAATAAACAGATTTTAACCTGCAGAGAAGCCTCTTGTCAAGTGCAATTATTTAAAAACAAGGAGATTGAGTCAGTAAAAGGCTTTCTGCAATTAAAAAGGTCAATGATATAATTCCAAATGGCAGAGGCCATTGCACAAGATATGAAAAGATGATTGGCATCTTCCCTATGCTGGTTACACATGTGACACTTAGAACAAAGTGAAATGCCAAAGGTTTGCAGACTTGTTTCCGTGGGTAATATATTATGGGAAATGCGCCAAATAAGGGTAAGCCTGGAAGGTTTAATCCAGGGTTTGTTAAAATGATTCACCTAAAGAAAATTAGATTCATTTTCAGAGAAATTATGCTTATAAAAGTTTTTAGAATCTAGAATACCATTAGTAGAAGGTTGCCAAACAAGGAAGTCACCAACAGAAGAAAAAGGATTATTATCAATTATTTGCATAATAAAATTAGGGAGATCACGATCAGGAAATTGTAAGACCTCATTTATATTATGATTAGTATCTTCAGGAATATTATTAGGGGTAACAAAGATATCAAAGGGTTACCACACCATTTGTCGCACCAAAAATTATTGGAAGAATCAGCACTGACAATCCATCTAGAATTTTGCATGATTTTGTGATAAGAGTCCCGGATAGAAGGCCAGATGGATGAGTTAATGAAATTAAGATTCCCTTTTAAAATCTTAGAGAAAAATCTATGTTTTATAAATTCAGAAGATTTAGAGGTGGAGTTAATAATGCAAAAGTAAGGCGGGCCTGAAGAGCATCATTGAATAGATTTAAGTTTTTAATTCCAATTACACCATTAGTAATGGGTTTATAGCATGAATTCCAAGGAATTGTAACAATATTCTTTTCAAAAATAATTCCAGACCAGATGAAGTTTTTAATATAAGTATTAATTTTTCTAAAAATTCCAATAGGCCATTTATAGACCATAAAGGTAATAAACCATTTTAGAAACAATGGTCGATTTAACCAAACAAATTCTCCCAGTCATGGAGAGAGATTTCCCTTTCTAGTTAGAAAGATGGTTTGTGATTTGAGAAATGATGTTAGAAAAATAGGTAGCTTTGGGGCGACCCTAAAATATAGGAACACCCAAATAAGTGAAAGGTAAAAGACCCTCTTTAATACCTAGAAAATTTATGATACCAGATTTCCTTCTTACTGGAAAATTCTTGCCAAAATAGATATAGGATTTGTTCCAGGAAATTTCCTGACCAGAGACATCCTGAGAGTGGGATATAGCTTGCTTGAGAACATTAAGATTTATTTGATCCCCTTTTATGAATAAGATAATATCATAATCATATAAAATATGGGTGGGAGAATTTAAATTCTTGGCCACCTAAATAGGTTTAATCAAATTTTGATCAACCAGATTGTTAAGGAGTCTGCTAAAGTAATCCCCAACAATAACAAAGAGGATGAAAGAAAGGGGGTATCCCTGCCTGACACCTTTTGAGCATTTAAAGAAACCTCTAGGGGTACCATTAATCAGAATAGAGATGTGAGCAGAGTGAAAGAGTGTCTTGATTCTACCAATAAAGGAATCATTGAAGCCAAAGTTTTTAAGAACTTTGTAAATAAAATTCCAATCAATGGTGTCAAAAGCCTTTCTAATATCTAGTTTGATGGCCACAGAACCTCCTCTAGTGTTTTTTTAAACTATTCATACATTCAGAATCAAGACAAATATAGTCTTGAATAAATATTTTTTTAATAAAACCAAATTGGTTCCAAGAGACAATTCTATTGTAGATAGGAGAAAGTCTATTTGCAATAATTTTGGTGATGATTTTATAGATAGTGTTAATCAAAGCAATTCGTCTGAATTGATGGATCTTAGAAGAATTTTCAACCTTATTAATTAAGGTTAAAAATTGATCATTGATTCCTTGAGGAAGAGATACATGTGTGAAAAATATCTTAACAATGTTACAAACATCATTTTGTATTATATCCCAATAATTTTGGAAAAAACCATTATTGAAACCATTCGGACCAGGAGCACTGTCTGGATTTAGACCAAAAATAGTGTCTTTAATTTCATAATCGAGAGGAGTGCATAAAAGAGACTTATTGTCTCCCTCATCAACCAATAAAGGAATAATGTCAAGTTTAAGATCAATATTTCTATCCAGACCATTAAAAATGTTATAAAAATACGAGGTAACATGGTCCGTAATGGCTTCTTAAGAATCAATGATCAAGTCATTATGAATGAGCATAGAAAGAGGATGACTGACCTTTATAATTCTTTGGAAAAAATTTAAAATTTATTATTGCGATCACCATCAGTAATCCATTTAATCCTAAACATTTGTTTACAAATATTTCCGTAAAGTGAGTAAGGAATTAAGTTTAGAAGAGATATTAGCTTCCAATTGAGGATCTAGAATAAAATCAGAATTAGTGTTCTGAGTTTGGAAGCGATTGAGATCATCTTCGAGGTATGAGATGTCCAGGTCGATTTGGGAATTTTTATTTTTACACCATCCTTTGAGAGCCTGCTTAAGAACTTTCAGTTTGTGAAAACAAGAAAAAGAATCTTTATGGTGCTTCATGGAGTTCGAAGTGTTATAAATAAAAGTGAGACAATCAGGATTTGTGGACCAAGCATTGTTAAATTTGAACGGAAGGAAAAGTTTTAGATCATTCATAAGAAAGTTAACAAGGATAGGATGATGATCAGAGTTGAGTCTAGGAAGAGTTATGCTGGATATTTTATCCCAGGTATCAAGAGCCTTCGTGTTGACAAAGGCTCTGTCAAGTTTACTAGCAATATTATTATTGTAATGTTTCCTGTACCAGGTGTACTTTGAACCAATAAGAGTGATATCGAAGAGGTTACAGTAATCCATAGTATATTTAAACTCTCTGGAAGAAATGGAGAGATGTGAGGGACCAATTTTCTCAGAAGGGGTAAGAATGGCATTGAAATCTCCCAAGACAACCCAAGAATCTTGAATATGTTTAGCTATATCAAGGAGTTCAATCCATAAAGTTCTCCTATCCTGGTACATATTCATGGCATAAACCATAGTGCAAAAGATATGTTGTCCATTCCATAAGAATTCAGATGCAAATTTATGATCAGAAATTCTAAAAATGTTAATATTTTTTAAAGTGTTATGGAAGAAAATCCACATTGAGTCAACATGAGAACTGTTTTTACAAGAACCAAGAAAACTGTAATTAAGAGAGCCAAATCTCATGAAGTTCATTTTAAAATTGACTTTAGGTTCAGTAATGGAAAAAAGATGAGTTTTATGAGAGTTTAAAAACCTCTTAAGTGTAGTGGAGGTGTCATTGTTGGCCACCCCTTGACAGTTCCAGTAGAGGATATTCATTTCTGATTGTGTTTTGGGTTAGAACCCTTCTTCTTTTTTGATTTACCAGAACCCTTCTTTTTTGGGGATCTTGTAACCATTGAGAAAGAAGATGAATTTTGTTGACTCTCATCAGTTTCAGAACTTTGAGAGGTTTAAGATTTCAGATTTGAATTTGGAATAGGAACAGAAACTGAAGTACACTTTGAATCAGTACTATCCAGTGTGTGATTTTTTTCAGCTCTATGGACAGAGGCCTGATCAAAGACAAGAGGTAGAATAGAACTGGTCTGAATGGTCTCTAAAAAATCATCATGAGCATAAGATTTCTCAGGATGAGAATGAGACTTAGTCACATTCTGGACAGTTTGAAGCTCTGCAGGATTTGAGGGATCAGATACAGAAAGAGAAATGTGAGCAGTATCATGTTTATCAGCAGAAGAATTGGGAACCATCCTGTTAACCGAACAGAAAATAGATGCTTGGACAGATTCAGGAATAGGCAGTGGGGTGTGTGGAATATTGTGTGCTGATTGAATATAAACAGGATCAGAAATAGCATCATGTGTGACAGAATTATTAGCAAAACTAACAGTATTTTCAACAAGTACAGTAGTATAATTATCCAACTATTTCTGCGAGAGTGCAGGAATCTGCATATCAGTCGGGGCATTAGACACCTCCTTATGAACAGAGAGAGATTCCACATGTAAAATGGGGGAAGGATCAAATGCATGTGATAAGTTGTGAGCAGCAATAATTCCAAGAGATCCAAGATCAGATTGAGTCTCTATAATAGGAACTTCAGAAGCAATAATAACACATTTAACATTAAAATTAAAATGCACAGAGTTACCTGGATCTGTAGTGTTTACTTTATCACTATGTGGCTTGTTGTAAGCAACAATATTCTCCATGGGAGAAGGTACCAAGTCCTCCAAGTCCCTACAATGAATCTCATTTAAACATGAAGTACCAGAGGAAGAAACATTATTAGCAGAATTGGAAATAGGATTAGGGATGCTCTTGTCTGAACAACCTCTACTACAATCATCTACTGATCCATCTAAACCAGTGGGATTATCATTTTTTTGTAAATCATCTTCTTCCTCAACCAAGTCAGCCCAAGATTTTCCTTCCAAGGTTGAGTGGACACTGGATTTCTTGACCAAGATATCATGCTTTTTTGTAGGGGGGGGGGTCAGATTTATCTATAGAATTCTTCCCTTTTTTATCATGTTTTACCTCTTGCCAGTCATTCTTAATTGGAGGGTCTATCTGCTTCCTAGAAACCCTACAACTAGCAAAGTTGTTCCCAATCAGTTTTCAAACTTCACAGAAGGGTGGCTTCTTTTCATACTCAATACTGAGCTCCACTCTGTGGTCAGGGGCATTAAATACTATGGTAGATGGTAATTCACTAGTTAGATTGATCTCCACCATGACTATAGCATATAAGCCTAGATCCCCATTCAAGGTTATATAATCAATTTTAATAGGGGATCCTATGCAAGAAGAAATATCATTTAAAATCTTCGGATGCCAAAAAAACTAGTTAATCCCATGAATTCTAACCCAAACATGTGCCATATGATTTTTGTGTGTGTATGGGTTAAATGTAGGATCCCAATCTGAAATTCTAAAAAAACCAGGCTTAAGATGCAGATTTCCAAGCTTCCATACCTTTTCAAGCTCATTCTGAGAGCTGAAGAGGATGTGGTAGTAGCCTTTACCTAAGGGGACCATCTTCCATTTTGGAGAGCTCCAGCAATGAGCAATCCTATTCTTTAGCTCGAAGATAGGACATGGTTTATCCCATGTGTTGTAAGAAATTCATCCAAGAACCAAATACTTGCATAACTATTCCCTTTGATTCAGGGCTTCCAGATCAGCATCAACCATGAAACCACCATCATCCAGTTTTCTGAAGAGAGGTTGCTTGTAATCCTTCCCGCTACTAAGATCAGATCTTTTTAGTGCATCACGAAAGGAGACATGAAGATTGAGAAGAGGGATTTGAAAGTTTCCAACTTCAATTTTTGAAGAATCAGAAACTAAAGAAGAAGGAGCATAAGGGGAAGCAAGTTCCCACTCTGGATCAATGTCGGCCATCAAGATGAACAAGAAGAATCAGCGGTGAGAGCTAGGGTTTGGAGTCACCCGTTGGAGAACGGTTCGAGAGCTTCCATCTTCAAGAGCTACATCGACATGTAATATCTAGATCGCCCCCTCACTAAAAAAGAATTTATTTCATGTTAAAAAATGTCCAAAACCCTCTGGCTTCATAGACTGAGCCCTATGAACATCGCTATGGAATCTACCTTCCTGAATTTCTCATTGAAAACATTGTCTTTTATTTTAATGATTTCAAATTTAATTTGAGATTCAAGAATGTATCTAGTTCAGTAGGACTACTAAACTGAATGATCTTGGGTGGTGTGATCACTTGTATTTAGTGTCAATGATATAAATTTACAACTAGCTCTAGGCTACTAGAGTTTGGGTCATTAAATTAGTGGGGGTCATAGACAGAGTGAATAACTGTTTTGAATACCATTAGTGAAAAAATGATACATAGGATGGACCATGTCATAGAGAAAGGTGTGGTGGCTCAAAATGATTCTTGTGAAAAATGTGGAATCCAAATATAGGAGTGGTGGTGTTCGATGATGGTTTTGTTCATCAAGTGGAGCTACAGTCTCTAATAAAAAATAAGAGATGAAAATACTATAGTTATCAGTATTTTGACACAACAAAAACCGATGTATTTTTCATTACCCCATGGTGCAGGGCATTTTAGCTGATGATACATACATTTTAAGAGAAATAATTATATAGATACATGATTATATCATGAATGCTTCCATAATCATTTATCTTAGATTTATACCACAAATATAGTCTAATATGATATAGCTTTCAACTTTACACATGTAAATTAAACATATATTTAATTACTGCTGCAAATGAGAGATAATGTTTTCTATGAAGTAGTTATGGTGGGATAGGGTTATGTAATTCATGGAGGAAGATCATGTGTAATTATGGGAAGTTTTCTTAGATAATAATGATGCTCATAGGTGTCCATTTATTTGTCCATTGTCTTCCTTATTTTAATAAGGGGTTCATCATGAATCATGAATCATGAATCATGGGAAACATGAGAGAGACCATAGAAAATATTTTATACTTGATTCTCATATGAATATATTAGTTCTATCAATGTAACTACAAAGTAAAAGTATTTAGAGTCAATTAAAGAATATTCAAAAGAATAAAAGGATATTATTGTGTAAATAATAAAGAGAAGAGGAATTTCGTATTCACTCTAGATGAAGAATACATTTATGTGATGAGATATTCATATATTGTGAAGTAGTATCCATACATGAAATCAATATGGAATCCATTTATACCAAAGGATTCAAGAAAAGAAAATGAATATGGCCAAGGGAATTTCATGTCCATAAATTGTGTTGAGGCCTCCATAGTTTTCTCCATTCCATGTGTTCTTATGCTCTTTGTTTTTTGGTCTGGTTGTTTTTACTATTTCTTTATTTTAATTAAAGAAAGATGATGATGATAAACTATGTTGAGGTGATCCTTTCAACCAGTAGTGATCATTGAAAAGAATTTTTGAGAGAGTGACCCTTGGGAAGCAGTGAGTTGTACCTAAACATTGTAAGGTACTGTGCATGCAGAGGCTAATTTCCGGGGGTACTTTAGCAGGTACTGTGCAGAACTGTAGTAGTACTATAGTAGGGACTGTGCAGAACTATAGTAGGTACTATAGCAGGAACTGCAGTAGGAACTGTTTGGCACTGTAGCAACAGGGAATATTCCCCCGTTTGGGTCTTCGGGCCACCGATTTGGTCTCCGAGTCTTTTAAGGCCCTCGGGCCACCCAGGCCTTCAGGTCAGTAAGGCTTTTGGCACACCTCAAGGCCTTCGGGACACCTTAAGTGCTGATGCAAACCAGAGAATCTACAAGGAACAAACATCAAAGTAGGAGGAGAAAGGAGCTTTCACCATAGAAGAAGCTAAACGGATTGCAAGAATGAGAGGGTATGGCACCTACCATTGGGACAAGCCTATTAATGCATGGGAAAGCCTTGTTGAACAGCCATTCGAAGGTGGAGAGCTGTTTTCATGATGAAGATGTCGGGGGAAAGTAGTTCCAAGTAGTTAGTATGGGTTGTATGTAATGTTTGAATCCTACGTGCATTGAATTCCTCTAAGGCCTATGAGCCATGTAATACTTATGCCTACGGGCCTTGTAAGGGTTCTACCTCACCCCTTGAAAGGTGGATTATCAAAATCATTAAAAAATGAAGGCCTTCAGGATATTGGAGGTAGTAAGACTAGTTAATGAGTTACCTATTCCAAACCTATTATAAGGGGAGTGACTACTAAGAATATGATTGAAAATTATTGTGTTTTAGTGTATGAAACAGATCTAATTTATGCTATTTAGATGAATACCAGTTTGTGTGAACCAATTAAATTCTCATGTCCTAATTTAAATTATTCATGCACATCATAATAGAGTCAAGAAACATTTATGAATATCTTAAAATAAGGGCTGGTCAAGTGGAAAGGTAATTGTATCAAGTTAAACACAAGGGCATACCAAGTGACCCTAAAGGTTTAATGGTCAAGATCAATATAGGGCAGTGGGAGTTAAAGTAATATTTTTTTTTAAATTATACATGTCATTGCATACCTAGAGTCACACCCCTCTCATGGTATATCTCACTCTAAGACCATATTGAAGGACTAACAAACTATAAGAGGAACCTTTTCAAAAAAAATATAATATGAAATAACACACTGAGTTTATGATTTTATTGAACCATGAAAAATAGATATTATATCATTTTACAAGATTACACCATAAAACTCATAATAAAAGACACCCCAAATCCTTTATGTGTAATGAATTTTTAGATTTAAAATCTATTAAACTTATTTTACATCATTATCTATATTATTAAAAAATAGTCCACCCATATGATACCCCATTAGACATAATATACATAATTTTATTATTCACGTTATATTGAATGGAAACCTAAGAAAGGGAAATCTCAAATTATCAATAATGAAAAGAATTAGAGATATAAATTTAAGACAATAAGTGATCGTAATATGACTTTTGTGTGAATGATAATATCATTAGGTTTAAATTTCATCACATAATATAATCCAACCCATATAAACATAGATAAAAAATAATGACTCATGGAATCCATATTTTGGAATCACATCATAAATGAGATATATAAATGTGGAAATATGATTCAATAATCATGATCCCTAAAAAACATGCCTAAGAATATGGAATATATATTAGAAAATAAAATCATCGTTTATGTGAAGGCTCGCTACCTTGAAAACATTATATAGTGGGAATAGTTCTTTAATTGATTATATTTACACCACAATCCCTGAAATTTCAACTCATGAGATATAAGTCTTAACATAATGGATTGGAGTGCTATAACTATTTCTATCATAACATAGGTTATAGAGTCTCTTAGGTTTTTTTGTTTTCTCCTCATATCCAATCATAAAATGAGATATAAATAGTATAAAGTGAATTAGAGGGTTATAATGGACTCACCCATCACATAGTGATATAAAATATATATATTTTCCATATGAACTTGAAAGAATTCATTATTATTTCATAGATTAATTATCCATTGGGATTTTAATGGGTTCCATGAAGAAATACGTAATACATTATCACCACCAATATAATGAAAAAATATGGATGGTATAACCATAACATAACCCCCAAGGAAGAATATTAAATGTTAAAGAGTAGGTACATAGAGGAATAAAAATTTTATAATATCATTAAAAATATACATTAAAAAATAAAATTAAACCGCCTTTAAATTGATAAATATTATCTGAAAAGAAAAAAAATTAATAATCCATGGGAATAAAATTCAATTCAAAAAACAAAGAAATCATGGTATTAGTGAATCTTAATTAAAAAATAATATAATGGGGGGAAATTCATTCCTATGGAATATTTAAAAAAATCAAGATTTATTTCATGCTTTTACAAGGAAATTTTACATAATAGAAAATGACTCATAAGGAAAAATGATTGAAAACATTTCTTTTAAATCCCTATACATATTTAAATTGTTATTGAAAAATGTATATAAGTAATCATATATGTCTATATTAAGAAATATATAAAAGAATATATATAATTTATAAATATAGGAGAATGATTCATGACAGAAATAAATAGGTAGGGTTAGTCCCCTTTATGAGCATTTTTTTTGAATTGTGAACTAAAGATGAAATTCTTATAATATGTATACGACCCATAAATAACTAGAGGAGAATAAAATAAATAGAATTTTATAAATAATGAATATTTAATTTATCTATATGAAAACCGAATCATAAAAAATGATAAAATATATTATTGGTGCAACATATAAACCACAAAAATGATTATAGATTATTCATATGGATCATATCTCAATGATTTAGAGTTTAGACTAGAAACCCATACCTTTATTCTTTACTTCCAGGAAAGTTATTTAACCACTTTGATAAATTCTCAACTTCTTGATATTGGTTTATTAGGAATAGATTATTATGGAGTCATATATGGAATGTTGGGATTATACACATCTTAGAAGGATTTATTACATGAAAATGTGTATAAATTCAATCGATTATTAAAGTAAATTATTGGTTTTTAAGGGGTAAAGAAGGGTTCCATTAAAAAAATTAGTGATAATTCTGAAAATACTTATTCCCTTTATTATTAAGTTGTCATATTTTCATGAAAAATATACAAAAAATTAAAAAATATAGAGAACATTCCTCAAACATCTCATCCCAAAAATATTGAGAAAATACTATATATATTATAATTCTTTACCAATAAGTTGTACACTTTACCTTATTTCACCTTTACCATGATAACTCAATCATCATCTCTGTTACTTGTTTATATTACCAAAAATGAAACTAATCTACCTACATAATTTAGATGGTCGTACTAAAAATTTAGACTGCATTTAATATAATTCAGATTTTATTTATGATAAATTTTACTTTTAAACTAAAACATAAAATATATATGAATAAATATTTTTATAGAAAAATGAATTTTTATATTTCAAGTGTTATTAATTTTATTTCATTTTAATTTCAATGTAAAATATTATTAATCTATTTTTAATAAATTGAATCATTACATTATATTTATTATTTAAGATTGAACAATTTAATTTATTACCATTAAAATAAAGAACACTTAAAAAAAATTCTTTGAAAAAAATAAAAAATTTTCAGCATTACATGATTTTATCAACATCCAAATAAATTAATTTATTTTTAAACTTATTCAAAAAAATTATAATCCATTGGATATAAAATAATTCTTTCAATTTTATAATTACATCAAATCATTCATTAGTAATAATAATAATAATAAATAATTCTAAAAATATATATTTATATATATTTTTAAAATATTATTTTTTGTATTTTAATATTTATTATTTTTGAATTATATTATTTTAATTTTTTAATAAAACATTATATTAAATTAAAATATCCATTGCACACATGAATACTCAATGACCATATATCAAATGGCCATATTTCAAAAATCAATATTTTTAATGTCTATATATCCAAAATCCATATTTCCAATGACCAGATATATAAATACCATATTTCATTAATATATATTTCTTTACAAATATTTATAAAATCATTCATACACTTTATTTACATCTCTCTCCACATGTATAATTTATTTATAATGTTTATCCTTATTTCAATTATTATAATCTAGGTTATGATCATCACGGAAAATCACATTGTTAAAATTTTATATTTGTACTATTTTTAAATTATTTTATTTTTATTCCTATTATAGTTTTCATAATGATGTATCATATTATAATCTCATAATTTATTCATTTTAATATTTTATTTTATTTTATTTTCAATAAAATATACCATTTATATTTTTAGTGTCATGTTTTGTGTAAAAAAATCTATTCAATACGACATTTATTTATTAAAAAATACATTTTAAAATAATGTTTTGTTATATGATTCCTCTATTAAATGAAAAACACCCATTAAATATCATTACTCTTGTAAAAATAGATTAGGTAACATTTTCCTCATAATATATTCTCGTTCACACAATACTTTTTCAAGTATATGATTTCTCTAGAGAGCATTAACCAAGGTAGTGGACTTGTTTCAGTGTTCTTTACCTCAATGAAGAAATATTTCTATCAATTTCTTCACATAAGAGAGAGCTTGTTCAATTGGTACTAACTTCACTTCTATATAAATAAATGTTCAGGTATGTACTTCCAAAAAAGTTATACATAGAACACATCATGCACTTAGAATAGGTTGGGTGTATTTACAAGACAATAATCAATTATCCCTAAATTATTAGGGATTTCATAAGGGACATTGTTTCCAGGAAAAAATAATAAATTTTTAATAAATCTCATAACCTTATTCCATGGTTATATTTGAAGAAATACTATTTTTCTAACATCAAACATAAATTCACATAGATAATTAATAGTGTAGCTCTTCTATTGACTTTTCATAGTTTTAATGTAAAACTAAATGATCTGAATATTCTCTTACATTTCACGAGAAAGGTCTCATCCCAAAAATATATTCTTCCCATTAAAATCCAATAAAGTTTGATTTGTACACTTTTTACTATATCAGTCATCATGTTTTTCTATTTTAATTCTAAAATTGAAACCATTCTTATTTGAAATCTCATCTATAAGAAGTTGTTGATCCCTACCTATGAAACCTGTTAGGTCACTGGTATGTTTTGAAATTGATAATTTTAGTCATGTAATTAAATTGTTGAGATTTTTAGCCTTTTGGAGTATTAAATTTATTTTTGGGGGAAAATATGTTGTCACGACGTCACATCCCTCAAGGTTATATTGCGACGAGGTTTCAGGGAAAGTTACTATGACATAGTCCGACATGCTACACCAGGGAGTTCCTAGGGTGACAAAGTCCCATGGACCCACCTCTTTATTATTCCCCATAGTGAAAAATTGATTCAATTTTATAGATTATTAGGGGTACAAGACCCCAGGACCTTACTGGTTGACATACTCCATGACACAACACCTAGGATAAAACATACAGAGTCCTAGTGTGGCTGATCTATACTATAATACATGGCTTGTTATGTGAGTTAATTCTTAGATTTTTTTGAATGATATAGTAATTTCCTTCATATTTGACCACTAAATCAATAACTACACTTCATCACTCACGAAATTATACAAAATTATCCAATTATTCTCTTCTTATTGCCTACTCCATCGATTTTAATCCCTTTTACTTGTGATAATGAATGTAATCGGTCTAAGTAAGAGCTCCTCTTACTCCTACGTGTCTTTTTTTTTCTTCCTTCTTGATTTTACTTTTTTAATCATTCTCTATAGGCCTTAACTAAACCCTAGGTTTCATTTCAAGTCATAAATCACCACGCCAATTATTTTTCAAGCATAAAATAGATCCATCAAGCCTTACATTCTCTATTTATAAATACTTGGAACCATCAATTATTTCCCTTCATTAGTTTTTCAATGATTTCACATTTACATAATATTTCACTTGTTCCTATAAGATTCAAATTGAATTATTTATAATTATATATTCTATTTGGGTTTAGTTGGATTAATAGATGCATTTTTCTCATGTTTTGTAATAAATTTTAATTAATTTTCAAATGCATCTTTATGGATATTTCCATATTTTCTATCTTCACTGATAGAATAAATTTTGATTTTTAATGATAAATAATTATTGTCATTTTCATATAGGAATTGGGTAATTTAAAATTATTTTTCATCATTTATGATATTTTATTTGGTGACACATGATTTTAATTGAATAATTATTTAGGGTTTACTTGTTTAAGATATTTTATTATGTTTATTTATTTTATCCTTGTATTATTTATCTTGGTCTGATGTTCCAGATATATCATGTCATGTTTAGTCCTCATACACATATTTATAGGTATATATATATATATGTGATTATTCCCATAATAATATGTGAATATTTACACAATGATATGTTTATAAATAGATATATGCAATTTTATATGTTTAAAATGTTTAAAAGGGAAGTTTTAAAATTTAAACATGATGTGTGAATTTGTTAATACATTTCAGTGATGCTTTATTATGTGGTTTAGTTTTAATTTAAAATATTTTTGATCATTTAATGTTTCTATGAAATAGTTTATAATATATTTTTGGTATTAAATCATGTTTTCATGGTGATTTTTTATGAATTCCTGGTTTCTAATTTGAATTAATGATTATGGGAAACTATTTTCATGTGAATGAATTATTGAAATATGGTCTATTTTGTGGTTGGAACGTGGGAGTGTTTTAATATATGGGTAACCATACATGGGTAATTATATATTTAGGAATAATGGAATAATTTCTAGAGACCCTCAAGGGCCTATGTTGTATTTGTTTTAGGTTCACATAGTTAGATAGTGTCCTTTGAATGGGTCCTAGTTACCTTTGGAAGGTATATGTTAGAGATGATCCCTATGTGTCCCCAGTTATGATTATAATGTTATATGTTATATGGTTCAAACTATTAACTTTTTTATAATTTTGTGATTATTGTTTAATTCCATTATTCACATAGTCAAAATTCTTCCTTAGTCCAAAAATCACAACACGAAGATTCCTATCCAATTATCCATCCCAAATGATATCATGTCCCTAGGAAGTTCTTGGTAAACTCGTCATGAAATCCATCGATATCCCATCCCACTTAGACTCTGGCACCTCAAGTGGTTGGATCAAGCTCATTGGAACCTAGTGTTAAGCCTTCACTTGCTGGAAAGCGAGGCATCAAGAAATGAACTCTTCCACTGCTTTTTTCATCCCCTACCACCAAAACTAACGTCAGAGGTCGTGATACATCTTTTCCAAACCTAGATGTACCACCCAAGGGGAAGTGTGAAACTCCCTCATGACCTCCTCCTACAATGTCATTGGCACTATTTTTCACCCTCTTAAGAGAATGATGTGATCCTTACCTATCAAATATCTATTAGGTGTATCCCCCATGGATAACTGAGCATATCGAGTCTCGCAGTCGATATCCCAAAGTTGTACCTCCCGAACTCACTGTAAGAGGGGAGGGGTGACAACCATATACTAGAGGTAAACATATCCATCTCCATATACAAAGGATATCTGTAACATAGCCAAATGATCTAACGCCTCACTCAGCAACTCAATCTCGATATCCTTCTAAGAGTGACTTCTACTACGCTCCCCTTCCCAGGAGTATAGAAAATATGAAAGTCATAGTCCTAGAAGAACTCTATCCATAGTCTCTATCTCAAGTTCAGATCCTTATGATAGAAGATGTACTTGAGACTCTTATAGTCAAAGTAGATGGTAAACAAATCAACCATTAGGTAGTGTCACCACATCTTCAATGTAAAGACTACCACTGCTATCTTAAGATCATGGATTGAATAGTTCTGCTCAAGATACCCCAACTAGAGCGAACCATAGGCAATCAACACTTTCCCTTGCATCAGAACACAACCTAGCCCAGTCCCTGATGCATCACATAACAACACGTACTCAACACCCTCATTCGGTAATATCAGGATAAGAGTGCTCATCAACCTCTTCCTCAGATCCTAAAATCATTGTTGGCACTTCTCTATCCACATGAATGGTTTCCCATACCATGTCAAGGTTTTCAAGGGTGCCGCTAATCTGGAAAACATTGGTAAAAATATCCAATAGTACCCAACCAAAACTAGGATACTCCTCACCTTGGTAACACTCTTAGCTGGCTCCCAAGAAAACACCGCTTCAATCTTCCCTAGATCTACTATAACTCCAGCCTCTGAAATGACGTGTCCTAGAAAGTGGACCTATTGAATCCAGAACTCACACTTCGAGAGATTCCCATAAAGATATTTCTCTCAGAGTGTGTCTAGGACCATCCTCAAGTGTATCACATGCTCCTCCACAGATGCCGAGTACACCATGATGTCATCAATGAAGACCACGACAAACCGGTTTAAGTAAGGCTGGAAGATCCTTTTCATGAGTCCCATGAACACTGTCGGGGAATTCATCATGCTAAATGGCATCACTAAGTACTTTTAGTGGAAGTACCTATATCTAAAGGATATATTCAATTACATCATTGTCTCATACATGAAGCTGATGATAGCCAGATCTGAGGCCTATCTTTGAGAACCACCTTGATCTCTTCAGCTAATTGAAGATGTCGTAAATCCTCGGTAGTGGATACTTATTATTCACGGTCACCTGGTTCAATCACATAAAGTCCACACATAATATCAATCTCTTGTTTTCCTTCTTTTAAAACAAAAATATGGCCACCCAAGGTGAAACATTGGGTCTCACGAAGCCCTTCCTCTATAAGTCCTCCAGCTATACCCTCAACTCACAAAGCTCCACAGGAGCCATCTGATATACAGTTATAGATATCAGTGTCATATCAGGGCACATATAAATTCATAATTATACCTCCCTATGGAAAGGTAATCCATAAACATCCTTAGGAAGGACATCCTCATACTCCACCACCAATTCAGGAAACTAAGGACTCATCTCATCTACTCTTCCAGGGTCAGGATATCCCACTGACGTGTAATCAGTTTCACCATCCTATGAGTAAGTCCATTCTATAATTCATGTGTTTCCTTTTAATCAACAAAGGAAAACTTAGTCCCATCACTATATAAACACTGCAATATGTGCCTAAAATATTTAATCTTGGCATGAAATGCCCATAACCAGTCCATACCAAGAATGACGTTGTAAGGCCTTGACGTTTCCACCAAGAGATCCAAACTAAAACTCTCACCCCCTAGAGTAAGGTCACACTATCTTCACCATTGTGTGATAATAAAATCTTACCCCGTAGAAGTATCTAAGTGCAGGTATTGAGTCAATGGTTCCACTGGAATCTCCGAGTCTCAAACAAGGGTCGTGCAAGAAAAGGGTGAATGGAACCCGTGTCTATCAAAACTGCAGCTAGTGTGGAAAAGACATATATCGTACCCATAATCATATCCAGAGCACCAACATAGTAAGACTCCATTTCCTAAAACTAGACTCATCCCTTTCCACTAGCTCCCTGAGCCTGTGGTGAACCACCTGGGGGTAGTGGTGGTAGTACATCGTGCCTACACTCACCACCAACTGCTCTACATGCTTCTATTACACGCCCATTACCCTGAAGAACACTCTACTCATGACTTCTCCTCTGCCTCGGAGGTCCCTTGACAATCTTATAATCATTTTCATGATGAGTTGGGCAATCTAGAGAAATATGTCCCTAAACTTTACACAAGTAACATAGCATATCCTTCAGTCAACTCTCTCTTCCCTAGGATTAATGCACTATTGATCCCATATCCCGGGTCATCCCCTAGATTTCTTGACCCACTTGGGTCCCTATGTCTACTTTCGTCTACCCATTACTGATGACTCAACTTCCTAGTTCCTACTAGTAGCTCCCACTACTGGAGTCCGGTCCACTAGAAATCTCTCCACTAACAGGGCTTACTTCAGTACCCCAGCATATGTAAGGATGGTAAGGGATATAATGGATGCTCTGATATCCCAGTATAGACCCTAATAAAAGTTCAAAGCCTTGAAGAACGGGTCCCACACCATATTTTATGGAGTAGTGATAATGATCCTTAAATCACGCTGAATACTCTGCTACTGTATGACTACTTTATTACAGATACAGGAGCTTCTGTATGTGCACTGAGCATAACAATGATGTTGAATCTGAAAAATCTATTGAGTATGGTATTGAGAATAATTTTATTTAAATAGTGAATGAAGAAGAATTCAAAATCAATTTTTCTTAAAAATAATACAATCAACTTGAATTTCATTTGAAAAAAAATTAATAGAATTTCTAAGAAAAATCAGAAGGCTTGAAAAGAAAAATTAAAATTTAGAAGATGAGTTTTCCTCAATAATAAATAAAAAATGTTTTTCTGATGAGAAGGTGAAGCTAGTGAAAGATATTGAGGATTTTAATAAGTCTCTTTAAGAATAAAATAGTTGTAATGAGAATTTGGATGTGAAGTTGAAAGTAAAAGAAGAAGAGTTTGAAGTCTAAAAAAATTATCTAAAGCTAACTTGAGGAATAAGAGTTTCAAAAAAATCTATCTTTAAAGTTGGTGAAAGTTATTGTAATGAGAAATATGAGAAGTCTCAACAAAATTTAACTTCATAGGGTGAGAATAAATATGGAATTATTTTTGAAAATAAGAAATCTTGTAAAGTTATCTATGTGGCCATGACCAATAATGTTAGGAATTCATAAGTTTCAAAATACCCTAAGTCTGAAAATATTTCCAAATATACTAAATCCAAAAATATTCCAAATACATATAGATCTGATAAAGGTGAAAATAAAATAAATACTTTGATTAATAACAGAATGGTTGGTAGCTCATAAAATAAATACAAGAAGGTTGCTAAGAAATGTATTCATAATTCTGGTCAGTATGGAAGGTTCAAAGGAAAATACTATTTCTATGTATACTTCTAGTATTGTGGTGGATTTGGACACATGGATAATATGTGTTGGTTCAACCAACAACATTTCTATTATTCCATAGGTTATGAATGGTAATATTTAAGAGGGAAGCAATCTTCTTAAAGAATTGAGACTGAGAAATTTGTTTCCAAGAAACCTAGGAAGGTTGGAATAAATATTGAAAATAGGTTCCAAACGCTAGAAACTATTTTTGAAAGATGTGAGAAAACTATAAATCTTTAAAAAGAATTTTGTTTTTACTAGCACAAAAAAATTTTCTTAACAATTCTTAGATTATAAAAGTGAAGAAATAAAAGGAATAAGAAAAAGCTCTTGTTTTTTAAACTACTTTAAAAGATACAAAAGGAGAACGACCATGGATTCTTGATAGTATGTGTTCTTCTCATATTATAAGATATTTGAAATTTTTGAATAATTTGAAAGAACTTAAATAAGGAATAGTGAAATTTGGAAATGATGAATCCTTGAAAATCAAAGGTGTTGGGTCAGCCATCATTGGGAAAGAAAAGATGAAATCTAAGAAAACATTGTATGTTGATAAGATGAAACACAATTTCATAAGTGTTTCACAATTTTGTGATGAGGGTAATAAATTTATCTTTAAAAAATTGTTTTTATAAATTGAATAATATCGAAAGATAGTTACAAGAGGCCAACACACAAAAGAAAACTTTTTTCAAGTTGTTTAAATACAAAACTCTTGTTACTTGAGTATATTGGAAGATAATTAATTGAGGAATTAAAGGATGGGACACATGTGTCAAATAAAGATGGTCAAATTATCAAAGATATATAGTGTCTGAGATATAACTGATTTTCTAAGAAGAATAGATTGGTGTTTCACTATTTTCGAAGAAGGAAATATTAAAAATTCAGTGCATAAGAAAGTTGAGATTTGTTCAAAATAACACTTGGATATGATTCATTATGATATATGTCGGCCAATGAGAAAACAATCAAAAAATAGAGATAAGTAATTCATCACTTTCATTTATGATTTTAATCACATCACATGTATTATGTATATGAAACATAAGTCAAAAGCTTTGAAAATATTTAAATGTTTTAGAAGAAATGCTGAGAATGAATATGGGTATTCAGTGAAGAAGTTGTGAACATACAATGGTGGTGAATATAGAAGTGAATAATTTGAAAGTTATACTGAAAATAATGTAATTCTGCCTGATTATAGTTCCCTATACACTTCTAAAAAAATGGGATTTCTAAAATAAATAATATAAGTTTAGTGGAAATGGGAATAACTATGTTACATAAACATGGTGTTTCTCATTACTATTGGATGTAATCCATGAGTACTGTTGTTTATATTCAAACCTGATATTTCTATAGGAAAGGATCAGGTATAACTCTATATAAATTTTTTTATGAAAAAACTCAAATTTTGAAACACTTTATAGTTTTCAGGAGTCCATGTATTATAAAGAAGAAAGGGGGAAACTATGGAAAGTTTGAGCAGAAAGATGAATATAAAATTTTTCTTGGATATTCTCTAGAAATAAGAGGATAAACATGTTTCAAAAAATAAATAAGAATAATTTTTTATTTAGTTAATGTGAAAATAATTGAATGATTTGTGGTAGAAAAGTGTATTCGAGTATAAAAGGAAGGTGATCAAGATAAGGAATATTTTAAAAACAATTTTGATAAGGATACAAATAATTGTAATCCTTCTAAAGAAGAATAAATGGACTCATCTATTTCTAGTGATGAGGAAGATACTTTAAAATATTATCCTAGACTAAGGAAGAAAGTGGAAGCTCAGAATATCATTGGGGATCAACATCAAAAGGCTCAAACAAGAATAATAAAAAATGTTATTACACATAATTCTTTTTATTCAAAAGTGGATCCAAATGATGTGAAAGAATATTTTGAGTGTTTGAAATGGGTTCCTGCCCTTAATGAATAATTTTATCAAATTGAAAAGAATGATACATGATAACTTATAACAAATCCATAATATAAAAGCATTATTATCACAAATTGAGTTTTTTGGAACAATATAAATGAAGAAGGTGAAGTAATAAGAAAAAAATCAAGATTAGTTTGAAAAGATTATTCACAAATTGAATGTATTTATTTTGAATAAACCTTTTCTCTGGTGAAAATATATATAAAAAATTATAATTTTCCTTGTTATTGATTCACAATGAGATTACAAGATATTTCAAATGTATGTTAAATCTGTATTCTTGAATGGTGATCTTGATGATTATGTTTATATTGAACAACCTTATAGATTTATTGTTGGGAAAGATTAAAGTTATGTGTTTAGATTAAATAAGGCCTTGTATGGGTTAAAATAAGCTCCAAGAGCATGGTATTCAAAATTAGATACTTGCTTAAGGAAGATTAGTTTCAAGAAAGGAAGAGGTGATAACAATATTTATATCAAAGAAAGTTGAGAGCATTCCTTCATCATAATTTTTTATGTTGTTGACATTATTTTTTCTAGGAATGGTGGAATAAGTTGTGAAAGATTTTCTAAAAAGATGAAAAGGTTTTTAAAATACGCATGCTGGTAAAAATGAAATACTTTCCTAGGTTACAAATTTTATAGAATAAGAAACACATTTTTCTTTCTCAAGAAAAGTATTTGAAGGAACTTATTAAGAGGTTCGGTATGGAAAACTCAAAACCTATTTCCATACCAATTGTAGTGGGAAAAAGTTGAGTAAATATGAAGAAGGAAAATAAGTTGATCAGACAAAAATTTAGAAGCTGATTGAAAGTTTTTTTTATTTAAATTCCTCAAGACCTGACATTGTTTATGTTGTTACCTTATGTGCAAGATTTTAGAGTCCTCCAAAATAATCACATTTACTTGCCATAAAAAATCTCAGATATATCAAAGGCAAAAAAAATTTCAGAATCAAGTATGTTAGCTCAGATAGTATTGATTTATTTGGGTATTCATATGCTGATTGGGCAGGAAATGTTGATGATATAAGATCCAAATTTGGCGGAGTATTCTTTATGGGAAAAAGTTGTGTTAGTTGGAATTCAGAGAAACAGAATTTAGTAACTTTCATTATGGATAAAGTTGAGTACGTTGTTTCTTCTCAAGTCAATACTCAACTTATGTGGATGAAAATTCAATTACAATACTTACTTGTTGAAGTGTAGTTACCCTTTCTCTTGGGTTGTGATAATAAAAGCACAATCAATCTCACTAGAAATCTAGTTCAACATTCTCATTCAAAACATATTGATATCAAATATCATTTCATCAAAGTACATGTGGAGAATACTGAATTTAAGTTGGAGTATGTTTCTACATTGGATCACGTAGATGAAATGTTCAAAAAACCTTTATCGAAGGAATCCTTTTCTAAATTTAGGTTGACCATGGGAATCCAACCTCTTTCTCATCAAGGTTGAGGTATGTGTTTTTGTCCCTTCTCTTATCTTACCTTTGGATAGTGCTGTTAAGGGGGAGAAATTAATTGTTTGATAAATCAATCCTTTTGTATGAATGTAAAAAGGGGGAGATTTGGGTAAGCTATGAATCTATCATTGTATGTTTATGAACTATTCTAACTAGTTATTTAAGTGGTTGTAGGAAAAAATGTATTCCAAGAAAGCTTAATAAGTGAAGAAAAGATGAGGTTGAAGAGCTAGGGAAGAGAAACTGAGAATGTTTTCAAAATAAATATTCTTAGACATCATGTTTTTACTATAAATAACTCTTTATTCCTATAATGAGTTATGTTATGTACACTTATAATTATTGATAAGTGATCTATTTCTTGAGGATAAAAATTTTAGTGATTTATGAAACTTGGTTGAAAACAAAATCCCAAGGGGGAGATTGTTAAGACCAAGTTGATGAGGAAGGTGATCGTATTCAAGTTGTTTTCTTATTTTGTCAATGAAGTTTAAGAAGAAAAGTATTTTTGAGACGAATGGAAAATAACCTCACTTTGTATTTGGTGAAAATTTTATTGAACATCGTATTTAGAAGAATTGGACTTAAAATGCTTGAAAAGGTCCATCATATTTAGAGAAAGCTGGATGGAAGAAAAGTTTCATTAGATTCAATATGAATTTGATTTAAAAGAATTGCTCATATTGATAGAGAATCCGAGTATGCATGAATACTATAAATTAAATGTGATGATGCTCTGATGATCTTAGAGTTCTCATAAATCACAAGAATTTGGTAAACTTTTGGTGAAATCTTGATGAAAGAAAGGGAAGTGAAAGAGATACTGCCAATTATATTCATATTAATCAGATTTAGATGGAAACGAAAAAGGGTGCTAAAAATTGTATTCATTCTGATCGTCATCATTACAATCATATTCAGGCCAATTGAATTCTAGACAATCGTATTCTGGATGAGTTGGAAATAAAGCTGGTTGTTGGATCTTTAAAAAGTTTCAGTACTTTCCATTGAAATTTAGATGATTCTAAATTTATTCTTAAATATATTTAAAATAATGAAGGAAGTCATGATACAAGATGAAGTTTGTGAAATAAAAGAGTTTCTAGAGTTGAAGCTGTTGAACTAGTCTATGATATTCAACATACCTTCATATTCAGGTAGAATGGTTTTCAAAAAAAAACTGATGAAAAAGGATTTGAGTTGAATCTAATGAAAATCATAATGGAAGGGACCAAAAAACAATGTATTCAACCATTTAATATGGTTGAATTAATTTTAAAATGAATATTTTGGAATTTAAAGGCTGGTAAGATTTGTGAAAAATGTGAGAAACTAAAGGTACTAGTTTTTAATTAGACCAAAATCCAAAAGATATAAAACCTCGATGATTGAAGAATGTATTTTAGAAGACAAAGGTGAACTCTTATTTGTTTACAAATCCTATTATCAAGTGGATCAAGGTAAGAGTTGAATAATATGGCTGAGTGTATTATCAAGGGGGTCATTAAATTCAAATAAGATGTTTTGTTTCCCCAATTAGATTAGGAGTCATCATATCCAAGTCAATACCAATTCATCTTTCTGATCGTATTGAAAATATAAGAATAGAGTTTTCAAAGAAGATGAAAATTTTCTATTTCTTTATACATTTACAATCAATTATTACAGAGAATAATATTGAAGAAATCAAATAGAGCTAATAAGAATGGGAAATTGAAATCATACTGGTGTTTGAAAATAAAGTCTTAATAAAAACTGAAGATGAGAAAAGATTTGAGAATAGTCGAGAATCATTGATGAAATCACGATGCACTTGAAATTAAAGGTAAATCGAGATTTGGGGCAATTTGGATGAGTGGGAACATTTATGTAATTCCCATGAAAATCATCCATAGGTCTCCAATAAAATGGAGAAGTGATTTTTACTTTCATTGACTACTAATGATGAATGTATTGTTCACTGAAATAGAGAGAATCTTTGACTTTCTAGGGAGATAAAGAGTTTTCTATATTGAGAATTTTTGAAGAAGTTTTGATGGGGAGAAGTAAAAGGATAAGAGGAAATATCACAATGTTATTCAACTGATATTAATATTCAGTAGTCATCACATTTAGTTGTCTATCATATTATTATTTTCATCGTATTCGGTTGATCACCATATTGGGATTGATAATTGGATATGGATCTCCGTGTTGGGATTTTTGGACTAAGGAAGGAAGAGTTTTTAATTGTCTCAACTGTATTCTGATAGAGTTCTTACCATCTTATGGGTAAGAAATTGAATATTTTTTTTCAAATAAAACATTTGTGGAAGTTGAAAATAAGAGCACATAACTTGAGTTATTACACAAACATTGTTTTACCCTATTTATGTTGCACACTCACTATTAAATTTTCTTCATAGTGTTACATGAGTTAAAGGGTATATCATACTCATTATATCCCACCAAAAGGATTGATTTCTAGTGGATTGTGTATTATTGGATCGTTTCCAAACCATACCAAGGACATTGCTATTCTTATTGAATAGTGAACCTTGTAAATACTTATGTTACTATGGATGTGTGTCTGATTTTTTTTTCAATAGTGATTGAAATAATTAATAGGATATGAAGGTTGTTTCAAGGAAATATAAAAAAAAGTATCACTGATTCACCTGTTTCCCCTCTCAGTGATACAATTATCCTAACATGACAGTTTCATATTGAATTGCCTCCAAATCACTTTTTTTTCATTTTCTAAATAAAAAAATTTTATGGTTGAGTGGGAACCTCAAAACCTCCACCATTCCAAAGTTTAATACACCATAAAAAACAAAATAGGTGGAAAACAATATAGTTCACCAACATATTCAAATTCAAAAACCATTTCAAAGTCAACACATGTAATAATCATCATGGTATGCAGGCCTCCTCAAGCTGCAGACCATATGAAATAGTCACCATCATCATCAATATAATCCCATCACTAACAAGGACCTATACAAGTCTCAACTACATCACTTTTTTGAATAAAGAATATATTGAAACACAAAATACTATCACTATTGTGAACAAAAAAACCAACAACAGAGCACCCCTTCCATTAGGAATTACCAACAGTAGGCATCAATCAACTTTAATATTGAATTGAATAGTTTGTTCATGATGAATTGTATTCTATAAATGAATTTCATAGAATGGATCATGAATGGTGGTAAAGTCCATGACTTTTGATTATATTAAATGACATTCTTCATGGAAGATGCATGTCTAAATAAATTAAATGTATAAATGAAATGGGATATTAAGTTGCATGAGAGAAGCATGCCTTATGCCTTGTATATATACAGGTGATGATGATCCTATGTGGTTTTTTATGATGTTAAGGAATGTGAGATGGGTGGAAGACCACTCAGTCTTACATCGGGTGTTGAGTATGGCATCTTACACTAATGATACTATATGGGCGATGGGATGAAGTGACATGTTACATCTTAGAGTGTTGTGTGGTGTCTAACTCTCCATCATGAGAATTATAGTATGAAATCTCTCACTCTATCGGGATATAGGAAATGTAACTTATTGTTTGAGCTTTTAGGCTCATTAGACTAGTAATGGATGTCTCAGTGTTATGTATTGGTCCATCCAACACTAGTATTCTAGGAATATGACCATTAGGAATCGAAACACACTTGGTTCATATAGGTTGATTCAATAAAGAAATAATATATATATATATATTATAGTTCATTATTAGACATATTCCAGCTATGATTTGAAGTAGGTATAACTATCAGCTGTCCCTTAGGAACCTGGATGGGTGGTTGCTTATTTATTCAGTTTTGTTTATTATTTCCTTATACCATCACACTATTATAATTTATATTTCATATAATGGATTGGGCTAGACACTGTTGTTGCTCACCTACTAAGATTTATATCTCGCACCCTACTCGAGTCACCACTTCACTGGGGTACCTGAGTATACCTTCTTGTTCATAGGACCTTAGACTTTTCTTGTTGTTGTATTCTTGTACATGGAGTTAGGAGCAAAGGACTGAGCTGGTGCTCAAGATGCTCGTGAATCTAGTCTTTGGGAAATTATTATTTCATTACTTTTATTACTTATTGTAATTATTACTTCTTGTACTAGTAGCATCATATGCCATACATTAATTGTTTCAAATTGGTGTTGGACCATTTTGTATTCATTTTCTATTATCCTTCCACTTCATGTCATTTATTTATTATTTCTACTTATATTTATTATTTTTTATCCTTATACAATTGTGCTGCTTTGATTATGAGGGTATAATATACATACTACCACCTCCTTAAACCCTCTCTAATATTAAACATCCTCTAGAGTGCTGGGAGATGTGCTTGAGGCCATGTGACCCACTGGTCCGGCAACCATCTTAGTGGTCAGTCAGGTTAGGACATTACACTATAGAAGTTTGGTGATTAAAAACATGAAGTTAGGGGTAAAAATGACAAACAAAACCCCTATATATTTAATTTGAATCATTACTAAGGGGGTTTCCAGTACATTTCAAAAAAATAATTATAAACAAATAATAAAAAAAAGTTAACTAGAAAAACAATAAGTTTAATAAAATCTAGAAAAATTAATAATATTAAATGAAATCTGAACCACTGTTTGAAAATGTAGTTGGATATTTTTCCTATAGTAGAAGGAATCTATAAAAGAATTTAATTGAGAATGAATTCTAATCAATAATGTAAGAAAATAAATAATATTTATATCCACAAGTCATAGATACATTATCTAAGGAAAAATATGAATTTTCCAAAAAAAATCCCAGAGTTCCATATTGGAGACCTAAAAATTCAAACTTTTGAAGAAGTAATACAAGTTCTTAAGGCTGCATGATTAGAATATAAACTTCCCAAATTGATTTATTTTCCCAATGCTATGGAATATGAACTAGGAATGCCAACCAATTTTCCTCAGGGGGATTCCAAAATTTTTTACCTTTCCTCTATGGTTTTTTAATCTATTAATTTAACTCAATCCCTTTGTTGTTTCCCTATAGAAATGGAAATCACTTCCCATGATAGAGAGGAGTTGGAAGTGTGTGTGGAATATGGTAATTATTGCAAAGAATTCATGGAGGGGATAAAGGTGTAAATAGATGTTGTCTATTTTGAAGAGCATTTAGAGATAGTAATAGCATAGATGGATTTATATTTTAAAACTGAGAGGAATTTTTTTATTTTATAAAGATGTCACAAGAAGACATTGAGGGACTAGTACAAACCTATCCTCCTAGAAAATTTGAAGTTGGATCACCATATTTTATCCTTTTATACCCAACTAACAAGTTGTTTCACACTACCGGGTGGATGAATAGACCAAAATTTTATCAACGGGGCATCCACATAAGAGTGAAGTTGAATGACTACCATAAACATATGATGTGTTAGCATTTTACAAAAAAAATACTCATCCCTTAATTGATTGGACATAGATAAATGGTTTTATAACTATAGAAAGTATAGATTCAATCACATCTTGGGGGTATTACCTAAAATTTATTTTCCATTTTATTTATTCTATATTCAGTTTTAGTTTTAGTTTTTTAATTTCAATAATCCTTTCAAATTTTCATGAAATTATTGTAAAAAATAAAATTTATAGAAAGATTGTGCATAGTATCTTCCCATTGATCAATATGTTAAATATACCAGAGGCTTCTTTTCATCATTTTGAGTAGATAATTTATGAACTATAATGTTCAAAAGAAGCTATAATCTAAATAGTGTTGGTTCCACCACCTTACAATATAATATCTAGTTGTATTTTACTTCATTAAAGGTTTTTGAATGTTAATTTGAATCTACTTTCATTTTTAAGTCCTGTCATGCTAGACGTAGGATCTTTGTCAAAGAAAAAAAGGATCATTTAACTAAATAAAAAGGGGATAATATAACCTCTTTTAGGGGACAATTTCTCTTAAATTCCTCTCTTTTTGAATTTAATTTTTATTTGTTTCTACCACATTGAACTTAAATTGTTTAAAAATAATAAAAAGGAATAAGATTTTATACATAATTTCCTAATTAAAGATGACGGTTTCTTTAATTAGTTTGTTTCTCTTTTATTGTGTATTAGTGAAAAATACTCTTTTATTTGATGAAAATTTTTCTAAACACTTCCTTGAACATTCACTTTTATACAAAATTTACTTTTGAGATGATTTTTTTATGTGGAAACCAGTAGGAAACTTTTGTACATGTATTGAAATATTTTAATTATTTGTGTTGTGCTGATAAATACTTTGAGCATTCTTATAACCCTTTGCACATTATTATTTTTTATTTAATTACCTAATATGTTTTTAATTTTAAAAATTATTTCAAAATTTTCTCCATAGTGAAATATACATTGGGGACAATGTTGATTTTTAGTTGGGTGAGCGGAGTTTCTTTGAATGATCTAAACTGTACCACAATGTGAACTAATTTAAAAAAACGATAATCTTTACAATTTGAGTTTTTTTAAAATATTAAATGAATTATTTTCAATGGTTTAATTTTTTTTATTTACTTATTGTTCTATAGCCACTTTAAGGAGGTTAATTCTCTATATCCCTTATGATTTAGTCTAGTAAAACATTTTTAATTTCCCTATTGAAAAGAAACTATCTTTGTTAAGAGAATTTCTGAATGTTATAAAATTATCATATCAATTAAAATCATGAATTTGTATTTAAACATGTAAAGTATGAATTCAAATGAATTATGAAATGAAAATATTAATCTAAGTTGAACACTTTTTTATTTTTATAAGATGATGGATGAGTTATTTATATATATTTTTTAAATTATTATTTTTTCTCCTCTATATATTGTGTCTAATTTATTTTTTATTACTAATTATGTGAGTCTTTTCTAGATACAGTAAATAGAAGTTTATACTTTCGATTGAATGAAAACTGAAGTGGGTTCAATCTATTTTAAAAATTTTAAAGGTAAATAATATTTGTAAAACATGATTCAGTTTTTCACTGAAAATATTGAATTTATTGAGGGAAAATATTATAACTACTTAATGAAAATACAAGGGGGGAACATTTTGAAAATCATATTTTTTTCTCTATCCATTATTTCAAATTCAAGATTCATTTCCTTACACTGAACATGGTTCATTGTTTTCATGGGGACAAGAAAAATCATGGCATGGTGAAATATAATGTGGCATTATTTTGATACTATTTTACCACATAATTTCTTTAATTTATGTATATTTAAATTTCTAAAACAATGTTTCAGTAACTTAATTTACTTTGTTGATGTTTTTTTATTAAATTAATAAAACTTTTAATTTTATGTATAAAAATATTTTTCATTCGTGAATTTTATTTTTTGGTTAATATGTTAGTTATCAAATAATTACTGATTAATTTGTTAAGGGTGATTTTTAAGTAAAATTTTAAATTAAGGATTTTATTATTATTTAAATTATTGTATGTTTTAAATTTAAATTTTGTTTAAACATTTATTTGATCATTTAATTTTGAAGAATTTTTTTAAAAATTAATTTTAGTGTTATTTTTTATTTTTTATTTCTTTTAATTGAATTTATCATTTCCCTATTTTTATTTATAATTATTTAATTGATGTTTAGAAAAAAAATTACTTTTGATTAAATAAAATAATGATTAGTGACATTAAATTATAGTCCAATTATTTTATAATTCTTATCATTCCATAATTTTGATAGTTAATTAATAAGTTAATACTATTATTCATGTTATTTTTAAGTTTAATATTTTATTATTTTTAATGAAATAATGAATATAATATTTATTTAAATATTAGTTTTTGTTAAAAATTAATTAAAAAATAAAATTTTATTTTATTTTCATTGAATTTTTATTTAAGTGAATTTTATTTTTGAGTGGATGCATCACCATTTTTGTACTAGAAATTTGGTAATGTATACATGTACCCATGTAGCCACTTTCCAATGGGCTTAACATAGACAAATTTGAAAGGGGACCACCTTAGGTATTTTTTCCACATAGAAGGTTCTGGAGAGTAGTGAGTTTTTTTTTGAGTTATCTGAAAAAATGCACAGATCAATTTTTTTAAATATGTATATGAAAGACGATAGGGGGCTTGCCGCCTTTTGATTTAACAAAAAGGCAGTAGGGGGCATGCCACCTTTCAACTTAACTGAATGACTGTAAGGGGCCTGCTGCCTTTCTACAAAAAAAATTACATGTTTTTATATTTACAAATATATTGGTTTGCATATTATGAATTATATGTATATTGTTTGAAATCACTTATATAGGGTTTTATTCTTCATTTTTTTAATTAAATACTATTTATTTTTTCATTATTAGATAACTATAATATTATTATTCTTCATAAATATATACATTATAATGACATGTCATATGTTTGTGCCACACTTTATGCTCTCTTATGTTTACCATGATCTTATGATATTTGACTCTTATTCAATGTTTGTAAGTGATTCCTTATAATCATTCCCTTTTGTATCCATTCTATGTCTCTAAGATATTCCATGTAGTAAGAGTAAGGTGAGGTCTATGAGAAAGTATGGATATGGGATTAAAATACTATGTTACCATTTTTATCATGTAAACAATTCCCAAAGATGTTGTATCTCTTAAATCTCAGAAGTATTATATAGATTTTTATGATAGAGTTTGGTATTCCTACTTTAAAAGTTTTATGGATGAATTAAGTAGTTATGTATATGTCTTATTGATGAGGTATAAGTTTTAATCTTTTAATAAATTAAAAGAGTTAAATAATGAAGTAGATAATTAAATTGGTGAGATGATAAAGAAGCTTCTATCTGATCTAGGTGTTTAATATCTTAACTAAGAGTTTATTGAATTTTTATGGGAGTATGATATTCTTTCCCAACTTACTCCTCCTTATACACTATAGTGGAATTGTTTTTGTGAAAGGAGGAATCATACCTTTCTTGATATGGTGATGTCGATGATGTTTCGGGTTTTGGTCTCGAAATGCCCAACGGTTTAGTATCCGATGACATGTGGACCTGCTTTCCAAAGGCAGGCGTTTGTCAGATGGTCTGACCAATGATGCTTAAGAACTCACATTGGCCTAGAGGATGGGAAGTTGGGCTCATCGCAACCTTTTGGGGGGGAATTATTGCCTGTTCCGGGACTCTCTTATAGATTTAAGATGTATTCATATGTTCGTGAATCTTTGGTTTATACCCAAACATAGTATCCATGGATTTAACCCTGATGGGAAATGGTAAATTGGACGTAGGGGGGTCCGGAATCATTTAAGCCTGAGGTTTACCATCCCTCGTTGGATTAATGACCCCGTGGAGTCAGACTCATTGAGGCGGCACTAGGAGTGGCGTGGTGAACCAATGTGAAGATAGTCTAATCGACCGGTTGTTGGGATTGAACCTCATGGAGGCTTCCTACGTACCTTTCCTAGGGGACAGGGATCAAAGTCCACGTAGTTCTAAAGGGGAGCGTCGGAGAACCGATGTGAAGGTGGACCCAGGGGTCTGTTGGTGATCGGGATTGAACCTCATGGAGGCTTCCTACATATCCCTATGGTAGGGAATCAAAGTCCTCATAGTTCGCATTGGCTTGGGACTTACACTCTGAGGTACCCCATAATGATGGATTGGGGCATACACTCTGAGGAGACCCAGAGCGATGGATTGGGGCTTACACTCTAAGAAGGCCCATAAGAGGATGACATGGTCAATTCTTACTCTAAGACCACATGAGTCATGCTCGGTGTGAGAAACAAGAGGCAGTAGGGACCAGAGGATCACGTCGTGAAAGGTGCGTCCGTGAGAAGTGGAGTGGGGATTACACATGAGGGCAGCCCATTATGTTAGGGCTTACTCCAGGTTGGATTCCCATGGAGACAAAGCGCAGCGGGAGAGGGAAAGGGGTGCTCCTATGCCCGTCACCTCTCTTGTTCCCCAGGGAAGTACCCGGGGAAGTACCGAGGTGCTTGGTGACGGCTGCCTTCAGATGGTTATGCCGCCCCCTATCTGGGGAGGGGAGAAGTGCCTGACCGTCGAAGTGTGCAATCCCCCATCATGGCGAGTAGAGGCAGAAAGGGGGATCTTGGGCTCAGACCCTGCTTTACCGTGGGAATGTGAACCTAGACATGCTTCGGGAATCTGCCCAATGGTCGGGGAAACCCCTTTATCCCTATTTACCGTGGGTATGTGAACAGAAAACAGTGCGTTGATGCACCTGAGGGTTACACCACATGGATCCGGTGGCTCTGGTGGAGGCCTCGGCTCGGGGCCGATGAGTAGGCCAGTGAAGGAGTCATGGAGGATCAGGAAGGATCAGGATGATATTATATGGCTTGGGGAATGGGAAATCTAAAGGATTCGGCGGACCACACATGGGCATGGGTGGTGGAGCCCTTCACGTAGGGAAGTGCTATGCGGATAGAGAGGATTCACACAAACCAAGATGGTCCGTGGACTGAGAGGCTGCCCGCGAACCAGGGTGGTCCGCGGACTGAGAGGCCGCCCGCGAACCAGGGTGGTCCGCGGACTGAGAGGCCGCCCGCGAACTAGGGTGGTCCGCGGACTGAGAGGCCACCCGCGAACCAGGGTGGTCCTCTGATTGAGAGGCCATTCGTGAACTAGGAGGGTCCGTGGATTGATAGGCCGTCCGCGAACCATGAGGGTCCGCAGATTGATTGGAATCCCACGAACCAAGAGGGTTCGCGACTTCGGGTTTGACCCGCGTACAAGATTGGTACGCGGAGGGTTCCATGGGAGAAGCGGCGGCCAAGGTTGGCGTCGGTTGGGGGTTTGTCAGTCGAGGCTTTGGCCACATAGGGGGGTTCTACACAGCACGACGGATCGGAAAAGAGGCATAAAATCCCTGGTCCACGGGGAGTGCATCCGCAGAGGGGCTATGGTTCACGACCATCTCTTTTTATGTTATTTTAAGTTCATGGTTCACCAAATTATTATACATTTTGAATTTCTTATTAGTTCATTCCCAGGTTCGTACCTGCTCTAGTTCGCGAACTGGAACTTTCGAAATCCTAAGCCTTCTTTGAAATCCTTCCACCTGAATTTGACTGATCTCCTCTTCGTCCCCATTCTCCGAATATGAATCCCCTTTTTCCTTCCCCCTTAGTCTCCTTTTATAGAGTTGGAAAAGAGATGTATCTGCGGTCACGTGGCACCTTTTGTGGAGGCCCATGACCGAATACCCGGTTTATGACTGACTTAGTCAATCTGTAATTCGTGGTGGGCATTGAGCGCTTCTCCCCCCCCCCCCCCCCCCCGTGAACCGAACGAGGGGAGTGCTTCGCGGTCACGGAGGGTTCCGCCTCCATTTCGAGAACGATAGTGGAGGTGGTTTGGGCTAGCTGACATGGCTCATGACTGGGGAGGTATATGACGGTGAACCAGATTGGCACCCACCCTGCTTTGCACCCATGGAGGATCTCCGCCTCCATTTCGCGAATGATGATGGTCCACGGAGGAGGGATGCTTTGCGGAACTGGCTGTGCGTCGTTAACATTAGACCGGTCTGCAGACCAGTTCCTCCTTTTCTATCCTTTAGTATTGTCCACATTTGCCCAATCCTTTTGAGGGGAAATTCGGCCGGATCTCCCTTTAGTTAAAGGGGATCACCATTCTCCTTCGTGGATTTTTCAGGACCCTACAAATTCCCCCCATCGGAATGGGGTCCGATCGGAATGAAGAGGAAGCTATTCCGATGTAGAGTGGTCCTGAAACTCGGGTAGTTTGCAGTAGAGTGGTGGAACCGGTAGGGGACCACACATATAAATACGGGGTCCCTTCATTTTTCCTTTACCGAATTCTTCACGAAACCAGAGCTTTTTTGCGTGCGCGTGCTTGTTCCTTCGCGAAACGCTTCTTCCACGAACCGGCTGCTACTTCCGCAAACCATTTCTCATTCATGCCGTTCTTCATCTGTGGATCAATTTCCCAGCCGCGAACTAACACTTTTAATTAATTAAAAAGTAAGTTACGATGGGCCATATAGGAACTCGCTTCGCGGTTTTGGTGTTCCGCGGTTCCGATGCTCCGCGGTTTCGATGCTCCGCGGTTTTGATGCTCTGCGGACTAAAATCTCTTGAACTTTAAAAATTTCTAATTCTTCTGAACTTAACCACTTAAATTTGGGATTTAAATTACGCTGAGAAACCTGGTCCGTGATTTCCTTGCCAATGCTCCACGGGCCAGGGTTTCGCGGACTACTTTCACAAGGGCTGGTTCGCGAGATGCTGTCATCATGAACCATCCTTCGAGGCCTCCTCTCAGAATTTGCTATGAAGGCTCCTCAACTGATCCTCAGCCATATATTTGGTATTTTTGTCCAAAAATTTTTTATTACGAACTAACCACTTTTTGGATCTCGTCGTGAAGGGAGAAAATATGGTTCCCCCTCGTTTTGCACTGAGGTTGGCTGCAGAGCCTCTCCCAATTGGTTCAGGGAGACGTTTAGCTATGATTCGCAGAGCGGAGAACATCCAAGAGGACCCTAGTCAGTCCATCATTCCTGACGATGGTGTCTGTAAAGACATTCTCCCTCATGAGCTCCTGGATTATCCACTATAAAATCGGCTTCTGCTTCATGGATTCAGTCTTCAAGACGATGTCCCTATTCCTCCCACTTTCTCAGGTCTTCATTCTCCTTTCTTGGAAGCTTCATCCAAGTGTATTCAGGCAAACCTTACCCAATCAGGGGAGATGGATTTTGACTCTGACTAGAAGGACGCCTTTATTTTGAGAGGTTCTATTTGGACCCAGAGTGATCAGTACACCCGAAACTTTTCTCAGGAAGCTATATTCAAGAGTTACCCTTCTATTATCAACCTTGCTCAAGTAGATCCTGATGCAAGGTGGATTCCTAGGTGGGATCTTCGGTCTAGCGGGCTCTTATCAAATGACTGGGCCTAGGATTTCTGGTTCAATCATCACTGTCGGGAGTCTCTCAAATCACTGGAAGCAGTCAATTTATACTTCGCAGTGTGGGATTCCCAATTTGTTATTTACCCTCCATCCTTGGTCCTACCATACCTACTCAGTCGCTGGTATTTAAGCACTAATACTTTCTACCTTTCTCATGGTGAAGTTGGAATTAGTCTGTGGGATATCTATCAATTGGGAGGGATCTCTGTTATCGGTGAAATGTATGACGAATTTTTGCCTTCCCCTGACGCATGGGACGACTCGAACAATTGGATTTATTGGCAAGAGATCTGTTGGTTATGGCGAAGAAATCACTGGGTCAGGCCTTGAGTGACCGCTCTCTTATTCCCTATAGTACCTAGATAGGGTTATTTCTGAACACCACTGGTCCTGTGCTGAAGATCAAGTGCCCCAGGACTCATCCTTCTCAATAGTCACAGACCTCCCCAGGTTCCTACTGGGCGGTTTTGGAGGCAGGCGACTACCTTTCATGGGGTTATAAGGTGCGCCCCGGTGTGCCGCCTATGCTCAGGATAAAAGGTTTGTTTGCTATGTTCCTGAGAGAGTGGATATTCTGTTCTCTGGATATTAATCCTAGCATCAGTTCTTGCACCCTGATGATGGAAGTTGAGCTGGTAGAGGGCCGCCTGGTGAATTTGGTCATGCTTGCATTGGCTCGTATTTATGAACTGATGGGTCACATGCAGAAGGGCGGTTCAAACTTCCATCTGAGTGGGCCATTTCAATTTTTGTATGGCTGGGTAGTGGATCATTGTCGCTTTTATGAGTATCGTCACAACACAGTCATCTCACTTCCTACTCTTCGGCCTACCCTTCTTGATATAGGTGGAGTTCACTTGAAATCCCTCAGCTCTGGTGAAGTCCTCGAGCTTATGAGTGACTTATCCTAGTTTTCTTTCACTCCCCACCCCACCCCTTCTGGAGTCTTAGTTGACAACTGTCAGGGGAGCCTGGAGGAGCATTCTTACATGATCTCTCTATGGGACAGATTATTTTCTGCGCAGATCGACGGGGTTTCTCTATGCGAGCTGTATGTACCGTATCATTTTTTCTCGCTAGTTTGGGTGCATGAAAGTCCAAGTTTCCCTTCCCCCTACTCAGGCTCGAGGACAACACCCGACCATACTTCGTCAATGGTGGCTGATGCTGATGCGGGAGGGATCTAACATGAGCATTCCCCTGCCTATCGTGAGGGTGGTCGTCAGCCTTTCCATGGAGTATGCAAATGCATGTGCAAAATACTATCCTGATGGGATCCTAGGGAAGGTCGTCCAGAAGGTTCCCAAATCAGGAGGTACTATAGCTGTTGCGTCCACCAAACCTTCCTCATCAGCTCTAAGGGAGGATCGACTGATGGCTCGTCGATCAAAGCGAATCAGGGGATTTTCCTCTTCCAGCCCTGTGGGGGCTGAAGTTCAGACAGGTTCACCATTCTTGGATGTGGATGAGAAAGTCCCTCTGGTTTTGGGTCCCAGCGAGACAATCCCGGAAGTTTTTCCAGTTGATACCGATCTTAGAAACTTGATCCCCATGCCTGAACTGGGGTTAGAAGCTCCAGACTTTCCAGCTTCGGAACCAACTTCTAGTGAGCACAATCCTGCGCTGGTTACAATGCCAGATTTCGTTACCGTGCTATCTGGTGAGGATACCAAAGATCCTTATGTCATGACAGACCACTGGGTGGTGCGCAGGTGTGCCTGGACTTAGATTCGTGAGATCATTGTCGAAACTCCTTAGATGAGATGGAAACTAAGACCGAAGATCTTCGACAGCTCTTCTTGGGTTTGGGGTCAGGTGGCTTTGACTATCGGCAGTTCCATTCTCTTTCTTGCTAAGTTTTCATGGCCCGTGAGGAAGTTTCCACTAGTGATTGCAAACTTGATCACTTTTTTGCTACTCATTGCGGGACCTGAGCCCTGGAGGAAGCAACGGCATATCTCCATCAGCTGATAGCATAGGAGGAGATATCTGGAGATCATGCTGCCTTCCTATACTCTGAGTTGCATGAATGTGAAGAACGGGCAGTGATGCTGAGGAATCAGTTGTCAGCTGTGACTGGTCGTCTCGAAGACACCAGAAAAGTGATCAATGATCTCCAAACAACAGTGGAGCATACTCATCCGTTGGCTGAGGTTGAAGCTAGGGAGAAGGCCGTGTTGGAATAGTCTTGCAACGACCTCTACCGCACAGTCGCTGATCTGGCGGAGAGGGCGAGTCAGGATCCTTTATGACTATCAGATCCACTCTTGTACCCTTTGTTTTACTTACCCCTCTACCTCTTTTTTTTTTGAGGGAGAGAACCCCACTTGTGGATGTCCTCCCTTTTTGTTCGAACAAAATATTGTCTCTGTCAATCACTTGTTGCTGTGAAATTTGATTGTTACAAGAACAATTGTTGTGTAAATAACAATTCACTAAATCAGAATTAATCATAACTCAGGAAAACAAACTCTAACTTTTTCCTAGACCATGGGGTCTAGCGAGCATAGTTTGACTATTTCTGGGGATTTGTACAAAATCCCTACAAACTTTTTGTCTCCTCTTTTAATACCCTAATTTTTTCTGGGCTCATTTAGGGTGAAACCAGTGGGTATGGCCTGACTTTTTCTTAGGTATCCCTTTTTGGGTTTTCGGCCTAATATGCTTTGTGCCTCTTTTTGTGAGCAGTTTAAAGTTCTGTTGTCAAGACTATCATTACTGATGTTTTAGGTCGAACAACTTTTACCATTCAAAGGGGGTAAGGGCCCCAATGGGGTTTGGTTGATTAAAAGATGTCTCGGTGTCCTTTAGAAACATTTAGAGGGAGTGTGTTTAAATTTGAACGACATGCAGGGCATGTCTCAAGTCATGGGAGCCGCGTCGGCGTGTAGAGGTGGGAGGAGCATTGCCTAAGGAAATCTTGCCTTTGGTAGACTGTCCAGTGGCGATCGATATGAAGATCCACTGAGGGAATGGTATGCATAGTCATTCAAAGGTGTCCTTAAGTCAATGAATCTCCATTTCTGATGGCCATATGACTTCATGAAAGTCTGGCTTATGGAAACCACTCTAGGTGGCTTGGAGAATTATGAAAACCACCGGGGTGGCTCAAAAATGGCATGTGACATTTGAAAGATTTTGAGAACATCTATATCAATCAAGAGTGTGGAAGAAAGGTTCCTGTCCTACAAATTTATCTAGCATAAAGGATGGTTGGGGCTTGAAGCAGTTTAAAGTCATACAGCTGGGACACCATCTAGAATGGAACGACTTCTCCTGGTCCTCGGTAATCTTGTCAGGGACGTTCCACCACATTCAGGAAGGGTTGTGAAAGAGGTTAGTAAATTATAACTCAGTGGGTTTCCGAATCCCGGGATAGACATGGGGGCTCGGAGGCCAAGAGGTCTATGAAGAGATGCATTGAATAAGGAAATCCTGCCTTTGGTAGACGAGCCAGGGGCGATCAATATGCAGAGCCGCTTAGGGCATGGTATGCATAGTCATGCAAAGGTGTCCTTAGGTCAATGATTGTATTCCCCTGATATCCAAGCAACTTCAGGGAAGTTGAGATTTGGGACCACCAGGGGTGGATTATGAGAGTTCGGCTTTTTCTGAGTACAAAGTATGGTTTATGATGAGAGGGTGCCTAGATACGGGGGGAAAAATCTAGACTAAAATTACCGAGAATGGGTGAAGTAATCCCTTCTCATGCGGGTGTGAGACGGTGGCTTGTTCCGTTCTGACCCGTGCACTGAAGGATAGAGAAAAGCCTTCGTTCCTTACTAAACTCGTTATGGGTTTGACCGTGCAGTTTAGCATCATGCAGTAAAGATGAAGAGCATTATTAAAGAATGTTGTGAAGTTTAATGTCATGTAGTGAGGACGAGGGGCAATTTTTATTTCTTTTTCCAATGCTGTGCAGTTTAACATTGTGCAGCAAGGATGATTGATCGTGCATTTTAACATCGTGCGGTGAAGACGTAGTTAAAAAGACCGCTCTTGATTAAAATTTAACTGGGCCCGAGTATCCTGGCATGTCCAAGACGTGGAGGGGGGGGGTTGATGGTGTAAATCATGGTTCCAGGACTTCTTAGATCAGGAGAGATGTCACAGAGGCTCTGAGGCTGGTAAGCGTACAGAGCTTGGAAGAGTATCGCCCAGGGAAATCTTTCCTTTGGTAGACGGGCCATGGGCTATCAATATGCAGAGCCGCTGAGGGCATGGTATGCATAGTCATGAAAAGGTTTCTCCAGATCAATGAATTTCCACTTCTGATGGCCATGAATGGTTTTGAAGATCCGAAATTGTTCGGGCGACGAAGTCTTTAATTGGGGAAGGAAATGTCTGAACATGTCGGGCATACTCAGCCCTGGTTGCTGTTAAAGCTTAGAGATCTCCCTATGCTGATTTATTTTGCATGCAGGGGTGTACCTTTACTCCATGTAGTTTAACATCGTGTGGTAAGGATGAGGTACTCCTAGTTTAGCAGTCATAGAGATCGGACCATTTGGTGACTATTACAGTAGTCACTCGAAGGATAAATGAGTCAACATGTTCGGATATACTTGGAACAAGGTGGGGGATGAAGGTTGTAAACTGCAACTTTGAGTTTTCCTGGATCAAGAGGTGTGGCATGGGGGCTCTGAGGCTGGTAAGCGTACAGAGCTTGGAAGAGTACCGCCCAAGTAAATATTGCCTTTGATGGACGAGCCAAGGGCTATCATTATGAAGAACCGCTGAGGGCATGGTATGCATAGTCGTACAAAGGTGTCCTCAGGTTGATAACTTTCCACTTCCGATGGCCATGAATGATTATGAGAATCCACGATTGCTCACAGTGCAGATTTTGGCACGTGGGGATAATGGTGTCCGAGTATATAAGAAACATCTTCACTGTAATTTTCCATTGAGTCAAAGTAGCCTAGTCCTAGCTTGATGTTTGTTGACGCAGGTCACTATGTGAACCACCGGCGGACACATATGCTTTCCAGGTAGGGGTACCCTAGAAACATTTGGATGCGAAAAGGGGAATGAACTTGTAAACCACTACTCCATAAATTTTTGGATCAGGAGATGTGATACGGGGGATCTGAGGCCAGTAGGCGTACAGAGCTATGAAGAGTGTCGCCCGAGGAAATCTTGCCTTTGGTCGGCTAGGGTCTATCAATATGTAGAGCTGCTGAGGGAATGGTATGCATAGTCATACAAAGGTGTCCAAAGGTCGATGAATTTCCACTTCTGATGGCCATGAGTGGTTATGAAGATCCATAATTATCTGGGTTGTGGAGTTTGATGTATGGAGAGGATGCATCGAAATGTGCAAGGAGTATCTCCATCTCGTATTGCCATGTGTCTTGGGTGGGTCGCGATGAAGTATGTGCAGTTTAACGTCATGCAGTGAGGATGAAGTACATGTAGTTTAACATCATGTGGTAAGGACGAGGTCCATGTAGTTTAACATCATGCGATAAGGACGAGGTATACACCCCATGCTGGTCTGGTCCGTACACAGGGGAAGGGAGCATTTTTAACATTATTGTCTATGCAGTTTAACGTCATACGACAAGGACGCAAAAATACACCTCGTTCATGTCTAGCCCATACACGGGGAAAATGGAGCATTTTTAAATCTTGCTATCCATGCAGTTTAACGTCGTACGGTAAGGACGATAAGTACACCTCGTGTCGGTCTGGTCATACACGGGGGGAAAGGGCATTTTTATCTTTTATTCAGAGTCTGGGCCAGGACGGGGAACCCTAGCGTCACTACGTATCCTATGAGGGAAGTAATCAAGCCGCATGTAGTTCTCTGGAAGAAGTACACCCCGTGCAGGGATGGTCCGTACATGAGGGAAGGGGACATTGTCTAACTTCTATTTTATTTCATTTAGAGGTGGCTGGGCTAGGACGGGGAACCCTGGAGTCACTATGTATCCTGCGAGGGTAGGAATAAAGCCATACATAGTTCTCTGAAATCAGTACACCTCGTGCAGGTTTGGTCTATACACGGGCGAAGAGGGGCATTGTTAAAGATTCTTTTCCGTGCAGTTCAACGTCATGCGGTGAGGACGATGGATACACCCCAGGCAGGTCTAGTCCATACACGGAGGGAATAAGACATTTTTAACTTTTATTTGGGAGTGGATGGGCTAGGATAGGGGATCTCAGCGTCACTACGTATCCTGTGAGGGTAGGAATCAATCCATACGTAGTTCTCTAAAATCTGTGTAGTTTAACGTCATGCGGTAAGGACGAGGAATACAACCCATGTAGGTCTGGTCCGTACAAGGGGGCAGAAGGCATTTTTAACTTTTATTATCCGTGCAGTTTAACATCGTGCAACAAGGATGAAAGCCATACAGTTTAATTTCATGTGGTTAGGATGAGGGGTATTATTAGATTTTGTGCAGTTTAACGTCTTGCAACAAGGACAAACTCCGTGCAGTTTAACGTCAAGCGGTGAGGATGGGATACTCTTAGTTTAGGGTCAAAGAGTTTGGACCATTGGGTTCTTGGCAGTCTAACATCATACAGCTCAGACGAACTCCGTGTAGTTTAACTTCATGCGGTGATGACGAGATACTCTTAGTTTAGGGTCATAGAGTTTGGACCATTGTGTGCTTGACAGTTTAACTTCATGCAACTCGGATGATAACTGATTTTAGTTATTATGCGAAATACTTCTTCAAGAATATCGTATTTGTAGGACCGGTTATAAATTGTCCGTCCATGGAGATCAGGGTATATGCTCCATTGGAGTAAACCTTGTGTACAAAGTATGGTCCCTCCCACTTGGGCTCCAGCTTTGGAGGCTTCTTGTCGGGTATCATTGGGGTCCGGAGGACCAACACTAATTCTTCTTCCAAGAAAGACTAAAGATGAACCTTTTTGTTGAAGGCTCGTGCGATCCAGTTCTAGTATACCTCCAGATGGTGCAAAGTGTGAAATTGCTTCTCGTCTAGCTGTTTCAATTCACCTAGCCGCTTTTATGATTGCTCATCATCAGATAATTGATCAAAGATGGCAACACGGAGTGAGGTAAGTTGGAGTTCAATGGGCAGGACTGCCTCTGTGCCGTACAACAATGAGTACGGGGTGTCCTGAGTAGTGGTGAAGATTGTGGTTTGATAAGCCCACAATGCATAGAGGAGTTTATCCGACCATGAGTTCTTGTTTTTTTCCACCATTTTCTGGAGAATGTTGGACAAGGTATTGTTAAATGCCTCTATCTATCCGTTGGCTGCTACATGGTAGTGGGATGAGTGGTTAACCTTAATACCATACTTGTGGTATAGTTTCTCCAATTCAGCAGAGCAGAAGTTGGTGCCGTTGTCCGTCAGTATGGTATGAGGGACACCAAATCTGGTGATGATATTGGTCTTCACAAAGATGACAATATTTCTTTCCCCGACTTCCTTGAGGGGTATGGATTTTTCCCATTTGGAAAATAAGTCGGTTGTCGTGAGGATATACTTCAGCTGTTTGGCCGTGGTGGGAGGATATGGTCCCACGACATCGATCCCCAAGATGAAAAACTCCCAGGAGTACTTGGCTTGATGAAGTAACTCCGGGGGTTAGTGTATGAAGTTGGCATGAATTTGGCATGAGTAGCATCTTGCGATAAAACGCTCGTAGTCTCATGCCACTATGGGCCAGAAGTACCCAAGCCTTCGAACTTGATGGGAAAGCTTGGTCCCCAGTTGATGTGCTCCACCTGCTCCGGCATGTACTTCGTTCATTACGACAACGGTTTCTTGTCCATCAATGCATCTGAGGAGCACTCCATCGAGGCATCGTTTGTAGAGGACCTCTTGTTGACCCGCGCCGCCATATAGGACAAAGTTGATTTCCCTTATCCGTATTTTCTCTCGTTCAACCCTGTTTGATGGGAGTTCTCCCCGTTGAAGGTAGTTTGCAATGGGGGTCATCCAGTTGGTGGCAGGAGCATATATCTCTGGGACAGGACTGACTTCGTGGATTTCTTCCGTCTTAGCTTGAACAAATGGAAATACCATTCGATGGTGAGCAATACTAATAATCGTTTCATCCCATCCTGGGTCAGTTAGGGCTGTGGCCGCATTGGCTAATGCATTAGCCTGAGCATTCTGAGACCAGGGAATATAGGTCAATGTTGGTTTTGTGGAGAATTCCACCATTAACCCTCAGACATGGTTAAAAAGGGGGATCAGATCCTCCTTTTTTAATATCATAGTCACCATTTACTTGCTTGATGACCAGTTTTGAGTCACCTTTTACCTTAAGGTGCTGTACTTGTGCCTGGAGTGCGAGTTCTATGCCTGCAATGAGAGCTTGATATTTCGCTTCATTGTTTGTACATCCTTCTGATAGGAGGAAGGAATATGGAAAGACTGCCTTTTCTAGGGACACGAGTATTATTCCCAAACCCACTTTGTTGAATCTGGGATCCTCCATCCTCTTCCCGGTTGGGCTTCGGGATGCACCGTCGAAGTACATTTCCCATGATGGGAACTCCTCTCGAACCGAGAAGATGTCTTCATCAGGTAGCTCGGTGTCTGGTGTAGTGGTCCTTGTCAAAGGGTGATCTTCCATAAATTCTGCTAATGCCTAACCCTTTATGGATTTCTGAGGCACAAACTAGATGTCAAACTATTGCAGGATGACCGCCCATCAGGATAGGCATCCAGTTAGCATCGGGCAGATGAGGATGTACTTGAGCAGGTTGCTCTGCGAGATCAAATGGACTTCATGATGCTGTAGATAATGTCATAACTTTTGAACTGTGAAGACCAAAGATAAATATCTCTTCTCAATGTTTGAGTATCGAGTCTCAGCATCAATCATGGTTCGACTGAGGTAATAGAGACTGTTTTCACTGCCGGTGTCGTTCTTTTGGCGAGGAAGGATCCCAGTGATCACTCTGGGGATGTCACGTAGAAGATAGGGGGTCTTCCTTCAACCGGAGGCATGAGAACCAGTGGGATTAAGAGGTACTTCTTCAAGTTTTCGAAATGCCTCTTGGAAGTCATCCGTCCATTGGTACGCGACCCCCTTCTTCATTAACCTGGTGAAGGGAAAACATTTATCGGCCAGGTTGGATGTGAACCACCTAATATAGGCTAGGTGTCCTTGGAATCCCCTCAACCCAGTGAGGTTTTGGGGAGGTGGCAGGCCAATGATAGCCTTTGTCTTTTCAGGGTCTACTTCAATGCCACGATGGCATATGACGAAGCCAAGGAATTTCCCTAAGGTAACCCAAAAGTTACATTTCAAGGGGTTCATATTAAAGCTATGCTGTCAGAGTTTGTTGAAGACAGTCTCAAGGTCTGACAGGTGATCTGAGCGCTGTCTGGACTTGACCACCAGGTCATCCACTTAACATTCAACGAATTTACCCAGGAACAGTTTAAAGATCCGATGCATGGCATGCAGATATGTGGTGCCAGCGTTCTTGAGACCAAAGGGAATGACCCTATAACATAATACCCCTTGAGGGGACCTGAAGGTAGTGGCTTATTAGTCTTCTCGGGCCATCCTGATTTGATTATATCCAAAATAGCCTTCCATGAAGGATAGAGCCTCGTACCCAGCCGTCACATTGATTAATAATTCGGTGATTGGGACGGGGAAATCATCTTTCGGACAATGCCGATTGAGGTCTCTGAAGTCAATGCAGACACAATGTTTTCTGTTCTTTTTCTTGATAGGGACAATGTTGTCCAACCAAATGGGGTACTGGACCTCCCAAATGAAGCCTGCTTTAATGATCTTATTGACTTCAGCCTCAATTTTGGTGGCATGTGAGGGATGCGTCCTTCTGGCAGCCTGTTTATAGCCCTGGTGGTCTTCAGGAAGACCCAGGTGATGCGTCGCCACTTCGGGATCGAGTCTCGGAATTTCTGTGTAATTACAGGAAAACAAATCTCGATGTTTCCTCAATAAATAGGTATATACCTCGTCATCCTAGGGGGACATGGATGCACTAATAAGAGTAGGCCTCAAATCTTCCTCAGTACCCAGGTTTATTTCCCTGAGCTCATCCACCGTGGTGGAGATACCCTCCTCAAATGCGGGAGGTGCATCCTGAAGATCTTCCTCCTCTTCTTCTCCCAAGTCCTCATCTTCTTGATCCGACGGGGGGAGAGTTTTTGGTCTGAGCCTTCAAGGGTTTGAGGGAGAGGCATTGTTGGCATCCTTACTCGAGTATTCGTCCCCAGATTGAGGGTTGGCAGATGTTCCCGCATTGTTGTGCTCGACCATCGTGGCTAAAGTCATGAGGACATCCGAATGCGTGTCCGTACTTGAACTCCTACTCTCAACATGGTTGATGGGCAGGACATAATCTCTTCCAAGATGCCTGAGGCGGTCATCAGGAACCATTTCCAGGCCATTTGGAGCGGGGATCCAGTCGACACCATCGACCAAAGGCTTACTTTTTTTTTCTCATAGAACCCGACATCAATGTAATGTGACTCGGAGAGCTCGAAAGGGGCCCTGTTGGCATGCAATGTTCCACTTTTTCCATTGACGTAGTACTAGATACACTGGTGGTAGGATGATGGAACGACCATGTGCTTATGGAGCCACGACCTTCCCAACAGGGCATTGAATGTGGTTCTCTTCCGGACCACCAGGAATTCTATGTAGACTACCAGGTCACCAAAATGGGTCTTTATCTTAATTTTTCCCATTGGTTTCTGGTCGCTCTTGTCGTAACCCAACAGAGTTGTGGATGAGGGAATTAGGTCATCCTCACTGTAGCCCAACTTACGGAGTGTCCGTAGGGGAAGGAGGTTAACTCCAGAGCCATTGTATATAAAGACTTTCCATATCTCAATACCATTCAGTGTGCCAGACACATATAGTGGTCTGATGTGTCCTTCCATGATGGCATATTCATCCTGATCGGTGAAGGAAATCACCGCATTGCATTTAGCCGGGTCAGTCTCCATCTGGTAAATTTCGGCGGCAGCTACCTCGGCTTGAAAATCATGGGGGCTGATCAAAGATTTTATAAGCGCCTCCCTATGGTCTGCTGACAGACTTAGGGCATTGCGGATTAATAGCTTGGCTGGTACCGATGCCAGCTGCGTAAGGATAACATATTTCTGCTCTAGCGGCCGATGCTTCTCCGTTGGCAGGAGAGTCTTAGAAGGTGCTTTAGGGTCTAGATCATTTGACGAGGAGGGACCGGCCATGGGGTCAGATATCAGTGGAGTTCCCGCATTTTGAGGACTTGGTCTGGCCGGTCTGTTTGTGCGCACTAGGTGGCCAAACACTTGTTCCTCCTCTGATGGGTATCACAGAACAACAGGGCTAGAGTGGCTACTTGTGGAGGTGGAGGGGCATTCTTTCTCTTGCTAAGTTTGTTGAAGGGCTCTCCCACGGGTTTCCGCGATACTAACGGTTTGGGCTGGGGTTCAACCGTAGGGTTGGTTTCAGTCGCGGCTGTGCCTCCCCTGGTATCCCCTACCTCTGCGATTCCTCCTCTTGGATCCTTGTGTAGGGAAATCAGGTTCGTAACCATACCCTTCTTCAGGGAATGATTTCGTAATATGGATGATGTTAATAGAAAAAAAGATTGTCTCTTCATCCTGTGATAGGTCAACCTGGTCGGTTGTCCCTGATGGTGTCATTTGGTGGGTCGGTTCCCGTGGTGCCAAATTTGAGGGCATATAATCATCCAGGGTCGGGACTAACTTTGTCCCCATCGTGGACTACTCCTCTTGTGATTGTTTCCTCCTCCTTCTATTACGCTCGGATGACCAGATCGTGGAGGGTTGTGAGGTCGATACTATCGGCTATGCGGCTTCAGGGGCTGTTAGTGGCAACACCAGCTACTATAGTTGAGATCAATGTATTACATAGGCTCGGTTGATAGTCTTCTGAGTCATCCAGTTGTCAAATTTCTGCCCCTGCTTGCTGGTGACCTTCTGCCACCCCTCCTCTTTGTCGGAGTCGGTGGTAGAGATACATGCCACATGTGCTGGGGGTGGTCCCAGCTCGACCTGTCTGGAGTCTACCATCCTCTGTAGGAGGTATTTGAAGATGAAGCATTCTCGGATAATGTGTCCCAACATCCGATGGTAGGGGCAGTAATCTGGCCTATCATCATGGCTGACCTCTTCTGGTTTCCTCAGCTCCGAGAGGCGGAGAAATTTGCAGTTCATGGTGGCAATGAAGTAGCCGCAGACTTGATCATCTTGGAACGTGTATAATTTTTGTCTTCATTCCTCAAACTAGTTCCGCTTCGGTCCTCACTAATCGTCCTGTTTAGGCAGAGGCGGCCGTTGATATGCAGGAGGCCCTTGACAATTTGGTGGAGGCCTGAGTGGTAGAGCGGGCATAGGGGCCGTCTTGAGTGTGACAGCGGACGCTTCATCTCTAGGGTCTCTTTTCATAGGAGCCTGCGAGGCTATTGTGGACTTCGAATTAGTCCGCTGGAAGGAGTCCTCAATTCTCTGGGAAATGGCCGAGAGATGGCGGAAGCCAGTGGTGTACTCCACTGGTATGAGCAGTGTTTGCAGCTCATCTCAAAGATTATCGATGCATATGTCTAGCATCTCATCTTGAGGCATTGTCCTGTTTAGGGAATAGGTCAGACCTTTCCATCTGGTGATGAAATCTAAGACCCTCTCATTCTCCCTCTACTTTCAGTTCATGAGATCGCTGACCATTGTTTTAGGAAATGTTGTGATGAAGTGGAACAAGAACTGCTGCCGAAGGTCTTCCCAGCTCTTTATTGACTGGGCTGGCAGACTCGTATACCAGATGAAGGCACATCCTTACAAGGTCCGTATGAAGCATCTGAGTTTTACAGATTCTTGTTACTCTGGAGTTCCCATTATAGGGTTGAAATAGGATGTGTAGTGCGTCAAATGCTGTTCCGAATCGCCTGACCCATTGATGATAGGGAATACAGGGCTCCCAGAATTGGGTGGAGGCGGTGTGTTGCTCACCCAATCCGGGTAGGGTTTCTGCTCTGGATGTATCGAAGTGCGTCGACCTTCCATCACTTCCAATCGAGTTGTTAGTGCCTCGATTGTGTTGGTGAGACCCTAGTTTACATCCTGTTGGGCCCGGTCCTAGGTAGGTGTAGCCCAAGGCATTGCCTGAGGATCTGGATTGGCCAGCACTAGGGGTGCGTGTGCCATTTGTGGCACCTTCGGAGGGTTCAGGCATACTCACTCCAGTTGACTTCTAAGTGGAGGGAAGTCTTGGTATTCATCTAAATCTACATTTAGGTAGTTGGATGGGTCGGGCGCCTTGTTGGACGGCAGCCATGACCGTATTTCATTTGTCGGGGAAAACCTTATTCTTTGAGGTGCACTTACTGGGAGTGCATGATGTTGCTCCTCCTGGGACACACTTTCTATAAGGCGGTTCCATTGGAGTATCTCGGCATTAAGCCGCCTCAATTATTTCATCTCCTCTTCCTGTCGAGTGAATCTCTCTTCGAGCGTGAGTGGATCATCTTTGTCGAGAGAAAGAGGTGGGTTAAGGGTAACTAGTCCTTTGTTCTTATCCTTGTTGGAAGCTCACAGGGTAGGTGGAGGAGGGTTGGTTGGAAGGAAGACCATATTTAGGGAGGCCCTCTAGTTTTGGGTGTGCACACCTGGTGGTTTGTTGTGAGTCACAGCCTGACTGGAACAATCATCTCCCGATACCTCCTGATTTGCAGTATCTCTGGTGTCACCCGTGGGGTTAACCTCTATGTTGTTGATAGATACATATCGCGGGGCGGAGAATATTTCATGTTCCAAATGGGAAGAGGATCTCCCACATCTTCTGCTGGCCTTCCCTTTCATGACCTGGGATTGACTTCGGACTTCTTGACGAAGGGTGATGCAGAGAGTTCTTCAATACGACCTTACGGTGCGCCTTCCTCTCATAGGGGATGATGATTCAAATGACAGGATAGGATGGGAACCTCCTCTTGTAATTTTCCTCCCTAGACGAGAGAATACTGACTCTCATGGGGGAGGTTGTTGTTGAGGGGGTAATAATGCCCCCAGCCCTAAGGGCTAGGGTTGGCTCCATTCCATGGACATTGAGTCTCTTCCTGGTTTTATTGGTCTTACGGGGGAATTTGTTGTTAAAAAATTCCCCCAGCCCTACAGGATGGGGTTGACCCTAGATTGCGGCAGTGGCTACGGCTATTGCTACCTTCCTGATCTTGTGTGCCCCCATTTGGGGGTGAACTGGGTTTGGTGCCGATTTCTTCTGTGAATCAATCCCTTTTGGGGAGGCAGGAAAAGATCTCTGATTGGACTCTCTTAGGCAAGAGGCCTGTTGTATGCTCTCAGTGGCCTGATTCAGGAGTTCTTGAATAGATCGTTCCCGTCGGGCCTGACGCTTCTAAGACTTACTCAAGGCCTGACGCTGCTGGGTGTGTTGCCTTACCTGAATAGGGAGACAACTCGATTTACGTCTTGACATGATGACGTTGTAAGACACCACTCCGAACATGTTATTCTGGTCAGGGAGTAGAGTGAAATGTAGAGCTCCATGTTCTCCCCATCCCCTGATATGGACTCCCGTTGGAGTGCCACCGATGAGGCAGCGTAGCTGGTGTAGCGCACGGAGGCAAGCTATCTCCATGTTTCCTTTACGCCTCTCAGGTCACTGTTGTTGTGATGAAGGAAGAGCTTCCAGGTCGATGTGATGCAAGAGGTCCCCTATTATCTTGATGTGGTCTACATACCCATCATAGGGCAGGAAGCTTGCTTTCAGTCGGTGGAGGGTTGTCTATATATTATGGCGGATGTTGTGCACGCATTCTTCCAACAACTCTTTGGGTATGTCAAACTGAGAGGTGGCCATAGGCCAAAACATAACTGGTATATCATCCTTGTCCAGTCGTTTCCTCAGGTGCAGCATATCGACATACTCATCCGCTAGTGATTCCTCTACCTGGTCAGCCCAACTGAGACGCTCAATGTCAGTGTAGTCAGAGGTAGTGGGACCGGTTGGTGATGAATCATTATGTGGGCGATTCCGAGGTGGTTCAGAGGATGAACGCGGCCCTGGACCATCTCCTAATTGCAGAAGGATGTCGTCGGTGACTAACTGGGAATCTGACATGCTTGATCTCGTCCTTCTGAGTGACTCAGCATTCGAGGGCTTTTCGGTGCTTGATTCAGCAGGAGGAGGAACTTCCTGTCGATATGATATGTCATCGCAGGGAGGACCTTCGCAATGGCAGCTGTAATGGAGAGGACTACCATTACTCTTGATGCTTCACTGCATATAGGAATTTTGCAGTGCACACCATGGGGAGGACCTCCAAGGCATGTCGCAGTAAGGGGAGGACCTTCTAGCTGCGTAGCGTAGTTACAGGGAGGACCTTTGAAACAACTGCCATCATGGTGAGGATGACCATCATGGATTGACGTTCGATGTGCATCCTGGGGAGGACCTTTAGTACACACTGCGACAAGGGGAGGACCTTCTTGTTGCTTGGGTCCAATGCGGGGAGGACCTTCGCAATGGCGTTCGTGGTGGCGAGGACTACCATCACAGCTGCGACAATGGAGAGGACTACCATTACTACTGCCACACAGAGAATATCTTTAGGATACATCCTAGGGAGGGCCTCTAGAATGTACCATAATGAGGGGAGGGCCTTCTCGTTTCTTGACGTCTCTATGGGGAGTACCTCCGTTATTAGGGTGTAGAGGACTACCACCATGATCTGATGCCCAGCTATGCGGAGTGTCGTTGCAACGTAACCCCTGAGGAGGACCTTTAGGGGAGGCCACAACAAGGGGATGTCCTTCTTGTCGTGATGAAACGTCACTATGGGGAGGGCCTCTGCAGTTGCGACTATGATAGCGAGGACTACTATCATAATCTGTGGTCCCACTGCATGGAGAGTGATTGCAGTGTATACCCTGGGGAGGACCTTCAGGGTGGAACACAATAAGTGGAGGACCTTCTTGCTTCTCAATCTTCTGGTCACGTGGAGGGTTTCAATGACTCGCATAAAAAGAGGAGCTCTCGTGATCGATCGTTATATTCCCGCGAGGGAGGTCCCCACAGGTGCTCTGGGGAGGACCTTCAGAGTTACTAGTAGAAACATTGCGGGGAGGACCTTCGCAACTGCTACTGCCACTCCCATAATATGGTAATGGATGGGCATGGTTCTAAGCCTTTGATGTATACTTAGCGGTGTTGGGAACCCCAACTTCTAGCAGAGCGGAGTCATGAACTCCCTATTTATTTTCCAGCTGCCTTTAGAGCGTTCAAGGCACTCTTTTGCGGGTATTGGGGACCGTATGCTGTTGATAACAGCCTTCACCTTTGGGTACCTGTCTAATTAGGTCTCGTGATGTTCCCAGGATATGCTGACAAACATCTTGACTTTTAGCAGGGATATATACCTGCTCTGGAGCATCCACCGTGATGGATGGGTGTCCCCCAGTTGGAACGAGTGAAGCTGCTTGATCCGGTTGCCCTTGCGTCGCGGAATATAGCCGGAGACCATCCTGGGAAGAAGCAGGGATGAAGATCTGCTCTGAGGTGGCTATCTCATCTCTTAGATGAGTCGCCTCAATTGGGGAGATGGGCTCACGGGCTCGAGTCCTTGCTGTTGCCGCTAATGCAATTACATTCTGTCAAGTCTGCAAGATATGATCTGGGATAGATACATTCTTCTCCATCATTTCCAGGATATGTAGAGAGACATCTTTGGATGGAATGGGTATGAAGGACCATTCCGGTATCGGAGTAGGAATATCCTTATCTGGTCCTCCGGTGGTCATTGGGTACTGACAATTCTTCTGTGTCGGGGCAAATGAACGAATCTTCCCCTGTACCAGGATATTCCGGTTTATCTCTCCATTGGCCGCCACGTCAGGATGACAGACTTTACTTTCATCTGTAGGGAGTTGGCCCTATATATATTGGTTTCCCACTGTATCAAGTCGGTGGCCTTTGTTGGCAGGGAGACGTGCCCGCCTATGATTTTCCGCCACATCTAGGTGGCGGTCTTTGTTGATCACCACCATATCAGGATGTCGGGCATCAAAAGAAACTACTAGGAGCTGGTCCTGCAGGTGCCAGGTCGCCACCACATTAGGTTGGTGGGCTTCACAACCCTGGGTAGGGAGAGGTGCCTGCCGGGTAAGTATCGTCCTGTGTGAGAGAAGGGATTGATGGAGCTTGGCGAGGATGCACGCTGGCTTGTATGATGCCTCCATGTGTAGATGGAGGGCTCGAGAGGAGCGAACAGGTGTAGGTGCCTGTTCTTGGTACATCTCCATGGTTGGACAGCGGAGCTGCTCCTCAGGGACCAGGGTGATGAACGGTCCTTGATTGTACGTCTGCCGCCCTCGTTGGGCAGTCCGAGGGGCCGGAGCTCGGGGAGAATGGGGCTGAATCCTCGGGGAGACATCATCCTCGACATGAGGATGTTGAATCGTGGGGTGACCACGATGATGTCTGCCTGTGGGGGCCTTGGAGCAGAACCCTCGTTCGGTGGGGATGGAGTCCTCAACGTAGACCTCATCCACCTCCCTAAGATAAGGGAGGTACACATTGTCCTGTTCTAGGGATAGACTCCTGAAACGGTTGGAGAAAGCAATAGGGGATGTCTGGATCATCCTTTGTGGTCGCTTCTGGGTAGGCGACCGGCATGTTCTGGCAGATTGGAGGGCGTGCATGGCCGCCTCCACCATTGGGAGAGTACCGTTCATGTGGTACTCTCGGATCAGCGCATCTAAGACCCAGCGTTGAAGACACTCGGTGGGTGACGGGGTCCTCCGTAGGTGAGGAAGTCCTATCATTGCATAGTTGGAAGCACGTGCTTGTGAGTTCCTTCGGGATTCCATTGGATCGAAGGGAGTTCCGAAGGTTGTACCTGCAAAACATTTTATCAAATACAAGAAGCAAACCCGTCAAAGCAGCATCTCATGATCCCATGTGTAATTAATGACCTTGCTTGGACCTCCTTGCGAGTAAAGGGGGTACAGGGTGGGATTAAGTTAAATCTGTCATGCTTGGTTAAAGATTCACGTCGGGTTCACCATTTTTGTTTCGGGTTTCGGTCTCAAAATTCCCAATGGTTTCGTATCCGATGACGTGCGGACCTACTTTCCAAAGGCAGGCGTTCTCCGTATGGTCAGACCAGCGACACTTAAGAACTCACATTGGTCAAGAGGATGGGAAGTTGGGCTCATCGCTCCCTTTTAGGGGAAATTATTTCCTGTTTCTGGACTCTCTTATAGATTTAAGACGTATTCATATGTTCGCGAATCTTTGGTTTATACCCAAACATAGTATCCACGGATTTAACCCTAGTGGGAAATGGTCAACTAGACGTAGGGGGTCTGGAATCATTTAGGCCTGAGGTTTACCATCCCTCATTAGATTAATGACCCCGTGGAGTCGGAACTCATTGAGGTGGCACTAGGAGTGGTGTGGTGAACAGATGTGAAGATATTTAGATCGACCGGTTGTTAGGGTTGAACCTCATGGAGGCTTCCTACATACCCTGCCTAGGGGAAAGGGATCAAATTCCACGTAGTTCAAAAGGGGAGCATTGGAGAATCGACGTGAAGGTGGACCGGGGGTCCGTTGGTGATCAGGCTTGAACCTCATGGAGGCTTCCTACATATCCCTATGGTAGGGAATCAAAGTCCTCGTAGTTCACATTGGCTTGGGACTTACACTCTGAGGTAGACCAGAATGATGGATTGGGGATTTCACTCTGAGGAGGCCTAGGGCGATGTATTGGGGCTTACACTCTGAGGAGGCCCATAAGAGGATGTCATGGTCGATGCATACTCTAAGCCCACGTGATTCATGCTCGGTGTGAGAAACAAGAGGCAGCAGGGACCAGAGGATCACGTCGTGAAAGGTGAATCCGTGAGAAGTGGAGTGGGTCTTAAGCATGAGGGCAGCCCATTAAGTCGGGGCTTACTCTGGGTTGGATTCCCATGGCGACAAAGTGCAGCGGGAGAGGGAAAGTGGTTCTCCTGTGCCTATCACCTCTCTTGTTCCTCGGGGAAGTACCGAGGTTCATGGGGACGGCTGCCTTCGGATGGGTATGCCACCCCCTCTCTGGGGAGGGGAGAAGTGCCCGAATGCCAAAGCATGCAATCCCCCATCCTAGTGAGTAGAGGCAGAAAGGGGGCTCTTGGGATCAGACCCTGCATTACCGTGGGAATGTGAACCTAGGCATGCTTTGGGAATCTGCCCAAGGGTCGTGGCAACCCCTTTACCCCTATTTACAGTGGGTATGTGAACTCAAAACGGCATGCTGATGCACCTGAGGGTTACACCACATAGATCCAGTGTCTCTGGTGGAGGCCTCGGCCCAGGGTAGATGAGTATTCTAGTGAAGGATTCATAGAGGATCAGTCCTGATCAGGGGGATCTTATGTGGCTTGGGGAACGGGAACTCTGAAGGATTTGGCGGACCACACAGGGGTATGTGTGGTGGAGCCCTTTGCGTAGAGAAGTGCTATGAGGCTAGAGAGGCCGTCCGTAAACCAAGATGGTCCACGGACTGAGAGGCCGCCCGCGAACCAGGGTGGTCCGCGGACTGAGAGGCCGCCCATGAACCAGGGTGGTCTGCGGACTAAGAGGTCTGCGAACCAGGAGGGTCCGCGGATTGAGAGGTCGTCTGCGAACCAGGAGGGTCCATGGATTGATTTGAATCATGCGAACCAGGAGGCTTCGCGGCTTCGACTTTACCCCGCATACAAGATTGGTACATGGAGGGTTCCACGCGAGTAGCGGCGGCCAAGGTTGGTGCTGGTCGAGGGTTCTTCGGTTGAGGCTTCGGCCACATGGGGGGGGGGGTGCTACACGGCGCGATAGATCGGAAAAGAGGCATAAACTCCCTGGTCCGCGAGGAGTGCATCTATAGAGGGGCTATGGTTCACGATCTTCTCTTTTTTATGTTATTTTAAGTTTGCGGTTCACCAAATTATTATGCGTTTTTGGTTCCTTATTAGTTCGTTCCCAAGTTCATACCTGCTCTGGTTTACGAACTAGAACTTTCGAAATCCTAAGCCTTCTTTCGAAATCCTTCCACCCGAATGTGACCGATCTCCTCTTCGTCCCCTTTCTCTAAATCTGAATCCCCATTTTCCATCCCCCCTCAGTCTCCTTTTATAGAATGGGGAAAGAGATGTATCTGTGGTCACGTGGCACCTTTTGCGGAGGCCCATGACCGAATACCCGGTTTACGACTGACTTGGTCAATCTGTAATTCGCGGTGGGCATTGAGCACTTCTCTCCCCCCCACCCGCAAACCAAACTAGGGGAGAGATTCGTGGCCGCAGAGGGTTTAACCTCCATTTCGCGAATGACAGCAAAGGCGGTTTGGGCCGACTGACACGGCTCACGACTGGGGCGGTTCATGACGGTGAACCGGATTGGCACTCGCCCTGCTTTGCACTCGCAGAGGATCTCCGCCTCCATTTCATGAACGATGATGGTCCGCGGAGGAGGGATGATTTGCAGAACCGGCCATGCATCATTAACATTAGACCAGTCCGCAGATCGGTTCCTCCTTCACTATCCTTGAGTATTGTCCACATTTGCCAAATCCTTTTGAGGGAAAATTGGGCAAAATCTCCCTTGAGTTAAAGGGGATCACCATTCTCCTTTGCGGATTTTTCAGGACCCTACAGATGATGATTCATAAAAGTATTCTATTATCATTGTAGATATATTCATTACAAACTCCAACATACACACTAAACCTTGTACCGATAAAACTTCAAAATGGTATCCCATACCAGTTATGGATTTGGAAGGAAATCGTTTTTTCAAACATGCATGTATAAGGATTTGAGGTATTTTTAAGGACTTAACATGAAAAAAAATAGTTCCCCAAGGCATTAAGTGTATCTTTATAGTACATCCTAATAAAACTAAAGGATATTATGTATACAACCCTTTAGATAAAATAATTTTGGTCAACTTATGTACCACCTTTATAGAATGGGAGCTTATACTAAAGAAAGATATTGAGAGAAAGATTGGATTTGATGAAGTTGATTCTGATGATACAGAAAAGTTGGTGCATGAACTGATCCCACAGTTTGTCATAGAAGAGTTGTTTTTGAAACATAAGTACTATGTAAGAGCCTCATATTAGTTATAGAATCAGAAATATCTGGTTTTCTAGTCACCAATGATGGTGACTTGTTATTGGTTGAAAATAATGAACCTATTCCCAATAATGAGGAAATAGAGAGCTCATTATAAATTATTCAATATAGAAGGGTTCAATATATAGGGTTATTTTGGATATATAATATTCTAGCTTCATTAATATTTTATTGAAAATAAATTTTAGTATTTTTTTAAACCATTAAAATAGAATTTATAATGTTTTTTTACATTCCTTTCATTTTTATTTATTCATTATATTTATGAAATTCATTTTATTTTCAACAACTATTTAGATGTTTAGGTTATGTTTTAAATTTTATTTATATTTTTTATAGTGTATACTTTATTAGATTTTAATGCTACCTACTTGAAATTTAATAAGTTTTTCTATGTTTCAATTAGTCAAATTTGAAAGCTTATAAAATATTAACTATAACTAAAATATTAATGAAAATGGAAACACTGGCTAAACATGAAAAAATGGATGATATTAACAAAATTATATTCATTTAATTATACATAAAACATATATATATATATAAAAGTACAATCAATGTCTATGGGGAGGAGATTCTATCCCACATGGTGGTCTGTGAAGGGAATGCCCATATCAATATTGCTAAGTTATGTGATGGGGTGGAGTCTAATGACCTAGAGAGGGTTGATCCTTGGGCACTAGAACATCAACTGTCTCATGATACACCTATGTTTTAGTGGGAGGAGGTGTCAACTTCATGTCATATTATGCTCCTGATCCTTCTCTCACTAGGGTAGTAGAAGGACATGCCATAATCATAGAGGATAACCAATCACGTGATGGATCTGGACCCCATTTTAGATAGAACTATGAATATACTATCATGACAGATGGATCTCATGCCTCCTGATGTACATACACACTCGGATGAGGCTGGAATACTAGAGGACCAACCTCTGCCTATGGAATAGGTGAGGGCTCACATGTAGGATGATGCGGTATATGTCATCATTGTCATGGCTCCTCATCATCAACAGCTACTGTAGGAGGTTTCTGAGGAGGAACCTGCACTCTCTAGGGTGAACTGTTGAAGTTTCCCTCATGAATCGCTTAATAATATAACCTTAGTGCTAGTGTTGTAGTATAGATCTATTCGAGGCTAGTGACCCCATCCTCCACTTGATCAGATATGTGAATAAGATTCTCTGAATGAGTACATTGTAAATAGATTCATAATGAATTAGAAAATAGTTTAATAAAAAAACTAATGGAAATTTATTATCTTACCATATCATGATGCACAATATCGTGGTGGGTGATATACAATATAGACTTCATTCTATATCATGTATCATAATCAACCTACTCTAAAAGATGGAATTGCATCATAGGTACACCCTAGATACGATGCTCTACTCATCTGTACTATAGGTCGAGAAATTTGGCATGTCAACAACACCAATCCTCATCATGTCTCCCTATCAGCTTCAAGTCATGAAGCTTCCATGTCCATGGTGATGAAAATGGAATGGGATGAACACAATTAAACTAGTTCATGACTTTATTAGGTTGGTGCCACTCAATAATATGTAAGTGAATGAGTGGAACTACAACCATAACATCATAAAGTATAGTAGTGTAGTATGTTGGAAACCGATCCAATAAATCCTAGTATGGAATCCATCAAATATGAAATGGAATGTGATATTTTTCAAAAAAATCCTCACAAAAAACCAAAATTGATTCTATTATTAAATTTTTTATACAATGATAGATTGTATATACTCACCTCATGAGGTAGGAGACTGACCATATTGATACAATATGCACCCAAGTGGTGTGTTTGAATGATCTTGAAGTTGTATTTTTGAGTCACCAATAAAATACAACATTGAAAATGATAAAAAATAAGAAATTAAATTGAATAACTCCTGCTAGAATTAGAAACCAATAGATATGATTGATCATAAAAACATCCACACTGAGCATCTTGCAGCACCTATATAGGCAGCGGCTCACCAGTAAGATCAGGGAAGAGTTTGAGGATGTGTTTCAATGCTCACATCTGAATAAGGATGACACATCCCCTAAGATCTTTGCGGTCTCTACAACATGTTGTGCATAATGATCAGTAAGTGTAATCCAAGCACACAGATCCCCAGTTGTACATCCTAACCCAATCAAAGTCCTCCAGCAGACCTAGATACATCATGTGCACATGCATACCTGAGTGATCAGTAGACACGATCCCTCCAATGATATGTAATATATATGAATGGGCATGACGCATGATGGTCTTCCTGTTAGTGTCATCGATTAAGTGTTGAAAGTGTCCCTCAAGCCAGCTATAGAAATTGACCAGCCATCTATAGACCAAGGGTTAGCCAAAATTTCCGCTCTTAGGAATCTCTAAACAAGGTCAAGATAGTCTACATAGGTTGGTCCAATAACGAATTTCCCCTAGATAGGAAGACTGAGAATGACTTCCACATTATTAATGGGATGTTCATCTCTCCCTCAGACATGTGGAATGTGTGGGCCTCTGGTATCCATCTCTCTAAGAGGGTTGCAAGAAGGTGATGGTCAAAAAATGAGAAATCAGATACTAAAAGGTTGTAGAAGCTAGAATGGAATAGGTATGGTATAATGGTAGGTGGGGGTAGTGTTGGATGAAAACCATGCACTCAATGCACCCTGATCTATCGAATGTCACCACTCTCTAGCACAACCTGGGAAACATGCCTAGCCTTCTCAGTGAGTAGTATAGTATCCTCAATTTGTTTGTAAAAAAATGAAATGATTCATAAGTGTAAAATATAAATATAATGTTATTGTCAGCATAGTGTTATGACTTATATAATGTAATACATTCCATGTTTATTAACATTGTTTTATGAAGTTATTTTTTACCAAAAGAAAATGGCATGTCATAATGTTTATCAAAATATATTTCAAAAGTGTTGTTGAGATTTTTTTTACCTAGAAAAGGGTGTTTTGAAAGATATATTTATATATATATATATATAATCATTTTGTCTTTGTTATCTAAAATTTTAATACAAAATGGTGTTCTTTGTAATTTATTTATCATTTCCCAGATGATGATATGCTTCATGACTATTTTCTCATGTTCTTTATTTATGGTTTATCCATGGATAGATTGATTAGGCATTAATGTCTCATCCTCTTCATTTTCTTTGCTTTCTTCACTTTCTTTGCTTCCCTTGATTTCTTCATTTTCTTGATTAAGGGATAGGTTTGCGTCATCATCATCATCTTCCTCATTGTCCTAGACAATGGATTGGATTTGATGAGCCTGAATTCAGAAGTGAGGAAAAATCTAGCTCATTTTCAAGTGCTGGATTAATGACATCTTCCAAAAGAATGTAGTTAAATTTTTAATTTTGAAAATATTTCAAAAAAATTAGAAAATTATAAAAAATAAAGGATATTATATTAATAATATATAATTTAAAATATGAGAATATTAAAATTAAAATAATAAATTATTGTGAATGAGAGTGTGAACTCAACCCAACAATGTTAGGGAATCATTTTTTGTTGTGACCTTCTTGAGGACATATGATGAATCTTAAACTTTTCCCTTTTTCTTAAGGCCAGACCATCTCATTCCACATCCTATTGGCCTTCATTCCACCTTGTTTAAGCAACTGGTTGATGTTAGGTATCACTATCGGCTGGACTTCAGGCATTAGGAAATATTGAAAATCTCCAATAGGCATCCATGGTGTAAAATAACTGTTCGCAATGGTGTACATCCAGTACAATGGATCAACATGTGCTTCATATGATATGTACAAATAGGCACATGTTGTGATGGCATGTGATCATGGAAACCGTAAGGCCTATAAGTTTCCACATTGACATTGCCTCGCTTTCAGTAATACCACTATTTTTTCACCGATGTTATTTGTGATGGGGTCTGAATTCTCTTAATATTCAAATCGAGAGTCTTCTAAGTGGAAAAGGCATACATGATAACCAGAATCTTCTTCAATGTTCTTTTCAATCTCTCATTGAATGTGACTTCTCTACCTTATCCCCTTACTGAATCCCATATGAGGCTACTTTTTTTTATCATTTAAGTACTTTACATAATGATAAAATGTATCCTAAACTAGAGTAGTTATAGGTAACTTGCAAATCCCCTTGAAGACACAATTGATGCACTCCACAATGTTTGTGTAAATGTGTCCATTTATTTCAATGTCTATTTTTTGGAATCTGCATCATATAATCATACACTTCTTCATTAGCCATGTGGATTTACTCAAAAAGTTCTTTAAACCTCCATCGATCTGGCACATATTGTAAAAATAATTGATTATATTTCACATAAATTGATTTTATCTTTATGTTAAAATAGTGAAAAACAACAAAGACGTTTTTTACCAAGTCTCATGATTACCTTTTTCATAGGCTCATTATAGAATGTTTTTCTCACATTGCTAGAAATGTGTCTAATGTAGTACTGATGATGTGAATTTGGGGGTCTCCATGTATTAGGGTACTCATTTATTACCCCATTGATTTCCCGATGCCGATCGAATATCAAACAAACACCATGAATGCTGGTGAAATGGTTGTTGATACATGCCAAAAGCTAACTCCATGATTCTTAGTTTTCATTATCCACAATGGTAAAGGAAAGTGAAATAGGTGATTTATTTCCTTCTTGGGTTCCTAAAATCAATAATAAGTCCTTTTATTTTCCATATAGAAACATTCCATCAATCTGTATGAATGGTTTACTGAAACGAAATGCAAAGATGTTAAGGAGGAATGCCCAGAACAACTGATGAAATTGAAAATGAGATGGATCAAGTCAGTTATATTCAGGCACATTTTCATTCTTATGAATATGGAACAAAACTTGGTTTTTATATATCATTATGGATATTAATTTTGGAAACACCCAATACGAGTCATCCCAATCACCATAGACCTTCACAGTTTCCTTCTGTTTCTCAATCCATGCCTTATTATAAAAAATCTTATAACTGAAAGTCTATTGTATCCAATCTTTCAAAATGGATATAGGAACATCTTGACGTTTCCAAATCATATTGAAAATAATTGATGACACAAATTCAGCATCCAATGAGGTATGATATTGTGTTAGGTTTGTCTTAACACAAGTATGAGCTGCCTCAATATTTGAGATTCTCCAACCTCCAAATAAAATGTATGAAATCACCCTCAAGAGGAATCTATAATCATCTCCATATATGTCACAGTGTAGGATTTATTTTTTATGGCCTAATTTTTGAACCATATATCTACAATTCCTCTCAATGTGAAATATCTCTAGCGTGTTTTTTAATGAATCTTTACTTAGAAAATCCCTTCCAATATATAAGTTTTTGTCCAGCTCACTAAACTGATCTGGTACAAATATAGGAAACTCATTATAGGGAGTGAGAACATCACCATCAAATTCAGGAAAACATGTCATTGCTTCTGACCAATATGCAAAGAGTGGTGTATGATTTATTGTGGGTCGAGGTTGATGTATAACTAATGCATTTTTGGAATATTCCTTTCCAACTTTTGATGCTCCCTCTTCATCATAACTATTGTCACCATCTGTTCTATAATTACAAAAATCCTCATTGTAAGTCGTATTTACATGTATATCTAGGATATCATCTAGTTTTTCCTCTTCTGCATCATTTGGAGTAGGCTCAATTTCATGGGGCAGACCATTTTCAGCCACTCTTGTAAGTCTACGTATTCGTACAACATGATGTTGTTGTTGTACAGTATAAACATCAACATATGACTCCATCATGGTACCATATGACTATTGGGAAAATAAATTTATTTATTGGACCCACTTCGCATCATCAACCAATAGACAAGATAGATTCAACAGTGTAGCCAGGAATTGCAAATGTCTATAGCTCATAGACTTGATCTCTTGATCATGTCCCAGATTTAAGGAACTAAAAATTCTGTTTTGAATTTCACTTAGGGTTACACAATCAGCTATACTGATCACTATTTTTGGTTGTGTACTATAAGAAGCTCCATGCTTAGTTTGAATAACCTCTTATAGTAATAAACATAGGAAAACATGACTATCAACATCAAAAATGTGTTTTGATCAAGACTTAGATAGTGAAAATAATATTAACAATGGTGGTTGATCGTATAATATTTATCATACTAAAATTTTAGAATGTATTTTTATACCCTAAAATATTATACTAATGTTTCATTATATAAATTTTATTAGAATATAAGTCACAGAATGTTTTGGAAACATAGGTAAAAAGAATAGAAAGCATAATATTAGTTTATTTATCATTGATAAAATGGAAATTATGATCATATAAAGTGAAATTTAGAAGAAAAACGCATTAAATAACACATATATTCTTTACAACATACAAGAAATACCTTGAAAATTTTCAATAGAACATAGTTTGGATGAGATGAGCCTCACTTCTGAAATGAGGTAAAATCTATCTTATTTTCAATTGATAGCTTAATAACATCTTCTAAAGAGATTTAATTAACTTTTGAATTTTAAAAATCTTTTGGCCTTCTAAGAACATATCTTATATTTCATCATAGATTTCATTAAAAGGCTAAAAGATTCTGATAATTCAAAAGTTAAGTAAATCTATTTAGAACATGTTATTAAGCTTCTAATTGAAAATAAGTTGGATTTTACCTCATGTATGAAGGGAGTCTCATCTCATCCAAACCATGTTCCATTGAAAAATGTAAAGGTATTTCTTGTATGTTTTAAATCATTCATGTTTTATTTAATGTGTTTGTTCTTATCCATTTCACTTTATATGATCATAATTTTCATTTTATTAATGATAAGTATTATTAACTAATTATATGTATTCAATTTTTAATCCTAAATTATTTATTAATTAATCCATACTAAATCATTATTAATAATAACTATTATTTCTAAACTATATAATATTTATAATACTAAAATTTTATAACATCTTCTTATATCCTAAATTATGATACTGATGTTTCTTAGTACATTTTTTCTTTCCCAATTCATTTTATATGATCATAATTATCATTTTATCATTGATAAATATATTGATTTTATGTTTTCTTTTCTTAGTTATTTTAGTAGTTTATAAATAAAATATGAATCATCTAAAGAATATCCCCCAAAAGAGTCAAACCAGGAGTATAGTAAGGCCCGTTATCATGTACCATGTTACCCTAAGTCAAGCTCGGAACACTTTGTTAGAGTTTTTAATCCTAGGTATATCTGTGTCAGAGCCATATCCACTTTTGTGTATCCTGATAGGGATTTGATTTCTTAGATAACCACATAATCTTTATGTTACCAAAATTTTAGAATGTTTAATCCTAATTTATTCATTAGTTAATCTATACTTAATAATTACTAATAATAACTAATATTTCAAACTATATATCTCTAAATAAACTACTTTAGAACTAATGAAACTACTTAATAAATGAAATATTTAAACCTAACTAAATATAATTCAATTAAACAAATAAATAACTTTAAATTAAATTAAAAAAAACCTCTAAATGATGCTTTGAAAAGAACCAGGACTTATTTTAGTCCATCGGATTCACCGCACATGAAAAAGAATTTTTTTAGAGAGAGAATCTTTGGAATGTAGAGAGATGAGTGAAATTAGAATTACGGAGAAGGGAGTGCCCTTTTATAGGGTGTTAAATCAAAGGCGGAAGGGGGGTGTAACCTTTCTCCTTTACATTAGGCACATAGACGCACCCCCACTACTGCCTTTCGCTTTGTCTTTAGAAGAAACGCGACAACCCCGCCCCCACCGCCTTTTCCATGTCATTGATCCGAGGCAAAGGCGGTGGAGGGGGGAGGTGACAGCGGGCATGCCGCCTTTCGACTGAACTAAAAGGTCGTATCAGGCCTGCTACCTTTCAAGAATATATTTAAAAATATTTTTAACCAACACATTTAAAACTAATTCAGAAAACTCATAAAAAACTCAAATAATTTAATTAAAAATATAAATACATGAATTGAATTGGGTACATGAACTGATCTCGAGATTTTTTAGAGTTTTCTATTTTTTTTAAATGTTTTGGTTAAAAATATTTTTAAATATATGATTGAAAGGTGGCAGGCTCACTACTTCCTTTTAGTTCAATCGAAAGGTGGAAGGCCTGCTACCGCCTCCCCCTCGTCGCTACCTTTTCCCCAGATCAGTGACATGGAAAAGGCAATGGGGGTTGGGGGTTTCCGCCTTTCGCCTAAAGACAAAGTGGAAGGTGTCACCCCCTACTGCCTTTGATTTAATGCCCTATGAAAGGGACCCCCCTCCTCACTTCCAATTTCACTCATCTCTCTACAATCCACAACTTCTATCTCTAAAAAAAGTCCTTTTCATGTGTGGTGGATCTGGTGGTATAAAAGAGTCCCGGTTTTTTATGAAGCATCATTTAGAGCTATTTTTTAATATAAAATTCATTTTTATTTAATTGAGTTATTTTTAGTTAGATTTAAATATGTAATTTATTAATTAGTTTAGTTAGTTCTAAAGTAGTTTATTTAGATATATATTTTATGAAATAATAGTTATTATTAGTAATTGTTAAGTATAGAATAACTAATGAATAAATTAGGATTAAATGTTCTAAAATTTTGGTAGCATAAATATTTTGTGGTTATATAAGCAATCAAATCCTTATCTGGATACAAACAAGTGGATGTGGATCTAGCATAGATGTACCTAGGAGTAGCAACTCTGACAAGTTGTTCTGGGCTTGACTTAGGATAATTTGGTACGCAACAATGGGCCTTGATACACTCCTGGTTTGACACTTTTGGGGGATATGATTTAGAAGATTCCTATTTTCTTTATAAAATACTATAATACATAATAAAAGAAAACATCATATCAGTATATTTATAAATAACAAAATGATAACTATAATCATATAAAATGAAATGGATAAGGAAAATTGTACTAAGAAACATTAGTACCATAGTTAAGGATATAAGAATATGTTCTAAAATTTTAGTATCATAAAGATTATATAGTTTAAAAATAATATTTATTATTAGTAATGATTAATTATAGATTAATTAATGAATAACTTAGGATTAAAAAATTAATACATATAATGATTATCTAATAATACTTATCATTGATAAAATGAAAATTATGATCATATAATGTGAAATGGATAAGAACAAACACATTAAATATAAAATTAATGTTTTACAACATACAAGAAATAGATTGAAACTTTTCAATAGAACATGGTTTAGATGAGATGAGCCTCACATTAGAGGTGAGGTAAAATCCCGCTTATTTTTAATTAAAAGCTTAATAACATCTTTTAAAGATATGTACTTAACTTTTGAATTTTCAAAATTTTTCGGCCTTCTAATGACATATAAGATATGTCATTAAAAGTTAAAAATATTTTAAAAATTTCAAATTTATGTATATCTATTTAGAAGATATTATTTTGCTGACAATTGAAAATAAGTTGGATTTTACCCCATGTTTGATGTGAGGCTCATCTCATCTAAACCATGTTCCATTGAAAAATACTAAGGTATTTCTTGTATATTGTAAAGAATTAATGTGTTGTTTAATTTGTTTTTAATTCTACATTTTACTTTATATGATCATAATTTTTATTTTATCAATGATAAATAAATTAATTTTATATTTTCTCTTCTTTTTACCTCTGTTTCCAAAACATTCTGTGACTTATATTATAATAAAATTTTATATAAAGAAACGTTAGTATCATATTTTAAGGTATAAAAAGATGTTCTAAAATTTTATTATAATAAATATTATACAGTCAACCATCATTTTCAATATTAGTTATACTATCAAAATCTTGATTAAAACACATTTTTGACGTAAAGAGTCATGTTTTCATGTGTGTACTGCTATAGAGTAGTTATTCAAACAGAGAAAGAAGCTTCTTATAGTACACAACCAACAACAGTGGTTAGTACATCTGATTGTGTATTCATAAGTGAAATTCAAGACCAAATTCATGGTTCCTTAAATCTGGGAACTGATCAAAAGATCAATTCTATGATCTATAGAAATTTTTAATTCCTAGCTACATTATGCCATCTAGATTGTCCATTGGTTGCTGATGTATAGTGGGTCAAAGCAATAAATTTATTTTTCCAATGGTCAGATGATACCATAATGGAGTTAAATGTTGATGTTTCTACTATACAACAACAACGTCTAGTTATATGAAGATGTATACTTACAAGAGTGGTTGAAGATGGTCTGTCCCATGAAATTGTGCCTACTCCAAATGATTTAGAAGAGGAAAAAATAGATGATATCTCAGATATACATGTGAATCCAACTTTTGATGAAGATTTTTGTAATGATGGAATATATGGTAACAATAGTGCTGATGGGGAGGGATAATCAAAAGTTGGGGGGGGGGGAGAATCATAAGTTGGAGAGGATGATTCTAGAAATTCATTAGTTATATAGAAGCCTCGACCCATGATAAATCATCCACCACTCTTCTCATGTTGATCAGAAGCAGTGAAACATGCACCTGGATTTGACTACAATGTTATTACACCTACAACTAAGTTTCCCAGAGTTCTACCATATATGTTTAGTGAGATGGACAAAACCTAATATGTTGGAAGGGATTTTATAAGTAAAGATCATTAAAAACACGCTAAATATATTTCACATTGAGAGGAACTGTATATATATAGTTCATGAATTAGGCTATAAAAAATACCTCATATGGTGTGACAAGAATGGGGATGATAGTAGATTCATTTTGAGGGTGATTTCAGACATTGTATTTAGAGGTTGGAGAATCTCGAAGATTAAGGTAGCTCACCCTTGCATTCAGCCAAACCTGAAACAAGATAATACCTCATTGGATGCTAATTTTTTGTCCACTATTTTTGTCGAGATGATTAAGACATGTCAAGATGTTCTTATAGCACTTATAAAATAGAGGATAAAATATCATTTTAGTTAAAAGATTTCTTATAATAAGGAATGTATGGTGAAACAAAAAGAAATTGTGAAGGTCTATAGTGATTGGGATGACTCATATTGGGTGTTGTCATAATTTCTAGCCATACTGAGACATAATGACCAAGTTATATTCCATATTCATATGAGAAAACATGTGTCTCAAGATAACCATCTTGATCTATCATATTTTCAATTTCATCAGTTGTTATGGGCATTCCTCTCCTATATCTCTACATTTCATTTCAGAAAACCATTCATACAGATCGATGGTTCATTTCTATACTAAAAATACAATGGATTATTTTTTATTACAGCAACCCAAGATAAAAAAAATTCACCACTTCCTCTTGCCTTTTCCATTGTGGAGAAGGAAAACTATAAATTTAGGAGTTGGTTTTTGCCATGTATCAGCAACCATTTCACCAACATTCAGGGTGTTTGTTTGATATATGATTAGCATCAGGCAATCAACGTGGAAATTAATGTAGACCTTAATACACGGAGACCCCCAAATTCACATCATCGATACTGTATTAGACACATTTCTAGCAATGTCTAGAAAACAGTCCATAATGAACCTATGAAGAATGTAATCATGAGGCTTGATATGCATTTTATTTGTTGTTTTTTACTATTTTAATGTAAATAAAAAATCAATTTATGTGAAATATAATCACTTATGTGTAGCATATGTGACATATAAATAGAGGTTTGAAGAATGTTTCGAACAAATACGCTAGGATAATCAAGAAGTGTATGATTATGTGATGCGGATTCCAAAAGAAAAACGGAAATTATATAATGATTGGGGGAAGAGGTATGGACACATGACCACAAAAATTGTGGAGTGCATCAATGGTGTCTTCAAGGGGCTTTGAAAGTTACCTATAACTTCCATAGTTCATGAGACATTTTATCATTGTGTGAATTACTTTGCTAATAGAAAAAACAATCCTTATATGGGATTTAGAAAGGGATAAGGTATTTAAGGAAAATTCAATGAGATATTGAGAAAACATTGAAGAAGTTTATAGTTATCATGTATGACTTTTCCACTAAGAAGAATCTCGATTTAATGTTCAAGAGCATTCAGACCCCATCACAAATAGCATCGGTGAAAAAATGGTGGCATTACTAGAAGCGAGGCAATGTCAATGTGGAAACTTACAAGACTTATAGTTTCCATGCACACACACCATTGAGAATGTGCCTCTATGAACATATCATGGGAAGTATATGTTGATACAGTGTACCAGATGGACATTATTGTTAACTATTTTTCTGCATCATGGATTCCTATTGGGGAGTTTCAATATTTCCCAATGCCCAAAGGCCAGCTGATAGTGATACCTGACATCAACTAGTTGTGTAAATAAGGGATACCGAAGGCCATTAGGATGTGGAATAAGATGGAATGGCCTCAAGAACAAGGTAAATGTTTGAGATACACCATATGTCATCAAGACAGTCATAACCAAAAATGATTCCCTAACATTGTTGGTTCGTGTTCACACTCTCAACCACAATGATGTATTATCTCCATTTTGATATTCTTATATTGTAAATTATATTTTATTAATATAATATCCTTAATTTTTTATAATTTTTTGAAATTTCAGAAATATTTTCAAAATTCAAAAGTAAATTACATCCTTTTGGAAGATTTCATTAATCTAGCACTTGAAAATAAGATGGATTTTACCTCACTTCTAAAGTCGGGCTCATATCATCCAAACTAAGTTTTGTGACAATGATGAAGATGATGATGGTGATGTAAACCCATCACATAACCAAAAAGAGGAAGAAATCAAAGAAATCAAAGAAAGCAAAAAAGTGAAAAAAAGAAAGAGAAGAGGATACATTAACGCATAATCAATTTGTACATGGATAAACTATAAAGAAAGTGTGAGAAAATAATCATGAAACATACCATCATCTAGGAAATGAAAAATAAATTACAAATCACACCATTTTGCAATCAACTTTTAGATAACAAATAAAAAAGGTTTTTATGTATATATAACTATATCTTACAAAACACCATTTTCTAGGTAAAAACATATCTAAAAAACACTTTCTAAATATTCTTTGAGAAATATGAAGAAATTCACTTTTATTTTGGTAAAAAATAACTTCATAAAACAATGTGAATAAACCTATAATGTATTACATTCTACAAGTCATAACATTCTGTTAACCATAACGTTATATTTACATTTTACACTTACGACTCATTTCATTTTTTTACATACAGATGGAGGATAATATACTACTAACTGAGCAAGCTAGGCATGTTTCCTAGGATGTACTAGAGGGTGGTGACGTTCAACAAATCAGGGTGAGTCAAGTTCACGGTATTCATCACACACTGCCTCCACCCTCCATTACACCATACCTACATCATGGTGGCTTCTATAACATTTTAGTATCTGATTTCTTATTTATTGACCAACGCATGATTTCTACCCTCCTAGAGAGGTGGTGACCAGAGACACACACACTCCACCTAAATGAAGGAGAGATGGCCATCACCCTCAAGGATGTGGCAGTTATTCTCAGTATTCATATTCAAAGGGGAAGCCGTTATTAGACTCACCCGTGTAGACATGACCAACCTAGTTCAGAGATTTCCAGATGTCAGCATTTTTGGCGACCCTAGGGATATAGATGGTGGGTCTATTTCTATGAGTTGATGTAATGACCCACATTTTGAACCAGACAAAGAACCGAGGGAATTTGAACATTTCAATTAGTGAACCGGTTATTTTTAGAATCGGACTTTGGAATGACATTCTGAAGGTTTGAACCCCTATTTTTAATGTTTTTGGGGTTGGGAGAAGGCCCGAGAAGGTCCCCGAGTGTCTCGAGGTGTTTTGGGTGCGTCGTACCTGAAGTAGGATGGTTTTTAAAGGAATAACAGAAGGTGCATAGTTGGCACATGGCCTCCCAAAACATGCGGCCCAAACCGTGCGACCTAAAATAGGGAGGCAGAGGAGTCCGCACGTCCTTTGCACAGTTTCCCCAAACCATGTGGCCAGCCCGTACGTGGTGCCCTGGGTGTTCATGGGGGTGTCGCACGGTTTGCGCACGGTTTGGAAAAATGTGCGGGATAAACTGTGTGCCACGACATGTTTAAGGTTTTGGGATATTTTAAATGGTTTTAAAATTAATTAAAAAAATAAAACCTAACTAAGCACTCCCTCCCCTTTCACTCATCCAGACCCGCACCCAGGGAGGGATCCCCCTCAAGCCGCACGCAAGCCTCCTCCGCGTCCTCCCCTTCTTCCTCCGGTTCCTCTTGATTTTTGGAGGTTTCTTCGTCCAAACTTATAGGCAACACCTATTCCCTAGTCTCCTCCCCTTCTTGGCTGAATTTAGGGCTTCACTTTTCCCTAATCTTATTCGGTCGTACACCCTAGTTTTGGGGTTGTTGTTCATTTCAGGTTATCCTTTATTTCTTTTGTTGTAAGGGGATGTAGAAGGTCCCTCTGAACCTCGTTGGTGTGCGCACGACATCCACCGCTGAAGGTGAGGCAGATTGCGGTTGTTTCGAATATCTGGGTTGTTTCTGAGGTAAGGGTTTTCTACAGTTGGTTGTTTCGTAGCTTCCAATTAATGTCTTTAGTTGTTTAATAGGTTCCTGGTTTGTTTCCCATAGTGCATTGGACCTTTGGAGTTGGTTTCGCTTTGATGGAGCTTAGGCAGCTCACCTGCGTAGGCATAGGTACGTATTTATTTGTACATGGGTTCCCCCGATATGCGTATATTCATGCATGACAACGAATATACATGTACAGGGCTAGTTGTCCCTATTGAATATATAAAAGTGCCTACGCAGGTGACCAGAGATAGGCTTATGTGTATAAGCATATGTGTAAGGATCCTCTTGCGCACGCTCATGGCCATGCAGAGCATGTGAATAGAGGCCAGGTGTCCTTATACGTATGTGAAATCACATATTCTTTGTGAGGGGAGCAACAACGGTAGCTTTAGTTATAAATCTCCAAGAGTCGGAGTGGACGGATGGATCCACCTTGAGGTAGGGTCCCTCTCTTACCTTTTTATTTAAAGTGAAGTTTAAATGAGTTAATTTATGCACCACCTTAGTACTTTAATTCTTCAAGTTAGTCTTGAGTAAATGCTTTTGTGAAAACCGTGTGAATTGTAGGAACAACATAAAAGAGGTTGTTTGTCACTAAACCAACAATTTAATAATAAAACCCCTCGATCAGAGGTGTGTTGTCTTCAAGATAAAAAGAAGTAAGTAGAAATTTATGCTTGCCTACTTTGCCTTGCCTTTGTGATAATTACTGAATGGTATGTTTGGATACCTGTTTCTTCTTTGTTGAATTTTCCCAAGTGGGAAAATGCTATGTTTCCATAATGCCTCACTTTGCACCTGAACCTTGGACTATAATTTCCCTTAAGATAAGGGGTTAAATGACTTTTATTAGAATGGATTAAATGAGATGGTGGAAACTAGGTGCAATGACTATGAAGCTGGCATTATTAATCATCCTTCCAGGTTTAGAAAACTAGATGGAATGCCCCTCACGGGGAACCCTTTCCCAATTTTCCATGTTTAGGAAAATTGGATAAAATGACCTTGAATAGGGAGAGTGCGCTGAATCACATAATTAATGGGTTGGGTTGTGAATTTGATATGGTTAATTGAAGCACGTAAGACGTAATGCCTTATGTGTTGTTTGATAAGTATGGATGATGGTTTAACTGAATAGCACACTAGAGAGGGTTAGAGCATGACCCTAGTGTTTATTGTTATGATTGTGAATGAGTACCATAATTGATTATGGGTGTTTGTGAATGTGGAATGTCTGTTTGAAATGCATAAGAGGTACTGCCTTATGCATTGTAATATAATGATGATAATGAATGTGTGTGGTTATGGATGAGAGGAATTCATACCCCATGCCGTCTACTTTGAACGATTATGGATGGGAGGCATTCACACCCCATGCCATCTGCTTGGACGATTATGGATGGGAGGCATGCATACCCCATGCCAGCTTACTTGAGTATGGGTAAGAGGCATGTCTACCCCATGCCAGATGAGACCTCTATACATGTATGTAAGGGAGGCATTTATACCCCTTTCCAATTGACTTATAGGGATGAGAGGCATTCTTACCTCATTCCCACTAATCATGATTTATGGAAGGGGGAATTCATACCCCTTTCCAGTTGACCGATAGGGATGAGAGGCATTCGTACCTCGTGCCCACTAATCATGATTAATGGAAGGGTGGAATTCATACCCCTTTCTAGTTGACCTATAGGGATGAGAGGCATTCATACCTCGTGCCCGCTATCTTGAGCTGATGGGTGGAAGGCATGATTACCCCATGCCATATTTTATAAATATTTACATATGTAACTGTAGTGGCATGATCAGACTGATATCCCGGCAACGAGCTGAAGTTGGTATAGCCGTCAAGTTTCCTTGGGAAACCTGGATGGGTGTTTTTATTCTATTTTGTTCTGTTTATTGAATCCTACTATACCTGCTTCCTGCTTTAATTAATATTACACTGTCTGGATTGGGTTAGACACTAGTGGTTCCGACTTACAAAGATTATTATCTCACACCCTACTCGGGCCGCCATTGCACTAGGGTACCCAAGTAGACCTCATTGCTTGCAGGACCTAGGTTGTGTGTTGTGCTGTTTGTACCCGAGGAGTTAGGAGCAAAGGACCAAGCGTGGGATTTGGATGCTTAGGAGATCACCCGTCGGGCCTTACTATCTTTTCATTATTCTTTTGTATTTTATTGAAATCATGTTGTATTGTGTACTGATTTCCATATCTTTATCATCATCCTTATATTGTGACAACTTGCATTGGACACCTTGTATAAAAATGATTACTATTTGTCTTTTGCTGCTGTTGTTCATTGTTTATCTATTACTGCTTCTACTATTGAATGTTATTTACTCTGATATATCATTTTTCAACTCTGATAAGAGGGTATAGTCTCCCCCCTATCACCTCCTGAGACCCTCGTTGCTAATCGGTAGCCTCTGGCATACGGGGAGACACTCTTGAGGCCATGTGGTGACCGGTCCAGCCACTGGTTTGCTGGTGAGCCAAGCCGAGACGTTATAAAGTGGTATTAGAGGAGTTTTCTCTTCTGATTTGTTTTACTATATGGAAACATTAGACAGGGATAGGAATAAACTAGAATTTGGTAATGAGCTGTGTCCAGTATTGGCCACCCCGTGCACAGGGAAAATCCAAATTGCCTCAAATGGAATTATGGTTAAATGATTTTGATTATTACGGTTGATTTGATTTCACCATTGGGTGACACACATGATTTATATTGATACTATTGATGCAATTTTGGGCTCTATTTCTGTTTCAACTCGATGATATGAGGGTATTCCATCTCATGCATCGTATAGGAACATTGTTAGAAATCACATGCCATGCCATCTAGGATGCATTAGTAATGCCTTCTGTTGTGATAGGTCTTGTGGTAATTCTTCTATGCTTCTGTGATATAGCATGTGTTGTGTTACTGCTTACGATAACATGCTGTTTTTGATCAAAAATGAAATTGGTTTCTTTTTATAAATTAAGTGATTGCGGTTACGACAAGATCCAATTTTCAGTTGTAAGGTGTATGGGAGCCTTATAGCTGGGAAAGGGTAACCTGTGTAATCAGATTTCCAAAAAATGGCTGCTAAAGTCAAATTGTAAAATGAGTTTGGTTTGGATTAAGTAGAGCCAAATTCCAAATTGTAAAGTGTATGGGAGCTTTACAGATTGATAGGTGGCCACCCATATAACTGGATGATTTCTTTGAGCATTTTTATTTCTGGAATTTACTTTTTTCATTTAATGGGAACCAATTTTCAATTTATGGAGTGTATGGGAACTTCATGGGTTGGGAAACGACAACCCATAAGGAATGTAATGGTAGGATGATTTGTGTGATGTTTATATGTGTAAAAGCTATTTGATTTTGATAGGAAATGTTTTGTCTTGTTGGGACCCTCATAGGTTGCCTAGGGGTTAAAGGGAAGTTGGTTGAAACTTTCCTGTTATGCTTTGAGCTGTTTGATAATTTGATCAAGTGCCTATTGAATTTTTGTTTGGAAAAGGGTACTTGATGTGTTGAATTTAATCTCTTAAAGTGATTAAATAATAAATGTGAATAAATATAAATGACTTGGAAAAAGGATCCTGTAGTGGTGTCCTCTGTTGAGACCTCGTTTGTGGGTAGGTTAAGTCTTTCTTGTGAGTGCCTTGGAACGAAACCTTACGCGTTTTTTGTAGGCTATTTTTTTAGAAATAACCTTAAATGTTAGGATTTGATCCCAATGATTTTTTTGGGCATGACCAAGTGCTTGGATCGGTGCTTGTTTTTCAAGAGGGGCTAGCTCGTGGTAGGTAGCGCCCTTAGATCTTATGTGCTTGGCTTGTTTGATGAGCTTTCTGAAGTTTGGTACTGTTCGGGTACCGTTGTCTCATGTAGGACTTCCAGTTCTAATGACACCCATGTTTGGATGGGTGGTCATGCTTCTTTTGATCTTGTTAATGGTTTCAGTATCGGGTAATGCTCTGTCTTAGTTGGTTGGACATGCCTCAGGCATGGTCGGTTTCCTTGTTGGTCGTTTGACCCTTTCTTTTGTGCAGTAATGGATGACTTGACATGTCATCGTCCAAGCGAATGGTCTTATGGGGAAATACGACATTTGGCTATATCTCTTATGATGTTGTGTACGGTCTTAGGTCAACTCCGTGGTAGAGCGACCTGAGCGTTTTAGAATCAAGTTGTCCCAATGCTCAAGATGATTTTCAGAAGACTCAGGTGGTTGACACGCCGGTCTTGTTGCTTTGGATTCCTTGTACGATGGACGTGGTGATCGTGGCTCAGAGGAACGACACACGTCCATTCAGTTAATTATGAACAAATTTGCTTATGAGAAGCTTTTATTTCTCCTTTCGATGATTCCGACCCTTCTAAGGTGGGAAGCTTCATGCCAGTTGAGTAAAATGTGTCCTTCCGAGTAGAAGGAACATGCCAAGAAAGGCCATCTTGAAAATGGTTGGGTTTTGCTCGAATGATTTTGGGTTTTGGTGGTAAGGTTGATCAACGAATGCCTCTTGTGGGAAGAGGCATCATGGTCGGTTGAAATGTTGATGCATCGGCAGGTGAAGCCGAGTTTCTTCTTTAGAGTTGACCATGGGTGGTTCGACTGATCTTCTTTCCAGTTTTGGGGTATAAAAAACTGGAATCCATTTTCCATCCTCTTAGTGTACTCTGCTACGCGACGAGCTTATCCCCTATCTTGTTTTCATCCTGGATGTGTTAAGAGTGCATCGATCTTACGCCGTGCTAAAATTTTAATAAGATGTTGAGCTTGGTTGGTTGTTCCCTTTCGGCGTTGCACGCTGCATGCGTGGTTTTGTTCGTGGTTTGATCTTTGAGACATCACTGAGAGTTGGGTATGAGCTTTTCAGTGAATGTCCTCATGGTGAGTGTGGGATGACTTGGGAGCAGGCATCATTGTTCAGCTTGTAAAGCGCCGACCGCCTAAGCTGGGCGTCTTCTTGAATAGTCATTTGGAGTGGCTTGACTCTTTTCCACTTGGGTTTAGAGTTCGATGGGAAAATTGACCGTTTGATCGTTTCAAAATCATGCTAGGTGCGTCATTGGAACACTTAGAGCGTGATTTTGAAAGACAGTTCAAAAGGTGGTGGAGCTGTGGTTTGAGTCTTGTCCGTTTAACGTGAAAAATCTAAGGTTGGAAGTACCTTTTTTTGGTTGCTTGACAAGATGACGATGTGATTGTGTCTCTAGTATGATGGGCTCGGGTAAGAGCTTTCATGTTTGTTCGGTGGGAAAACGAGCGTTGGCTCGGGTGTTGACGACTGAAGTGTTGTGTGCTTAAGTGGATGATCATGGAGCGTGAATGTTTGGAAAGGTAACACAATCGTTGAATGAAGCTTCATGACCCTTGTAGGTTGAATGAAGTGTGCGTTGTTCCCAAGGGCTTCTCGGGGACAAGAAGTTCTATGGTGTGAAGGTTGTAATGACCCGCGTTTTGAACTGGACAAAAATCCGAGGGAATTTGAACTTTTCAATTACTGAACTGGTAATTTTTAGAATCGGACTTCAGAATGAGGTTCCGAAGGTTTTAACCCCTCTTTCTAATGTTTTTGGGGTTGGGAGAAGGCCCGAGAAGGTCCCCGAGTGTCTCGAGGTGTTTCGGGTGCATTGTACCTGAAGGAGGCTGGTTTTTAAAGGAATAACAGAAGGCGCACAGTTGGCGCACGACCTCACAAACCATGCGGCCCAAACCATGTGGCCTAAAATAGGGAGACAGAGGAGTCCACACGGCCTGCACACAGTTTCCCCAAACCGTGCGGCCAGCCCGTGCGTGGTACCCTAGGTGTCCAGGGGGTGCCCCCCAGTTTGTGCATGGTTTGGCAAACCATGCGGGATAAACCGTTCACCGCAACATGTTTAGGGATTTTGGGATATTTTAAATGGTTTTAAAATTAATTAAAAAATAAAACCAAAATAAGCACTCCATCCCCTTTCACTCGTCTAGACCCGCACCCAGGAATGGATCCCTCTCAAGCCGCGCGCAAGCCTCCTCCACGACCTCCCCTTCTTCCTCTGGTTCCTCCTAATTTCTGGAGGTTTCTTCATCGAAACTTCATGGTAATCCCTCTTCCCTAGTATCCTCCCCTTCTTGTCCAAATTTAGGGCTTCCCTTTTCCCTAATCTCATTCCCATACACCCTAGTTTTGGGGTTGTTGTTGATTTCGGGTTTTCCTTTGTTTTGTTATAAGGGGATGCAGAAGGTCCCTCAAGACCTCGTTGGTGTGCGCACGACATCCGTCGCCAAAGGCGAGGTGGATTGTGGATGTTTCGAACCACCAGGTTGTTTCCGAGGTAAGGGTTTTCTACCATTGGTTGTTTCGTAGCTTCCAATTAATGTCTTTAGTTGTTTTAGAGGTTCCATGTTTGTTTCCCGTAGTGAGTTGGACTTTGGAGTTGGTTTCGCTTTGACGGCGCTTAGGCGGATCGCCTGCATAGGCATAGGTACGTATTTATATGTATGTGGGTTCCCCCGATATGCGTATATTCATGCATGGAAGCAAATATACACGTACGGGGCTAGTTGTCCCCATTGCATATATAAAAGTGTCTGCGCAGGTGAGCGGAGACAGGCTTATGTGTATAAGCATTTGTGTAAGGATCCTCTTGCGCACGCTCATGGCCATGCTGAGCGTGTGAATAGAGGCTAGGTGTCCTTATACATATGTGAAATCACATATGCCTTGTGGGGGGATCTGCAACAGTACCTTTAGTTAGAAAGCGCCAAGACCCGGAGTGGACGGATGGATCCACCTTGAGGTAGGGTCCCTCTCCTATCTTTTTATTTAAAGTTAAGTTTAAATGAGTTAATTTATGCACCACCTTATTTATTTAATTATGAAAGTTATTCGTGAGTAAATGCTTCTGTGAAAACCATGTGAATTGCAAGAACAAGGTAAAAGAGGTTGTTGGTCACTAAACCAATGATTTAATAATAAAACCCCTCGATCAGAGGTGCGCTGTCTTCAAGATAAAAAGTAGGAAGTAGACATTTATGCTTTCCTCCTTTGCCTTGCCTTTGTGATAATTACTGAATGGTATGTTTGGCTGCTTGATTCTTCTTTGTTGAATTTTCCCAAGTGGGAAAATGTTATGTTGCCATAATGCCTCACTTTGCACCTAAACCTTGGACTGTAATTGGCCTTGAGATAAGGGGGTTAAATGAATTTGATTAGAATGGATTAAATGAGATGGTGGAAAATAGGTGAAATGACTATGACGCATGCATTATTAATCGTCCTGCCAGGTTTAGGAAACTAGATGGAATGCCCCTCATGGGGAACCCTTGCCCAATTTCCCATGTTTAGGAAAATTGGATAAAATGACTTTGAATAGGGAAAGTGCGCTGAATGAAATAGTTACTGGGTTGGGTTGTGAATTTGATATGGTTAATTGGAGCACATAAGAGGTAATTCCTTATCTTTTGTTTGAAAAGTATGTATGATGGTTTAACTGAATAGCACACTAGAGAGGGTTAGAGGATGACCCTAGTTTTTATTGTTATGACTATGAATGAGTACCATAATTGATTATGGGTGTTTGTGAATGTGGAATGTCTGTTTGAAATGCATAAGAGGTACTACCTTTTGCATTGTAATATAATGCCGATAACGAATGTGTGTGGTTATGGATGGGAGGCATTCATACCCCATTCCATCTACTTTGAATGATTATGGATGGGAGGCATTCACACCCCAAGCCATCTTCTTGGATGATTATGGATGGGAGGAATCCATACCCCATGCCATCTTACTTGAGTATGGGTGGGAGGCATGTATACCCACGCTAGATGCGACCTCTATACATGTATGGAAGGGAGGCATTTATACCCCTTTCCAATTGACTTATTAGGATGAGATACATTCTTACCTCATGCCCAATAATCACGATTGATGGAAGGGAGGCATTCATACCCCTTTCCAGTTGACTGATAGGGATGAGAGGCATTCTTGCCTCGTGCCCACTAATCACGATTTATGGAAGGGAGTCATCCATACCCCTTTCTAGTTGACCTATAGGGATGAGAGGCATTCATACCTCATGCACGCTATCTTCAGCTGATGGGTGGGAGGCATGCTTACCCCACGACATCTTTTATAAATATTTACATATGTAACCGTAGTGGCATGATGAGACTGATATCCCGACAATGAGCCGAAGCTGGTATAGCCGTCAGGTTTCCTTGGGAAACCTGTATGGGTGTTGTTAGTCTATTTTGTTCTGCTTATTGAATCCTACTATAACTGCTTCCTACTTTAATTAATATTACACTTTCTGGATTGCGTTAGACACCAGTGGTGTTGGTCTACTAAGATTATTATCTCACACCCTACTCGGGCCACCATTGCACTGGCGTACCTGAGTAGACCTTATTGCTTGCAGGACCTAGGTTGTGTGTTGTGCTGTTTGTGCTTGAGGAGTTAGGAGCAAAGGACCAAGCAGGAGCTTGGGATGCTCAAGAGATCGCTCGTCGGGCCTTGATGTCTTTTCTTTATTCTTTTGTATTGTATTGAAAGCATGTTGTATTGTGTACTTCTTTCCATATATATATCATCATCCCTGTATTGTGACAACTGGATTTGGCCACCTTGTATAAAAATGATTATTATTTGTCTTCCGATGCTGTTGTTCATTGTTTATCTATTACTACTTCCACTATTGAATGTTATTTACTCTGAGATACCACTGTTCAACTCTGATAAGAGGGTATAGTATCCCCATTATCACCTCCTGAGACCCTCGCTGATAGTCGGCAACCTCTTGCGTATGGGGAGACATGCTTGAGGCCATGTGGCGACTGGTCCGGCCACCAGTTTGATGGTGAGCCGGGCTGGGATGTTACAGTTGACCTGAGAGACTATTTCTACATTTATCTAATGATGCTGATGACTAGACTATCATAGGTCATGCCCATGCATATATATTATAGATCATTGGAGGGAATATGTGCACTGATACTCGGTTATGCATGTGAACATGATGTATCTAGGGCTGCTGGAGGAATTTGATTGGGTTGGGACGTATAGTTGGGGATCTGCGTGCTTGGATTACACTTACAGAGCATTATGCATGATATGATACAGAGACCCTAAGGATCTCGGGGGTTGCATCATCCTTATTCAGACATGGGCATCAGAGAACATATCCAAACTCTATCTCGATATTGGTGGTGATCTATTGCCTATAGAGGTGTTGGAGGACGCTCTATATGGACGCTGGTATGATCACTCATCTCTATTGGTTTCTGATTCTATTAGGTGTTATTGAATTTAATTTCTTATTATTTGTCACTTTCAATGTTGTATTTTAAAGGTTGACTTAGAAACTTTAACGACCCAATATTTTTCAATGAAAATTCCTTTCTTATAAATATGTCATAATCACATGAAATGACAACATAATTAACTACTAAGTGTTATGTGACCCTTAAAACATTTGTTTGACACTTTTTTGATGTGAATTTCGAAAATCTGACATACACAATTGTGATCAGTAAGTTATTTGGAGTCCAATAATAAAAACGTAATTTTTAGTGAATAGTAACCTACCCTTATGAATAGTAACATACCATTATGAATAGTGATATACCCAAATGAATAGTAACCTTACCTGTGATAGTATATAAATAATATTCAAATGAAAGTATGGTATACCTATGCTTTGGAATAAGTAACAGAATGTTTTAAAACTGTTGTTTTTAGAATAAATTAGAATTTTAATTAAATATTAAAGTAATCATATTTAAAAAATTATTTTTGAAAAATGGACTTCATTTTTGGATTCTACAGATAGAAAATTGGTTGGGGTGATTTTTTGGTATTTTTTTAAAATACTTGAATTTTTTATGAATAGTGAAATACCATAATTTACAAAATAAGCTAAATAAGATAATTATAGAGTCTTGCATGATGTTATGCTGATGTAAGACCAATTGGTCTGAGATCACATGATAAAATTACTGTTCTTAGTCAAGAAAGACTCACTGTTCCTTGTCTTGTGGGGAAATAATAAATTAATGAATTTTATATTAAGAAATCTCTTCTCTCCTCCACTATAAAAACCCCCTCTCACTCCCTCTTCTCTTCACTCCTCTCAAACCTTGTGCCTTCTCCAAATTCTATCCAAATACCCTCCGAACATCCTCTCCCATGTCCATCAAACCTTGTTCTCATTAAAATACCAAAACCTCTCCCTAAAGGCGGCTCTCAAGGAAGCTTGGTTCAAGAGGTAAATTTCTCTTTTCAATTCTTTCTCTTTATTTTCAAGTTCATTTGTTTTCTTTTTATATTACCTCTCCATATGCAAATTTTGTGATGAATCCAATACCTTATATGTACTGTAACTTTTTCATGATAGTGGAATAATATTTCATCATCTCTTTTTTTTACCTTCTTTTATACTAGTAGCAAGAACATCATCCGAGATGTGTCAATTTACCACATTCAAGGACGATGGGATTTCAATTTCAATTATCATTCTCAATTTTGGTCATGAAACCATTCTTGTTATGGTTGAACTAGATTATTATATATGTAATATACCCAATTTAAGGTTCTATAATCTCTTTGTACAAATGGTATTAAGTTATAAGGAAAACAAAGTTCGTTGTAATCAAAACCCACAAATTAACCAAAACATTTATCATTAAAGTTATATATAATAATTAATCCTCATTCCATGTAAAAAAGTTATATAAATTACCAATAAAACCTATTTATATTCATAAATAATATATCATTTAAATTCTAGATATTTACATCCATTCCACATACTTAAAAACAAGTGAACCGAATATGAAAATAAAAAAAATGAACACCCCGAAACGATGGAATTCAATACAATAACTTATCAATAAGGACATAAATGAACTGAACAGAATTATGATAAAATAAATAAATTTCTAATATGTTCTTAAATAAGTTATTAATAAGTATAATTTCATATTATAGGAGCTTAAGTTTGAGATTGGAACACGTTCGGTGTTAAGGTAAGGGTTTTTTTCACCCGAACTTCCATTTTCATTCGGGTTACTTTCATTATCTAATTACCTTAATCAAGTTCTTATTTATTGTTATGTACTCATCATAAATTATATTTTATTATTATATATATTTTTACCAACCATAACCCTTCCTTATTTTATGAATAGTTACACATTTTAAAATGAACTTTCAAAATTGTCTCCGAAATACAAACCCGGTTCAAGGGAATTTCTAAAATTATTACCTATTTTCAAGGGCACTATATAGTCTGTTTTTTTAACCATTATCTTTATAAAATCACTAATTTTATTATTAAAATACTACCTTATATCACTTATGGTTTAATACAAAGGTTTTTTCAAAATAACTCTTCTTTTCAAAATAAAAGTGTATTTATCTCAAAATTTCTTAATGATTTTATAAGAGTATTTTTTTTATTCAACACCCTTGTTGATTCTTATGTATTATTGGGTTTAATCATTTATGAAGTCATCTACCATATTTTATTTAATGGTTTATGACTAACTCTATTGTTTATGATCTATCCTAAAACCATTCACCATATTACTCGGAATGGTTAGTGTTTTATGTTTAATGATTGAGGAAGTTAGTTAAATTTCATATGATAGTTTCAATATGAATGAGTATGTTGTTTATATTGATCCATAATCATATGAGAAATGAATTTGACTTATTATGTGACAGGTGGGGCCCGCTATAGCCCCTCGATTCATTGGTAGGTCTCATGAGACAAACTATGGTCTTGGAACAAGGTCTTGAGAAAATGATTATTTATGGTCCTAACATGAGGCCTGGAAGGTATGGTTATAATGTCCGGAAAATGGGCTTCCCTCATTATGAATCTAGTAATCAAAATTTCACATGGTTATTCAACTAGTAGAATACCCATGATTATGTTTATTTATGGAATTACTTACTCAGATCATATTCATGCCATAATGTGTTCAAGTTTTTGTTAAAGGCACATGTTTTTATGTATTAAACATGCTTAATATGTATGTTATGTTATCTTTCACTGTATTTCTTACTCTTATTTAGAATTTAAGCTCACCCATTTATTATGTTTCATTTTCTCAGGACATGAAGAATGTTATTATGAATGACATGCTGAAATAACCTAGGAGTTATTAATGTTTTCTACGGAGTTTTTATGTTGTATTTCTTTTCAATATGTAATTTTAACTTACGTATGAATCTTGTTTCCAATAATACTAAACTACTCAGTCCTTCGGGATGCTTATTCTTTGTTTATATTACAATGTAATAAAATAAGTCACTGGCTCCGGACAACTGGGGTCGGGTCCTTACAGTTGGTATCAAAGGAAATTTTGTAAAAAACTTGGAAAAAAGATTTAGAAAACGTAGATTTGGAAAGAGTCCCTAAGATAGTCTTTGAGGATAAACATACAAGAACATCCTGGTATTTTGGTAAGGAATAGATTATTTGGATATTTCAAGAAATACATCCCTATATGGATACAATCTGGTAGAGGTGGCTCTGGCATAGATGTACCTAGGAGTAAAATATCTGATAAAGAGTTTCAGGCTTAACTCGAGGTATCCTGGTACACGACAACATGCCTTGCTGCACTCTTGGTTACGACACTCCTGGGGTATATGATTAGGATAATTCATATTTTATTTACAAGCCATTATGAAGGATTTAAATGTAAAATTTTTCTCAAAGAAACCATTTTGTGATTACAGGATTATCCATGCATAGGATTTCAATTTGTGATAAGTATTTTGTTAAGTTAAGATTATGAATTATGATTCATAACCTAATATAGTGTATGCCATTATCTAGAAATAGAGCCTAGTGAAAGGAATGGAAACTGCCCGAATGCACATGTCCCCTGTAGGGACTTTCCTTCGATGCAAGATAATGATGTTGGCTCTGGTGCTGTGACTGGTGCTGAGAAACTCATAACTATACTAGGACAACTTAATCAGGTTATTAATAATAACCTTACCTATATGGAGCATCCAGATCCACCACATAGAGGAGCTATTTTAGATTGATTTATGTGACAAAAACCTCCACCATTCAATGAGACTACAAACCTGTTTGTAGCAGAGTAGTGGTTATATTCCCTAGAGAAGATATTTCTTACCTTAGGATGTAGTGAAAGAGAGAAGGTTGTTATGGTAGTTTATCATCTATCGGGAGATAAGAATCAGTGGAGGTTGTTAATCCAAAACACAAAGGAGGAGGAAGAGATAGAAGAGATGGAATGGAGGGAATTCAAGGAAATATTCTTATAGAAATACTTTCTTCATGAACAACGAGCAGATATGGAAATTCAGTTTTTGAATTTGAAGAAAAAGGAAGATAATAATGTTTCAAAGTATGAAGCTAACTTCACAATGTTATCAAGGAAAGTTATGGAGTACATAGAAAATACAAGGAGTAAAATTGATCGATGCTTTGATGGTTTGAAACCATTCATCTGAAGGGTGCTAGTCTCCCATAATTTCACATCATATGAAGATATAGTTTCATGTGCTATAAGAACAGAAAATGAATTTTTTAAGTCTTGTACTTTAAAGGAAAACAAGAGAGGAAAAGGGATGCCGAAAACTCTATAAAGGTAAATAAGAAAACAAGTAAAAAGGGAAGAGTTAAATTTCCACCCTGTGACAATTATGGGAAGAAACAGCCTGACACTTGCCTAAAGGGAATGAGAGTCTATTACAAATACGGAGAAAAAGGCCACCTAACTTGGGATTTTAAGGGGAATAAAGAAGCTACTAATGTTCAATGCAATAATTGTTGGGAGATGGGACACTATTCTAATGATTGTTCAAAGCATCAAGGAAACAAGTAATAGAAAAGGCCAAGGGAGCAGGGAAAAGTTTATGCGATCAAAACTGCTGATATTGAAGTTCCTAATGATGTGGTGGCAGGTAATTTAATCATATCCTCAAATTTAGCCAATACTTTATTTGATTTTGGATCATCACATTCATTTATATCTTTCCAATTTTCCAGGAAAATTAGATATTTCCAATTTGATTTAATAAAGGAGTTATTAGTCAAAACTCTTAGTGGATGTATCATTACAACAAAGGTGTGTCGATTAGTCCCCCTCATGTCACATAAACGTTCTTTAGTTGCTAACCTTATCATTATACCAATGGTTGACTATGATATAATAATCGATATGGATTAGATATCAAATTATGATGTGAATATCTATTACAAGAATAAGGAAGTTATAATTTTCAGGAATGGTGTAGAATCCCTTATTTTTTGAGCAGAAACCTCACCATGTGATTCTCATATAGATCCAACCCCAGTAGCTTTATTGAATTCAGTTATTGGGGAGGAAGGGAATGAAATAAATATGGATGAGGAGCATAATGTATAGATAGAGGACATACTTATTGTGATATAATATGTTGACGTCTTTCTAGTGGATTTACCTAGACATCCTCTAGAGTGAGAAATTGAATTTTCTATTGACTTAATTTCTAGTTCAAGGCCCATATCAAAGACCCCTTATAGAACTGCCACTGTAGAGTTAGTATAATTAAAGAAACAACTAGGGGAATTGAGTGATAAGGGATTTATTTTCCCAAGGGTTTCTCCATGGGGAGCCCCTATTCTTTTCGTTAAGAAGAAAGATGGGTCTATGAGGTTGTGCATTGACTACATGGAGATCAATGCTATTAAAATAAATAATAAGTATCATCTTCCACAAATTGATGATTTATTTGATCAACTTAATGAAGCCCAATATTTTTCTAAGATTGATCTTCGATCTGAATATCATCAATTGCTTATGAGGAAGGAAGATATTCTAAAAACAGCATTTCAAACCAGGTACGAGCATTATGAGTTTACAGTAATGCCTTTTGGACTAACCAATGCACCATATATCTTCATGGATCTAATGAAAAGATTTTTCAAGGATTATCTTGATGGATTTTTAGTGGTGTTTATTGATGATATCCTCGTATACACTAAAATATATGAAGATCATGATAATCACTTGCGCACTATTCTGAAGACACTTAGAAGAAATAAATTATATGGGAAGTTTAGCAAGTGTGATTTTTGGCTCCAATCAGTTTCCTTTCTAGGCCACATTTTCTCTAAAGATGGTATATTTGTCGATCCTATGAAGACAAATTTTGTTCAAGAATGGACTACTCCAATGAACATAACTGAGGTATGTAGTTTTATTGGTTTAGTAGGTTATTATCGTTGTTTTGTTTAGAACTTCACCCATTTAGCCAACCCAATGACCAAGCTCACATGAAAAGGGGTTAATTTCGTATGGAAAAAGAAATGTGAAGAATTTTTTGAAGAATTTAATAGGATGTTAGTGAATGCTCCGATACTAACCCTATAATCGGAGAATGATGGGTTTGTTATCTATAGCGATGCATAAAAGAAAGGACTTGTTTGTGTCCTTATGCAGAATGACATAGTGATTGCCTTTGCATCTAGGGAGCTAAAAATTCATGAACAAAACTATCCAACTCATGAATTAGAGTTAACAACAATAATCTTTTCTCTAAATATTTGGAGGAATTACCTTTATGGAAAAATTGTGAGATATATACAGACTATAAGAGTTTGAAATATATCTTCTCACAGAAAGAAATAAACATGAGTAAAAGGAGATGGATTGAGCTACTCAAAGATTATGATTGCATAATACACTACTACCCGGGGAAGGAAAATATGGTGGAAGGTGCTTTGAGTAGAAAAGACCATAGAATTATGAACAAGATAAGAGTTAAAAGGGATCTTTTGTTCATGGATCTAGTAAAGATAGATATGGGAATTATCAAAGAAGGTATCACGTCACTATTTTTTCAAATGGTTACCAAACCTTCTTTACTGGAGAGGATAAAAAGTTCTCAGGCTGATGATGAGGAGTTTCAAAAGAAATTAATAGGAAGTTGACGGACTTCGCATATGAAGGTGGCATTTTGAAATTCGGTTAGAGACTTTGTGTTCCTACTATTCCTAAGCTAAATAGGGAACTATTTGATGATGATCATAGCTCTAATTTCTCTATACACCCTGGTATTACAAATATGTATCGAGATATCCGAGAAAATATTTGGTGGGACAATATGAAAAGGAAGATTGTTGAATATACATCAAAGTGCCTAGTATGTCAACAAGTGAAGACTGAGAGGCAAAAGTCTAAGGGGGCGATGCAACCATTACCCATATCATCATGGAAGTGGGACAAAATTACCATGGAATTTGTCACTGGACATACAAGGACATATAGAGAAAACAATGCTATATGGATCGTTGTGGATCATCTTACAAAGAGAACTCACTTTATTGCGATTCGTGAGGAATTATCATTGGATCAACCTGCGCGGATTTACATCAAAGAAGTGGTAAGGATGCATGGAGTACCACTATCTATTGTATCCAACTGTGATCCTAGATTCACCTCAAATTTCTGGAAAATTCTCCAACATGATCTAAGCACTGAACTGAACTTCAGAATGACCTATCATCCTCAAACTGATGTCCAATATGAGTGGACTATTTATACACTATAAGAAATGTTGGGAGAATGTTCTATAGAATTAAAAGGAGTATGGGACCAACATATTTCACTGGTTTAATTATCCTACAACAACAGTTTCCACTCGAGCATCTAAATGGAACCATATGAATCCCTTTATGGGAAAAGGTGAATAACACTAGTGTGTTGGAATGATGTTATTGAGTGAAAGTTTCTAGGACATGAAATGGTTGAAGAAATGGTGGAGAATGTGAAAACCATTCAGTAGCATATCAAGGCAGCCCAAAGTCGACAGAAGAGTTATGCAGATAACTGTTGATGAGACCTTGAATTCAAATTTGGAGACCTGATATTTCTACACATATCTCCATGGAAGAAGGTTATGAGGTTTGGGAAGAAATGAAAGCTAGGTCCCAAGCATATCGGCCCCTTCGAGATCCTTGACCGAGTCGGAGTTGTGACATATCGACTGGCACTTCCAACTACCATGTCGAAAATACATGATGTCTTTCATGTATGCCTCTTAAGGAAGTACATACCAGACCCTTCACATGTACTCTCTTTAGAGGTGGTACAGTTGGAGGATGATCCTTCCTATGAGGAGCAGCCAATGAAGATCTTGAATCATAGAGGTAAAGTTCTATGAAACAAGACTACTCATCTGGTCAAGGTATTATGGTGAAACCATAAGTATGAAGAGGCAACATGGGAACGAGAGGAAACAATGAAGTAAAACTACCCCCACCTATTTTTGGAATAGACTGTAAAATGAAATTTTTAGGGAGAGATTTCCGAAGGGGGGAAGAATGTAACGACCCAATATTTTTCAATAAAAATTACTTTATTATAAATATGTCATAATCACATGAAATCACAACATAATTAACTACTAAGTTCTATGTGACCCTTAAAACATAAGTTTGTCACTTTTGTGATCTGAATTTCAAAAATCTAACATACACAGTTATAATCAGTAAATTATTTAGAGTCGAATAAGAAGAAATTAATTTTTGGTAAATCGTAACCTACCCTTATGAATAGTAACATACCCTTATGAATAGTGATATACCCTAATGAATAGTAACCTTACCTGTGATAGTATATAAATAATATTCAAGTGAAAGTACGATATACCTATGCTTTGGAATAAGTAAAAGAATGTTTTAATTTTTTTTTTTATAATATATTATGATTTTAATTAAATATTAAATTAATCATATTTAGAAAATTATTTTTAAAAAATGGAATTCATTTTTAGATTATACACATTAAAAAATGGTTGGATTGAATTTTTGGGATTTTTCAGAAATACTTGAATTTTTGATAAATAGTGAAATACAATAATTTTTAAAATAAGCTAAATAAGCTAATTATAGAGTCATTCATGATGTTCCCCTGATGTAAGCCCAATTAGTTTAGGATCACATGATAAAATTACTTTTCTTGGTCAAGGAAGACTCACCATTCCTTTTCTTGTGAGGAAATAATAAATTAATGAATTTTATATTAAGAAATATCTTCTCTCCTCCACTATAAAACCCCCTCTCACCCCCTCTTCTCTTCACTCCTCTCAAACCTCGTTCCTTCTTTAAATTATTTCCAAATACCCTCCCAACCTCCTATCCCACTTCCAAAAACCCTTGTTCTCATAAAAAAACAAAACCTCTCCCTTAAGGAGGCTGTCAAGGAAGTTTGGTTCAAGAGGTAAATTCCTCTTTTCAATTCTTTGTCTTTCTTTTCAAGTTAATTTGTTTTATTTTTCTATTACCTATCCTTATCCAAATTTTATGATGAATCCAATACCTTATATGTACTGGAATTTTTTAATTATGGTGGAATAATTTGTCATCATCTCTTCTTTTTACCTTCTTTTATACTAGTAGCAAGAACACCATCTGAGATATGTCAATTTACCACATTCAAGGACGATGGGCTTTTGATTTATATTATCATTATCAATTTTGGTCATGAAAGAATTATTTTTATGGTTGAAACAGATTATTATATATGTAATATACCCTATTTAAGGTTTTGTAATCCCTTTGTACAAATGGTATTAAGTTAAAAGGAAAAAGGAGTTAGTTGTAATCAAAACCCACAAATTAACCGAAACAGTTATCATTAAAGTTATATATAATAATTCATCCACATTACATGTAAACAAGTTATATAAATGACCAATAACACCTATTTTTTTCATTAATAATATATATTTTCAATTCTGGATGTTTACATCCATTCCACATACTTAAAAACAAGTGAACTGAATATGAAAATAAAGAAAACGAACACTCTGGAACAACGGAATTCAATACAATATCTTATCAATAAGGACATAAATAAACTAACCAAAATTATGATAAACTAAAAAAATTTCTAATAGGTTCTTAAATAAGTTATTAATAAGTATAATTTCATATTCCAGGAGCTTAAGTTGGAGAGGGGAACACGTTCGGAGTTAAGGTAAGGGTTTTTTTCACTCGAACTTCCATTTTTATCCGGGTTACTTTCATTATCTAATTTCCTCAATCAAGTTATTATGTATTGTTATGTAATACTCGTATATTATGTTTGAGTATTATATATATGTTTACCAACCATAAACCTTCCTTATTTTATGGATAGTTACATGTTTTAAAAGGAACATTCAAAATTGTCTCAGAAATACAAATCTGATTCAAGGGAATTTCTCAAATTCTTACCTATTTTCAAGGGAACTCTATAATCTGTTTTTTTAAACCATTATCTTTATAAAATCACTCATTTTATTGTGATAATATTATCTTACATCACTTATGGTGTAATATAAGTGTTTTTCCAAAAGAACTCGTCTTTTCAAAATAAAAGAGTATTTATATCCAAATTGCTTAATGATTTTATAAGAGTATTTTCATTTGATTCCACACTCTTGTTGATTATTATGTATGATTGGGTTTAATAATTTATGAAGTAATATACCATATTTTATTTCATGGTTTATGACTAAATCTATTTTGGATGATCTTTTCTAAAACCATTCACCATATTACACGGAATGGTTAGTGTTTTATGTTTAATGATTGAGGAAGTTAGTTACATTTCATATGATAGTTTCAATATGAATGTGCATGATGTTTATGTTGATCCCCGCTCATATGAGAAATTCATTGGGCTTAATATGTGATGATTGGATCCCACTATAGCCCCTCGATGCATCGGTATGTCTCATGATAGAAACTATAGTCTTGGTACAAGGCCTTAACAAAATGATTATTTATGGTCCTAGCACGAGCCCTGGACAGTATGGTTATGATGTCTGACATATGAACTTCCCTCTTTATGAATATGGTAATCAAACATTCTTGTGGTTATTAAACTATTAGAATACCCATGATTATGTTTATTTATGGCATTACTTACTCATATCTTATTCCTTCCATAATGTGTTCAAGTTTTTGGTAACAACACTTGTTTTTATGTATTCAACATGAATAATGTTTAGGTTATGTTATCTTTTTCTGTATTTCTTATTCTTACTAATCATTTGATATCAACCCTTTATTATGTTTCATTTTCTCAGGACACGAAGAAGGTTATTATGAATGACATGTTGAAATAATGTAGGAGTTATGGATATTGTCTAAGGAGTTTCTATGTTGTATTTCTTTTCAAGTTGTAATTTTAACTTATGTATGAATCATGTTTCCAATAGTACTAAACTGCCCAGTCCTTCAGGATTCTTATTCCTTGTTTATATACCAATGTAATAAAATAAGGCACTGGCTCTGGGTAACTGGGGTCGGGTCCTTACAGTTGGTATCAAAGGAAGTTTAGTAGAAAAATGGAAACTAGATTTAAAAAACGTAGATTAGGAAAGAGTCCCTAAGATAGTCTTTGAGGATAAACATGCAAGAATGTACTGATATTGTAGTAAGGAATAGATTATGTGGATCTTATAAGAAATACATCCCTATCTGAATATGAGCAGGTAGAGGCGGCTCTGGCATAGATTTACTTAGTAGTGAAAGATCCGATAAATAGTATCAGGCTTGACCTGGGGTATCCTGGTACATGAAAACGGGCCTTACTGCACTCTTGGTTATGAAACTCCTAGGGGATATTCTTAGGATAATTCACATTTTATTTACAATCCATTATGAAGGATTTAAATGTAAAATTTTCCTCAAAGAAACCATTTTGTGATTACGGGATTAGCCATGCATAGTATTTCAATTTGTGCTAATAATTTTGTTAAGTTAAGATTATGCATTATGATTCATAACCTAATCTAGTGTATGTCATTATCTAAAAATGGTGCCTAGTGGAAGGAAAGGAAACTTCGCGAATACACGTGTCCCCTATAGGGATTTTCCTATGATGTAAGATAATGATGTTGGCTCTGGTGCTGTGACTGGTACTAAGAAACTCATAACTATACTGGGAAAACTTACTCAGGTTATGAATAATAACCTTACCCATATGGAGCATCCAGATCCACCATGTGGAGGAGCTATGTTAGATAACTTTATGTGAAAACAACCTCCATCATTAAATGAGACTACAAACTCGTTTTTAGTAGAGCAATGGTTATATTCCCTAGAGAAGATATTTCTTGACTTGGGTTGTAATGAAAGAGAGAAGTTTGTTATTGCAGTTTATTGTCTATCGGGAGATGAAGATCAGTGGTGGTCATTAATCAAAACAAAAAGGGGGAGGAAGAGATATAATATATGGAATGGAAGGACATTAAGAAAATAATCTTAGAGAAATACTTTCTTCGTGAACATCAAGAAGATATGGAAAGGCAGTTTTTGAATTTGAAGCAAAAGGAAGATAATAATGTTGCAAAGTATGGAGCTAACTTCATAAGGTTTTCAAGGCATGTTGTGGACAACATATGAAATCCAAGGAGAAAAATTTATCGATTCTATGATGGTTTTAAACCATTCATCTGAAGGGCGCTATTCTCCTAGAATTTCTCTTTATATGAAGATATAGTTTCATGTGCTATCAAGACAGAAAAGTAATTTTCTAAGTCTTATGACTTGAAAGGAAAATAAGAGAGGAAAAGGGATAACGAAATCTCTAGAAAGGTAAATAATGAAATAGGGAAAAATGGAAGAGTTTAATTTCCACCCTGTGAAAATTTTGGTAAGAAACAACCAGACACTTTTCTGAAGGAAATGGTAGTCTGTTACAAATACGGAGAAAAATCCCACCTAACTCAGGATTGTAAGGGGAAGAAAGAAGCTACCAATGTTCAATGATATAATTTTCAGGAGATGGGACACTATTCTAATGATTTTACAAAGAGTCAAGGAAACATGAAATTGAAAAGGCCAAGGGAGTAGGGACAAGCTTATTCGATCATAAATGCTGATATTGAAGTTCCTAATGATGTGGTGGTAGGTACTTTAATCGTTTCATCAAATTTATCCAATACTTTATTTTATTCTGAATTATCACATTCATTTATATCTTCCTAATCTTCCATTAAAATTAGATATGTCCAGTTTGATTTAATAAAGGAGTTATCAATCAAAACTCATAGTGGATGTATCATTACAACAAAGGCGTGTCGATTAGTCCCCATCGTGACACATAAATGCGCTTTAGTTACTAACCTTATCATCATACCAATGGTTGACTATGATATAATAATAAGTATGGATTGACTATAAAATTATGATTCGAAGATCAATTGCAAGAATAATGAAGTTACAATTTTTGGGAATGGTGTAGAATCCCTTATTTTTAGAGCAGAAACCTCACCATGTGATTCTCATCTAGATCTACCCCCAGTAGCTCTACTGAATTCAATTTTTGGGGAGGAAGGGAATGAAATAAATATGGGTGAGGAGAAGAATGTACATATATAGGATGTACATATTGTGAAAGAATTTGTTGACGCCTTTTCAGAGGATTTACCTGGACATATTCCAGAGTGGGAAATTGAGTTTTCCATTGACTTAATTCCTTGTTCAAGGAACATATCAAAGACCCATTATAGAATGGCCACTGTGGAGTTAGTAGAACTAAAGAAAAAACTATAGGAATTGAGTGATAAGGGATTTATTTTCCCTAGAGTTTCTCCATGGGGAGCCCCTATTATTTTCATTTAGAAGAATGATGAGTCTATGATGTTGTGCATTGACTACAGGGAGATCAATGCTATTACAATAAATAATTAGTATCATCTTCCATGAATTTATGATTTATTTGATCAACTTAATGGAGCCCAATATTTTTCTAAGGTTGATCTTCGATCTGGATATCATCAATTTCTTTTGAGGAAGGAATATATTCCAAAAACAGTATTTCTAACCAGGTACGGGCATTATGAGTTTACTAAAATGCCTTTTGGAATAACCAATGCACCATCTGTCTTCATGGATCTAATGAATAGAGTTTTCAAGGATTATCTTGATAACATTATAATGGTTTTTATTGATTATATCCTAGTATAATCTAAAATATATTAAGATCATGAAAATCACTTGCACACTATTCTGAAGGCACATAGAAGAAATAAATTATAGGGGAAGTTTAGCATGTGTGATTTTTGGCTCCAATCAGTTTCCTTTCTGGTCCACATTGTTTCTAAGGATGGAATATATGTAGATAATATAAAGAAAAAGGTTTTTCAAGAATGACCTACTCCAACGAACATAACTGAGGTACGTAGTTTTATGGGTTTAGCAGGTTATTATTGGCGTTTCGTTCAGAACTTCGCCCGTTTAGCCAACCGAATGACCAAGCTCACACGAAAAGGGGTCAATTTCATATGAAAAAAATAATGTAGAGAATGTTTTGAATAATTGAAGAGGAGGTTAGTGAATTCTCTAATCCTAACCCTACCACCGAGGAATGATGGGTTTATTATCTATAGCGATGCATCAAAGAAAGGACTTGGCTGTGTCCTTATGCAGAATGACAGAGTGATTGCCTATGCATCTAGTCAACATGGGAACTAGAGGATGCAATGAAGGAAAAGTACCCCCACCGGTTTTTGGCATAGATTGTAAAATGAAATTTTGAGGGCAAAATTTCAAAAGGGGGGAAGAATGTAATGACCCAATATTTTTCAATGAAAATTCCTTTCTTATAAATATGTCATAATCACATGAAATCACAACATAATTAACTACTAAGTGCTATGTGACCCTTAAAACAAAAGTTTTTCAATTTTGTGATGTGAATTTCGAAAATATGATATACACGATTGTGATTAGTAAGTTATTTGGTGTCCAATAAAGAAAACTTATTTTTTTGGTGAATAGTAACCTACCCTTATGAATAGTAGCATACCCTTATGAATAGTGATATACCCTAATGAATAGTATCATTACCTGTGATAGTATATAAATAATATTCAAGTGAAATCACAATATACCTATGCTTTGGAATAAGTAAAAGAATGTTTTAAAACTGTTGTTTTTAGAATAAATTAGGATTTTAATTAAATATTAAATTAATCATATTTAGAAAATTATTTTTGAAAAATGGAATTCACTTTTGGATTCTACACATCGAAAAATGCTTGGGGTGAGTTTTTGGGATTTTTATGAAATACTTGAATTTTTATAAATAGTGAAATACCATAATTTAAAAAATAAGCTAAATAAGCTAATTATCGAGTCATGCATGATGTTCTGCTGATGTAATCCCAACTAGTTCGGGATCACATGATAAAATTACTATTATTGTTCAAGGAAGACTCTCTATTTATTGTCCTGTGGGGAAATAATAAATTAATAAATTTTATATTAAGAAATCTTCTCTCTCCTCCACTATAAAAACCCCCTCTCGCTCCCTCTTCTCTTCACTCCTCTCAAGCCTTGTGCCTTCTCCAAATTCTGTCCAAATACCCTCCCAACCTCCTCTCCCACATCCAACAAGCCTTGGTCTCATAAAAAGACCAAAACCTCTCCCTTGAGGAGGCTCTCAAGGAAGGTTGGTTCAAGAGGTAAATTCCTCTTTTCAATTCTTTGTCTTTCTTTTCAAGTTCATTTGTTTTCTTTTTCTATTACCTCTCCTTATCCAAATTTTTTGATGAATCTAGTAACTTATATGTACTGGAATTTTTTCATGATAGTGGAATAAGTTTCCATCATCTCTTATTTTTACCTTCTTTTATACTAGTAGCAAGAACACCGTCCAAGATGTGTCAATTTACCACATTCAAGGATGATGGGCTTTCGATTTCTATTATCATTATCAATTATGGTCATGAAACCATTCTTGTTATGGTTGAAACAGATTATTATATATGTAATATACCTTATTTAAGGTTCTGTATTCCATTTGTACAAATTTAATTAAGTTATAAGGAAAAAGTAGTTCGTTGTAATCAAAACCCACAAATTAACCGAAACAGTTATCAGTAAAGTTATATATAATAATTCATCCTCATTACATGTAACCAAGTTATATAAATGACCAATAACACATATTTATGTTCATAAATAATATATAATTTCAATTCTAGAGATTTACATCCATTCCACATACTTAAAAATAAGTGAACCGAATATGAAAATAAAGAAAACAAACACTCCAGAACGACGGAATTCAATACAATAACTTATCCATAGGGACATAAATGAACTAACCATAATTATGATAAACTAAATAAATTTATAATAGGTTCTTAAATAAGTTTTTAATAAGTATAATTCCATATTCCATGAGCTTAAGTTCAAGAGCAGAACACGTTCGGAGTTAAGGTAAGGGTTTTTTTTCACCCGAAATTCCATTTTAATTCAGGTTACTTTCATTATATAATTGCCTCACCCAAGTTTTTATATATTGTTATGTACTCCTCATAAATTCTGTTTGAGTATTATATATCTGTTTACCAACTAGAATGCTCCTTATTTTATGAATAGTTACACGTTTTAATAGGAAATTTCAAAACTGTCTCCAAATACGAGCCTAATTCAAGGGAATTTCTCAAATTATTACCTATTTTCAAAGGCACTCTATAATCTATTTTTGTAAACCATTATCTTTATAAAATAAATTATTTAATTATGAAAATACTATCTTAATTCACTTCTATTTTAATACAATGGTTTTTCCAAAAGAACTCTTCTTTTCAAAATAAAAGAGTATTTATCTCAAGATTGCTTAATGATTTTATAAGAGTATTTTCGTTTGATTCAACACTCTTGTTGATTCTTATGTATTATTGGATTTAATCATTTATGAAGTCATCTTCCATATTTTATTTAATTTTTATGACTAACTCTATTGTGGATGATCTATCCTAAAACCATTCACCATATTACTTGGAATGGTTAGTGTTTTATGTTTAATGAATGGGGAAGTTAGTTACATTTCATATGATAGTTTCAATATGAATGTTTATGTTGTTTATGTTGATACCCACTCATATGGGTAATGCATTGGAATTATTATGTGATGGGTGGGGTCCGATATATCCCCTCGATGCATCAATAGGTCTCATGAGACAAACTACAGTCTTGGCACAAGGCCTTGACAAAATTATTATTTATGATCCTAGCACGAGGCCTGGACGGTATGGTTATGATTTTAGGCATATGAACTTCCCTCATTATGAAGCTAGTAATCAAAAGTTGTTGTGGTTATTCAACTAGTATAATACTCATGATTATGTTTTTTATGGAATTACTTACTCAGATCTTATTCCTTCCATAATGTGTTCAAGTTTTTGTTAAAAGCGTATGTTTTTATGTATTAAACATGCCTAATGTTTATGTTATATTATCTTTCGTTTTATTTCTTACTCTTACTGTGCATTTGATCTCACCCCTTTATTATGTTTCATTTTCTCAGGATATGAATAAGGTTATTCTGAATGACATAATGAAATAACCTAGGATTTATGGATGTTGTCTAAGGAGTTTCTATGTTGTATTTCTTTTCAAGTTGTAATTTTAACTTATGTATGAATCTTGTTTCCAATAATACTAAACGAATCAATCCTTCATAATGCTTATTATTTATTTATATGCCAATGTAATAAAATAAGGCACCGGCTCTAGGCCACTGGGGTCAAGTCCTTACTGAAACACAACTTCACAAGCATTCTGACACACCACTTGGGGGCATATCATCTCATGTTCGACAGTATCCTACCCCATGAGGTGAGTATATACAATCTATCATTGTCTAAAAACTTTAATAATAGAATCAATTTTGGTTTTTAGTAAGAAACTTTTTTGATAAATCTTACATGTCATTTCAGATTTCATGGATGCCATTGGGATTTATTAGATTAGTTGATAGCATACTGTACTGAGGGACTTCATGATGTTATGTTTGTAGTGTCACTCATTTGCTTTCACATTATTAAGTGGCACCATCCTGATAGAGTCATGCACCGGTTTGGATATGTTCAGCTCATTCCATTTCCATCGGCATAGACATGGAAGCTTCATGACTTGAAGCTGACAGGGAGGCAGGACGAGGACTAATGCCAACGACATGCCAACTGTCTTGACCTTTGGGGAAGATGAGAAGAGCGTCATAACTGGGGTATACCTACGATGCAATTTCATCTTTCATAGTAGGTTGAGTATGATCCATGGTATAGACTGAATTATATGTTGTATCCCACCCACCATGACATATCGCTTTATGATATGGTATGTTAATAAATTACCATTAGTTTGTTTATTAAACTATTTTATAATTCATTATGAATCTATTTACAACATACTCATTCAGAGAAGATTATTAGCATGTTTGATCAAGAGGAAGATGGGGTCGCTAGCCTAGGAGTGATCCATATTGCAGCATAGGCGCAGAGGTCATATTATCAATTGATTCATGAGGGAACCTTCGATAGTCCACCCTAGAGAGTGCAGGGTCCTGCTCCGGAACCTCCTTCAGTTGTTGCTAATGCTGAGGAGCCATGACGATGTAAATCGCATCGTCCTGCATGTGAGCCCTCACCTGTTCCACAGGCAGAGGTCATCCCTTTGGCAGTCCAACCTTAGCCAATTGTGGATGTGCATCTGGAGGCATGTGATCCATCTTTCTTGACAGGATATTTGCAGTTCTCTTCAGCTTCGCAAGCTTGGTTCCCTACTGCGATGATGCCATGTCTTTCTACTACCCTAGTGGAATAAGGATCAAAGCACAATATGACATGCAGTTGACACCTCCTCCCACTGAAACATAGGTGGATCATGCGATGATAGATGTTCCAGTGCCCTATGATTAGCCCTCTCTAGGTCATCAGACTCCACCCCAATACAGAGCTTGGCGATCTCGATACGGGCATACCCTTCACAGACCACCATGTGGGACACAATCCCCTCCCTGTAGACATTGATTGTACTTGTTCATGTATTTTTTTATGTCTAATGAATTGAAGATACTATTATTACAATCATTTATTTTTACATGTTTAGTCACTGTTTCCATTTTCATTAATATTTTAATCAAAATTTATATTTTAGAAGATTTCAAAATCAACTACTTGAAACATTGGAAAACATAGTAAATTTCAAGTAGGTAGCATTAAAAGATTATAAAATATACACTATAAAAACAATCTACATAAAATTTAAAACATAACCTAAATATCTAAAAAATTGTTGAAAATAAAAGGAATTTCATAAATATAATAAATAAATAAAAATGAAAGGAATGTAAAAAAATATTATAAATACCATTGTGATGGTTTAAAACAACACTAATATTTATTTTCAATAAAATATTGATGAATTTGGAACATTATAGATTCAAAATAACCCTATATATTGATCCCCATTAAAATGAATACTTTCTACTGAGCTCTATATTGTCTCTTTATTGGAAAGTGGGTCATTATTTTCAACCAATAACAAGTCACTATCTTTGGTGATTAGAAAACTGTATATTTTCTATTTTATAACATATCTGAGGCTCCTACAGAGTCATTTTGTTTCAAAAAACAACTATTCTATGACAAACTGTGGAATCTGTCCATGCACCAACTTTTGTGTATCATGAGAATCAACTTCATCAAAGCCAATCTTTCTCTAAATGTCCTTGTATAGTATATTCTCTCATTCTAGAAAGGCGGGACATCAGTTGAACACAATTATTTTATCTAAAGGGTTGTATATGTAATATTCTTTAGTTTCATTAGGATATCCTATAAAGACACACTTCATGCCTTAGAGCACTAGTTTGTTTCAAGTGAAGTCATTAAAAAATATCTCAAATCCCCATGCATGTTTGAAAAAACTGCTTCCTTCCAAATCCACATTAAGTATCCATATCCATAACTATATAAGTCATATCATTTTAGGCTATGTGATGGTCTGAATGAATGAAAAAATAAATGTTAAGCCCTAAAAAGTTTATTGTGGGAAATCTATGTTAGGTCCTTCCACCTGGATAATTGACTATGAGATAATTTCTTACCAACGAATCAGTCAAGAGACTGTGCAATTGGATTATTTAATTGATTATTTTTGTTAAAACGGAAAGGGAATCATTTGATGGAAAGAAAAATTAATTCTTCCACATGACTGTCACCAAAGTAGGATCTGAAGTCATTGATTTTTGGAGTAGAATTAATGAACGAAGTATTATTTTATGAGATGATATTCAGATAGAAAGATAATTTTTCTGACATCGAGATTTAATCTTTACGAACACATTAATTATTTTCAAAAGTTGAGATATGGAGAAAAAAACAAGGATATATTCTAGTGAGTTCGAAGAGGATCCATCAACGATCAAACTGATGAAGGTGATGGAAAGATTGAAGACCTTTCGCATTCCACAGACATGAACAATTATGTTTTTAGTGGTCATACATAGTGAATTCAACTGGTGAATCGTTTCTGAGCTTTATCTTGTCTTCATCCAAACTATAATTTCTCTCCATGCATTTGTTTATTGAATAATAACTTGATGTTTGATGATCAATTTCTCTGTCATTATGTTTTCTTTTCTTTTCCCTTCTTTGACCGGTTTATAGCAGATCTACATGTGTTTTTCATCATGTGCATGTTTTTAGCTTAGTCTAGTTAGGAGTTTAAAGATTCACTTTTTTTGTTTAAACTTCTGAATTCTTGATCATGAATTGTAAGGATAGAGGGAGTTCATTTGTGTCTTGGTGCTCGATGATCATTGAGTGATTTAACCAGCTCTTAACGAAAGGACGTTAATAACTGAGATCTTAGTTGTTGACCATGACTTTTCAAACCTAATGAGATTCATAGTTTTAGATTTTGAACTTTGTGTTGAGAGAGTTTATGAAATTAGAATATTTTAAACCAATGAAGAAATTTAAAACTATTATAATCACTAGGGAAAACCATGGTTCCTTTTCAAATATTATTTTCCATTTCTCACACACGAGAAATGGTTTTCTATTGTTTTCATGTATGTTAGTTTAGAAAAATAGAATAGTTTCATTTTGTATCCTAGTAATTTTACCCTAAGAAATATGATAGTAAAAAAATAATAAAATTATGACAAAGAAATGCCTTTAATGCAACCACGTTAGTAGAAAACTCTAGGATATGCTATTCGTGTGTAATTAAGAGTTCAAAAACTTGAAGTTAGGAGTAAAAAAAACACATGAAAAACCTCAAGATTCACATATACTTTTCAGAATTCAGTTATTCCTATTCATACCTTTAAATTTAATGGCTAGGTTATAGTGGTATACTATATTACGGTTCTTTTATACTTGGGGTTTACTGTATCAAAAGATATCGAAGTGATTAAATTTATTTAAAATGAAATATATCGTAAAATATCAGGGTGTGACTTTCCCTCATAAAAAATTTTCCTTAAAATTTCTAGAATATCACCACTTGAACTGATTTGGGTATTCATTTATCGTAATTTCTTCAGGTTCACATGACTTCCCTTATATCATATGATTTATTCAAAGTAAATTTACCAGCTGAGTCATCTGATTCGTCAACACTTTTTCTCTATTGCCTATAATCTTGATAGATTCTCTATAGTAAGACAGATCAGGTTCCAATCCTATTTAATTAGAGGTGAGCACATGCGTTGAGTTTGACATGTAATTCCTTAACAACGATATATGAAACACATCATGTACTTTCGAGAGACTTAGTGACATTTACAAACAATAATAAATGACACTAATTCAATCTAGGATTTCAATATGTTTGATGTAGCTAGGTCTCATTTTCCCTTTCTAACCAAACCTTATAACACCCTTACATGAATATATATTTAAGAAAATGAGTTTTCCCACTTGAAATTCCAAATTATTCCACTAATTATAGAAATAACTCTTTTTACTAATTTGTTATGCTTTTATATAGGTTTGAATAGTCTTTACCTTCGTCATGGTATCCTCCACAGTTTATGTTCCCACAAGAATCCTTTCACCAACTTCATCCTAACAAGTTGGAGCACAATAAAACTTTCCATATAATGATTCATACAACACCATCTGAATACATAAGACTCCCTGATTAGCCACTGAATGAGGATAATATTCATTGTTATTATATAAAATATTAATGTGCTTTATTATTCATAAACACCATTTTAGTGAATTTTACACTTTGAACATTAATTCACATTATGATTGTAATTCCCTCTTAAAATGCACTATTACATGGTAAATTTTTGTACACCTCCTAAAATAAAAAATGGTCTTGATTTTATTTTCATATTTTATTTTTAGGTATCCCATTCTCTAAGGAACAATTAATTATTTTGAAGCACTTGATGATTCACATTGGAAGACCACCAAAATGGACTTTCATGCCAACACATTCTGGGAAAAGTAAACTGGACATCATCCCAATAAAGAGACTGTAGTGGCCAAGATACATGCCCAATGATTCCCAAAAGTTAACTGAAAATATAGGACATCATAAGGAACATTTCATTAAACAGTGAAAAGATCTAATTTAGATGTTTTAATAATGTTCTAGGCGGTCCAAGTGGAAGATGAAATTCTAGGCCATATTCTATGGCCCAGAACAACATCCCACCAATTTAATCATATCACAAAGACCACAAATTATTTTGGGCTGAAGTTTTATAGAGAATTAGAAGACATCCATAGCTTCATTTTTTTCATATATGGACCACTCCAATTAGGCCATAAATAAGGTCATCTAGGCGCCTCTGTTCGGTGGATGCAAGCTGGCTGCAACTTCGGGTCAAGGGTGGAAAAGTCCCCTCTCTCTTACTTTACACCACCCTAGGCCTACCACCATTAATTTAGGAGACTTTGACAGATGGGTGATCAACCTTAGGCTCCCAAATTTCTTATTCAAGGTAGTGGAGTTAGATTATTTAATTATCTTTTGATCTTTCTTTCATTTTAATGTTATGCTGTGATTTTGTTGTCTCAAGTTTGTCTTTCACATGTAAGTTGTTCAATTCACCTTAGTTTCTTAATACAATTTCTTCTTCTACTATTATTTTTTTCTTATTTATATCACGTTTATACCATTGGTTCAATGTGTGAATATATTCACACCAAACCTTGTGAAATTATCACACAACGGTGGAGTGAACGTTATTTCATTGTCTTTTTTTTACTTCTCCAATTCCTCCCTTATGAGTCTACTTTCCACTTCCATTGAAACCATAGAATCAATGGAGGGATAACCCACTTATGAGTTTAACCAAGAGAGTAGAAAAGGGCTGTATTGGATGTTATTTCTCATTCCATTAATTTCTAATCACTTCTTTTAATTGATAATTTTGTTTAAAGATCTTCAAACTGCTTCATTCCTGTTGAATTTAAGGCCACACACTTCAAGTGCTAATACGAACCTTTACCTTGAAGTGCTCAAAACTTTGATCATTAAAGTGTATAGATGATTAGTATTAAAGTGTGTAGGTATTAAAACAATATGTGATTATATTGTTTGATCTTCTTAAATGAACCCATCTCAAATATAAGAAATTGAAAAAAAGGAATGCATCTAATCCACCACAAGTGATAACCTAGGATCAAATCCTTATTTTAAATTGAATTCACTTAAGTCTCTTAGTGTTCACTCAAACCCATCTAAAATCAACCCAAGTTGGCCACTTCATAGCCAAAAAAATCCATAGAATGTATGTGTCTATAGGTTACTTCTAAGGTCTCTGAGGATTCGACAACCCAAGATAAACTACAAGCGACTGCTTAACCCTAAAAACATGGGTAAATTTGGACGAGACCAAATTTTGGCACCATTGTCGGGGGACCTAAGTAAGTTATCTTAGACACTAGCTTCCTTTTGTCACCCCACTTATCTAATCTCATCCCCAATTTCATTCCTATGGAAAAATCTTTTGAACAAATCCAAACATGAGGAACCTATCCCTACTTTGATCACCCAACCCCATGTGTGATGTACAATGACCATCCTAATTTCTACTGGTGGGATCATCAAAAACCTAATGAATCACAATGTTTTACCTCCTATGATCCACTAAAAATTCCAACATATAATGAGTTTCAATCCCCACAAATTCAATCTGAACACCCTCCTGTACAATTCCAACAACTTAATTATCCACCTCAAACAGACCATTTGGAACAACCCCTTATCCCTCATGATCTGTCACAACTAGGTCTCGATAAGAGCACAAATACCCCGCCTTAACACAACCATCAGGTCCAAACCCACCAGTTACCACATGGTTTCCCCACAGACACGTGATCCCCACCCTAGGGCCCAACCACGTGCCTGAACGGGTCATCTGACTATTGATAGTCCCCACAGACCAACACATGTCCTTTACAATGTGCTTTGTCCTCACTCACACACACCCTGGGAAATTTCCCAGAAGGTCACCCATCATGGTCACTACTCCAGGCCAAACACGCTTAACTATGGAGTTCCAATTAGATAAACTCCAGAAAAGAAAGGTTCACCTTGTTGACATGAGTCATATCATTTATCCATTTAACCCTTTATTATTCAGGAGTGTTACGATCACCCCCCATTAGAGAACAACGTCCACGTTGTGGGCCCTACATCTCAACCCAGGTAATTCACTGCACTTAAGGCTGAGTACCACCTCTGATACCAAATGTCACAACTGGGTTCTGGTAGGAGCACATACACCCCGCCTTAACATGACCATCAGGTCCCGACCCACCAGGTACCACCAGTTGCCCCGCAGACACGTAGTCCCCACCCTTGGGTCCACCCACGTGCCTAAACGGGTCATCTGAAAATTGATAGTCCCCACAGGCCAAAACATGTCCTTTCTAGTGTGCTTTGTCCTCACTCACACACACCCTGAGAAATTTCCCAGAAGGTCACCCATCCTGATCACTACTCCAGGCCAAACACGCTTAACTGTGGAGTTCTAATCAGATAAACTCCCAAAAAGGAAGGTGCACCTTGTTGATATGAGTCATATCATTTATCCATTTAACCCTTTATTATTCAAGAGTGTTATAATCACCCCCAATTAGAGTACAAACACCCCGCTTTAACACAACCATCAGGTCCCAACCCACCAGTTACCACCTCGTTGCCCCGCAGACACATGGTCCCCACCCTAGGGCCCACCCATGTGCCTAAACGGGTCATCTGACTATTGATAGGCCCCACAAGACAACACATGTCCTTTCCAGTGTGCTTTGTCCTCACTCACACACACCTTGGGAAATTTCTCAGAAGGTCACCCATCGTGATCACTACTCCAGGCCAAGCACGCCTAACTGTGGAGTTCTAATCAGATAAACTTCCAAAAAGGAAGGTGCACCTTGTTGACATTAGTCATATCATTTAGCCATTTAACCCTTTATTATTCAGGAGTGTTACAATCACCCCCCCATTAGAGCACAATGTCCACGTTGTGGGCCCTACATCTCAAACTAGGCAGTGCACTGCACTTAAGGCTGGGTACCACCTCTGATACCAAATGTCAAAAATGGGTTCCGGTAGGAGCACATACACCCCGCCTTAACACGACCATCGGGTCCCGACCCACCAGGTACCACCAGTTGCCCCGCAGACACGTGGTCCCCACCCTAGGGCCCACCCATGTGCCTAAACGGGTCATCTGACTATTGATAGTCCCCACATGCCAACACATGTCCTTTCCAGTGTGCTTTGTCACACATCCCGGGAAACTTCCCAGAAGGTCACCCATCCTGATCACTATTCTAGGCCAAACACGCTTAATGGTGGAGTTCTAATCAGATAAAATCCCAAAAAGAAAAGTGCACCTTGTTGACATGAGTCATATCATTTAGCCATTTAACCCTTTATCATTCGGGGTTGTTACAATCACCCCCACTTTAGAGCACAACATCAGTGTTGTGGGCCCTACATCTCAACCCAGGCAGTGCACCACACTTAAGGCTGGGTACCACCTCTGATACCAAATGTCACAACTGGGTCCCGGTAAGAGCACAGACACCCCACCTTAAAAGGAAGATGCACCTTGTTGACAAGAGTCATATCATTTATCCATTTAACCCTTTATCATTCGGGGGTGTTACAATCACCCACCCCTTTAGAGCACAACGTCCACGTTGTGGGCCCTACATCTCAACCCAGGAAGTGCCCCACACTTAAGGCTGGGTACCACCTATGATACCAAATGTCATAACTGGGTCCCAGTAAGAGCACATACACCCCGCCTTAACACGGCCATCAGGTCCCAACCCACCATGTACCATCGGTTTCCCCACAGACACGTGGTCCCCACCCTAGGGCCCACCAAAGTGCCTGAACGGGACGGTTACAATCACCCACACTTTAGAGTACAACGTCCACATTGTGGGCCCTACATCTCAACCCAGGTAGTGCACCACACTTAAGGCTGGGTACCACCTCTGATACCAAATGTCACAACTCGGTCCCGGTAAGAGCACAGACACCCCGCCTTAAAAGGAAGATGCACCTTGTTGACATGAGTCATATCATTTATCCATTTAACCCTTTATGATTCGGGGTTGTTACAATCACCACCCCTTTAGAGCACAACGTCCACGTTGTGGGACCTATATCTCAACCCATGCAATGCACCATACTTAAGGCTGGATACCACCTATGATACCAAATGTCACAACTGGGTCCTGGTAAGAGCACATACACCCCGCCTTAACACAACCATTAGGTCCCGACCAACCAGGTACCACTGGTTTCCCCGCAGACACGTGGTCCCCACCCTAGGGCCAACCCACGTGCTTGAATGGGTCATCTGACTATTGATAGTTCCCACAGTCCAACACATGTCCTTTACCCCCCCATTAGAGTACAACGTCCGCATTGTGGGCCCTAAATCTCAACCCAGGCAGTGCATCACACTTAAGGCTGGGTACCACCTCTAATACCAAATGTCACAACTAGGTCCCGGTAAGAGCACAGACACCCCATCTTAAAAGGAAGATGCACCTTGTTAACACGAGTCATGTCATTTACCTTTTTAACCCTTTATCATTCGGTGGTGTTACAATCACCCCCCTTTAGAGCACAACATCCACGTTGTGGGACCTACATCTCAACCTAGGCAGTGCACAACACTTAAGGCTGGGTACCACCTCTGATACCAAATGTCACAGCTGGGTCCCAGTAAGAGCACAGACACCTCGCCTTAACACGACCATCAGGTCTCGACCCACTACGTACTACCGGTTGCCCCGCAGACATGTGGTCCCCACCCTAGGGCCCACCCACGTGCCGGAACGGTTCATCTGACTATTGATAGTTCCCACAGGCCAACACATGTCCTTTCTAGTGTGCTTTGTCCTCACTCACACACACCCTGTGAAGCTTCCCAGAAGGTCACCCATACTGATCACTACTCCAGGACAAGCACGCTTAACTGTGGAGTTCTAATAAGATAAACTGCTGAAAAAGAAGGTGCACATTGTTGACATGAGTCATATCATTTATCCATTTAATCCTTTATCATTCGGGGGTGTTACAATAACCCCCGCTTTAGAGCACAACGTCCGCATTTTGGGCCCTACATCTCAACCCAGGCAGTGAACCACACTTAAGGCTAGGTACAACCTCTGATACTAAATGTCACAACTGGGTCCCGATAAGAGCACAGACACCCTGCCTTAACATGGTCATCAGGTCTCGACCCACCAGTTACCAGCGGTTGCCCCGTAGACACATGGTCCCCACCCTAGGGCCCACCCACATGCCTGAACGGGTCCTCTGACTACTGATAGTCTCCACAGGCCACACACATGTCCGGTCCCCACCCTAGGGCCCACCCACATGACTGAACGGGTCCTCTGACTATTGATAGTCTCCACAGTCCAACACATGTCCTTTCCAATGTGCTTTTTCCTCACACACACACAGGGATAACAAGATAGACTCAGATATTCTTACCGATGGCTTAGCCTGGTTTGGGTAATATAGACATTCATGAATGTAAAAATTCAAGGACCTTTATCCAAGGTTGTTGGATAGAAGGCAATTGTGAAGGTGTATGGTGATTGAGATGACTCACCCTGGGAAACTTTCCAGAAGGTCACCCATCCTGATCACTACTCTAGGCCAAGCACGCTTAACTATGGAGTTCTAATCAGATAAACTCCTGAAAAGGAAGGCATGAGTCATATCATTTAACCATTTAACCCTTTATCATTCAGAGGTGTTACAATCACCTCCCCTTTAGAGCACAACGTCCGCATTGTGGACCCTACATCTCAACCCAGACAGTGCACCACACTTAAGGTTGGGTACCACCTCTGATACCAAATGTCACAACTGGGTCCCGGTAAGAGCACAGACTCCCGTCTTTAACATGGCCATCAGGTCCCGACCCACCAGGCACCACCAGTTCCCCCGCAGAGATGTGGTCCCCACCCTAGGGCCCACCCATGTGCCTGAATGAGTTATCTAACTATTGATAGTCTCCACAGGCCAACACATATCCTTTTCAGTGTGCTTTTTCCTCACTCACACACACCCTGAGAAACTTCACAGAAGGTCACCCATCCTGATCACTACTCCAGACCAAGCACGCTTAACTAAGGAGTTATAATCAGATAAACTGCCGAAAAGGAAGGTGCACCTTGTTGACATGAGTCATATCCTTTAGCCATTTAACCCTTTATCATTCGGGGGTGTTACAATCACTCCCCTTTAGAGTACAACATCCTTATTGTGGGCCCTACATCTCAACCCATGCAGTGAACCACACTTAAGGTTGGGTACCATCTCTGATACCAAATGTCACAACTGGGTCCCAGTAAGAGCACAAACACCCCTCCTTACCAAGACCATCAGGTCCCGACCCACCAAGTACCACCAATTGCCCCACGGGTCATCTGACTATTGATAGTCTCTACAGGCCAACACATGTCCTTTCCAGTGTGCTTTGTCCTCACTCACACACACCCTGGAAAACTTCCCAGAATGACACCCATCCCGATCACTACTCCAGGACAAGCACACTTAACTGTGGAATTCTAATCAGATAAACTCTCGAAAAAGAAGGTGCACCTTGTTGACATGAGTCATATCATTTAGCCATTTATCCCTTTATCATTCGAGGGTATTACAATCACCCCCCTTTAGATCACAACGTCCGCATTGTGGGACCTACATCTCTACCCAGGAAATGCACCACACTTATGGTTGGGTACCACCTCTGATACCAAATGTCACAACTAGGTCCCAGCACAGACACCCCGCCTTAACATGACCATCAGGTCCTGACCCACCAGGTACAACAAGTTGCCCCGCAAACACGTGGTCCCCACCCTAGGGCCCACCCACGTGCCTAAACGGGTCATCTGACTATTGATAGTCTCCACAGGTCAACACATGTACTTTTCAGTGTGCTTTTTCCTCACTCACACACACCTTGAGAAACTTTCCATAAGGTCACCCATCCTGATCACTACTCTAGACCAAGCACGCTTAACTGTGGAGTTCTAATCAGATAAACTGCTGAAAAGGTAGGTTCACCTTGTTGACATGAGTCATATCATTTATCCATTTAACCCTTTATCATTTGGGGGTGTTACAATCACCCCCCTTTAGGGCACAATGTCCATGTTGTGGGCCCTACATCTCAACCCAGGCAGTGCACTGTACATAAGGTTGGGTACCACATCTGATACCAAAATGAGACAACTGGGTCTTGGTAAGAGCACATACACCCCGCATTAACACGACCATCAGGTCCAGACCCACCAGGTACCACCAGTTGCCCCATGGGTCATCTGACTATTGATAGTCTCCACAGGTCAACACATGTCCTTTCTAGTGTGCTTTTCCTCACTCACACACACCCTGGAAAACATCCCAGAAGGACACCCATCCTGATCAATACTCCAGGCCAAGCACACTTAATTGTGGAGTTCTAATCAGATAAACTCCCGAAAAGGAAGGTGCACCTTGTTGATATGAGTCATATCATTTAGCAATTTATCCCTTTATCATTCGGGGGTGTTACAATCACCCCCCTTTTGTGCACAACATCCGCATTGTGAGCCTACATCTCAACCACGACAGTGCACCGACCTTAAGGTTGGGTACCACCTCTGATATCAAATGTCACAACTGGGTCCCGGTAAGGGCACATACACCCCGCTTTAACATGACCATCAGGTCCCGACCCACCAGGTACCACAAGTTGCCCCGCAGACACGTGGTCCCCATCCTAGGGCCCACCCACATGCCTGATCAAGTCATATGACTATTGATAGCCCCTACAGGCCAACACATGTCCTTTCCAGTGTGCTATGTCTTCACTCACACACACCCTGAGAAACTTCCCAGATTTCACCCATCCTAATCACTACTCCAGTCCAAGCACGCTTAAATTTGGAGTTCAAATCAGATAAACTCTCAAAAAGGAAGGTTCACCATGTTGACATGAGTCATATCATTTATCCATTTAACCCTTTATCATTCGGGGGTGTTACAAGATCTTCTCTAGTGAATGTATCTGCCCTGAATCCTCATCTGGAGCCTTTTACCTTGTAGTCTGACTGGTACATCTACATAATCATGTGGCCTGAAGGGCTTGGGGGTGGCCCAAAGTCCTTAAGGTGGCCTGAAGGCCATGGGTGGCCCGAAGGCCTTGTAGGACCTGAGGACTAAATCGGTGGCCCGGAGGCCCAGATGGATGAATAGTTCTAGCTGCTACAATACCAAATAGTAAATGCTACTATACTGCTATAGTACCTGCTATAGTACTGCTACATTACATGCTGTTGTACCTGCTACAGTTCTTCAAACATGTTTAAACCCCATATATAATGGTTTAAATAGTGTTATTAAAACTTTAATGAAGCATAATGATTTTTATAACACTTTATATGATCAATTAATTTCATCATTCCACACATATATTAATAATATTTTGTTATTTACATTGTTTAGGGTGCATTCTTTACATAGATTTTGTGGCTGGTTCGTAACAGATTCTCTTGTCAAATGGAAGAAAAACTCCTTAAGTGAAACGAGATGTTATTAATATGTTTTCATAATATTAATTGACACCATTAATATTTTTTTATCTTATATCATGATGAATAATTTGATAAAACATTAATTATTTTTAGACCATTTTGGAGATTCTTTGATAATAAATAACTTGTTTCATCATATACCATTAATATTATGAATATAATTTAACTCCAAAAAATAAGAGAGATTATATAATAAAAATTAATATTTGTTTCAACTATTAAATTCTTTTTAAAACCATCTTTTAATGATGTAAATGAAATTGAAGACACATCATCCACGATGTCGTTTAATTGACACATCATGAATGATGTTTTTTTAATTTTTAGAATAAGAGGGAGATGAGAAGGAGTATGATGATGAATTGTTACATAACCATGATAAATATCCAGAATATATATATATATATATAATATTATATCTTTCATGCCTCATGGATAAGGGTAGGTTATTAGAGTTTAAGAAAAAGAAATGGATTGAAAGGGAAACACAATAAAATGAAAGAGGATTTCAAACTCTTGATATCTTGTCCTTGAGATCCACCTTAAGGCCTTTGGTATTGCCCTTTTAATGAGACCAGAAGGTCTTAGAGGTGGTGAAGATCCTTCTAAAGTATATTGTGTAGAATATAGACAATTATCAATGCTTTAGATGTGTGAGAGGAAGAGGTTGGGAGGGTGGTATTTATAGTGGAGGAGAGGAGGGGTTTTTCATTATTTTAATCATTAGTTTAATATTTTTTCTCAAGACTATGAATAGACTAGATTCATGTGTCCCAAAATAGTAAATAGTGAATTTTAGTTTTAACCAAGGGTGAGTACATCATCCATGATTTTAGGAATAGTGTATTTATCTTATAATGTATATATTCGATAAATTACCATATTTCATTATTCATAGAAAATTCAAGTGTTTCAGAAAATCCCAAAAAATACCCTCATCATTTCTTGATGTGTAAAATTAAAAAATGAACTCCATTTTATCAAAATAATTTTCTAAATATATTTAATTTAATTTTTAAATAAAATCATAATTTATTCAAAAAATAAAAATTTTATAACTATAACTCATTTAATAACACCATGAAAAATTAATCAAGGTCTCATAAAATTATCTTATAACTGTAATATAATAAAATAATAATTTATGACTACATTTTTTGAAAATAAATTTTTATTTAAATTATTTAATTAATCATAAAATTGTAATTCAATATTTATGACTTAAATACAAATACTTATACTATAGTCATATTATCACTTATAATATTCTTATATTTTCTTTAAACATTAATGGGTGAGGTTACTATTGCATTGGATGATTTTCTATTCATAATGGTACATTACTATTCATAAGGGTACGTTATAATTTACTGAAAAGTAAGTTGGTCTTATCTGACTCTAAATAACTTACTGATCACAACCGTGGGTCTAATTTACAATATTAAAAACAGAGAAGAAGAAATATTATGTTTAATGACCAGGATCTAATGGTCACATAGTATTTAGTAGTTTATTTAAGAATGATGTAGAATTGTGTTTAATTTTTTTAAAAATCAAGATATTATAATCTCCCCCACTTAAATGAATTATTCCCTCACAATTTTTTCATTGTACTTATAATTCTGAATATAAAAATCTATAATTATGAAAAATTATTTTATTATGTGTACATAGTTAACTATATGTTCAAAAGTAAATTCTATCGCTAATTTGTTCCTTAAAAAATGATAACGTCTAATCTCAAAAGATGGCTAGACCATTTCTCTAATACCAACTATAAATACTTAAACCTACACTTATGGATTCAGTACTAAAACATGTTGTGTATTTTTTTAATTAATTATAAAAAAAATACATTATAAAATATACAATCGATGACCTTTTCTGGTATTGGTTTTGGGAAATTATAAAACAAATTACACACATTGAATAAAGGTTTACAAAAATAATAACCAAATAACTAATTCAATTTATCTTTAATTGATCCTTAAATGCCCATTGAAATTTTATAGAATCCTGTGAAAACATTTTAAAAAACATTAGATGAGCACCAAAATATCAGTTTGGGATATAAAGAAAGAAATCATTAGTCAAGTGATGACATAAAAACCAATATTACCAATTTGATAAAAAATAATTATCATGCATAAAAACATTATGTAGTTTCATTAGGACATATTTACTATATGACCCTTACAATCACCCTTACACATGGAATAATCATTTTTTCAACTTCCATCTCTGATGTACCCAATGCATTAGAGAGATATAAGGGGGATCACATATCATATCTTGAGAAATAATGGACTCAACCCAAAAAATCATGAGATATAATGGGATCTACCCAACATAACTATATCCATGGAACAGATCATGAATAGACCACTTGATAACTCATTTAAACCCTTGAGAAAAACACATTTAGATTAATAAAATACCTTTTTTCATAAAATAGATCACTTTTAAAAAATAAAAAATGTGCACACAATAATGAAATAATATCTATAAAAAATTAATATATAAAAATTTAATGGAAAAATAATAGAAATAATGATTCATGAAATCAAGAGAAACCACTCATTCCATATATTAAAAAAACAATCTTTTTGAATTTCATTAATGATTCTTTTGAAATTATTTTAAAAGGAAATTCCCTTAAAATATAATTAGATTAAGAAGTAATAGAATGAAATGGATATGTGTATGAAAAATAAATAAACCTAATATGACTTAATATAAACAAAAACTCATTGCACAGATAATCTTAATAGCACATAATGAATAATGTAGAAGTTTAACCTAAAGAATTGTAATTTGGTTAAGAATTTCAATACCTCTAGTTTTTCTTATATTAAATGTGTTTAAACCTCTAGTATAATGGTTACAATAGTGTTATAATAAATATAAAGATGCATGGTAATTTTTATAACACCTTACATGATAATTATATAACTTCATTCTACACAAATATGAATAATAATTTTTTATTTACAACGTTTCCAGTGTATTCTTTACATGGTTTCCATGGTCAGTTCGTGATAGTTTTTCTTATCAAATGGAAGTGAAACTTCAGAATTGAAATTTGATTTTAATAATATATTTCAATACTATTAAATTATATCATTAATAATTTTTTATCATATATGATGATGAATCCTTAAAAAAAATTACTGATGTTTTAGATCATTTTGGTGGATCTTCAGTAATAACGAACTTGTTTCATAATATACTATTAATATTATTAATATAATATATATCAAAAACATAAGAGGGGCCATATAATAAAATATTAAATCTGTTTCAACCATTAAAATATTCTTACAACCAGCTTTGAATGAAGTAAAATAAATTCAAGACACATCGTCTATGATATCGGTAAATCGACACATCACAGATGATATTTTTATTTTTAGAATAAGAGGGAGAGGATAAGGAGTATGATGATGAATTGTTCAATAAACAAGATATCAATCTAGAATATATATAATACTAGATCATTCATTCCTCCTAGATAATGGGAGGTGATGATATTTTAAGAAAAGATATGAATGGAAAAGAAAGCATATGAAAATGAAAGAGGATTTTTACATCTTGATCTCTTCTCCTCGAAATCCTCTTTATGACATTTGGAATTGGCCTTTTGGTGAGGCCAGGAGATCTTGGAGGTGGGGAAGTTACTTGGGAATTATATTGGGAGGAATTTAAACAATTCCTATTGTTTAGAGGTGTGAGAGGATGAGGGGGTGAGGGTGACATTTATCGTGGTGGAGAGGAAGAGTTTCCATTATTTAAATCAATAGTTTAATATTTTTTTCTCATTAATATGAATATTCTTGAATCATGTGCCCCAAAAAAGTAAATAGATAATGTGAGTTCTAATAAATGGTGATTACATCATCCATGGTGCTAGAAATAGTGTATTTAATATATAATGTATTTATACGGTAAATTACTATATTCCAATATTCAACCAAAATTCAGGTACTTCAGAATAATCACAAAAATTCACCATAAACATTTATTAATGTGTTGAATTAAAAAGTGAACACAATTTTGTCAAAATAATTGTCAAAATATGTTTAATTTAATTATTATTTAAAATAATAATATATTTGAAAAATAAAATTTTTAAAACTACTACTAATTTTATAACACCTTGAAAAATTAATCAAGGTCTCATAAAATTTCTTTATAACAATAAAAAATAAAATTATAATTTATGATTAAATCTTATGAATGAATTTTTATTTAAATTATTTAATTAATCATAAAATTGTATTTAAATATTTCTGAATTACAAAAATACCGATACATATACTATGGTCATATTGTAACTTATAAGTTTAAATTTTTTTATATATACATTCATGGGTGGGGTTACTATTCATTTTGCTGATTTACTATTTATAAGGATACATTACTATTTATAAGGGTACATTAATATTCATAAGGACAAGTTACTATTCTTTGAAAATTATGTTGATCCTATCAGACTCTAAACTACTTACTGATCACAACTGTGTATGTCTATTTTTCGAAATTCAAAACATAGAAGCAAGATAATTATGGTAAACTGCTATGGTATAGTGGTCACATAGTATTTAGTAGTTTATTTATGCTTGATTTGGCATTGTGTTTCATTTAAAAAAATAAGGATGTAACATAAACCTTCCTAAGAAACAAATAGTTGATGGTATCATAAAAATATTTCATCATTAATGTGTAACATTCAACCAAGAATGTTTACATATAAGAAAATACATTAAAAAGATCACTGGAAAATATCATTACAAAAATACCTTTACCATTTTAAAACCAATTATTGAAAATATAAAAGATTATAAAATATTATCAAAATAATTTTATTTGGAAGTTACTATTGAAACATCAAAACTAAGAATCATAATATTTAGTTCTTATGAAGGAAAAAAACATTGTTCATGTCATGTGTATTAAAACAAATATTTCTTTTACATTTTTGATAAATATTTAAGAGTTACTTATTTAGAAAATGACATGATGATTCATTTAAAACAATTATTGTACATAAAACCTGTGTTTAAATGAAATTTCAAAATAAAATTACCATCATGTTATCATTCTAGAAAACGTTTTAACAAAAACATGGAAATAGATTAAAATGATTCCACATTGAAAGAAAAACAATATCAGTTTTCAATAAAAACATTATTTCATACTTTTGAGTACATAAATAGAGGATAATTAATGGAAAATTTATAACTTATACAAATAAATATATGATATGAAAATTATTTTTGAAGATATAAATATCATATAATTCCTCCAATTGTGACTTAAACATAAATAATCATGAATAATGATGTGATTGTGAAATAAACTGTTACCTCTAGTCCAAATTTATTCATAAGTGATATTAATATATTATATGATAAAATTAGATTAATTGAACTTATATAATATAATAATTTACATACTAATAATATCATATATCATCCACTTGGGGCATTTTAATAGCAATTTATTAAGTATTCTTTCATTAAATCGTTGTCCCTCAGTGTTATTTGTATTGTTTTCATATATGTTTCGATTCAATAGATTAGGTCATTAAATATTTATCATGGATACATAATCTATATCATGTTGTTAATAATATAACAATAATATATATTCATCATATATATATTTAGAGTAACCCATAAAATTAAGAGGTACAAAAATTATTTTCACTGTTCATGGAAATGCTAGGTCGTACGTACGCATGAAGGATGTATTCATATTCTAATTGAAATATGTAAAGAAATATATTTATTATTTTATAATTTTAGAAAAATATTATATCATTAAAAATAAATATAATAAATATATACTTATACTGTCTCAATAAATCCTAAATGAAAAACAAATGACATAGCTTCGTATTGGTGGTAGTCTACATATAGGCATGAGAAACGTTATAATTTTCTAGTGGATGGGATGGTAAGAAAGTATATATGATATTATAATTTCAGAAGAATAATTATATCATAAATATCATATATAATCATTAAACCCAATATAACAACTATCCATGAATGACGGTGATCGATAGTGATTTGTTTCGATACATGGAGGGGGTAGCCCACACATTCACAATAATGATAATTTCACATCCAACTAGATGGAAAAGAGGAATAATAATGTTTGTTACATAATAATGATAAAATTTAATTATATTAAACATAATTAATTTATTATTTTATGGTGAATAATGATCATACCATGATTCACTGTTTTATTCCACCCTTATACCAATGTATTAAACTCGTTTTGTATCGAAAATTACAAGTATAATAACAAATTTCACTCCATTTTTATTCAATTATTTTGAGTTAAACACTGTTAAAAGGGGAAATGTTACTTGTTTTTATAATTACATTGTAGGTGGAGGAGATTTGTAGGACCCATGATGAAGTCCAAAAATGGGCAAATCTGGACAAGATCCAAGCAGACTAGTGGACTAAAATGCATACTGCTTATAAACCGTGCTTCCAAATGGTATAAAACATGGTGGAATGATCCAGAATGTAATTTAAAACATTTTATATGAAGTAAAATAATCTAAATTCATACATTAATAGGACAAAATGTAATTATTTCTCCAACAAAATGAATCTGCATGGGGTCAAAACGTTGCCTCTATATTTTGGTAATATCTCTTATTATATACTAGATCTAGCCGCGAAATTTGACATAGATGTAGAAAATGTATCTTAAAACAACTATATAGTTTTTTAAAATGTGATGTATGGTTTCTGGACATCCAAAACCATTTACCAAGAAGATTCTCGAAATCAGGGTGCCCAAAACAACTTATCACTTTTCCTATAAATTGGGACCTTGGGCACCGTATTTTGGAGATCGGCCAGGAGGCAAGGTGCTGAAATTTAGGAGTCCCCAAGGAGTCTTTTAATCATACCTAGAAGTTCTGGAGACTATGTGAAGTTCTATTTCAACATCTTCTTCTTCCACCCCTCCCATGGATTTCAAAACCCCTTGGGATCACCAGGGAAGAAACGTGATGTAATCTCGAGCTTCATGTTTGTATTATTTTGAATGATCATTTTAATTATAGGTTTTATATTATTTTTATTCATCCTCTATTTTAATTTAATTCAGTTATATATAGTTTTTTTATACTCAATTTTAAATGATCATGTTTGGGGGTACTTTTTCATGTGATATTTCACACACCATTCATCCCTTTTTTCTTCAATCATTCAATTGTGGTAATTGTGTAGTTCATATTGGTCACATAAGAACAATCAAGGCCATGTACATTTATTTCATGGTATAAACAAGAAATAACATACAAACATGGACATCACATCTATTTCTTCGTGTGTTTCTTTGGCGAGTTTCAGTTATGATGTCGAACACAAATCACCCAATCATCGGTGGTGTCTGGTGAATCATTGTGTGTTTTCTGCTAAACCTTAGGGGAAATCCTAGTATAAACTAAATAAAATTATGGTTATCTATGTTACAAACTAGGTAATAGAATATCATAACTCTATCTCATGAAGTGATAAAGGATGAACATCATGAGAGTACCGCAGGTTGATCACGTTTAATTAATCTTATTTACTTATATTTTTTTTTATCACATTCATTTACTATTGTCATATTTAATCATCAAACCAAAGTATTATAAAACCCCATTTACATTTTTAATTTTATAATCAGAACAAAATATTGTAATTAATGATCTAATACTCCGTTGAGAGACGACCTAGGGTTGCTGCTATACTGTAGAAATTCTAGTTAAAAATAAACCTACAATTTGATGCACTCGACAACGTGATCAAATTTTGGCTCTATTTCCATGGAGTCAAGATCTATTATTTTCTCTATTTAATTTTATTTATTTATTTTACTTATTAATAAGTAATCCTTTCAATACCCCACCCCCATTTTATTGGTTTATTTTTCGTTTTCTATTTCTATTTTTGGTTGTTCTTGTGTGTTCTTTCTCTGTCTCTCTCCCTTTATCTCCATCTTCTTATTCTCCATACCTATTTATATAATTATTTATTATAATATTATATTATCCTTTAACACTTCGTAAGTGATTTTATGTACATTCAATAAAAAAAACAAACTTTACAACTTATTTTCATGACTCGATTAGAAAAATAAAAACTGCTTGAATTTGACCCTAAAATTGAGAATAAAATTCACACAAAAATAAAGGAATCAATATAAGGTCAATCAAGTAACACTAAGGAAAACATTTTGTAACATGAAGTGGTAATAAACAATCAAAAATTGAACCCAATCTTATTAGATAAAAAATGGATGCAAATAATCAATCCTTAAAAGAGTTGACCACCCTAGATGTGGAGTACCAACCTGGATACATCCAATATTCTGAGGAAGCAACCAACTTTGAGATAAGATCATGCGTCATCCACCTACTTCCAAAATTCCATGTTCTTCCTTTTTAGGACCCTCTTAGACACCTTAATTATTTTCACATAGTGTCTACCACCATGAAACCCCAATATGTGTCTGAGGACTTAATTATGTTTAAGGACTTCAATTTCTCCCTTAATGGGGTAGCCAAAGATTTTCTATACTATTTTCCTACCACGATTGGGGGCTGGAATGACCATAAAAAACACTTTTTGGATAAGTTCTTCCTTGCCTCCTTAACTGCATCAATTAGCAAAGAAATCTATGGAATTAAGCAATCACAAGGAGAGACCCTTTATGAATATTGGGAGAGATACAAAAGACTTTGATCAGGTTTCCCCCACCACCAAATTAGTGAAAAACTATTAATACAATTCTTATATGAAGGACTTATCCCCCATTAATCATGGAATGATTTATGATGCAGTTGGTGGTGCCCCAGTAGATAAAACTCCTTCTACTGCTTGTGACTTAGTAGCCAACATGGCTCAAAATGAACAACAATTTGGTACACGATCTATTTCACCAAACCGAGAAGTTCATGAGGTAAGTCATTAAACCCTTGAACAAAAGGTAGATAATAAACGTGATGAGATTAATACCCTTCTAAGGAAATTTTCTCAAGAACAAGGTAACTCACACTCTTATACTATTCCATTACATTGTTTTATTTGTTCTGAAAATACTCATTTTTCTGACCAGTTCCCACAACATCAAGATTCACCTAAGTCTTGTGTAGTCGTATTCCCAGGGTGTCCATTCCAATAATCACATCCCATAAAGCAAGAACCATTTTGGACAAATCCAAACCCTGGGTGGTAAGCACAACCCCATTACCAAAAATGAGGAAACTCATGATACCCCAAGAATAATTGGTATCAACAAGGCCAAGGTATGAAACCATCTTATCCTTCATCTTCTCCAAAAAATCATCCTCATCCTCCCAAATCTAAACTAAGCCTCAAGGATATGGTGAAACAAATGGAATCCCCAAAACCCCAGTTCCAACAGACCCCAAAATCAGCAATTCAAGACCTATGAACTCGAGGGGAAAATTGGAGAACACTATTGGTGATATTAAGATGCAAGGTTCTAGAAAACTACCATCCCATCCCATTTTAAATCCAAAAGATAAAAGAAATGTATGTGCAATTACACATCGTAGTGGTAAATAAGTTTCTCCTTCTACTGATTCTATGTAACATGTATGTCCCCAGCTTGAAAAGACTCTTTCTCCACCCATAAAAGACTCCAATGAATAAAAAAAGGGAAATCAAATTATCATCGATGAGTCAAATGAAAAATCAATTACTCTTCCTTTCCCCCAAAGACACTCTAAATCTATGAAAAATTTAGATAATTAGAATGAAAATGAAATAATAAATACATTTAAATAATTTCAAGCTAATATTATTTTATTGGATGTAGTCCATAAAATTCCCCATTCTGCAAAATATCATTATGAACTTTTCACCCATAAAAGAAGGCTAATGGGGAATAAAGTGTTATCTTAGGGAGGAATGTCTCAGCGTTGACTCAACCATCAATACTAACCCAATGCAAGGATCCAGGAATAATCACAATACCGTGTACCATAAAGGAGACTTTATTTTTCGATGATATACTAGATTTAGGTGCTTCCATTAATGTAATGCCTCACTCCATGTATACTTCTCTACAGGTTGGAGAACTTCAACCAACAGGAATTTTTATGAAACTTGCTAATCGGAGTACAAAGAATCCAACATGACTTATTGATGTTGTCCATGTAAGAGTGAAGAATCTCATCTTCCCCACTGATTTCTATATACATTAGATGGAAGATACTTGAACCTAAGGACACACTTCTCTCATACATGGGATTTCATTCCTCAAAATAGAAAATACGATCACCAATGTTCACAATGGTATGCTATCCAAGGAGTTTGGTGGAGAAAAGGTAAGTTTTAACATCCTTGAGGCTATAATACATCCCGTTGAAGATCACCCCACTCTTCCTGCCTATTTTATGGAAGTTCTCTCAAAAAATGAACACACACACACACATAATTTTCTCCTCAACCCATACTTTTATTCATTTTCCTCTTCTTCACCTGTGGTTGATTTGAGTTTTGAATCATGTTTTGAGTGTTGTGTTGGTTCTAAAATGTGTAAATTTTGTTCTTTAATTGATGAATGTGTTCATTCTTAGGTACCCATGACCATCTATGATTTTGAAATCACATTTCAATAGATTCTCTATCCTTATAGAATAAACATGAGTAGATAGATAGTTTCATGGACCTCACTCCCCCTAAACACCCTCCCTCAATCCAAAAACCACTGGTGTTGGAACTTAAACAAATTTCTTATCATTTAAAATATGTGTATCTTCAGGGTATTGACCAATTATCCATCATTATTTCCAATAACCTCTCTCTATAACAAGAATCAAAATTACTCAACCTTTTGAGAGAGTGTAAAAAGGTAATAGGATGGACATTGGATGATATTCCTGGGATTATCCTATCTATTTGTATGCACCATATAATTTTGGATGATGAGTCTATGCTCCTGAGACAATATCAACATTGGTTGAATCCCACTATCCTTTAAGTGGTAAAGTTGGATGCCAGTAAATTACTTGTAGCTATGATCATTTATCCTATATATAATAGTAAATGGGTTAGCCCAGTGAAAATTGTGCCTAAAAAAAGGAATAATAGTTGTTTCAAATGAAAGAAATGAATTGGTTCTAACACATGTGCAAAACAATCGGCGAGTCTATATTGACTACCATTGACTGAATCAAGCCACGCCGAAGGACCACTTTCTTGTACCTTTAATTGACCAAATGTTAGAACGATCAGCTATTAAGTCAAATTATTGTTTCCTTTATGGATATTCAGGTTATTTACAAATCCATATATCCCCTAAGGATCAAGAAAAGACAATATTTACCTACCCATTCATCATATTTTCATACAGATGGATGTCATTCGGTCTATGTAATGCTCCTAGTACATTTCAGTGATGTATGTTGAGTATTTTTTTGAGTACCTTGAGAGTTTTATGGAAGTCTTTATCGATGATTTCATGGTATATGGTTCTTCTTTGGATGATTTTTTGGAACACCTAGATTTTTTCCTCCACCACTACATTAAAAAAGATCTTTTTTTAAATTATGATAAATTCCATTTCATTGTTGAGAGGGGGATAGTTCTTTGGTATATAATTTCAAATAAGCGAATTCATGTTGATAAATCTAAAATTTAATTAATTTCATCCCTTTGATATCCAAAATTTGTTCATGAGGTGATATCTTACTTGGTTCATGTTGGTTTTTACTACTAATTCATTAAAGACTTCAGTATGATTTCACTTCTATTGTCCCAGTAATTAAAAAATAGTTTCAGAGTCTGTGTTTGATAAAAATTGTGAGTATTATATCAATTCACTAAAAAGGAGTCTCACATCACCTCCTGTTATCCAACCACCAAGGTGGGATCTCCCATTTGAGCTTACGTGTGATGCCTCTAACTTTGCAGTTGGGGGAGTTTTATCACAAAGCGTTGATAAGGCTCCTAATGTCATTGCATATGCCTCAAATACCCTTGACCCGGCCAAGTAAAACTACACAACCACTAAAAATATATTCTTTCTATTGTGTTTGCCTTGGAAAAATTCTGTTCATATCTTATCGGGTCAAAAATCGTTGTCTTTTATGATCATGTTACCCTTCGTTTTCTCCTAAAGAAACCTAAATCTATGCCATGCCTCATTCGATGGATTCTACTCTTTTAGGAGTTTGAACATGAGATTAGAGATAAGAGTGGAGTGGAAAATGTGGAAGATGACCACATTAGTAGGATTTTTCCATAATTTGACCATCATGTTGACTCACCCCTCTCCATTGGGGAATTCGTCCCTCATTATAACCTTTGTGATATTGTGGACCACACCCCCTAACATCTAGTGTCCCCATTGATTTAATCAGATAACAATCCTAGAGAATTAAACATGATTCTTGATGGTATATTTGGGATGAAACATATTTATAAAGAATTTTTGGTGACCAAGTAGTTCTTCAGTGTGTCCCTGACAATGAGTTCACCTCTGTTTTGAACTTCTGCCACACTTTGGCCAGTGGGGGCCACATTGGCTCTCAACGTACAACTCAAAAGGTCCTTTTCTCAAGACTTTATTGGAAAAAATTGTATAGGTATTTCCATATATATTTTCCATGTCATGTTGTCATTGTCAATTCATAGGGAATATCTACAGGAGGAATAAAATTCCACAACATCCCATGTTATTATGTGAAATTTTTGATGCATGGGGCATTGACATCATGGGGAATTTTCCAAATTAATTTGGCATTTTGTACATCTTGTTGGTTGTTGACTATATATCTAAATGTGTGGAATCAAATTCCACCAAGACTGATGACTCTCGACTGGTTGTTGATTTTATGAGGTCCCAAATTCTCAATATGTTTAGTTAACCGATATTCATCATTAGTGAACATGGTTCACATTTTTGCAATCACAACATGAAAATTTTGATTCATATGTATGGGGTTGTTCATAAAGTCTCAAAAAATATCACCCAAAACTAATAAAAAAACATAAATACCAAATCAGAAATTTAAATAAATCGTGTAAAAGATGGTATAGCCCAATAGGAATGATTGGAGTTTGCGCTAGGATGATGCACTTTGGGCGTACCATACAACTTTTAAAACCACATTAGGAATGTCACCATATAGGATTGTGTTTGGAAAGGATTGTCACATCTTGGTGGAGTTATAACATTATTAATATTGGGATATAAAATAATTTAATATGAATCTTTCATATGTAGGTGAACATAGGAAGCTTCAGATTCAAGAGTTGGAAGAAATTTGACCTGATCCATATGAGAACTCCCAAATATATAAAGAGAAGATAAAGGCTATACATGATAACATGATTCATTAGCTAATGTTATATATTGATGAGAAGGTCTTCATGTACAATTCTAGGCTAAAGCTCTACCCAGGTAAGCTTCATTCCCGATGGATAGGTCATTATATCATTACTGATGTTTAAAATTTTGGTGCCATAAAGGTTTTGCATGAGAAGAGTGGACAAAGGATTACTATTAATGAGAAGATTCTTAAACACTTCTATGGGGATTTTCCAAAGAATCTCAAGGAGCAAATCCAACTAATAGATGCCACATATGATACCAATTAGTAGGTTTTCCCTTCTCCCTACCTTTATTAACTTGTCTATTCATTTAAAATACATTTATTAAGGACAATGTAAGTTTTAGGTGTGGGGGAGTGTGAAATTTCATAGTTAGGATTAAACAAAAAAAGGAAAAGAAAAAATGAAAAATTTGTTTTCATTTTTGATTTCTACTTCCTTACTTTTTAATTTCAGATAAATATTGATCTTAAAAAGAATATCTCAAAATCATTTTTTATGCATTAGTCGATTGTGTGGAAAATTCCATTTTTTTTGGAAAAAAATATCAAATGAATATTTTTATGGAATATTTTTCTAGAATTTTTATTTTTAAATCATTTTTAGGTGTTTAATGGATTTGGAATACCATGCCTCATTATCACTGAACAATATTTTAATCCCTTACCTAAAAGACATTCTAATCCCTTTATTGCATATTATTCCATTTAACCACATTCATGGTAGCCTTAGGTCATGTAGAGAAACTAGAACTAGCCTTGATTGTGTTTGAAGCCATAAGATTCATGTATACTACATTCATGAGAGAGGAAATAGTTCATTGAAAATCCCTTTGTACAATTATCCTCTATTTTTATCCACCTTTACATTTTATCCTTCTTATGCCTTAGAGACCATGAAATGCCTATTAATTAGCCACATTACAAGATAAATTATCCCCCAATACCCATATATAATGTATATTCCGGTTTATTATCAAAAAGTATGGGTGAGGGGGTGTTTCCATGGGAATTATTGGGAGAGGATCATTGTTATGGGATGATATAAAGGGTGCCTACATTTTCCATGGGTAGTGGGTTCACAGGCAACATTGTATCATTTTTTACACATGATTCCCTCTTTATCTCCAAAAAAAATATATACATTAAGAAAAAGTTCTGTATATTGAAAAAAATAGAACAAAAGAAAAAATGGATAACAGAGTATGCTTACTCATTATTATTCACTGCATGGTTGTGACCAACAAAGATGGACAATGGGGAGAGTGATTTGGAGGTGATACACTTTGTGAGGGGTTGAGTGTGTAAATTAATTGTGAAAAAATTCTGAATTTTGAAATGTTTTGTACATAATAGATTAAACACTCATCTTCTGCCTCATATTTTTAAAATTAAATCATACTAACCCTTGATCCTCAGAACAACCTGTTGGAAGTCCTCTTGAGTAGCAGACTAGTTTCTGCTAGTAGAGAAATGAGAATATTGGAAAGCATACGGTAAGATCACATGAAATCTGGGAAATGTGAATAAATACATTTTAATATATTCCTCGAGTGAAGAGGGAAAATTTTTAGGTGAGGTAGGTTGCTACATGTTTCATGGGTGAACAAATAAAGTTGAAAAAATTCGAATGTGAGGAAATAAAAATGATGGAAAAATTGATTCCATAAACGAGACATGATGAATTTCATTTTAAAAAATTCTTGTATGTTTTCACACCATTTATTTATGAATTATACATGATTAGAATATTATAAATTTCCCAGGAGTGCGAATTTTTAGGTTTGGGGGTGTGATCATACCACGATTCACTATTTTATTTCACCCTTATATCAATATATTAAACTGGTTATGTATTGAAAATCACAAGTATAATAAAAAATTTCACTCATTTTTTTGATTACATTATTTTGATTTAAACACTATTAAAAAGGTATATGTTACTTTTTTAGATAATTACATCGTAGGTGGAGGTTATTTGTAGGACCCATGATGATTTCCAAGAAAAATGGGCCAATCTGCATAGGATCCAAGTAGACTAGTAGACTAAAATGAATACAGAAACTAATCTGTGCATCTAAATAGTCTTAAACAAGGTGGAAGGATCCAAAATTTAATGTTCTACATTTTATATAGAGGAACGGAATCAAAATTCATCCATTAATAGGAACATACGTACTGATCTTTCAAACAAAACGAATATCCATAGAGTCAAAACTTTTCCTCTGTATTTTGGAAATATCTCTTATTATATACCAGATCTGCCACCAACATTTACATGGAGGTAGAAAAGGTGTCAGAAAAAAACTCTAGAGTTTTTTCCAAAGTTATTTAACACTGGTTGACATGCCAAAACTATATACCATATAAATTCTCGAAATCAGGGTGCCCAAAACAACTTCTCACTTTTCCAATATATTGGAACCTTGAGCACCATATTTTAGAGTTATACCAGGAGAAACTTTTCAACCATTTTGGAGTCCCAAAAGAGCCTTATAATCATTTTTATAAGTTTTGGAGGTTATGGGAAGTTCAAATTATACATCTTATTCTTCCTCCCCTCCCTTGAATTTTTAAACCCCTTGTGATCACCCAGGGAGGATCGTAATGTAATCCCGAGATTCATATTTGTATTATTTTGAATGATCTATTTAATTCTAGGTTGTATGTTGTTTTCTATCCTCCCTTTTAATTTAATTTAGTTATATACATGTATTTTGTACTCAAACTCAAATGATCATGTTTGGGGGTACCCATTCATGTGATGTTTCACACACCGTTCATCCTTTTTTCTCCCATCATTCAATTGTTGTGTTTTTGTGGTTAATATTGGTCAATTGAACTCACATAAGCACTTTCAAGGCCATAAAAATTTATTTCATGGTATCATAATTAATTAAAATACAAACCTAGATAGCACATTGAGTTCTTCAAGTGTTTCCTTGGTGATTTTCGGTTATGAAGTCGAACACAAGTCACCCAATCATCGACAGTGTCTGGTGAATCATTGTGTGTTTTTGACTAAACCCTAGGAGGTATCATAGTATAAAATTAGTAACATTATGGTTCTAGGTGTTAAAAATCAATGATTAAAAGATCATAACTCTATATCACGAAACAATGAAGGATGAAAATCATTAGAGTACCTTGGGTTTATCACGTTTCATTAATCTTGTTTACTTCTACTTCAATTTATCTCTTTCATTTTCTATTTTTATATTTAATAATCAAACCAAAGTATTATAAAATAGTATTTCCATTTTTAAATTCATAATAATAACCACATTTTTTAATTAATGATCTATGTCTCTATCGAGATATGACCTATGGTAGCTGTTATATTTTAGAAATTCAAGTTAAAAATAAACATCTAATTTGACACGCTCGACAACGTGATCAAATTTTAGCACCATTTTCGGGGATCCAAGATCATTTAATTTTTTACTTACTTTTTTTTTCTTAATTAGTACTCCTTTCAATACCCCACACTCATTTTATTGTTATTTTTTGTTTTATGTTTTATTTTTGGTTGTTTTTGTGCGTTCTTTCTCTCTTTCTATCTCTCTCTTATTCTCCATATATCTTTATATAATTCTATAGTATAACATTATTTTATACTTTCACCCTTATGATGTGATTTTATATTCATTAAATCATAAAAAACAAACTTCATAACTTATTTCATGACCCGATCTGAAAAAGGAAAACTGCTTGAATTTGACCCTGAAATTGAAAAGACACTTCACACACAAATCAAGGAATCTAGAGAATCAAAATCAAGTAACACTAAGGAACACCTTGTGGATCCTCAAGTGGTCCTAATCCAATAAAATATTGAACACAATCAAATCCATGAAACCATGGCTGTAAATAATCGAACCTTAAAATAACTGACCACCCCGGATGCGGAGTACCAACCTACGTACATCCAATATCCCAACGAAGCAGCCGTCATTGAGCTGAGATCAGGCCTCATCCACCCACTTTTAAAATTACATGGTCTTCCTGGTGAGGAACCTCATAAACACCTTAAGGAGTTTCACATAGTGTGCTGCACTATGAAACCCCAAAATGTGTCTGAGAACTTAATTAAGTTTAGGGAATTCCCTTTACCCCTTGATGGTGTAGCCAAAGATTGGATATAATATTTTCCTACCATGATTGGGGGTTGGAATGACATTAAAAGACATTTTTAGGGAATTTATTCCCTACCTCCCAAACTGCATCATTTAGGAAAAAAATATGTGGAATTAGGTAATCTCAAGGAGAGACCCTTCATGAATATTTGTAGATATTTTAAATAATTTTCTCAATTTATCCCCACCACCAGATTAGTGAACCACTATTAATCCAATACTTCTACGAGGGACTTATCCCAATCAATCATGGAATGATTGATGCTACAACTGGTGGTTCTATAGTTGATAAAACTCTTTCTCTTGCTCATGACTTTAATGAAAAACAATATGGTACAAGAGCTATTTCACCAACCAAAGGAGTTCATGAGGTAAGTAATTCATCCCTAGAACAAAAGGTAGATAAAAAACTTGATGATATTCATACCCTTTAAATGAAATTAGCTAAAGCAAAATATAACTCACACTCTTCTTCAATTTCATTACATTGTAGTATTTGTTCTGACAATACTTATTTTTCTGACCAGTTCCCACAACATCAAGATTCCCTTGATTCTTGTGCAGCCGTGTTCCTAGGGTGTCCATTACAAAAATCACCTCCCTTCAAGCAAGAACCATTCAGGCCAAATCCAAAACCTGGGTGGCAAGCACAACCCTAGTGCTGACAAGGAGGAAACTCAAGCTACACCATGTAGAATTCGTATCAATAAGGACAAGGTATGCAACTTTCTTATCCTTCAACTTCTAAAAAAATCATCCTCCTCCTCCCCAATATGAACCAAGACTCGAGGATATGTTAAAACAAATGGCATCCCAAAACATCCAGTTTTAACAGACCACACAATCAGCAATTCAAGTCCTACTAACTCAATTTAGACAATTGGGAAACCCCATCGGTGAGCATAAGATGCAAGGTTCTGGACAACTACCATCCCAACCCATTTATGATATGAAGGGAAAAAGGTAATGGATGTGCAATTACACATTGTAGGGGTAAACACGTTTCTCCTTCTACTAATTCTATGCTATAGGTATGCCCCCCTCTTGAAAAAACTCTTTTCCCACCCATAAAAGACTCCAATGAAGAAAAATAAAAATAAAAAGGGAAATCCAATTATCATTGATTATTCAAATTAATAATCCATTCCTCTTCCTTTCCCCCAAAGACTCTATAAATCTAAGAAAAATTATGATAATGAGATTGATAATGAAATAATGGATAGATTTAAAAAAGTACTAGTAAATATTACATTATTGGATGTAGTCAATAAAATTCCATATTTTTCCAAATTTCATAAAGAACTTTTCACCCATAGATGATTTATAAAGGGTAATGAGAGACTCCACCTATGGAGGAATGTATTGACCTTGATTCAACCATCAATGCCAACCAAATTCAAGGATTCGAGAACATTCATAGTACCCTGTACCATAGGGGAGAATTTATTTTTTTGATGCCATGATAGGTTTAGGTGCTTCCATTAATGTAATTCCTCACTCCGTGTATACTTCTATGCATGTTGGAGAGCTTCAACCAGAAGGAAATTTCAAGAAACATTCCAACCAGATTACAACGTATCAAACATGGGTGATTGAGAATATCTATGTAAGAGTGAAGAATCTCATCATCCCCACTGATTTCTACATTCTTGAGATGAAAGATACCCGAACCCAAGGACACACACCTCTAATACTAGGGAGACAATTCCAAAAAATAGGAAATATGATCATAAATTTTCACAAATGATATGTTATGCATAGAGTTTAGTGGAGAAAAGGTAAGTTTTAACATCTTTGCGTCTATGAAACACCCCATTTAAGAGCACTCCACTCTTCCTGTCTATTTGAGGGAATATCTATCAAATGATGCGCACACACAATTCTTTCCTCAACCCATAATCTGATCAATTTTCCTCTTCTTCACCCTTGGATAATTTGAGATTTGATTTATGTTTTGAGTGTTGTGTGGGTTTGGAAAAGTGTACATTTTGTGCTTTCATTGATGAGTCTGTTAATTTTGAGATACCCATTTCTGTCAATGATTCTACAAATGTCATTTCAACAGATTCTATATCCTTAGAGAATAAACATGAGAATATAGACAGTTTCATAGACCTCACCCCCTAAACAACCTCCCTCTATCCAAAAACCACTGGTTTTGGAACTTAAACCACATCCTTCTAATTTTAAAATATGTGTGTCATGAGGGTATTGAACAATTTCCCATCATTATTACCAATATCCTCTCTCCATAGCAAGAATAAAAACTGCTCAACCTTTTGAGAGTGTGTAGAAAGAAAATATGATGGACAATGGTTGATATTCTTGAGATTGTCCTATCAATTTATATGCTCTATATACTTTTGGATGATGATGCTATCCCTATGAAACAATCTGAATACCGATTGAATCCCACTCTCCTTGAAGTGGTAAACATCAAAGTCAGTAAATTAATTTATTCTGGAATCATTTATCCTATATCTAATAGTAAATGGGTTAGCCTAGTGTAAATTGTGCCTAAAATAGGAATAAAATTTGTGTCAAATGAAAGGAATGAATTGGTTCCAACACGTGCACAAAATAGTTGGTGAGTCTATATTGACTATCGTCAACTGAATCAAGCCACACAGAAGGACAAATTTCATGTACCTTTCATTGACCAAATGATAGAACGATTGGCTAGTAAGTCCCATTATTGTTTCCTTGATGGATATTTGGGTTATTTCAAAATCTATATATCCCTTGGTGATCAAGAAAAGAAAACATTTACCTTCCCATTCGATACATTTTACTACAAAAGGATGCCATTATGTCTATGTAATGCTCCTGGTACTTTTCAGCAATGAATGTTAAGTATTTTTTCTATGTACCTTGAGAGTTGAATAGAAGTATTTATGGATTATTTCGTGTTATATTGTTCTTCTTTTGATGATTGTTTGGAACTCCTCGGTTCTTTCCTCTGTCGCTACATTGAGAAATATCTTGTTTCAAATTATGATAAATGCTATTTCATGGTTGAGCAGGGGATAGTTTTTTGGAATATCATTTCAAATAATTGAATTCATTTTGATAAATCTAAAGTTGAATTAATTTCATCTCTTCCAAATGCAAATGTGTTTGTGAGGTGCGATCTTTCTTGGTCCACGATCATTTTTACCACCGATTCATTAAAGACTTCATTAAGATCGCACTTCCATTATCCCAATTATTTCAAAAAGATTCAGAGTTTTTGTTTGATAATAATTGTGAGGATTCTTTCAATTCACTTAAAAGGAGTCTCACATCACCTCCTATTATCCAACCACCAAGGTGGGATCTCCCCTTTGAGATTATGTGTGATACCTCTATCTTTGCAGTTTGTACAGTTTTATCACGAAGGGTTGAGAAGGCTCCCCATGGCATTTCCTATGCCACGCATATCCTTGACCCGGCCCACAAAAACCACAAAACCATGAAAAAGTACTTCTTTATATTGTATTTTCCTTGGAAAATTTTTGTTCATATCTTATCAGGTCAAAAATCTTTGTCTTTTATGATCATGATGCCCTTTATTTTCTCCTAAAGAAACATGAAGCAAAACCCCACCTCATTCGATGGATGATCCTCCTCCAGGACTTTTATAATTATATTAGAGATATGATAGGAGTGGAAAATGTGGTATCTGGCTACATTAGTATGATTTCCCCATCATTAGAACATCATGTTGACTCACCCCTCCCCATTAGATAATTCTTCCCCCATGAGAACATTTGTGATTTTTTTTGACCTTAACCCTTGGTATGCAGACATTGTGAATTTTCTAGAAAAATATTGGGTCCCCACTGATTTCAGAACTTCACAATCACAGATACATAAGCATGATTATCGATGGTATATTTGGGATGTCCCATATTTATCAAGAATTTTTGGTGACCAAGTAGTTCGTTGATGTGTCCCTAACCATGAGTTCACCTCTGTTTTGACCTTCAACCACACTTTTGCCAGTGGGGGCCACTTTGGCTCTCAATGTACAACTCAAAAGGTCTTTGGCTTAGTAAATTATTGGCCAACATTGTATAGGGATTCCCATATATTTTTCAAGTCATGTAGTCATTGTCAATTCACAGTGAATATCTCCAAGAGGAATGAAATGCCTTAACAGCCCATGTTATTATATGAAAGTTTTGATTCATGGGGCATTGAAATCATGAGGCATTTTCCAAATTAATTTGTCTTTTTTTACATCTTATTGGCTATAGACTATGCATCTAAATGGGTGGAAGAAAAGGACACCAGGACCTATGACTCTGAATCGGTTTTTAATTTTGTGAGGTCCCAAATTTTTAGTACATTTTGTTTATTGAGATTCATCATTAGAGATCAGGGTCTACATTTTTGGAATTACAAAATGAAAATTTGATTCGTAAGTATGGGGTTGTTCATAATGTCTCTAAAACATATCACCCCCAAACTAACAGAAAATAATAAATATCAAATCGGAAAATTAAAGGAATCATTGAAAAAATGGTAAAAGCCAATAGGAATGAATGGAGTTTGCACTTGGATGGTTCACATTAGGTGTACCATACAACTTTTAAAACCCCAATTGGAATTTCACCATATAGGATTGTGTTTGGAAAGGATTTTCACCTCCTGGTGGAGGTAGAAAACCATGAAAATTGGGCTGTTAAATAATTTAATTTTGATCTTTCAGATGCAGGTCAGCATAGGAAGCTCCAAATTCAAGAGTTGGAAGAAATTCAACATGATGAATATGAGAACTCTCTATTCTGTAAAGATAAGACAAAGGCTATCCATGATAGCATGATCCATCAGAATAATTCCCAAATTGGGGAGAAGGTCCTCATTTACAACTCCTAGCTAATGCTCCACCTAGGTAAGCTTTATTCCCGATGGATCGGTCCATATACCATTACTAATGTTTACCCTTTTGGTGTTATATAGGTTTTTCATGAGAAGAGTGGAAAAATGATTACTGTCAATGGATATAGGCTTAAAAACTTATATGAGAATTTTACAAAGCATATTGTGGAAGAAATACAACTGATATATGCCACAAATGACACCACTTTATTATTTTTGCCTTCTATCTACCTTTATTTACTTTTCTATTTATTTAAATTACTTTCATCGAGGACAATGTAAATTTTATGTGTGTGGGAGGGTGACATTTCAAAGTTATGATTAAACAAAAAAACAAATTAAAAAACAAAAAAGGGAAAATATAAAATTAATTTTCATTTTTGATTTCTTTTCTTTATTTTGTGTTTTTAGATAAACATGGATCTAAAAAAGAATATCTCTAAATCATTTTTCTGATTGAGTCGATTATGTAGATAAATCCATTGTTTTTGGAAAAAAAATTCAAATGAATGTTGATATAGAATCTTTTTCTATAATTTTTTTTATTTTCAAATCATTCTTAGGTGTTTAATGGATTTTGAATCCCATGCCTCATTAGCACTGACCAATATTTTAATCCCTTACCTGAGAGATATTCTAAGCCATTTATTGTATATTCATCCTTTTAATCACATTAATGAGAGTCTCGGGTCATTTAGAAAAACTAGAACATTCCTTTATTCTATTTTAATCAATATGATTCAAGTATTTTATATTCATGATAGAGGAAATCATTCATTAAAAATCCCTATTTACAATTATCCTCTATTTTCCCCCTTTACATTTTATATTTCTTAATCCTTAGAGACCATGAAATGCATGTTAGGTAGCCACATTACAAGCTAATTTATCCCTACCCACCCATCTCTTGTGTATGTTCATGGTTATTTTCAGCAAGTGTGGGTGAGGTGGTGTTTCCATGGATATTTTAGGGAGAGAATCATTGTTATGGGATGAAATAAAGGGTGCCTACATTTTCCATGGGAAATGGGTTCACAAGTAATATGAAATCATTTTTTACACATGTTTCCCTCTTTATATCCAAAAAAAATATATACATTAATTTTTTTTCTGTACATTGAAAAAAATATATAACAAAATAAAAAAAATGGATTAAAGAGGATGTTTACTCATTATTATTCACTTTATAGTTATGACCCACAAAGATGGACAATGGGGAGAGTGAGTTGGAGGTGATACACTTTGTGAGGTGTTGAGGGTCTATATTCATTGTCAACACTTTCTGAATTTTGACAAGTTTTGTCCATAAGATATTAAACACTTCTCTTTTGCCTGTTATTTTTAAACATTAAATCCTACCAACCCTTGAACCTCTAAACAACCTGTTAGAAGTTATCTTTAGTAGTAGACTAGTTTCTACCAGTAGAGAAATGCGAATCATGGAAAGAATATGGTAATATCATATTAACTCTAGGAAAAGTGCATAAATTCACTTTCATACGTTCCTTGGGTGAAGAGGGAAAATTTTTAGTTGAGGTTGGTTGCAACATGTTTCATGGGTGAACAAATGAAGTTGAACAAATTTGTATGTGAGGAAATATAAATGATAGAAAAATTGATTCCATAAATGATACATGATGAATTTTATTTAAAAAAAATATTAGATGTTTTCACACATTTTATTTAGAAATTATACATGATTAAGATATTATACTTTTCCCATGACTGCAAATGTTTAGGTGTGGGGGTGTGATCGTACCACGATTCACTATTTTATTTCACCCTTATACCAATGTATTACACTGGTTTTGTATTGAAAATTACAAGTATAATAAAAAATTTCACTCCATTTTTGATTCATTTTTTGGGTTAAGCACTATTTAAAAGGATAATGTTACTTTTTTTGATAATTACATTGTAGGTTGAGGTGAATAGGAAGACCCATAATGAAGTCCAAGAAAAATGAGCCAATCTGCACAGGATACAAGCAGACCAGTGAACTAAAATGAATAATGATAATTAAACACACTTCCAAATGGTCTGAAATATGGTGGAATGATCCAAAAATTAATGTTCTACATTTCATCTAGAAGAACCGAATCCCAATTCATCCATTAAGAGGCATGTACATACTGATATGTCTAACAAAATGAATCTCCATGGGGTCAAATATTTTCCTCTTTATTTTGGAAATATATCTTATTATATACCATATCCAGACACAAAAATTGACATGGAGGTAGAAAAGGTGTCCTCAAACAACTCTATAGTATTGTCCAATGTGATTTAATACTATCCGATCAGCCAAAACTATGGACCAAATGGATTCTCAAAATCAGGGTGCCCAAAACCACTTCTCACTTTTCCTATAAATTGGCACCTTTGGCACCATATTTTTGAGTTTGAATAGGAGACAAGTTGCTGATATTTTTGAGTTCTAAATGGGACTTCTAATCAATAATATAATTTCTAGAGGATATGGGAAGTTCTACTTCAACATCTTCTTCTTCCTCCCCTCCCGTAGATTTCTAAACCCCTTGTGATCACTCGGGGAGGAATGTGATGTAATCCTAAGCTTCATGTTTTTATTATATTGAATGAACTATTTAATTCTAGGTTTTATATTGTTTTTTTAATCCTCACTTAAAATTTAATTTAGTTATACACTATTATGTTATACTCAAACTCAAATGATCATGTTTTGGGTTACCCTTTCATGTGATGCTTCACACACCGTTTATCCCTATTTTCTTCCATCATTCAATTATAATGTTTGTGTGGTTCATATTTGTCAATTGAAATAACATAACCATTCCAAGGCCATGCAAAATTATGTCATGGTATCACAAAGAAATAACATACAAACTTGGACAACACATCGAGTTCTAGTGTTTCCCTGGTGAGTTTTGGTTATAAAGTTGAACACAAATCACCCTATCATCGGCGATGTCGGTGAATCATTTGTGTATTTTCAACTGAACCCTAAAATTCTAGTTGTATGTGTTAGAAACTAGGGATTAAAAGATTATAACTCTATCTCATGAAGAGATGAAGTATGAACATCATGAGAGTACCCCAAGTTTATCACGTTTAATTAAACTAGTTTACTTCTAATTTTTATTATCATTTTCTTTTTCTATTATCGTATTTAATCATCAAACCCAAGTATTATAAAACCCCATTTCCCATTTTTTACTTTCATAATCAGAACAAATTTTTTGAATTAATGATCTAAGGCTCCTTTGAGAGATGACCAAGTGTTGCTACTATATTGTAGAAATTCTAGTTAAAAATGAACATCTAATTTGACGCACTCGACAACGTGATCAAATTTTGGCACTGTTTCCTGGGATACAAGATTATTTATTTTCTTTATTTACTTTTTTTTTACTTCTTAATTAGTAATTATTCCAATACCCCACCCCCATTTAATTGTTTCTATTTTAGTTTTCATTTTCTATTTTTTGTTGTTTTTGTGTGTTCTCTCTCTCTCTCTATTCTTCTCTATCTCACTTTCTACAATTCTATATTATCCTTTCACCCTTATAAAGTGATATTATCTACATTCAATCAGAAAAACAAACAAACTTCACAACTCATTTTCATGACCTGATTATAAAAAGAAAAAATATTTTAATTTGATCCTGAAATTGAAAAGAAACTTCACACAAAAATCAAGGAATCTAGAGAAGGTCAATCAAGTAACACCAAGGAACACCTTTTGTAACTTCACGTGGTCATAAACCAATCAAAAATTGAACCCAATCGAATACAATAAAACATGGCTGCAAATAATTGAACCTTAAAAGAACTGAAAACCCCAGATGTGGAGTACCAACCTGTATACATCCAATATCCCAAGGAAGCATCCAACTTTGAGATGAGATCAGGCCTCATTCAACTACATCCCAAATTCCATGTACTTCCTGGTGAGGACCCTCATAAAAACCATAAGGTGTTTTACATAGTGTGCTTCACTATGAAACCCAAAAAATGTGTCTGAGGGATTAATTATGTTTAGGGCCTTCACTTTTCCCTTAATGGTGTATCCAAAGATTGGATATACTATTTTCCTACCACTATTGAGGGCAGGAATGACCTTAAAAGGCTGTTTTTAGATACATTCTTCCATGCCTCTCGATCTGCATCAATTAGGAAAGAAATCTGTGGAATTATGCAATCACAAGGAGAGACCCTTCATGAATATTGAGAGAGATTCAAAAGATGATTATAATGTTTTCCCCACCACCATATTAGTGAAAAAATATTAATACAAAAATTCTATGAGGTACTTATCCACATGGATCTTGGAATGATTGATGTTTTGGATATTAGTTCCCCATTTGATAAAACTGCATCCACTACTTGTTCCTTAATAGATATCATGGCTCAAAATGCATAACAATTTGGTATAAGAGATATTGCACCAAACTTAGGATTTCATGAGGTAAGTCATTCAATGCTAGAAAAAATGGTAGATAACAAACATGATAAAATGAAAAACCTTATAAGAAAATTATCTCAAGAATAAGGTAACTCACACTCTTTCATCGATTCCATTACATTGTGGTATTTGTTCTAACAATACTCATGTTTCTGACCAGTTCCCACAACTTCAAGATACACCTTTGTCCCGTGCAGCTGTGTTCCGAGGGCATCCATTCCAACAATCGCATCCCTTCAAGAATGAAAAATTCATGATAAATCTAATCCCTGGGTGAAATAACAACCCTAGTACCAACAAGGAGGAAACTCAAGCTACCCCAAACAGAATAGGTATCAAAAAGGCCAAGGTATGAACCCTTCTTATCCTTCAACTTCTCAAAACAATCATTCTCCTCCTCCCAAATCTAAACCAAGCCTTGAGGATATGGTGAAACAAATGGAAACCCAGATCCTTCAGTTCTAACAGACCACACCATTGGCAATTCACGACCTACAAACTCAAGAGGGACAATTGGTGAACACCATTTGTGAGATTAACATGCAAGCTTCTGGACAAAAACCCTTCCAACCAATTGCTAATATGAAGGGAAAAGGTAATGTATGTGAAATTACACTTCGTAGTGGAAAATGTTTTTCTCCTTATACCAATTCTACGCAACATGTATTTCTCCCTCTTGAAAACACTCTTTCTCCACCAATAAAAGATTCCATTGAAGATATAAAAAATTAAAAGGGAAATCAAATTATCATTAAGTATTAAAATGAACAATCCATTCCACTTCTATTCCCCCAAATACTCTTTATGTTTAAGAAAAATTATAATAATGATATTGATAATTTAATAATGGTTACATTTAAAAAATTTCACTTTAATATTCCTTTATTGGATGTTGTCAAGAAAATTCTCTATTTTTCCAAATTTCTTAAAGAACTATGCACCCATAGATGAAGGCTGAAGGTGAATGAGAGCATCAACATAGGGAGGAATTTCTAATTGATTATTCAACCAGAAATGACAACCAAATGAAAGGATCTAGGCACATTCACAATACTGTGTACCATTGGGGAAACTTTATTTTCTGATGTTATGCTATATTTAGGTGTTTCCATTAATGTAACGGCTCACTTTGTGTATACTTCTATACAGGTTGGATAGCTTCAACCAACCGGAATTTTTGTGAAACCTTCCAAATGGAGTACATCACATCCAACAAGAGTGATTGAGGATGTCCTTGTAAGAGTGTGGAATATCATCTTCCTACTGATTTCTACATTCATAAGATGGAAGACTCCTCAACCCAAGGACACGCTCCTCTCTTACTTGGGATGTCATTCCTCAAAACAGCAAAGACGATCATCAAAATTCACAATGGTACATTGTCCATGTATTTTGGTGGAGAAAAGGTAACTTTTAACATCCTAGAGCCTATGAAACACCCCATTGAAGAGCACTCCACTCGTCTTGTCTATTCAATGGATGTTCTCTCAAATGATTCAGACACACACGATTCTCTCCTCAACCAATAATCTGATTCATTTTCCTCTTCTTCACCTTTGAATGATTTGAGTATTAATTCATGTTTTGAGTGTTGTGTGGGTTCTGAAATGTGTAAATTTTGTCCTTTAATAGATGAGTGTGTTCATTCTAAGGTACCCATGACCGTCGATAATTCTGCAAATCTCAATTCAATATATTATCTATCCTTAGAGAATAAACATGAAAAAATAGACAGTTTCATAGACCTCAATCCCCCTAAACACCATCCCTCAATCCAAAAAACCACCGGTGTTGGAACATAAACCACTTACTTCTAATTTAAAATATTCATATCATGAGGGTGTTGACCAATTTCTGGTCATTATTGCCAATAACCTCGCTCCACAGTAAGAATAAAAACTACTCAACCTTTTGAGAGAGTGTAAAAAGGAAATAGAATGGACATTGGATGATATTCTTGGGATTATAAAATCTATTTTTATGCACCATATACATTTGGATGATGAAACTAATCCTGTGAGACAATCTCAATGTCAGTTTAATACCACTCTCCATGAAGCGGTAAAATTGTAAGTCAATAATTTACTTGCTATTGAGATCATTTATCCTATATCTTATAGTAAATGGGTCAGCCTAGTGAAAATTTTTCCTAAAAAATTGGAATAACAGTTGTGTAAAATGAATGTAATGACTTGGTTCCCACACATGTGAAAAACAGTTGGTGAGTCTATATTGACAACTGTCAATTAAATCAAGCCACACAGAAGGACCAAATTCTTGTACCTTTACTTTATCAAATGCTAGAATGATTGGATAGTAAGTCCCATTATTTTTTCATTGATGTCTATTATAGTTATTTCCAAATCCAAATAGCCCCTAAGGATCAAGAAAAAGACAACATTTACCTACCCATTTGGCACATTTTCATACATAAGGATACCATTCGGTCTATGTAATGCTCCTGGTACTATTCAGTGATGTTTGTTGAGTATTTTTCTAAGTACCTTGAGAGTTTTATGTATGTATTTATGGATGATTTCACAATATATAGTTCTTATTTTTATGATTGTTCAGAACACGTAGGTTTTTTTCCTCTACCACTGCATTAAAAAAGATCTTGTTTTAAATTATGAGAAATGCCATTTCATGGTTGAGAGGAGGATAGTTTTTAAGATTATCATTTCAAATCATAGAATTCAAGTCAATAAATCTGAAACTAAATAAATTTTATCCCTTACATATCCAAAATGTGTTCTGGAGGTGTGATCTTTCTTGGTTCATGCTGTTTTTATCACCGATTCATTAATGTCTTCAGTAAGATCGCACTTCCTGTGTCTTGGTTATTACAAAATGATACAGAATTTGTGTTGGATAAAAATTCTGAGGATTTATTCAATTCACTAAAAAGGAGTCTAACATCCCCTCCCATCATCAAACCACCAAGGTGGGATCTTTCATTTGAGCTTATGTTTTATGCCTCTAACTTCGTAGTTGGGGTAGTTTTTTCAAACAGGGTTGAGAAGGCTCCTCAGGACATTATGTATGCCTCATATACCCTTGACCTGGCCCTTGAAAACTACACAACCACTAAAAATTAACTTCTTTCTATTGTGTTTTACTTGGAAAAAATTCATTGATATCTCATCAGGTAAAAAATCTTTGTCTTTTCTGATCATGATGCCCTTTGTTTTCTCCTAAGAAAACCTAAAGCAAAATCCTACCTCATTCGATGGATACTCCTCCTCCAAAAGTTTGAAATTGATATTAGAGATAAGAGATGAGTGGAAAATTTGGTAGATGACAATAATAGTAATACTTCCCCATCATTGGACCCTCATGTTGACTCACCCCTCTCTATTAAATAATTCTTACCTCAAGAGAACCTTTTTGATGTTGTGGACCTTACCCACTAGTATGCAGACATTGTGTATTTTTTGGCAACATCTAGGGTCCCCACTGATTTCAGCACTTCACAATCCCAGAGTCTTAAGTATGATTCTCTGTGGTACATTTGTGATGACCCATATTTATGGAGAATTTTTGGTGACAAAGTAGTTCATCAGTATGTCCATGACCCTATGTTCACCTCTGTTTTGACCTTCTTCCACACATTGGCATGTGGGGTCCACCATGAATCTCAACGTACAACTCGAAAGGTCCTTTACTCATGACTTTATTAACTCACATTGTATAGGGATGTCCATAGATTTTTCAAGTCATGTAGTCATTTTCAATTCATAGGTAATATCTCTAAGAGGAATGAAATTCCCCAACAACCCATGTTATTCATTGAAATTTTTTATGCATGGGGCATTGACTTCATGGACCCTTTTCAAAATTCATTTTTATTTTTATACATATTATTGGTTGTTGACTATGTATCTAAATGGGTGGAAGAAAAGGCCTCCAGGACTGATGACTCTCAAGTGGTTGTTAATTTTGTGAGGTCCCAAATTTTAAGTAGGTTTGGTTTAATGGGATTCATCATTAGTGATCAGAGTTCAAATTTTTTCAAACGCAACATGAAAAATTTGATTCGTAAGTATGGGGTTATTCATAATGTATCTACTTCATATCACCCACAAACTAATGTACAAGCAGAAATATCAAATAGTGATATCTAATGAATCTTGGAAAAACGGTACAACCCAACAGAAAATATTTGAGTTTGTGCTTGAATAATGCACTTTGGGCATACCATATAGATTTTAAAACCCCAATAGAATTTTCACCATACATGATTGTGTTTGGAAAGGATTTTTAACTCTTGATGAGGGTAGAACATCACGCATATTGGGCTGTTAAACAATGTAATGTGAATATTTTAGATGCAGGTGATCATAGGAAGCTACATATTCTAGAGTTGGAATAAATTTGACGAGATGCATTTGAAAACCTCTGAATCTATAAAGAGAGGACAAATGATATCAATGATAGAATGATTAATTAGCAGAAGATCCATATTGTTGAGAAGTTCCTCATGTACAATTCCAAGTTAAAGCTCAACCCAGGTAAGATTCGTTCTTGATATCTTGGTCCTTATATTGTAATGATGTTTACATTTTAGTACTATACAAGTTTTTCATGAGAAGAGTAGACAAAGTATTATTTTCAATGGGAAGAGACCTGAACACTTAAATTAGGATTTTTCAAAGCATCTCATGGAGGAAATCCAATTGATAGATTCCATATATAACAGCACTTCGCAGGTTTTCCCTTCTCCATACCTTTATTTACTTGTCTTTTTATTTAAAATACTTTCATTGAGGACAATGAAACGTTTATGTGTAGGAGAGGGTGTCATGTCATAGTTAGGATTAAATACAAAAAGTAAAAAAACCAAATGTATTTTCATTTTTTATTTATATTTCCTTATATTGTGTTTTTAGAAAACAATTTATCTTAAAAACAATATCTAAATATCATTTTTTATACTTGAGTCGATTGTGTGGAAAATTCCATTGATTTTAGAAAAAAATTCAAATAAATGTTGATATGAAATATTTTTCTAGAATTTGTATTTTCAAATTATTCTTATGTGTTTAAATTATTTTAAATTCCATTCCTCATTAGCACTTACCAATATTTTAATCCCTTACCCAAGAGACATTATATTCCCTTTATTGCATATTATTTCTTTTAATCTCTTTCTTGAGAGTCTCGATTCATTTAGAGAATCTAGAACTTTCACTGATTCTATTTGAATCCATATTATTCTAGTATGATACATTTATGATAGAGGCAATCATTCATTGAAAAACCCTTTGTACAATTATACTCTATTTTCGGCCACCTTTACATTTTATCATTCATAATCCTTAGAGACCATGAAATTCCTATTAGGTAGCCACATTACATGAAAATTTATCCCTACCTACCCATCTCTTGTGTATATTTTGGTTTATTTTCAGCCAGTGTGGGTGAGGGGGTGTTTCCATGTGAATTCTGGGGAGAGAATATTTGTTATGTGTTGATATAAAGGGTGCCTAAATTTTTATTGTGAAATGGGTTCAAAATCCATATTACATCATTATTTTCCACATGTTTCCCTCTTTATATCCTAAAAAATATATACATTAAAAAAATAGTTATGTACATTGAAAAAGAAGCAGAACAGAAGAAAAAAACAGAGAAAAGATGATTTTTACACATTATTATTCATTGCATGGTTGTGACTCACAAAGATGGACAATGGGGAGAGTGAGTTTTAGGTGATACTATTTATGAGGGTTAGAGTGTGTATATTCATTGTGAACACTTAATGAATTTTGACATGTTTTTTACATAAGATATTAAACACTCCCATTCTACCTCATATTTTTAAACATGAAATCCTACCAACCCATGAACCTCAAAACAACATGTTGGAAGTCCTCTTGAGTAGCAGACTAGTTTCTACCGGTAGATAAATGAGGACCTTGTAAAGAATATAGAAATATCACATGAACTCTGGGAAATGATCATAAATAAACTTTCATATGTTCCTTGAGTATAGAGAAATTTTTTTTATATGAGTTATAGTGCAACATGTTGCATGGGTGAACAAATGAAGTTGAACAAATTAGATTGCAAGGAAAGAAAAATGATAAAAAAAATTGATTCCATAAATGAGACATGATGAATTTCATTTAAAAAAAAATCTTGGATGTTTTCACACATTTTATTTAGTAATGTTACATTATTAGGATATTATAATTTTCCCAGGAGTTCAAATGTTTAGGTGTGGGGGTGTGATCATACCCTGATTCACTATTTTATTTCACCCTTATATCTATATATTAAACTGGTTTTGTATTGAAAATTAAAAGTAGTATAAATAATTACACAACATGTTTGATTCCATTATTTAGTTATAAAAACTGTTAGAAAGGTAAATTTTACTTTTTCTGATAATTATATTGTAGGTGGAGGTGATTTGGAGGACCCTTGATGAAGTCCCAGAAAAATGGGTATATCTACACAGGATCCAAGAAGACAAGTGGACCAAAATGCATAACGATACTAACCCATGCATCCAAATATCTTGAATCATGGTGGGATGATCCAAAATATAATGTTCTATATTTCATCTGAAGGAAACGAAGGCCAATTAGTCCATTAAGAGGCCCATACAGACTGATCTTCCCAACAAAACAAATCTGCACTGGGTCAAAACTTTGCCTCTGTATTTTGGAAATACCTCTTATTATATACCATATTCAGATGCCAAAAATTTACATGGATGTAGAAAATGTGTCTAAAAAACTCTATAGTTTTTACTAAAGTGATGTAAGACTTTTGATTCATCCAAATCCATGGACTAAGAGGATTCTCGAAATCCGGGTGCCCAAAACCACTTCTCACTTTTATTATAAATTGACTCCATGGGCACTATATTTTTGAGTTCGACTAGGAGGCAAGGTTCTACCATTTTGGAGTCCCCAAGGAGTATTATAATAATATAGATATGTCTTGGATCCAATGGGTAGTTTTACTTCAACATATTATTCTTCCTCCCCTCACATGGATTTCTAAACCCCTTGTGATCACTTGGGGAGGAACGGGATGTAATCTCGAGCTTCATGTTTTTATTATTTTGAATGATATTTTTTAATTATATGTTGTATGTTGTTTTTATTCATCCTCTATTTTAATTTAATTTAGTTATATACTGCTATGTTATACTCAAACTGAAATTATGATGTATGAGGGTACCCTTTCATGTGATGTCTCAAACATCGTTCATCCCTTTTTCTTTCATTATTTAATTGTGGTGTTTGTGTGGTTCATATTGGTCAATTGAACAAACATATGAACATTCAAGGACATGTGCACTTATTTCATGGTATCAAAATTAAATAACATACAATCCTAGATAGCACATTGAGTTCTTCATGTGTTGCCTTAGTGAGTTTCAGTTATGCAGTCGAACACAAATCACCCAATCATCAGCGGTGTTTGGTGAATTATTATGTGTTTTTGACTGAACCCTTAGAGGTATCCAAGTATAAACATAGTAATATTATAGTTCTAGTTGTTACAAACCAAGTATTAAAATATCATAACTCTATCTCATGAAGTGATGAAGGATGAACATCATAACACTACCCTGAGTTGATCACGTTTAATTAATTTTGTTTACTTCTAATTTATTTTATTACTTTAATTTTCTATTTCCATAATTAATAACAAAAAAAAGTATTATAAAACCCCATTTACCTTTTTTACATTCATAATCAGAACCTCATTTTGGAATTAATGATCTATGGCTCCGTCGAGAGATGACCTAGGGTTGTTGTTATACTGTAGAAATTATAATTAAAAATAAACATCTAATTTAACGTGCACGACAACATGATCATATTTTCTCACCATTAGTGGGGATCCAAGATCATTTCTTTTATTTATTTACATTTATTCATTTATTTTACTTCATAATTAGAACTCTTTTTAATACCACACCCCCATTTGATTGTTTTCGTTTTAGTTTTTTGTTTCAATTTTTGGTTGTTTTTGTGTGTTCTCTATCTCTCTCTCTCTTATTATTCTCCATATATCTTTCTATAATTCTATATCATAACATTATATTATCCATTAAACATTATTATTTGATTTTATCTACATTCAATCATAAAATAAAAAACTTCACAAATTATTTACATGACCTGATTAGAAAAAGAAAAAAGGCTTGAATTTGACCCTAAAATTTAAAAGACACTTCACACACAAATCAATGCATCTAGAGAAGGTAAATCAAGTTACACTAAGTAACAACTTGTGGAACCTAAACTAGTAATAAAACAATAAAAAATTGAACCCAATAAAATCCATGAATAAATGGCTACAGATAATCAAACCTTAAATGAACTTACCACCCTAGATGTGGAGTACCAACTTGCGTACATTCAATATCCCAAGGAAGCAACCAACTTTGATCTGAGATCAGGACTCATCCACTTACTTCCCAAATTCCATGGTTTTCTTTTTGAGGACCCTCATAAACACCTTAATGAGTTTCACATAGTTTTCTCCACCATAAAACCACAAAATGTGTCTGAGGACTTAGTTAAGATTAGGGCCTTCCATTTCTCCCTTGATGGTGTAGCCAAATATTGGCTATACTATTTTCCTACCAAAATTGGGGGCTGTAATGACCTTAAAAGACTCTTTTTATATAATTTCATCCATTCCTCCCAAACTACATCAATTAGTAATGAAATCTGTGGAATTAGGAAATCACAAGGAGAGACCCTTCATGAATTTTGGGAGAGGATCAAAAGACTTTGCTCAAGTTTCCCCCCCACCAGATTAGTGAACCAATATTAATCCAATACATCTATGAAGGAAATATCCCCAATTATCATGGAATGATTGATGTTTCATCTGGTGTTACCCTAGTTGATAAAACTCCTTCCACTGCTCATGAAATAATAACCAACATGGATCACAATACACAACAATTTGGTACACAAGAAATTGCACTAACCCGAGGAGTTTAGGAGGTAAGTCATTAATCCCTAGAAAAAAAGGTAGATAAAAAACTTGATTAGATGGATACCCTTCTAAGGAAATTAGCTCAATCATAAGTTAACTCACACTCTTCTTCAATTCCATTACATTAGGGTATTTGTTCTGACAATACTCATTTTTGTAACCAGCTCCCACATCTTCAAGATTCACATAAGTCATGTGCAGCTGTATTTCTAGGGCTTCCATTCCAACAATCACCTCCCTTCAAGAAAGAACCATTCAGGCCAAATCCAAACCCTCGGTGGAAAGCACAACCCTAGTACCAACAATGAGGAAAGTCAAGCTACCCCAAACAGAATTGGTATCTACTAGGCTAAGGCATGCAACCATCTTATCCATCAACTTATCAAAACAATCATCCTTATCCTCCCCAATCTGAACCAAGCCTCGAGGATATGGTGAAACAAATGGAAACCCAGAACCTCTAGTTCCAACATATCACACAATCAGAAATTCAAAACCTATGAACTGAAGTGGGACAATAGGCTAACACCATCAATGTGATTAAGATGCAAGGTTTTAGACAAGTACAATCCCAACCCATTTCCAATACAAAGGACAAAGGTAATTTATGCGAAATTACACTTCACAGTGGTAAATAAGTTTCTCCTTCTACTGATTCTATGCCATAGGTATGTCCCCCTCTTGAAAACACTCTTTCTCCACCAATAAAGACTCTAATAAAGAAAAAAAAAATTAAAAGTTAAATCAAATTATCATTGGTGATTCAAATGAACAATCCATTCCTCTTCCTATCCCCCAAAGAATATGTAAATCTATGAAAAATTATGTTAATGAGATTGATAATGAAATAATGGATACATTTGAAAAAGTTCAAGTTAATATTCTATTATTGTATGCAACCAAAAAAATTCCCCATTATGCCAAATTTATTAAATAACATTGCACCCATAGACGAAGGATGAAGGGGAATGAGAGAGTCAACTTGGGGAGGAATGTCTCGGCCTTGATTCAACCAATAATTCCAACAAAATGAAAGGACATTGGAACATTCACAATACTGTGTACCATTGAAGAGAATTTATTCTCTAATGCTATGCTAGATTTAGGTTCTTCCATTAATGTAATTCCTCACTCAGTGAAGAATTCTATGTAGGTTGGAGAGCTTCAACCAACAATAATAGTCATGAAATTTCCAACCACAGTACAACACATCCAAGAGTAGTGATTGAGTATGTCCTTATAAGAGTGAAGAATCTCATCTTCCCTGCTTATTTCTTTATTCTTACAAGGGAAGATACCCAAACCCAAAGACACGCTCCTCTCATACATGGAAGACATTCCTAAAAATATTAAATACTATAATCAACATTCACAATGTTACACTTTCCATTGAGTTTGGTGAAGAAAAGGTATGTTTTAACATCCTTGAGCCTATTAAACACACCGTTGAAGAGAGCTCTAATATTCCTCTGTATTCGATGGAAGTTCTCTCAAATGAAGCACACACACACACACACACAATTATCTCCTCAACCCATACTATGATTCATTTTCCTCTTATTCACCCTTGGATTCTTTGAGTTTTGATTCATGTTTTGAGGGTTGTGTGGGTTTTGAAAAGTGTAAATTTTGTTCTTTAATTGATGAGTGTGTTCATTCAGAGGTACCCATGACCGTCAATGATTTTTGAAATCTCATTTCAATAGATTTTATATCCATATATAATAAACATGTGTAGATAGACAGTTTCATGGACCTAACTCCCCCTAAATACCGTCTCTCAATCCAAAAACCACTAGTGTTGGAACTTAAACCACATCATTATAATTTTAAATATGCATATCTTGTGTGTATTAACCAATTTTCCATCATTATTTCTAATAACATCTCGGAAAAACTAGAATCAAAACTGCTCAACCTTTAGAGAGAGTGTAAAGAGTAAATAAGATGGACATTGTCTGATATTCCGATGATTATACCATATACTTGTATTAACCATATACTTTTTGATTATGAGGCAAAGACCATGAGACAATCTCAATGCCAGTTGAATCCCACTCTATTTGATGTAGTAAAATTGGAAGTCAGCAAATTACTTGTTGCTGAGATCATTTTTCTTATATATGATAGTAAATGGGTTAGCCTAGTGAAAATTATGCCTAAAAAACAGGAATAATAGTTGCGCTAAATGAAAGGATTGAATTGGTTCCAACATGTGCGTAAAATAGTTGGAGAGTCTGTATTGACTACCATCGATTGAATCAAGACCTATGAAAGGACCACTTTCAGGTACCTTTCATTGACCAAATGTTCAAATGATTGGCTGGTAAGTCCCATTATTATTTCGTTGATGGATATTAGGGTTATTTCCAAATCTATATAGCCCCTGAGGAACATTAAAAGGAAACATTTAATTTCCCATTTGACACATTTTCATACAAATGGATTCCATTCGATTTATGTAATGCTCTAGGTACTTTTCAAGTATGTATGTTGAGTATTTTTTCTTAGTACCTTGAGAGTTGTATGGAAGTCTTTATGGATTATTTCACTATATATGGTTCTTCTATTGATGATTTTTTGGAACACCTAGGTTCTTTTATCAACCATTGCATTGAAAAATATATTGTTTTAAATTATGAGAAATTCCATTTTATAGTTGAGAGGGGGATAGTTCTTGGGAATATCATATAAAATAAGGGATTTCAATTTGATAAATCTAAAATTGAATTAATTTCATCCCTTCCATATCCAAAATGTGTTCGTGATGTGTGATATTTCTTAGTTCATTATAGTTTTTACTGCTGATTCATTAAAGAATTCAGTAATATCATACTTCCCTTTTCGTAGTTATTACAAAAATATTCAGAGTTTGTGTTTCATAAAAATTTTTAGGATGATTTGAATTCAATAAGAATGAGTCGCACATCACCTACCATTATCCAAAAACTGAGGTGGTATCTCCCCTTTGATCTTATGTGTGATGCCTCAAACTTTGTAGTGAGAGAAGTTTTATCACAAAGGGTTGAGAAGGCTCCTCATTTCATTGTGTATGCATCAAGTAACCTTGAACCATCCCATGAAAACTACACAACCACTGAAAAATAACTTTTTCAATTGTGTTTTCCTTAGAAAAATTCTGTTCAAATAGTATCGGGTCAAAAATCGTTTTCTTTTTTGATCATGTTTCCCTTTGTTTTCTCCTAAAGAAACCTGAATCTAAGCACCACCTCATTAAATGGATTCCACTCCTCCAAGATTTTGATCTCTACATTAGAGAGAATAGAGGAGTGGAAAATGTGGTAGGTGACCACATTAGTAAGATTTCCCCATCATTAGACCATCATGTTGACTCACCCCTCCCCATTGAAGAATTTTTCCCTTAAGAGAACCATTGTGATGTTGTGGACCTTACCCCTAGTATCACTACTAAAAATCTGGCCTTTATCAGTGCTAGAAAAGGCGATTAAAAGTACTAAAAAACGCTGTAAATCGAGGCGAGGATAAAGGGGGTCCCTTTTATCAGCGTTTCGAAAAGAACTGATAAAGGCCCATTTTATCAGCGCTAAAAAAAACACTAATAAAAGACCCATTTATCAGTGCTTTTTTAGTGCTGATAAAAGGGGATTTTATCAGCGCTTTTAAAAAGAACATATAAAAGTAAAAAAAAATAAAAAAAAGTAAAAAAATTATATAATACTGGGGGATCTTTTAACAGCGCTTGATCCCCCCTTTCTCAGTGCTAGGTGGACCCCCCTCACACTCTCCCACACACTTCCCTTCCCTTGCATCCCCACATACACACACCCCTTTTCTTCCACCCGAACTTGAACCCGTGACCTCCCCCCTTTCGCGGCTGCACCTTTACCTCTAAGCCATTTCGTTTTTTCTCTATTTAATGATATATCTATTTATTTATATATAGTTATATTTATTCGTATATTAATATATATTCATATTAATATAAATATATTTATTCATATATTAATATATATATATATTCATTCGAATATTAATATATATTAATATATATTTATATATATATTTTTAGTTATAATATTTTATATGTATATTTATTTTTATATTAATATATATTTATAAGATTAGTTTTAAATACATTTATGAAATATGTTTTTTATGTGTGTTTATAAATAAATAAATAAATACATACATACATATATACAACACACACACACACAGACACACACACACACAAACACATATATATTTACAAATAAATACATATATATATATGTATTTGAAAAACCATAGAATGTTAAAACGACCATAAATTATAATCCAGAAGCCCGTTTCAACTCCACAACTAGTCAAATTGAAGAAAATAAAACAATATTCAATATTATAAGTGGTACAGGACTAACAGACATTCAGATCAGAAGTTATACTTATTTGAATGTTAACAAACTGGGGTATCCTGACTAAAAACTCAGTTTTAGAGGCCTTCTGGGCCTTTTTTGGCCTTGAGATGTCACCTAATATTTCTTTAGTCACTAGCATGTAGAGCTCATCATAGGCTTCAATTTTATATTCTATAGAGCTCAAACAGACACCCATATCAAAAGTTATGTCCGTTTGAAGTTTGAGTTACATTTTAAACTTATTTTAGATCTTTTATTATTTTTTTTTGATTTTGTGTGTGTTAAAATTGTTATTAAATGATTTTTAATCGATAATAATTAGCAATTTATTAATGAATAATATTTTTTAAAATATTTTAAACCCATTTTCACTAAATTTCTTATATATTAAATGTAATAGTCTATTTATACTTATCAAAAACATATTTAAAAAATATATATTATATTTATATCAATATAAATATACTTATATAACAATATTTTATTTTTCATGATTTTTTTGAAACATAAAATTTATCAGCGGTAGAAAAAAGAACTGATAAATCCACCCTTTATCAGAGCTACTAAAAGAAGTGCTGATAAAAGGGTAGTGCTTCCCTTGACCGTTTTTGTAGTAGTGTATGTGGGCATTATGAATTTTCAACCAACATCTTGGGTCCCCACTAATTTCATCACTTCACAATTCCAGATACTTAAGCAATATTCTGGGTGGTACATTTTGGATGACCCATATTTATGTATAATTTTTGGTTACAAAGTTGTTCGTTAGTGTGTCCCTGACCAAGAATTTATCTCTATTTTGACTTTCTACCACACTTTGGCTTGTGGGTCCACTTTGGATTTCAATGTAATTATCAAAAGGTCCTTGACTTTGGAATCTATTTCCATCATTATATATGGATTCCCATTGATTTTGGAAGTCATGTAGTCATTTTCAGTTCATAGGGAAAATCTCTATGGGGAATGAAATGCCCCCACAACCCCTGTTATTGTGGGAAATTTTTAATACACAAGGAATTGACACCATGGGGACGTTTTCAAATTCATTTGGCTTTTTTACATATTATGGGATATTGACTATGTATCTAAATGGGTGGAATAAAAGTACACCAAGACCGATTACTCTCATGTGGTTGTTGATTTTGTGAGTTCCCAAGTTTTTAGTAGGTTTGATTTACCGAGATTCGTCATTAGTGAACATTGTTCACATTTTTTCAATCCCAAAATAAAATATTTGATCCCTAAGTATGGGGTTGTTCACAAATTCTCAACATCATATCACCCCCAAACTAATGGAAAAGAAAAAATATCAAATTAGGAAGTTAAAAAAATCTTGTAAAAAATGGTTCAACACAATAGGAAAGATTAGAGTTTGTTTTTGGATGATGCACTTTGGGCATGCTGTATAGCTTTTAAAACCCCAATCAGAATGTCTCTATATATGATTGTGTTTGTAAAGTATTTTCACATATGGGTGGAGGTAGAACACCATGCATATTAGGCTATTAAATAATGTAATATGAATCTTTCAGATGTAGGTGAGCATACGAAGCTGCAGATTCAAGAGTTGGATAAAATTCGACATGATACATACGAGAACTCCCGAATCTATAAAGAGAAGACAAAGGATATACATTAAATCATGATTCATCAATAGAAGTTCCATATTGGTGAGAAGATCCTCATGTACAACTCTAGGATAAAGATCCACCTAGGTAAGTTTCATTCCCAATGTCTCGGTCCTTATATCATTACCGATGTTTACCCTTTTAGTACTATAACGTTTTTTAGGAGAAGAGTAGACAAAGTATTACATTCAATGGGAAGAGGCTTAAACACTTTTATGAGGATTTTATAAAGAATCTCGTGGTGGAAATCCAATTGATAGATTTCATATATGACACCACATAGCCGGTTGTCCCTTCTCCCTACCTTTATCTACTTGTCTATTTATTTAAAATACTTTAATTAAGGACAATGCAACATTTTGGCATGGGGGCGGGTGAAATTACGTGTTTAGGATTAAACAAGAAAAACAAAATAAAAAAACAAAAAGAAAAAAAGAAAAATGTGTTTTCATTTTTGATTTCTTTTTACTTATTTTATGTTTCTAAATAAAAATTGATCGTCAAAAGAATATCTCAAAATCATTTTTCATGCTTGAGTTGATTGTGTGGAAAATTCCATTTTTTTGGAAAAATAAAATTCAAAGTAATGTGGATATGAAATATTTTTTCTATAATTTGTATTTTCAAATAATTCATAGGTGTTTAATGGATTTGGAATCCCATTCCTCATTTGAATTTACCAATATTTTAATCCCTTACCTGAGAGACATTACAATACCTTTATTTCATGTTCTTCCTTTTAATAACATTCATGAGAGTCTCAGGTCATATAGAGAAACTATAACTAGACTTGATTCTTTTTGAATCCATAAGATTCAAGTATTCTACATTCATGATAGAGGAAATAGTTCATTGGAAGGACCATTATACAATTATCCTCTATTTTTGGCAACCTTTACATTTTATCCTTATTAAACTTTAGAGACCACTAAATTTCTATTAGTTAGCCACATTAATTGCTTATTTATCACTAACTACACATTTATTATGTATATTCTTGTTTGTTTTCAAAAAAGTGAGGGTGAGAGGGTGTTTACATGGGAATTTTGGTGGGAGAATCATTGTGATGGGTTGATATAAAGGGTTCCTACATTTTCCTTGGGAGATGGGTTCACATGGAATATTACATCATTATTTCACAAATTTTTCTCACTTTATCTCCAAAAAATCTATTCATTAAAAAAATATTTCTATTCATTGAAAAAATAGGATAAAAGAAAAAAATTGTGAAAAGAGGATGTTTACTCATTATTATTCACTACATGGTTGTGACTGACAAAGATGGAAAATGGGGAGAGTGAGTTGGAGGTGATACACTTTGTAAGGGGTTGTGTGTGTACATTCATTGTGAACACTTACTGAATTTTGACATGTTTTCTACATAAGTGATCAAACACTCCTCTTCTGCCTTAGATTTTTAAACATTAAATCCTACCAACCCTTGAACATCAGAACATCCTATGGGAAGTCCTCTTGAGTAAAAGACTAGTTTCTACTGATAGAGAGATGAGAATCTTGTAAATCATATGGTAAGGTCACATGAACTCTGAGAAAAGATCATAAATATACTTTTATATGTTCCTTGAGTGAAGAGGGAAAATGTATAGGTGAGGTAGGTTGTGACATAATGCATGGGTGAAAAAATGAAGTTGAAAAAAATTCAAATGCGAGAAATGAGAAATGATATAAAAATTGATTCCATAAACGAGACATAAGGAATTTAATTTCAAAAAAATCTTGGATGTTTTCACACATTTGATTTAGTAATGATACATGATTATGATTTTATACTTTTATCAAGAGTGCAAATATTTAGGTGTGGGGGTGTGATCGTACCACAATTGACTGCTTTATTTCACCCTTATACCAATGTATTAAATTGATTTTGTATTGAACATTACAAGTATAATAACAAATTTCACTCTATTTTTTATTCAATTATTTGTTGTTAAAGACTGTTAAAATGAGAACTGTTACTTTTTTTGATAATTACATTGTAGGTGGAGGTGATTTGGGGGACCCATGCTTAATTCCAAGAAAAATGGGTCAATCTGCATAGGATCCAAGTAAATCAGTAGAAAAAAGCATACTGATACTAAAATGTATATCCAAATGGGATAAAACTTTGTGAAATGATCCATAATTTAATTTTATACATTTTATCTAAAGGAACCGATGCCCAATTGGCTTTTAAGTGGCCCATATAGACTTATCTATCAAACAAAATGAATCTACACAGGGTCAAAAAATTTCCTTTATATTTTGAAAATATCTCTTATTATATACCAGAAATGGACGCCAAATTTTTCATGGATGTAGAAAAGGTGTAGGAAAAAACTCTTTAGTCTTGTCCACAGTGATATAAGACTGTTTTACTGGCCAAAACCATGGACTAAGAGGAATCTCGAAACCAGGTTTCCCAAAACCACTTCTCACTTTTCCTATAAATTGGTACCTTGGGAACCATATTTTGGTGTTCGACCAAAAAGTAATGTTATACCATCTTGGTGTCCCTAAGGAGTCTTCAATTCATCCCTTTATGTTCTGGAGGCTATGGGAAGTGCTACTTCAACATCCTCGTTTCCCCCCTCCCATGGATTTCTAAACCCCTTGTGATCACCCAGGAAGAAATGTAATGTAATCTCGAGCTTCATATTGGAATTATTTTGAATGATCTTTTTAATTCCAGGTTGTATGTTGTTATTATTTATCTTATCTTTTAATTTTATTGAGTTATATACTGGTATGTTATACTCAAACTAAAATGATCATGTTTGGTGGTACCCTTTAAAGTGATGTTTCACACACTGTTCATCCCTTTTTTCATACATCATTCATTTGTAGTGTTTGTGTGGTTCAAATTGGTCAAATGAACTCAATAATAACTATCAATTCCATGTACATTTATGTCATGGTATCAAAAATAAATAACATACAAACATGTACAACACATTGAGTTCTTTGTGTGTTTCCTTGGTGAGTTTCGGTTATGAAATCGATCAAAAATTACCCAATCATCTGTAGTGTCTCGTGAATCATTGTGTGTTTTATACTATACCCTAGGAGGTATCCTAGTATAAAATCAGTAACATTCTAGTAATAGGTGTTGAAACTAGGGAATAAAAGACCATAACTCTATCTCATGAAGCAATGAAGGATGAACAAAATGGGAGTACCTTGGGTTGACCATGTTTAGTTAATCTTGTTTACTTTTACTTTGTTTTATCGCTTTAATTTTATATTGTCATATTTAATCATTAAACCCAAGTATTATAAAACCCCATTTACCTTTTTTTACTTTCATAATCAGAACCACATTTTAGAATTTATGATCAATGGCTCCGTTGAGAGATGACCTATGGTTGATGCTATACTACATAAATTCTAGATAAAAATAAACATCTAATTTGATGTGCTCAACAACCCAATCAAATAACACTTATTAATAGGAGTTATATGATGAAATAAATTTAAAGAAGTGGGGTAGAAAAATTATCTCTTCTTCAGTAGGACTCTTTTAAATTCATTTTAAGGACCATTGGAATGGTATTTTAATATTAAAATCACCTATGAATCATGTATAGAAATCATTATATGATAATTTTCAAAGGATTGGGTTGATATATATTAATTAATTTGGTGTAAAGAAGAGATAAGAGGGGTTTACTTTTATATGTGACGTAGAGGACACAATGAGAATTTCATAAATGATTAGTATATAATAATTTCATACTTAAGAAAAATGAATCAAGGTGGAAAGGTATTTAAATGTGGGATGAAGTAAGTTATAACTATGTATAAATTTTTTGATTTTAACACATTTAATCAGAAAAAATTCCCTTATATTTTTAATTACCCCTTAGAAAATATGTTTTCACCTTAATCATAGTAATATTTATTTATTTACTATACTATTCATTATGAAAAAAAACCAAAGTGGTATCCTTAAAAAAATATTAAATTATTATTACAAAATATATAATTTATTTTATCAACTTAAATCTCTAAAAGTGGACAAATTTAAATTTAGAATAATACCACAAATGATGATGAAAATTAGTTTTCTAGAAAAAATGATTTATTTAAAGTAGACAATGTTTTTATACCAAAATATATATAAAATTAATTCTAATGAACATAATTGGATTATTAATAATGTAAATAAACAATTTTTACTTTTAAAACTATTTTAAAAATATGTAACAATGTAAATTCTTAAAAAAAATACAATTTTCAATACATATCAGTATATTTAACTATTCATAAAAAATCATCCATGTTAAAAAATTATCAAAAATTAATTTTATGATAATTTAAAAATGATGACTTAAAAAATAAGGTATTTTTTTTAGAAAACTATTCTATAATTGGTAGTATTTACCTATAATATTCTCTCATAAATATAAATAGAACAATTTTAGAGGATTAATGTAATATTGAAGTATATAATGGATCTACTGAAAATTAACAACTTTGAATTAAATAAATCCTATATATTTTTCATAATGTTTTAAATCCAATTAATACTATAAATTTAATAAATATTTTATAATATTCATATTTAAATAATAATATTTTTATAGTATAACATAGCTCGCTTAAAGATTATTGTTTAATGTTATGTATGCATTCGAACACTTTGAATTATTTAAAGATAAATATATCAAAAAAAATTGGTGATACAACCACCACAATTCTATGGATTTAAATCATATTATCCATGTATTATAACTATAAAGAGACTAAATCATCTCTCATGAGTTTTTCCCATATTAACAGACAATCATAATCATTCTCTATACTAGCCTTCACCTAGTTCACTAAAAAATATGTATTGACTAAGGGGGAACAACACATAACCACTTGGTACACAAATGCATCCATATTTTAGTACAAAAACAATAACATAAAATTTCATTCATCATCATAATTCTAAACACCCTACCCCTGATTATTTCTACTAAGATCATTTATAATGACATTCACCATTCCCAATGCATATTTCCAATAAAAATCATAATTTATTTGTTAATAAACCAAAATATTGTTCTAAAATTGAATTTTATAATAGGAAAATATATAATGAAATATCTTTTGTTCTATTTAGACTAAAAAGTTATAACCATAGATAAAATTACACCATCACTTTAAAAAGTGAATCATGGATTCTATCTCCAAGTCATGGGAATGGAAGTTATGCTCATGGGGTCATAACTAATGAGAAACTTAAGTTAGCAACCAATCTCTCTATATCGTAACATCTTCTAATAAAACACAATATTATTAAAATATATATTATAAATTATCCATGTCTCTGGATGAATTGGGATTAGAGAAGATTTCAACCTCTTCTTTAACTTTTGAAAGGCCTCTTAAAAAACTATTCCCATAAATCATTTTCCTCTTATGGGTTATAACCAACATGTGTGCATCCAAGTGGGAGAAATATTGAATGAACCATCAATAATACACATCCAATCCAAATATTATTTTAATCTTGAACACTTTATTAGGTCATTCCAAAGACTTTATTACCTATAATTTCTCTGGAAAAACTGAGAAACCTAACTTAGATATCTCATTCCACTAAAATAAAACCTCTAAAATGAAAACATGACATGTTTAGTACTTGTAATAAAGCCTATGTGATTAAATATTACTAAAAAAAATCTCCATCTTCTTGTTATGAATCTACCATGTCCATAATTATATTATTATGTCATCCATGAACACTAAAATTAAGGAATATATGTAAGGATGAAAAATATGCTCAATGAGATCCATGAACACATATAGTTTATTTGGTAAGTCTAATGGAATTTCTACTTAATCGCATAACCTATTCTGTCTCTTAATCTCCATACTTGGAATTATTGTATTAATAATCTATAATATATGGTAGCCTTACTATGGGTTAATCTTATAGAACCATCAGGGTCCTTTTATCTAATCAAATTGGTCATCTATCATGAGAAACAATTACATTTTCTTTGCTATAAAATATTTAAATTTTTATCAGTCCAAACATATTTTGAGGCCTCTATACTCCTTATTGGAAAATATAACTATTGTACCCCATGGATTGGTAATCAGAAGAATAAAACACATCACTACATAGTCCTTGTCCTACACCTTGAAATTCAATAACTCATCTACTATCATGTAATAAGGAGGAGATGATATGGGATCCACACTTATAATAATATCAATCAAAAACATAATAACACTATTTTTACGGATTCCAATTATAGAAAGTTATATATAATATCCAATACAACAATGTATGAAAGGAGGTCGGATCCATCAGTAGATCCTCAATAAGAACTATACTCTACACATTTCTTGCAATGGATCTTACAATATTGAATTCAAACTGTACTCTACCAACTTCCACATCCCACTATACCTCAATAAATGACTCCTCTCTTTTAAGGGAGGTTGAATAATCCCACCTATAGTAGAAATTAATGTGATCCTAGAATAATGTCATATAATACATCTAAAAAATGATGTTGAATCACATAATATCTAATAAAAATAAATACCATAAATGCATTTAGACCCCAACAACATTATCACATGTTGGAAAAAACGTAACATGCTCTATCCAAATCCCCAGAGGATTATAAAGAACAAAAATCCCATTTATAAAATACAAATTCAACCCCAAAACCAATACATTTTTGGTAAAAATAATGGAGTGGGATGCCCCCATATTAAATTAATCTAAATAAATCATTTAATTAATCAAAAGCATGTATCAAATTGTGGAATGAACCTTTGATCCATCCATTGAAACCAAGTTCAATGAATATACACTTTTTACCTTTGATTCTTTTCCAAGAAAAAATAATTCATGGCTCTCCTATAGAACTAATCATTGTGGTGTATGTGTCTTATACTACCCCGAAGACCACAAAAAATCTACACAGACTCATCTCCTAGATGTAACTATAATATCTAAATTTGGTACCCTTAATTAGGAACTCTAGGAATAAATCAACCATAATATTATACATTGACCTAATTAAAATACCTACTTGTAAAATTACTATAGGTGTCCTATTGTTCCATATGTATGAAACTCTTTCAGCTATTCAACATAATAACTATGAATATCATTGTGTCGTCCACATTCAAAATATACCTATCAAACTTATCTTGAAAAATGGATTGAATAACACATTCACTACCTAAACTCCATCTCAATTAATTGTGGAATATTGTCAAAAAACTTATTAAAACTAGTATTAGAGTCATAAAAACCCCATTATAAAGGACACTAGATAACCCATTTAACATATGAATAAAAAAATTACAATATACATTTCCAAGAACTTTTCAATAGTGTATTCCTTGATGATCATGAAATAGTAAGATGGTAGTCCAAATTATCTAACCTAGAACCATAAATATACTCATATTCCATTCCCCAAAATCTTTTAATTCATGGAATTTCCCCATCCATTATTGAAATAAAACATATCATCTCCCCAAAAAAGTGGGGTAATCCACCAAGAACATATCCCCTAATGAATCTCTATAGACTCCAGAGCCCTATTTATCCTAAACTTATTGGGGGAGAATACTAAAAAATTTAGAACTTAAATTACACCTACAATAGTCCCTCATTACCCTACAATCAATTATTATAACCCACAATGACCTGAAGAGTCCCTATTGACATTACAATATGATCTTCACCTATCGGTTTTTGTGTCTCTCCATTAGCATGAAAACCCCCTTGATAATCTCAATCCAATACTTGAAATCTTTAGTAACACTTGTAAATTAGAAAATTGAAAAATGATGCATCTAAATGTCCCTTGAAAATCTACTATGAAATTACCTCCCCAATGATCCTCTCTCACCCCATGTGATACCAACAAGAAAAAACCAAGACAAAATAGTTATATTTCCTATGTCCCAAAAAAATTCATAGGAACATTCTCATCCTCTATATATTGTACATTTAGATTAAAAAAGGAACATTCACCACCTTATTAAAATCCTCCTCTTATTCAATTTGTGTCACCATGAGACATCATCGAGGATGGATTCTTTTATGAAATTCCAAGACAAGGATTTTGAATAAGATTTTATAGATTAAATATTTATATAATTTAATCATTTAAGAGATTCACAGACAAAAAATCACCCTATAAAATATTATCTATGGGTTGGTATGTAAATACATTCGGCATATCCTCATAAAAACGGGACATGTATATTAGTAAAATTTTTAATAATAAAATTATTAAATTCTTAGGCTAAATTAATTAGATGTCACAAGTTCTATTGTAAAGAAAAAATTAATACATTAATGTGGGAATTTGAACAATTTAAACATATATCACACATTGTAAAATAGATACATGACATGTGAGCCTATGATTCCATATATTATTCATGAGATCAACCCCTGCCACCAAATAAAGAAAATGATAAATTAAATAAATCATATTAGAATAATAAAATTTAGTAAACCACAAGATATTATAACCATGAAATAATAAAAAATACTAATACCATAGATACTCATTCATACACTATAAAGGTTCTATTTAGGAAGAAACATTTCTTATTACTCAATTTTTAATCGTACTATCTCTATTCTACAAAGCCCAGAAATAAAAAAAAATGAACTCTGACAATATTTTATAACACCACATCAGGGATCACTATGCATGATCAAAACACTCATCCAACTTTATATAAGCCTACACATGCATAAGAGGATATTGAAAAGTGGTTGGGGCCTATATAGTATCTTAGGGAGACTATTCATATGATATCAGTTTACCCTTAGAGAAATAAAATTTGGTATAATCAATAATATTAATAATAGTAATAATAATAATATAATCCAAATACTAATGATATAAAATGAAATATTAAAATTGAAAATAAACACTAGCACACCCAAGTGAAAAAGAATCCCCATTTGTGATAATAAATATATAAAAATAACAATAGAATAAAATAGTATCTAGGGTATAAAAACAAAATATTTTATAGTATGTATCGAGATTGTCTTGATCACCATCAATTTCTTTATGCACAATATCCTAACAATGAGATATTATCATTATATAAATCTCTTAAAAAAATATGCACATGAATAAGGGTGATCATGTAGGTTGTGAGTAATATATCCCAGTACCATTACATAAGATATGTGGTCATATAAAGATGTATAAAAACTCATGTCTATTCATCATGCACTACCAGGCTTCCATAGTCCTTTATTATACCTAATCAGACTTCATATCATAATGTAGTGTCATTTTGATCCACAATTTTTCCCAACTAATCTATAATACAATAGAGGAAATATTTTAATTCACATTACTTCTTTTCCTATATTGGATATGGTACACTTTAGTTCCACATCATTATCCTATTATATAGGATAAGATGTGTGTTAGCTCTCAACCCTTCTCCTCATTAATTGGACATGAAACATTTTATATCCCATCAGATCTTCATTTACATATAAGTGGATATAATTCAGTTCTCAACACATATTTTACTTCACAAGGGATGGTCTAATTTTTTTCTTATATTTTATAATCTTATAAAATAGATCTTTTACTTTAGTTCCTAACCGATATTTTACTATTTTGTAGAGGAAACACTATCGCAACACATTATATACCATGTATCAAATTGATAATTAAGAAACCAATTTTTTCCCTCATGAATCACCAATTATAACCCTTGATTTTCACCCAAATTTTATCTTTAATACACCCAACACCATATCATGTGTTGTACTCAACACTCATACATAAATACCACTATATCAGATCACCCTAGATTTATAAAAGCCTAAAAATATTTCTATAGGAACAATATATCCTTATGTATATCCCCATCACTTCAATGTAATTATAGGATATTTCACATTTTCTAAATCATTTCCTTATTATCCCCCCTTTATGGGATTAATCGTACTATCATAGATCAACCTAGACATAGATAATTATCAAAAGAAGAGTCTCAAGGGGTTGAATATTAACATCCTAACCCTAGTAATATTAAAGCTGGTTTCCTCTATTATTAAATTGATATAATAAATAAGGGAACACATCCTAAAGGACAGATCAGTTTATTGGTCTTTCTAAACTAGGTTTATATATGAGTATTACATTACATTGAATACATTAATTAAAACATAATTTATTTCTTATAAGGATAACTTTATTGAATTTAGAATATCACTGCATTATTTTAACTGTAATATAATGGAATCATAGGGAAACAAAGAAATTTGGGAGATCTAAAAAATATTAGTAAGGGTTAGGTATAACAGAAGCTATAACGAATCGATAAGCATAATCAATATAGAATGGTAAATAAGTAAATAAAAATGCCTAATTGTAGTGAATTGACTCCATTAATCATTGATCTGGTGTCTTCTACTATTAAATTTTCATAAGATACAAGAAAACTACTCAAAAAGGACTGATCATTTTTGTATTCTTGGTAAACTACTTACATACATGAGTCTTACATTACATTGAATAAAAAAATCACAACATTTTTTTTTCCTTTTGAGTATAATATTATTCCACATTTAATATCACTACATAATAATCATATTAAATTCCATGGAATATTTTGGAAAGGGAAAAAATAAGGGTGATCTAAAATACTTAGTAAGGGTTTAGTACATCAGAATCTATCATGAATCAATAAGAATAATCAACATGTGATGGTAAATAAAAGAACAAAAATTGCACTTAAATGACTTTAATTTATTAATATGTAAGGTATAATCAATATGGAAAGGTAAATGACTTTAAACACATTAAATTTAATCAATGAACTAATAATTGAATACATCCATATATTTTGTCATAATGAAAATATTGTGGTGAATAATAACTAAAAAACTGAATTGTGAAAATGATTAATTTTTAGATGTCATGTTTCCCTTGTACATGAAACCTTTCCCATAATTATATATTTTCAAGATGAATTAAAATACTTTGGTAAAAAACTATCTGAACAATGTCAAGAAATTTCCCAAGACATATAATATCATGAACTACCCTTGAGATATTTTAAAACTTCTTGGTTGCAAATGTGAGGGGTGTTTGGCCAAATTAATTCATCTCATGAGATTACCAATGCATCGAGTGGATAAATTTAAATAGTCTCAAACCCACATCCTTACTATCAATATCATTCCTTGTATATAAAATAATTTATTTAATTCATAAATAAATTTCCTTTTCAAATTTCTGTATTATGTAATGAATACATATTTATCCATATTTACCTAGATAATAGTAAAATTGTCAATATAATCACTGTATGTAACGATGGTATAATTTTTATTAAATAATCTTATATATGTTATATAATGTGGATATTTATAAAATATTTAATTTTCAATGATTATTGGAAAGCGAATTACTCAAGGGGTAGTTAATGACTATGGAAATTATTCAAGGACGTGAATTCCAATACTATCATTGGTCAAAATAATCGTAATCTATCTTGACAAATGAATTATACCAATTAGATTAATAATAATATTTTTTTCCTTAATTAATATAAAAACTATAAAAATAAATTTAAAACACTCTTGAGTAAAATATACTTTTCAATTCCAAAAACATTTTGAAAACCCTATTCTTTGAAAAATACTTCTAAAACTAACATTTCAAAAAAAAAATTGAAAATAAATTTCTTTGAAAATAAAAATTGATGAATATAAAATAATATTTAAAATATATCATTGGTCATGATGATTGGAAATTATTGTCATGCTTTACAGATTAAAAAACAATTATTTTCACTTTTTTAATAAAATAAAAATGGGAATAGTTTTGAAAATGACTTAATGATTCCTTCAAAAAAATTCAATATTAAAAATTGGTTAAAATGACCTTAATAAATATTTTTTTTAAATGTATACACATTTTTAGAAAACATGTTTTTGAGGAAAAAATACTTTTAACCTAATAGTGAAATGAAATTTTTATTTATTGAAAACATTTTCCAAAACAATTTATATACCAAAGGGTGAGAAACTAGTACTATTACATGAAAGTGTTCATTAATAAGCAGATGGGAGTAAATATAAAGGTTTATTTAAAAATGTTAAATAATTTTCTTATGATAATATTTCAATAATATAAAATATCAATTAGATTGGTATTCTAAAATAAATCCACTAAATGATAATAACATTGAAGTGTGAATTAATAAATGAATCAATTATGTGTATCCAATGAAAATAAAAACTAATCAAGTTGAAATAAAACATAAAATAATAAATTTTTTTTCAAATATAATTATAATACTAAAAAAACAATAAAGAATTAATTTAACCCAATTTATGGAAATTGAGTTATGAATTCCCTTAACATATGCTTCCTTTTTATCATACTTCCTTTAACAACCTCTTCTTTGGGTATCATCTTTTGGTTTTCAATAAAATAATTCTAGGATTGATTTTGTCCAAATATAAGTCTTCCATGATTATGGGAAGTAATTTGTGGAGTGATTTGGGGTGTTTTAATATTTTATTAATGGCTTTAGTGGTTTGAAGAATGGGGAGAGTGAGTACCATTTTATATTTGAGGAGTGAAATTCATGTAACTACCAAAAGTATTCAATATTGTAATATCTACCTTAAATCATGCACCTAAACAAATTAAAAATAATGGATTACATAGAAATTATTTTTTATCCACACCACATCCATAGAAAAAGATTTTTTTTTATTTTTTCCATAACTTCAAAGATTCTTTTCTTTTACCATTTTGGTTTTTCATTATGGTAAAAAGTTTTCTAACCAAGGAATTTTAATCATTAAAAAGAAATTAAATTGATACATATTATATAATTTATACCCAATGATTTAGAATATAATATATAATTTATAAAATAATACCACATTGTCTGTTAAAAATTATTTCTAACAAAAGCACAAGTTACACACAAAAACACCACTATAAACTATAATGATGCTAATAAGGTTTTTTACTTTTTAATCTTTAATATAGTAATTATAATAAAATATTTGGACCATTAATGGAAGATAGATAAATTTTATTAATATTTAATAGTCACATGATAGAGGATATGTTTTTTAGTAATTTTAAATTAATTAATAGAATATCATTCATTATAAAATAACATTACTGTCAATTTTGACATCATTCATTTTATTTAAATTTACAAAATATGAAGAAAATAATATAATATGAAACTTTTAATAAAATCATTTTAACATGAAATATTCGTCAAAAAATAAGCAAAGATAATAATTCTTTCAATTTACATCACTTTTATTATATTCTGTAACATTTATTATATTTAATTATAAACAAATCAATTAAAACTTTGGATTTTAATTAGCATTTTATGTAATTAATTAATTTATAAAAAACTAACAGAAATTATCATGATATAATAAAAACAATTATCTTTCAAAATGATATACATAACTGAAAATTTATTATTTTTTTCCTTATCCCAAATATTTATAGAAATTAAAAAGTAAGAAAAAAATATATTTTTTATTTTCTTTACCTAACTAGTTATATGTGTGAAATTCCTAAAATAGTATGCCAATAAATTAAATTAATCTATAATAATGTGTTAAGGGTATAAATATTTATATCCAATGATTGTTGAAAATGTTAGTAGTTCATTTTACACATTATATTCTTTTCTTAACCTCTATGTATATTCATTATTTACTTAATCATTGTTTGTAATTATAATGGTTTTTACTAATAAATTTAGTAAAAAAGTTTCTTGTAATTATTTGAAATTAGAAATTATTATTATTAAAAATAATAAATCAATATTTCAAAATTTAACTCAATGAAGTGGTGGAATTTAATTTAAAAATTACCCAACACATGTAATGAGAAAGGTGGTTTTAATGTAAAAATCTTCAAAATTTTGAAATATTTTGAAATATAAATTCAATATAAAAATGATTATTATAAACTAAATTTGATTAATTTATATAAAATTGATCTATTTTTATATTAATTCCACCGAAAAATATAATTTAACACTATAATTAATCTAAATGAAAATGTATTTTCCAATGAAAATTCAATATTTTTCCCTATTAATCAAATAATAAAATTCTTAGAAAATTGAAAAACATTATCCATAATATAATTTTGGTATTATAATTTCAAAAATTAATTTTATTGGTTCATATAAATTTTCATAAAGTGGTAATAATTAATTTTAAATTACATGGGTTGAGCACAATTAAACCGTCTTTCTAGAAAAATATTTCTTTTCAAAAAACATTTCTTTTTCTATCGAATGATTACTATTTTATTTATAATAAATATATAACCTATAAATGTGTTTAAAAATACTTATTTGCATAAGTTAGTTACTCATATTCATACCCTCAATTAAAAAAACTAGTTTAAAACTATTATTTAATAAGATAATAATAATTCTATGTTTTCGTTCGGTCAAACAATGTCTTGCATGCAAAGAAAGATAACTCAATGTTTTTTGTATAACATGTTAAGATAAATATTTCATGGAACATTTTTTATTGAATAAAACTTTTTATTTTATAATTTCTAGGTGTGACATTCACCCCATACTAAATAAACTATATCCTTATAATATAATGTTTCTCTTCCTAATCAAAGGTTAGAAATTTGGAAATACTATTGTTGGAACCGCAAAATCATAAAAATAGTTAATAATTGACTCACTAAATAATAGAGAAATTGAAGTTAAAATATATCTTGAGTAATCACATAGCTAATTTTCTAGATAGGTTATCATTGGGGGGAAGTAGAAACGTGGATATGGAATAAAAGCCTAATTAATTTTAGAGAGTGATTGAGTTCATTGATCATAAGACAATTAATGATCAATGAAATATTAAGTGGTGAAAATCACTAAATCTATGATAATATAAAAGAAAATTATTTGATCATAAATAAAGGTACTATGATAAAAACAATTATTTACCTTCTCCTCAAAATGAGGAATTCACTTACTTGTATGATAATTATTGGAAATATTCTTACATTATATGTTTATATTTCATAAAAATAGTTATACAATTTATTTATGACTTTACCTATTTCTACTTCATCTCTTATTATAGTTTGCATCATATTGTGAAGTAAATCATTAATCTCTAAAACCTTGTCCAAAGTTCAACATATACCATTACATAAATCGCCACCGTTATGACCCTTCTAAAAGATCATGATCCAAATATTTTTAAAAAAGGTCACTAAATTTACAATATAAATGTACCATTAATCCCTCAAATAATATGAATTTTCTCTTAATCGTCACATAATAATGACATTAATACCATAATCATGTAATCTATTAAAACAGGGAAATAACATGGATTACTATAAAACCTTATTAAAAAAATGCATGTTGTATTATTTTTCTGGTAGAAATAATATTTTTATATATATTTACAAAATATAGAAATTTTGTTAACTCCATTAATGATAGCACAAGCCACATTCTCAAAAATTTATAAATTATTTTCAAGGTTGTCATTAATATCTAATTAACTTTATCCAAACCAATTATTTCCTTATCCAAAAATAATTATCAGAAAATTAGTAAGATATTTATGCTTATATTTCTATCATCCATTTTTTCCCATGAATTTTAACATCCCACTAAATAACTTTTCCTGCTACCATTCTATGCATACTTTCAAATCAATTAAGAAATTTTACTATTGTACATTACTATTTCATAATTCTTATTAACAATAAATCCTTAATAAAATACTCTAATTAAATAATTTTTAAATCCAAAAAATAAATATTAATCATTATTCTTTGTTTTGGGAAGTAGTATAATCTTTACGATGATTCATTAGCCTCTTTTTATGTATATTTATTTAACGCTTGAGTTATTGATTTACTTAGTATCCCATATCCATCAAATTGAATAATTGTACATTGGAAACATTTTCCATAACCTTATCATCACAAGCACATTTTAATTTCTATTTAAACTTTAAGAAAACTCAAATTCCTTTTAAAAATTTACTATGATGTTTTTTCACAATTACCACATGTGTGAAAAAATTTATTTCAATTACTTCCTTTACCCACCTTTCTTCCACTCATCCTTTTATTCTCATTCTTCACACTAAAGTCAAAAATAATTAGATAAATATTCATCTCTACTATTATCAAGTGTTTTTATATCCTCATACGATGATTAATATTATGATATAACTTCCCTTTAAAATATTTTCTTAATACCATCAATGAAACAATCATTTTTACCATTTGGATTATGTACATTGGTGCGGTTCACATTCCTTCTAATAGGATCAATTTATAAATTATGATATATTCAATATTAGAGAATATAATTTTCAAAAATAATATATGATCCCAAAACTAGTATAATACTTAACATAAATTGAAATTTTTAGTTATAGCTAATCTCATAGTCATAAACATTGTTTCATTGGGATATTCTTTAATACATATCCTCATGTCTATAATTGGGTTTCTTTCTCTAATAAAGTTTTTCATAAATCTAATTATCTAGGTTCCTACTAAATAATATTTTATACCAACTGTAGAAAATAATACCTAGTAAAACTTGATTCAGTTTCTTCAAACATTACATTTTCATAAGATAAATGGAAATGAATCTCCAAGGTCTGATCAGTTTATTAGTCTTGGAAAATTAGATACATGGATTATTCTTACATTACATTGAATAAAAAAATTACAAATACTTTTTTTCTTTGAGGATAAATATATTACCTCTATCAAATACCTACATAACTATCTATTAAAACATCATGGAATTATGGTTAAAGGAATGAAAATAATGGTGTGCTAAAATTATTAGTAAGGGTTATGTACAAAAGAATCTATCATGAATCAATAATAATATTCAATATGAAATGGTAAATACCTGAAAACATATTCCATATAAATAACATTACAATATTAATTTATAATGTATAATTAATATAAAAAGGGAAATAATTGAACACACATTCCATTTAATCTATGATATAAGAATAGAAAGCATACCTAGATTTTATTCACAGAGAAAATATTAGGGACAATAATAACTGAAATACTGTATAGTGGAAATTATTAACTCTCAGACATCATGTTTCCCAGGTATATGAATCCATTACCTTAAATATCTATCCTCAACATGTTTCAAAAAATTCTATCTAAAAGTACAACTAATTATTGTTAGAACCTTTAAAAAGACACTTACAATCAAGATCTATCCTCTAGATAATTTAAAACAACTTGGTTACAAACTTTGAGGTTATTCAGTTAACTAATTTCATCTCATAAGTCTATGAATGCATCGTGGAGATTTATTTAAATGGTCCCCATCCTCTGTCATTCATGTCAAAATAATTACTCACATATATAATAATTTATTTAATTCATAAACAAATTCCATTTTCAAATATTTATATTAAGTAAATAATATTGATTAATCAATATTTCCCTAGATAATCAAATAAATGTAAAAGTTAAAATTGTATGTAAATTGTTATATAGTTTAGGTAATAATCATATCAATAGTAGAAAATGTGGATATGTTGGAAAAAATTAATGTTCATTGATCATTGTAAAGTGCACATGAGCCTCAGACCAGTTGGTGATGACTCGATAGGTGCATCCAAGAGACCCCAGATCAAATCCAGGTGGAGGCATATTTCTGGGTTACTGTATCAGCACTATAGCAGGCACTATTCGGTACTGTAACAGCCATAACTATTCATCCATCTGGGCCTTCAGGCCACTGGTTTAGACCTAGGGTCCTGCAAGGATTTCAGGCCACCCAAGGCCTTCGGGCCAATTGATTCTCAAGGCCTTCAGGAAACCTTAATGCCTTAGGACCACCATAAGGACTCCGGGCCACATGAATGCAGGCCCCAAACACAGTATAAAAAAGGAGCAGCCCCGGATGAGAATTTAGAGCAGCTGAACTCACCAGAGAAGAGCCAAATGGATTGTCAGAATGAGAGGGTATGGCTATTCCATTAGTACCAGCCTGTTCTTGCAAGGGAAACCTAGCCAGACAGTCATGCATGCATTGATCATTGTAAAGTGAATGACCCAAGTTTAAATTAATGACCATGAAAATGATTTAATGGAATTAATGTCAATACTATCATTTGATAAAATAATAATAATTCATCCAGATTAATTGTAAGGATTATAATAATGTGATAGGTTCCCTTTGGGGAAATAACAATGGTTTCTTTCATTGATCAAAGAAAATACCATAAAACGATCTCTAGAAACCTTCCTAAGGAAAATACCATTTTCAATTTGAAAATAATTGAAAATATTTTTCTATAAAAATAAATTTTAAAAATAAAATTTCAAAAAAGGTTTTTTAAAATAATATTCATTGAAAATATCCTTTTAAAAATTTAAAAAAATCTTGAAAACATTTTAGTTTTCATGGTGGACAAAAATTCCAATCATTCCATGCATGTCAAAATAATTTTTCCTTTCACTTATTTGTGAAATTAAAAATAGTAATTTTTTTGAAAAAAATAACGATCCATTGAAAAATTATTTAAAGACTAAAATTGTTTGAAAATTTCTTTCGTAAATCATTTTGAAGAGTTTAAAAAAATTAGAAACCATTTTTGACCAATGAGAGAAATGAAGTTCAATTTTATTGAAAAAAAATTCTAAAAAATTTTAAATACAAAATAGTGGTAAAATTGTACTATCACATGAAAGAAGTAATTAAAAAACATAGGATAGGAATATTTAAGGGTTTTTAAGAAATGATCAAGAAATTTTCATCAACTAATATTTAGGAATAAACAACATTGATTATAATGAGTTTTTTAAATAAACCCTTATGATGGTCATAGTTCTGTAGTGATTATTAATAAAGAATAAATTATGTACATCAATCTAAATCCTTATAAAAAGATGAAATAAAAAATAATATCATAAAAACCCATTAAAAACATACTTGTGACATGATACAATCAATGAGGTTGAAATTTAACTTATTGAGGGGAATTGGATTTACGAAATCCCTTACCTTAAGCTTCATTTTGATCATAAATGCTTTAACCTCCTCTTATTCAGGTGGAATCCTTATGTTTTAACTAAACCCATCAGAAGATGTATTTTTTCAATATAAGGATTTTGGTATTAGTGGATGGATGTTATGAAGTAGTTTGTGAATGGATTTTAATGATCCAATTGGTTTTAGAGGTTTGAAGAAGGGGGAAGAGTAAGTTCCCTTTTATAAATGACAAGTAGGGGAATTATTTTAAATACTCAAAAGTATTCAATGTTGCAAGGTATCTCATACCTCATGTGCCTGAACAATTTACAATAATGTTAGAGTTGGTAAATTTTTGTCGAGATACACCTCCCCCATAGAGAATAACCATTTTTTGGTTTTTTCCTTAACTTCTATGTTTCCCTATTTCTGCCATTTCTGTTTTAAATTATGGAAACTAGTTTCTCAACCAAGGTAATTTATACATTAATAATAAATTGAATTGAAATATATTAGATAATTTAAAACCCTATATTGAAAATATTATATCTTATTTATAAAATAAAAATATATTTTGTATTGTATATATTTTTTAATAGAAGCGCAAGTAATGCACAAAAAGATCTACGTTAAACCATAACCATTATAACATAGCTTTTCATAATTTAATGGTCAATAGTTTTATTATAATATAATAATTGGTCCAATCATATAATATTGATTATATTTATTATAATTTAATAACAAAAATAATCTAACACAATAATTCATAATTTAATGGTCAATAGTTTTATTAACATATGTGTTACATGAAATATTAATTAATAAAAATAATCTAACACAATAATTCATTAAATTTACCTCACTTTTAATATTTTTAGTATCATTTATTTTATTTTATTAATAACTAAAATATTACTCCTTGGGATTTTCATGAGAATTTCAAGTAATTAATTAATCTCTAAAAAAACCAAAATAAATGACCTAGATGAAAAATAATTTATCAATAAAATTATATATATAAATTAAAATTTTTAATTTTTTCCTATACCCAAGATTTATAGAAATTAAATGTTGGAAAAGAATATTTTTTGTCTTTTTCTAGACTTAACTTATTATATGGGTCACTATTATGGAATATTTTCCCAATAAATTATCAAAATCAAACCTAAGGTGTCAAGTGTCATCATATGTCCATCCAATGTGTTTTAGAAAAGTTTGAAGTCATTTAATAGATTATATTCTATGTTTAACCACTAAATAAACTATTTTTACCTTAATAATTGTAATTAATTTTAATTATTTTCAAAAATAAATTTCGTAAAAAAAATTATCATTATTTTAAACTATAAATTATTCATATCCTAAATATGGAATTAATTCTTCAAAATTCAAATATTATATAAGTAGTAATTTAAATTTAATTTAATCCCACAAACGCAAAGATAAAGGTCATTGTTAAAGTGAAAATAACCAGAAGGTTGAAATGTTATTATATCTATATTAAATATGAAAATGATTAAAATGATCTAAATTTTATGATTAGATATAAAATTTATCTATTTATTCTTAAAAAATAGTTCAAAATTTAATTTAAACATATATATTATTTAAATGAAAATGAACGTTTCAATTAGAATTTAGTATTTTCACAATTCATCAAAAAAATGAAAATTCTCCAAACAGATACCTAAAATTAACTCTAACATAATTATTTGTATTTATATTTTAAAAATGAATTTAATATTTTCCTATAAATTTTCTAAAATTTAATTTTAGATTTTGTGTGCCAAGAATGATTACACCATCATTCTAGAAAAATATTGTTCTTACGAGAACACTTATTTTTCTTTCAAAGGATACCAATTTTATTTATATTAGATTTAAAATAGGTAAATGTTTTTAAACTATATATTTTTATAATTTAGTTACACTTATTGAAACCCACCATTCCATCATCTAGGTGATAACAATAATTTTAAATAGTATTATTAATTGTATTTTTTTTGGTAAAACATGGTCTTCTTGTGACACAAGATAAATCATTACTATGTTTATTGAATAATAATTTCAATGTTGTTTGTCACATTCTCTAATGAACAACAAATTATTCTTTTATAATTTATGGGTGTCACATTCTAACCAATATAAATAAATTGTATCCTAGAAACTTAAACTTGATCTCGATAATAAAGGGTTTGACATTTAGAAATAAACATGATTAAAAAACCACATAGATAACAGAGTTAATAACATACCCTCTTAATAGTAGACAAAGGGGAGTACAGAAGTCATATAGTGTAATAACATAACTAGTTTTCTTGATAGGATTTCAACAGTGTGAATTAGAAACATGGACATAGATGAAAAGGGTAAATAATTATAGAGAGAGATTGAGGTAACTAATCACAAGAAAGTGAATGATCAGTGGAATGTAATGGGTATCAAAACCAAAAATATTTGATGATCTAAAAAGAAATTGGTTAATCATAAATGAGGTTACTCAGATAACATTTTTGTTTCAATAAACTTCTCTTAAAGTGGAGTAATTATTTTTTCTATCTAATAATATAAGGAAATATACATACTTGATTTGTTTTAATTTCATAAGAATAATATTAACCATTGTTTTTTCAATTAAAAATTTCTAATTCATCTCTGATCATAGATTGAGTTATATGCTGAAGCAATTCAAAAATCTATAAAACATCATAAAAATATCAACATAAACCATTTCATAAATGGTTGACCTTATGAACCCTATAAATAATAAAGGTAAAAATGTTAGCAACATGTTCAATAAATTTACCAAATGGGCATACCATTAATCCCTTAATTAATATGAATTAGATATTAATCATCATGTACTAATAATGTTAATACCTTCATAATTTAAACTCTTGAAACTTTGTAATAAGATAAATTAACATAAAACTTTATTGAAAAAATGCTCGCTTACATATTCATCAGGTAGAGAAAAATTATTTCATATATTCCTTAAATATAAAAATGTTGTTAACTCAATTAATGATAGAACAATCCACTTTTTAAGAAACCCATTATTAGTTCTAAGTTAGTCAGAATAATCCTATTGAAATTTTCCATATTAATCATATCTTTATCCCATCTTAATTATCCCAACATTTTAAATATATTAAGTCTTACAATTCCATAAGTCATGTGCTTTCTAAGAAGTTAAACATTCCACATAATCACTTTCCTTGGAACCATTAAATTCATGATTTAGAATCCTGTGTGAAATAGTACTATAGTAAAATATTACGTCATTATTATTATAACTGGTACATCAATAAAAATACCTGAATTACATAATTTATGAATCCAAAAAATAAAATTAATCATCCTACTTTTTTGTAGTATTAGAATAATCATGAATGTGATACATTATCATATTTTTAGGTATATTCATTTGTTTCTTGAGATATTTAATTTTGAATTGTCCCATATTATTATAGTTGAAGCAATGTATATTGGAAAAATTTTCTTACCTTTTTACTCTCAATAATTATGTCATTTTTCTCAAAACATGTAGCAATGAACCATTCTCTTTAAACAAGGACAAGGAATTTTTTTCCACAATTATCGTATTAGGGAAAATAATTCATTATCTTCATTAATTTATCCACCTTCTTCCCAGTCATCCTCCTTTTATCAAGCTTCCCTCTTAATACATAACCATTATACAAATTTCTCTCTTTCTTGTTACCAAAGGATATTATGTGCTCATATTATAAGAATGTTTGTGAGGCTATGTTTCATCGAAATTTTCTCTTAATACCATCAAATAAATGATCACTCTTAGATTTTGGATTACATGCATTGATTCAGTTCTCATTCCTTCTGCTATAAACCATTTAAAATTTAATATCTAGAGTAGATTTGATCATATCATTTTGAAAGAGAATATATATTCCCAATAATAGTGAAATACTTAAAATAAATTTAAAATGTTATATATACCTAATCTAATAATTATAAACATGGTTTATTTGGATGTTCTTCAATACCTATCCTCAATGTATATCATAGGTTTTTGTTATCTAATCTATGTTTTTTTAAATCTAGTTCCCTATGTTTTTACTAAAATTCCACTGATAATAATTATAGTGACCCAACTCTAGTTATCCTAGATCTTGTGTCATCTAATATTACATTTTCATAAGACATAATAATGCTCATGGAAAATGACTCATGAGATTATTAGTCTTGGTAAACTAAATACATACATGAGTACTAAATTACATAGAAAACACAAATCACAACAATTTTTCCCTATTCACTGTTGCACTATTCCTTATTTAATATCACAACATAATGATAGTAGTAATCTTCCTGGACTCTTATAAAGGAAAAAAATAAGTGTGAGCTCAAATACAGAGTAAGGGTTATGTACAATATAATATATCATGAATAAATAAAAGTAATTAATAATTAAAGGTAAATAATGGGACACACATTCCATTAAAATGACATTACTATATAAATATATATGGTATAAGCCATATAAAAAGGTAAATAACTGGAAAAAAATCCATTTAATCAATAAAATGAGAATAAAACTCATCCATATATTTTTTCATAGTTAAAATATCATGGATAATAATAAATGAAATACTGAATAAAGGTAATGATTAATAGTCAGACTTCATGTTTCCTAAGTACATGAAGTCATTAACATCAAGATCAATCCAAAAGATAGTTTATAATTTTTTTTATAAAACTATATAATTTACTTCACGACCATTCATAAGACACTTACTATCATGATCTATCATCCTCATAGTTTTTAATCAGCTCAGTTACAAACATGAAATCTTTGTGGCCAATTGACTTCATCTTAAGAGACCACTAATCCATCCGGGGGATTAAAAAAAATGGTTCAAAAATTGTTTCATTTATGTCTAAAAAATTCCACGTGTATCAAAAAATAGATTTAAATCAATGATATTCTACCTTATGAAAAATCTAGTTTGAGTAAAAAATATATTATTATTAATATTTTCGTATATAGTAAAATAACCATCAATGTAAAAATTGTATATAAATATGGTATATGGAATAATAAATAATAGTATCCATGATATATAATGTTTATATTTAGGTAATTTTTAATGTTTAATGATCCCTAGAATGTGAAAAACTCATAGGGAAGTTAATTACAATGAAAATGATTCAAGGTAGTGAATATCAATAATATCCTGGGTAAAATTAATCATAAGCCATCCAGAGTAAGAATATTTATAGTAATAATATATATTATAACCATTGGATTAAGAATAAATTTTTTTCCATTAATAAATATAAATACCCTAAAAAATCTTTAAAAACATTCCTTAGTAAAGTATCATTTTTATTTTGAGAAAAATTTTGAAAATTGTTTTCTTTGAAAATAAATTTTAAACATAAAATTTTAGAAAACATATTGAAAATAATTTTAATTAAAAATAACCTTGGAAACATTTAAAAGTATCTTGAAAACACCTGATTGGTCTTGATGGATGGAAATTCTGCTCATTTCATACAGGTTAAAACAATGTAACCTTTCAACATTTTTATAAAATCAAAATGTGAATTGGTTTGAAAATGACATAATGATTCCTCTAAAAAATAATTAAATAGTATAAATTGGTAAAATTAAATTTAATAAAGAAATATAATTTAAATATATTGATTTTTTAGAAAAAAATATTTTGGAGGAAAAAATATTTCTGATCGAAGAGAGAAATAGAGTTAGAATTTCTTGAAAACATTTATAAGACATTTTAAATACCAAAGAGTGAAAAAATGGAACAATTACATGAATGATTTCATTAAAAAACAGAGGATGAGAAAAAATAAGGGGTTATAAAGAAATTTTAAAGAAATTTTCATCAACTTATTTTCATGAATAATCAGTATCTATTAGATCAAGATTGTGAAAAAACCCATTAAAAATATCATAACGTTGAAGTGAGAATTAATAAAAGAATCGATTATTTATATCTCATGTAGATATATATTAAAATATTAAAATATAAAATTATTTAAAATAAATTCATTCAACACATAATCTTAACATTACATAAGAAAAAAAGTAGAAATTTTTCCTGATGAGTGAAAATTGGGTTTCAAATTCCCTTGCCTTATGCTTCAGTTTGTTCATACCTTATTTAACCTCCTCTTTTTCAGCAATTACCCTTATGTTTTAACTTAAACCTTTCAAATATGGATATTTTTCCAAGATATGGTTTCTATTATGAGAGGAGAAAGTTGGGGAATAACTTGGGTATGGGTTCTAATCATACTAATGGTTTGATATGAGTGAATAATGGGTAGATTGAGTTCCCATTTACTATTGAGTTGGAGTGGAATTCTGGTAAATACTCTAAATTATTCCCTATGGGGAGGTATCCCTTACTTCATGTGACTCAAAATATTAAAAATTAATTGATTTTAGGGAAATTATGATTGATCCCCACCTACACCACACAAAAATAAACACCTTTTTTTTCCATTTCTTCGCTTCACATCTATGTTTCTTTCTTTTACCATATTAGTTTTTTATTACGGTAACTAGTTTTCTATCCAAGGTAATTTATTCATTATCACTAAATAAAAAGTATTAATATTAGATAATTAGGACCCACTAATTTTAAATATTATATCAGACTTATAAAATAAAAATATCATGCATGTTGGAAATTATTTTTTACAGAAGCACATGTAATGCGCAAAAAATCTACTTTAAACTGTAATTACTTAAACAAAGTTTTTTCCTATTTAATGGTCAATATATTCATTATAATAGAGAAATTGTTCTATCAATGGACTAAAAATTATATCTATTAGTAAATAAAAATAAATTTACTGAGGATATTTTTTAGTAACTTTAAATAAATTAATAGAATATTATTCATTAGAATACCTCATTAATGTCAATTTAGAAATTCATCATTAAATTTTAATTTAGAAAATGTAAATAAAATAATTTAATTTGAATATTTTATTTTCAAAAATATGAAACAAGAAATATTAATATATAAAATAATTGGATGAAATAATTCTTTTTTATTTACTTCACAATTAATATTCTCAATATCATTTATTTTATTTTATTAATAATTAAATAATTACAGTTTTGGATTTTATAGGTAAATTTAAATAATTAATTCATCTTAAAAAATTGATAATAAACTATCATGATAGAAATAACTCATTTGTATTTAACAAGGTTATAAATATCTCATCATGTGATCTTTTCTCCTATCTTAAAGCATTATAGAAACTAAAATTAATAAAATAATATTTTTTCTCTTTTTGTTTACATAACATATTATATAGGTCAATTCCATAAAATAGTATCCAAATTTATTGTAAATGTAAATAATATGGTCTTAAGGGTATAAATATTCTTATAAAATTGTTTTTTAATATTGGTAGTTCATTGTTCACTTTATTTTCAAGGTTTAACCAATAAGTAAACTTTTTTTTACTAATCATTATAATTAATTTTAATTGTTTTCACAAATAAAAATAGTAAAAAATAATTTTTGTATTATTAGAAAATATAAAATATTATAATTACAAATATTTAATCAATTTTTCCAAATTAATCTCATAATATTTTCATAATATTATTTAAAATTAATCCCGTGGACGAGATGAGAAAACAGGTTTCTAAAGTGAAAAATTTTAAATGTTTGAAAAGTTTTTATATATAAAATCAATGTGAATATTATTAAAAAGAACTTAATTTGGTTAATTTATATAAAATGTATCTAATTTTAATTTTATGAGAAATTAAAAATATAATTTAACAATTTAAATTATTTAAATGAAATTGTATTTTTCGATTGAAATTCTATGTTTTCACTATTAATAAAAAATGAAACTTCTTATAAAAATACTAAAAATTAACCCCAATCTAATTTAGGTATTATTATTTAAAAAAAACATTTATTTATTCATATAATTTTTATAAAATCGGAATAAATAAATTTTAAATCATGTGATCCAAACAAGAGTAAATCGTCTTCCTAGAAAAAACACTATTTTCCAGAAAACATTTATTTTTATTTAAAATTATTTCTATTTTATTAATAATAAATAAATATACAATAAATATATGTAAAATATATATTTAATTATGATATTTTATTCTATTCATACCCACTATTACAATGGATAGTTGATAACAACCATTTTAAATAAAAATTTTAATTGTATGTTTTTGTTAAATAAAACTTGATCTTGTATGTAATGAAAATTGACTCATTGCTGTGTGTGTCGCAAGATAAAATCAATGTTTCATTTCACATATTATATTGAATAAAATATAATTTTTATATAATTTCAGGGAGTTACATGGAAACTCTAGTATTCAACTTAATTCATAAATGTTTATATGGAAACCATATCGTGGTAAGGACTTCATACCTCACACATAATGGGGGATACTCTTAATGTCACACTCATTGATTCAATCATGATAAAATTAAGCCAAAAAATAAGGCCCAAAAACTATTCTTTACTATTTTAACCTAGAAAACATGAAATATTGGAATAAAAATACATCTAGGTATTAAGTGGTTTTAGACACATGAAGAGGGACTCTATACATTAAATAATGCATCAAATATTTATATAGGGAGGATAGAATGGATCAAATTCCAATAAGAACCTCCCTAATTCAATAAAACAATATAGGGGATATGGGATAATGTGGGGAAGATGAAATGATGAGACCTTGTTATATTTTTTATTTTACCATGTTAAAAAAACTACTAAATATACAGTTTCTGGAATTACGTTGAGGGACACATCATGGTTCCTACTCACTTGGAAGTGTCACAACATGGACCCTCTCAACCACTACATGAAGAACCTTATACATAGGGTCCATAACCCTATATAAACAAAATCATCGTGTGGAATATAGTTTTATTTCATGATCTCACTATACCCTATAACATCTTATGCCTCTAGGTGATTTATTATAATGTGGTGCCCTCTCAATTCTATGACCTCTTAGTCACACCCAAAAATATATTTATGTGATATAAATTACTAAATTTATATCAATTGGAATCATTAAATGACAACACTTCATTAAATTTTATTTATTTTCATGACATTGTTTAAAACCATGTGTTCACATACATGTCATCAAATTTAGATGGAAAATGAATATTGAATTAGTTGATAGGTTAGTTTTGAATTGGGATTAAAATATAATTTTATTGGTTAAAGCCTCAAAAAATGTGTTTATACTTTTATTATAGGTATGATATTAGTTATTATTAGTGGAAGTGGTTTGAAAGGGATTCAGGAAAGTATTTATGTAGCCCATAGCCACCATCTATCTGATACCATCCCACCAGCTACCTGGTAACATCCCACAGGCATGTCAGTGGGCCCAATAGTTTCCAGATTCCACTGCAAAATCCATCAGCTAGCTGGTGGGGTTATATGGGGGTATAAATACTATTTCTACCCTTTTATTTTTATGTTGTAAATCTCCCTTCTCCCTCTTCTTTTCCCTCACATTGCCAAGGTGTCCCTTCCCTCTCCTCTACACTTCAATCACATCATGGTGATTTTTTTCAAGGGAAATTCAAAAAAGATCAAGGTACATCTCAACATATGTTTATATAGAACATCATCATTTTTTGTTATAGAATAAATTTGGTTTTTAGATTTGGGTATTTGAAATAAACTTAGCCAATGCATGTTATAATCAGTATATTCTCATGGGGATTTGCTTCTTCCAAGGAAAGGGATGTCCTGATATAAATTAATCTCCCCACCTCTCTTCATTTGATATATATTATGTAACATAGGGGATTTTAAATTGAATTAAAATAATTAATATTTTAAATATAAATATATGTATGGTCTTTGGATCAGTGTAGTTTTAGGGGTGTATTGTGAAAATTTAGCTCCTTGTGGGTCAGAGGTTCAGTGATCATTTGATGTTGGTCAGATATTGAGGACATATTCTATTACTATATTAAAATTAGTTGACTTTTTTAAAAATTATAAATTATTTTTTGTGATATTTGTCTTGACTTATGATATCATGTTTTATAAATAAGATTTATTTGTCTTGGATGAGCCTAAATGATCTCAAGAAGGTATTGACAGTAATTTTCACGTTTGGAAAATAAATGTAAATTCCCCAACATAATGTTTGTGGTCCTACATACCAACAATTATATACTACACATGTTTAATTTGGATTTTTATATATATTATATTCCTAAGGGAAATGTTCTTGTGTTAATAAAATTTTATATTTTTTAGAAAAATCATAGACTTACTATATAGTATATCCTAGTAGCAAGGGTTCTTGGTATTGTTAGATTTCCTTAATCACTACGGGATAAGTCCATAACTATGAACATGAAAATTTGACATCTAGAGGAGGAGATTATGAAATTAGTAGACATGGAAAACCTTGGTAGGCCATGTGAGTAATCTTGAGGCATTATAGATCCAATTAGTGTAGGTTGAAGTATGGTAAAATAGTAAGAGGGAGTGGATTTCCATTAAAAAAGGAAATAAACAAATTCTTAAATACATTAAATTTATTTTCTTAATATTTTGGATAATTAAATTATTTTCAAAAAATAAAAAAAGAACTAAATTTGAAAGTGAAATAATATGATTATATATGATAATTAAAACATAAGAAAAAGAAATCGAAATGTGTAAATAAATCAATTAAGTGTGTTTCATAGATTAATAAAAAGAGTAATTGAATTAATTAAAGTAATAAATAAATGAAAATGATAAATTTAACTATGAAACATTATTTGGAATTATTTTAAAAAATATCTCAAGAATATCCCATAAATATTCTACCATAATTCATTGATGCTTTAATAAATTAGTGTCTTTCAATAAATGTTTTCAAGATATGAAAACTCTCATAGTTTTTAGGTAGTATGATGAAACTAACCTTACTATCAACACTAAACATTTAATTACTATGAATAGAAACCTCAATGAGAATTATCCCTTTCCATTTCACAAAAATTATGATAAAACCAAAACATATCACTTAAATGGTAATGAGAACCAATTTAATAAGAAATAGGAATATAGGATTATTAGGAAGAAATGATTTTTCGTAAAGTATAAATTATCTCAATGATTATGAAGTAATTTGGTTATAATGAGAAAAAATATGAGATTAAGAATATATTACAATCTTCACACACTCGATAGATATTAGAATAGAGGATTTATAAAAAGATATCTATAAAGGTATATATTTTGATTTTTTAATATTTTCATTGAAGAACTAATTCATTGGTTTATTTTAGATTTTCTATTCCACCAAAGGTATATATTTAAAAAGAAATAATATTTTGAAACATTTTCAATACTCTTCGGAGTAATTAATTCATTGAATATAAAATTTAATGAGGTTTGACCTATATTAAAAGTTTTTTTCCTGTGACATCGCATGCACCGTTTTGTAGTGCACAAAGGAAAACCATTTTATCCTTAAAAATCCTAAGAACAACTTATCCACTATGCCCTGAAACATTACATTTTTTCCTGATGGAATCCATTTCTAAAATTCCCTTATCCATCATGCCCTATCACTAACCATTTTTCCAATTTTTCGATGCGACTTCAACAAGTATCTCCTCTACTTCCATGAATGTCCCTCTATGGTACTTATAACATTATTTATGATTTTTATACTCTAATTAAGACTTATTTTTGTATCCTTCAAGGTAATTTAAGGATAATAACATTATTTCATAAAGATAAAATACCAATCACATTAATTTTATTGTTAATAACTTTTAAAAGTATTTTTGATCATTAAAACAAAATATGGTGAGAATCACAACAATCTACCCCATTTTTGATGTTCAAAAGCACATGAATTATAAGTGAATGGAAATATTATATAATAATATAACAATGATATTATTTGAAATATAATAAATATTTATATTTCATAGATAAATATATTAATAATCATCCACTTAGAAGAATAAAATAGCTTATCCGCCTTAATATAAAACTTCCTTGTCATAAAAATTTCCCAAAACAATAAATTTTTAACCATTTGAGATAAAAGGAAAAACTTCTACCCAATTAATATTATTATACAGGATTCATAGATAGTGTTAAATAATAAATAGAGTTTAATATTAGGTATGTGTATATAATACTTAACTAACCTTTGAGAGGGATGAAAATAAATTTTTGGAAATTTCAAAAATCATTAAATAAATTTAAATGTAGATTTCAATAAAGATCAATATAAAAGAAAACTAAAAAAATTCAAATTTTAAAAATAGTTCAATATTGAAAGAATCCTTTGAAAAAAATAATATTTTCTATAAACATAAATATAGTTTTGATTTTTTTTTAAAAAATTTTCTTTCTTATAAGATCATTTTACTCTTGAAAATATTAACTCCCCCTTAAATAATGAATTATATGAGATACAGGGATCAACACCATTGAAATAAATAAATAAGTTAAAGTATAAAAAATACATTAAGAACATTCCATGATTATGGTTTATCAATAATTATAGTAATAAACTATAGAAAATTCCCCATGATTGTCAAAGTAGGTGTGCAGTAAAGTGCCACTAATCGTTCTAATGAAGAAGATAGGGTAAAAACCAAATCAAATCTTTTTTGGATGAAATAACTAAGATAATATATTCAAAAATCACGTCCAATTTTTTAGTTAATAATGTATTTTGTAGAGTATCACACTAAAATTACATTTTGAAAATTTTAAAATGTTTTCAAACATATTTTATAATAAAAAAATGAGTCCAAAAATATATTTTATGTTGAAAACCAAATTTAAAAATATTTATCATCAATTCCAAGATTTACATATATATATATATATAATCATAAATAAATCACCTTTAGTTATGTAAAATCTATCAATATGAAGTGTTTTAGTAAATAAATGAATATGTTCAGGGTTGATGAAAATAATTTCTAGAAGAATACCATATTCTTTAAAGTGATCTCATTGAAAATGGTGATTAAGATCAATTTTTTTAGTGTTATAGTCTTATAGAGCCTTTTTAGAGAAACTAATCACATTATAGTAATCATAATTGATAGATATAAGAGAATATGCAAGTCCATATTCTATAAGGTCTTGTTTTATCCATATAACATGTGTACAAAAACACCTGGTGCCTATATATTCTTGTTATACTATATAAATTTCAGTAGATCTTTTCTATTTAATATTACATAAGATAAGGAATATTCCTAGTAGATGGAATATTCCACTGAAAAGTTTCCTATATAGTTTGAATCCTCTTCTGTCATCATAAAATGTTTAGTTCATAACAGAATTATGTAGAATAAAATGAAACATGGTTTTTTATTCCATTAAAATATTAAAAAAACAATTTGAGTGATTTTAAATGAGATTACATTGTATTGGATTGAGAAAAATGAAAAATTAATACAATGGGAATTATTTCTAGTCATATTGTATTAAGGTAATGTATACTTCTATTTATACTTCAAAAAATATTTTTCTTAACTAATTGATCAGCTTCATACATCATCTTTCTTCATGTTCTACTCATGGTTATTCTAATTTCCTTATCATTATTCATCCAAAAATTATTAAATGTTCATTTGGATATTTATTGTGGTTTAAAAAAGTTCCTTAGAATTTAAATAAATTTGAAAACCAAGGAATAATTTGAGTTTATCCAAGAACCTCAATTTGAACTATTTATTCATTAAATCATAAAATTCAATACAATTAGTTTCTTTATTTTAGAAAAAAATAACCTTTTTAACATAAATGTGAATGATGAATAAATCATTTCATTTTTTTTTTGAGAAATGGAATGGAAATGGATTTTACAATTTTTAAATAATTTCATTAAATTGATTTATTTAGCATATCATACCAATATTTGGGTCTTATTTTAAACCATAAGGAACATCGATGGACTTGAAAACATGATTTGGAAAATCAAATTTTCAAAGTTGGTTGGTTGGAACCTCAACATTTCATAAATAAAAACATTCCATAAAAAACATTTTACATCTATTTGAAAAATATGAAATTAAATTATGTAGAAAATTCAAAATAGATTATAATGGATTATATATATACAATGAGTGAAAATGTTTCAAGATAATAAATTACTTTTAATTTATTATATAAATTAGAAAAATGTTGAGCATTGTTATGGATGATCATTCCTAAATCATCCGGGGTGTTCTCTAAAATCCATATAGTTTCAATAATAGGATGATAATCAAGTAAATCCATTATATTTGAAATATTTTTCCTTTGAAATTAATTTAATTACTATTTCATAGGTAAAATCATCAATGGAGTGAGTTTTATAGTGAGAGAAATTTTTGAAGCTCAAACACATTTAATATTGTCTATATACTATTAGTTCTGTACTATAATTCATCGATAACATTATCAAGGGGATGATATTTGGATTTAATCCAAGAATTAGTTAATGGAGTAGACATAGTTTATATAAAATCATTAATTACTTCAAAATATTTTGGTTTATGTCTTTTTAAACTAGTTTGTTAAACATGATCATCATTTTGAGAATTTCATTTTGAAATATTTTCATCAAACATGATGTGAAGTGATTATTCTATAGTTTTGGTCCTCTTATTGAAAAATTGGTGGGTTTTACTTGATTTTGAGATTCCAATAAATATATATTCAAATAATTTAGGGTTAAAATATGAATAATTCTCCTTAGTATTACCAATAAATCATTTACAAATTAATAATTTAATGAAGATAACCTTTCAAAATTTTAACTTACAAATTTTATAAGGGTATTCTATTAAGATGGGTAACATGATAACATGACTAAGGATAAAGTTAGCAGTATTGTCCACTTCGTTCCAAAATAATTGAAGAATATTAAACTCATTCAAGAGAATAATATAAATTTCATAGAGATTCCTATTTCATCACATGACAACCTTATTTTTTGTGTTTTTTTGGAGTAGAGATGAAGTGATAATGTCCTCAAGAAGAACAAAACTCATCATTGTATTTTTTATCATAATTTCTAGCCTGGTCACTTCTAAAGTAAAACATTTTATATAATTTTTCATTTTCAACTTTCATTAAAGACTTCATAAATATTTTACAATTCTATTTTTTATGAGGAAAGAATAAACCCATTTAAATAGAGTATATTTATTAATAATAACATTAGATTAATTTTTACCTCTAATATTAGATACTCGAGTTGGATTAAAAATGTTAAAATGGCTAGTTATAGAGATTTATTAGATATAACTAAAATTTTAGATTCTAATAATGAATTGTGATAATTTAAAACTTCTAAAAGTTCAAAAAATAATTTATATTTGAAATAATTTTTTGGTAAATCTCATACTAGTCGGTTATGGTGTAGTTGAAAAAGAGATTGAATATTATAATTACATAGGAATTGATTCTAATGAAAAGATTTATTATATTATGCACTTAAAAACATAAAATTTTAAATTTTGGGAAATTTTAAATCAAGTACACATTTTAAACAAATAATGGGGTAAATAAAATTTTTCCTTTATAATTAACAACATCACAAAAATAATTTTTAAAATTATTTATGAAACTACTATAATATAATTTACTAATAATAGAAAATTTAGGATTAAATCCTCTAAAAAATAAAATTATATCAATTAAATAATATTTAGATAAACCAATTATATCAATACTTGTAATTTTACCTTTTGAATTATCTCTAAATGTGATTTTCCTCTATAAAATATCTTATGATGACTGAATTTTAAAGGATCAACATAGAAATGATTCAAGAACCATCTATCCATTGATAAAGAATATTATCTTGTTTTTCTCTTGATTCCATCCTATAAGATGTTATGATATAAATGTTTTTTGTTACCATATCATTGGTCAGATTAAGTCATCTAATAATGATTTTGAAATTCAAAATTATTTGGAACTAGTTTTTTTATTAAAAATTAGATGGTAGATGAATTATTTTACTTAAAAAATATCTATAATTTTTACATTTTTATTAATATATAATATGACCAAATTCATAAAAATAATTTTAAAATTATTTTTGAGAAATTCTCTTCATAAAAGACATTTTTTTGTAATTTTATGGTAAAAAATATTTTTTTTGAAAATATAAAACCATATTGATTTTTAACCAATTTTTGAAAAACCAAACTTTTATTAAACATAGTTCCCACTGACTAAAACAAGAAATACTATTTATAAAATCTTTTATTTGAAATTCCAAATTCTCAACATTTGGTTTTTCTTATAGTTTTAAAATCAAATCATATTTTTCTTTTGAATATTGATGTTTTTCAAAATCAACATGATTTAAATTCATTAAAAGATCATTAAATTTTTTAAATAATTTTCCAAAATCCATAATAATCTTAATTGCTAGCAAAAAGAATTTCTTTGAAGCTTATATAAGAGTTTGTCGTGGTGAATGATTAAGAAATAGAACATAAATAATTTTCATCATCACATACCTTGAAATTGGCCATGTGGAACATAAGATATTCATCACTAAATATGTATGTTGAAATATAAATTTATATTGAACTCTATATTTAGACCTTTATAGCTTCCTTACATTTTTTATACATATCTCAAAGGAAAGTCTATCATTATGTGGCCTTTTTTTCCAAATGATGCAAGTAACATCCATTTCTTGATTTTAATTTTTAAATCATTATTAGATAATTTCATGTTCATATGTTAGCTCAATATTTTAGAAAATTTATAGCCTCTGGTTCATATTTGGATATTTTTTAATTAATTTAAGGTAATAATATTTTTAGTCTACATGAACTCCTTATACTTATTTTAGGATTTCTTTTTTGAAGTAATATCACATGTTATAAGACTATTGATGGTTCACTCAACTACCATATTCTTTACATCTTTAGATTATTGGATCAAAGTTACATTATGTTATATTTTATTGATAAAACCCAATGTATTATCTATAATAATTTTTATTTATAAGTTGTTTCACCAAGAGCCTTTTTCCATTATAAATATCAATAAATCGGGTAAACATTCCAGTGATAGATTAACTCAAGTAAACTAAAAAACATTCAAAGTCTTGTCTGAACATATCTACTAAGTTATCATTTATTTTTTTAATCCCTTAATGTGTTATATATATATGAGTTTCCAAATTTCACGATCCATTATTTATATTGATAAATGATTAAATCCATTTTTACCCTATCCAAAATGTCATGCATTAATTTCATTACTGTCTAATTCAAAACATGAAATATTATCTAGAGTCCATTTATATAGTTTTAAAACAGTACAAATATAACCATGAAAAAAATTATTTATATGGTATAACAAATAGATCATTGACAATTTTTCATCCCTGTTTTCTAATAAAAAAAATTATTACCATAAAAAATATCACAACCCATAGAGTGTCTTTCAGGATCCCAATGTGGGTTTGAATAAAAAAGTTCAAGAAATATTTTTTCTGAAAAAATTACTTGAAGATATTAAAATTAAAAGAATCATTGATTTTTTTAAACATTGTAATAAATTAATTCAATAATTACATGGATACCCAATATAGGTCAGAGTATGGTAAAATGAACAGGTGGTGTTTGATTATTTATATAAAAATTGATTCAAATAAACAAAGAAAAAAAGGCTCATTCAACTTACTAAAAGATTGGGGATAGTTGAAACCTTTATAAGAGACAAATGAAAGAAAAATAGATAAAATAGAAACAGTATAACTCTATATTATAATAAAATTGGATGAATAAAATGGAGTGTAATTAATAAATAAATTTATTAAAAATATTTTAGGGATTAATACAAAATATTCATTGAATTAAATAAAGTGAAAAATAATTAAAAATTAAATAAGGAGAAATATTTGGAAAGGTTTTTTTTAAATGAATCTAAAAACTATATATTTTTAGGATTTAATGTCTTATCCTCTTTCCAGTAAAGTTATCCAAAAAAACCAAAACTCCTTTAATTTTTTGTAGGAGGAAACCGTAATTAAAGAAGACTATACCCTATTAATGGGTATGGATATAAATAATAATGTGAATTGTGTAATTCCTTTTTTATATAAATGGAAATAAAACCAATATCCCTCACATTAATGGTTATGAGAATATATATTAAAATAAATATAAATATGATAGAATTTATAGAATGTAATTATATTTTGTATAGTCTTAATTTCTCAAAGAATACTATGAACTCTAAGAGATAGTGAGAATAAACATGAGAGTGAGAGGATATTACTATTATAACATAATCTAGAGAGATAAACAAAGGATTTATAAAAATCTACCTTTTGAGGGAGATTTTTAGATTGTGGATCTTTGGAATCAGACAATAAATTCAATGGTTAGTTGTATATTTTTTAAACCACCCAATGTCACAATTTATTACCATTAATTTATAATAAAAACATATATAATTATCATGTTAGTAATATATTAATTTAGTAATAAATTAAATGAACTTATAACTATATTAAAATATTCTCATCTTATTGCTTGACTTGCATAATGCCCTGGTGAACATAGACAATCCATTTTTGCATTAAAAACACCCAATACCAACCAATCAACCATGATTTATAATTGTTCATTTTTAACTAAAAACCAAATACAATAAAATGTAGTATGAAATTTCCTTGGCACTAACCAAATTTTAATATTTTTTGGAACATCAAAATGTGGCACTGCTACTTTCTAGATTAGTCCATTAGGGTTCTACTATATTTCTTCTAAGTACTTAATAATTCAATTAAAAAATAATTAAATATATTTCAAGATAACTTAATGATTTTTAATTTTTTTTATCATTCCTAACTATGGACAACATAAATTAAATTTATAAAAACTTTTAAGAGTGTTATCATATTTAACCAAAAATTGTGAGAATCACAACAATTGGTTCATTGAGCAGGATTGGGTGTGCTAACCATTTATATATAGATTTAGTGATTGAGATGGTTCATGTGATATTTCTACTATGTCATCTATGATGAATATTATAAAAAACCCAAAAATGATCATAGATATAGTGGTTAATTCATTACATTAACACTAAATACATGTGATCTCATCTAGGAGGATCAAATATATTTATAGTCAAGGAAAATTAGATTCATTAATGGATGACACTTTTCATTTGAAATCATGAAATAAAAAATATTATTTTCACTGATAACGTCATTTTTCAATTTATAATATCATTTTATATCAATCATACTTAAATTCCTAGAATCATGAAGAAAGAAAACAAATGGTGGGCCCAAATTCTAAGTAAGGGAATGCATATAGAAAAATCATCATAGAATATGAAAGACATGAATAATATAGTATGAAAAAATTATGGTCAAATAATTCTATAAATAATAAAATGAATGTGAAAATTATTTATGCATATCATAATTATTTTGGAAATTACATCAACATCAATAATTAATTTCATAATGATGGAATGAAAAATATCAGATGTCTTAAACATAACATCAAGGCATCATGTTAACTAATCATATATAAATGGTTATGTATTATGACAAATAACCAACCAATTTTTTCTTATGATACCTTCCAATTCATCATGGTGAAATTTAATTATGGTCCACAACTGTCAATTAATAAATCCATTTCATTCATAATATGAATAAATAATATATCATAATCAACATGAAATAATAATCAATAACTGTAAGCATTGGAAGAACTAGAGTACATAATGTCAATAAATTCCCTAGTAAAAATGATCATATTAAATCCAAATAATAAGGGTGGATAGAAACATTTGTATTTATCCCCATTAAATTCTAATAATCATTAATATATTCAAAAATCGATGAAAATACATTGAAAATATCACATAAACATTTTATGAAGAAAATAAACTTTTCATTTTGAAATCACCTATTTTAAATCATAAAAATTTATAATATAAGGAAAAAAATTCATTGAAAATTACCATTTAAAATTGTAAAGGATTTATAAAATCAATGAGTACAAATGATGGTCAATTTTGTTTTTATGGTGTACTTTAAAAAAGTATTTCATTCAAAAATTTGGTAAAAAGTGTCCCATTTGGAAAAATGGCTAGACGAGTTTTTGAAATTTTTTTATAAAGTAAAAAAAGGGTTAAAAATTACCTTACTAAATCATTATAATATATTAATAACATTTTCAAAAATATTTTAAATTAAATATGGACATGGAATAAATAGATTCCCTACTAAACTGAAAAACATAGTTGGTTTTCCCTAAAAATATTATTTTTAAATTTTGTGTACATAGAGAGAGTAAGATAAAGAAAAAAAATAAATTTTATAAAATAAACAATGTAAAATAAAATATAATTTTTTTAATATATAAATATAGTATAATTTCTTTAATGAGAACTTAAGAAAAAACAATCCCAAATAAGGATGAGATTGTGAAATAAACACATACCTCAAGTCTAGTTTTTATTGTAAGTTCATTTAACCATATCTATATAATATTTAAATTTATTATACTTAAATATGAAAAAATATAAATAATTATAATATCATATATTATCCACTTATAAATTTTAAAAAATATATTATTAATTAGTCTTTATTAAAATTTTCTTTTCCTACTGTTAGCAGTTTAATTATTTCATGTATATTTAGATTCAGTAGTTCTGGTCCATGAATATTTATTAGGGTTAAATAATCATTATAATTTTTAACATGATATAAATATTATATATATATATATATATATTTTATATATTTATTTATAATCATTTTTGATTGGATATCATGAAAATGAATCATATAGCATCAGGAAGGTGGTAGTCCCCATAGATGCACGAGCGTGGTTGTCATTTCTAATAGATGGATGGTTAAGAAGTTAAATGGAATAATATATTTAAAGAATAATAATTCAGTCATAAATATCACGTAAAATTATTCTATCCATCATAATAACCATACTTGAATGGTGGTTATGGAAAAATAAATACATTAATTTGTGAGGTGGTAGTCTGCATGTATGCACGAATGAATCTTTCATTTCATATTTGATAAAGAAAAATATGAATAAATGGTTCACCACCAACATAAAAACCTATTATTTTTTAAAATAACTATTTTATTATATATTCTTGTTTATCATAAAATTTAAGGGGTTATAGGAATAAATAAAATTAAAACACTCAATTAAGTGCTATAACACTTCTTTGGCCAATCTCTTTTGGCTAACATATTTTGACTTATAAGGGAGCTATTTAGTTCAAATTAGGACCTATAAATCACATTAAGGAGAATTAGTAATATATTTGGGTAATTATTGGTAACATATAAGATTATTTAATTTTTAGAGAAGTGGATTGGTGGTGTTAGTTTATAATTAAGGGAGGAGACATGCATGAAATTTTTCAAAAGAATAAAATATATTAATTAGTTAATAAAATAAAATGGATCAATAATGGATCATATTAAAAGGGGTATTATTTATTTTATAAATATTATTATAAAATTGTATTTATTCAATTTTTTTAGTCATTTTAGATGATATATTTTTAAATTGAACCCTTTTAAACCATTTTCAATTCTTACTATGGGAACTATCTGTTTACCAAATTTACTAATCATAATGATGAAAAATGAATCTTTTATCATTAATTTTTTTAAATTATTCTTATAAATAGGTATTTTATATTATAAAATTAAATTTCTATAAGAGGTTGAAAATAATTTACAAATAATCCTATAAAACCTGATGAAAACAGTTTTCCAAAAAGAATCCTTTTTAAGTGTACAAATATTTTCTAAAATATTCCAGAATAAGTTCGATCATAATTAAATTATTTAAATTTTATATATTTAAAATTATCTAATTCAATTTTCAAACCAAGCCCACGTTAATTTAAACTTTTAGAATACTTTAATATAAAAGGCAATTTTCATAAAATTTGTTATTTTTCACTTACCTAAAAACAATAAACTATTCCTAAAAAATCTAAACAATTCCCCCAAATATGAATTGGAAATCGGTTTTAAAAAATTATATTAATTTCCTCAAATAAAATTAATAAATATTAACATTTAGGGTTAAATAATATTTTGGATTTAAGCTATGTGCATCGTGTAATTGTTTCCTTATAAGAAAATGATTAATATATATAGATCTTGAGTGTTACATTCTTCCATCCTAAACAAATTTCACAAAAAAATATCTTGAATGTAACAAAAAGTATATATGTGGGATGTTTATCATTAAAACATACTTTTTTTCTATTTCACATATTTTATCTAATGATTTTTGAAATTTACCGTTACAAGTCGAGTCTCTTGATTTCTTAACACTTGTTATATAATGTCTATAATATGATCAGGCTCTTCACAAAAAGATAAATTAGGATCCAATTATATTTAATCATAGGTGATATAATTATTTGATATTGGAATGTACTTACTTAATAAAGATATATTCTATAAATCATAAACATTATAGATACTATGTTTCATTTCGAAGGTGTAATTTAGAGATCTATGTCTATCCATAATTTCAAAAGGTCCAATGTACCTAGAACATAGTTTCCTTCTTATCCAAAAGATTATGACACCTTTATATAGATACACCATAATGAAACATGATCTCCCACTATAAGTTATAAATCCTACCTTTAGTTATCAGACTAAATTTTTTTCTTCTTTGATCCAACTTATTTTGATTCTGAATTGTTTTCCGTTTTAGCATTATGTCCTTAATATTATCTAGGCCTACAAGATTTATTAAACTAATTTTATTCCAATAATTTGAAGGATAACAGATATTATATTACAATACTTCCTATGGTGCTAGTTGAAATATTTAATGTAATATATTGTTATATATAAATTAAAACCAATGTAAATATTGTTCTCCCATACCTTGAAATTCAATTGAGCAGGACCTCAAAATATATTATTATGTATGAATAGTTCATTCAAACTACCCATTAGTTTGAGGATGATTGGTGGCACCAAAATGTATCTCGGTTCCATGATCCTTCTAAAGACTCTTCTATAATTTTGATGTAAACCACAAATCATGATAAGTATCAATTAAAAGAGGTGTACCATAAAGACTCATAAATTCATTAATATAGAGTCTTGCAATGAACTCAATAGGTGTAACTTTTTTTAAAGTGAGGATATATGTATACATGGTATGAAAATCAATAATAAAACATATGAAATTATTATTTCAAAGATATTTTACAATATAAAGAAAGATTCTATTGTAATATCCTCCCATTTTTTCACAGTGATAGTTAAACATTTAATGAATCCTTTGGGATGTTGTCTCTATGCATTTATATATTTAAAATCCATGAATCTTGAGACAATGTATGCAATTTCTAATTTTATATTATCCCACCAAAAATATTCCTTTAAATCTCAATAATTTATTGTATTCCCATAGTATATATAGTAATCTGAGATATAGGCTTCATCAAATAATTATCTCTACAACATAGGTATGGATGGACCACATATCATCATTCCAAATTTTATCCCAATATAATCATAGAAAATCCATTAGCTTCCCATCATTAATTTCCTTAACATTATTTTTTAATATCTTATCATTGATCTAATAATATTTTATCATTTTTTAATAAGGTTGATTTGGATATAATTTGGTAAAGGAGTGATGATTCCCATACCCTAGTAATTTCCATATCTGACATTAATATGTCCTTGAATAAAGAATTTTTTCAATCCTCATACTATTTATAAAACCGTGATTAATTATACTTAATGAATCAACAACATTATGAACCATCCCATAGTGGCAGTGCATTGGGAAATCATAATAACTTATTATATACTTCTATCTCCTTTGATTAATTTTAATTACTTTCAATGAAAATATTTATGTCAAGAACTTGTGTATCATATATATACCAAATTTGTTTTTACCATGGAGATAATGTCTTTATATCTTAAAGGGAAAAGATACTACTTCTAACATAAGATCATGGGTTAGATAGTTCTTTTCTTGGATCTTTAACTGGATTTATACCTAGGAAATATGTTTTTCGTTATATATATGAAAAAATCCTATTAATTTAATTGATATATCACTATATATAAAAAAATCATCCCCTCTTTTTTTAATGTCTAAACTAGAACATTAATAAACCTCCACTTTAACTACTAAAAAAATTCATTTCATTCCGCTTTCAATAGGAACTTTACCAATTTATGTGTCAACATGGTAAAATGTTTGTCTAATCATGTATAATTTTGAAAAATACTCATTATTAACATATTAATCCATGGAAAAAATATACCAAATTTATATTTTTTGGAATAAGATTTTCATTTATAGCCATTTTATTTGAAAGATGAACTAATACTCCATCCGTGGATAACATATGTCCATGAAAAGGATCTTCCTAAATTAATAATGTAAACTTTATAAATTTATTGTATAACTCATTTTCTCTAAGATTATCAAGAATGATTTATAAATGACACTTATTATAACATCTCGATCTGAGATTCCACACAATAGTGCCTCGATCCTAGTTGGCCACATGGCCATAAGTTCATCTACCAAAATTCCACCGGCTTTACTGACTATATAGGGCATAAGGTGTGTCATTGGTGATATTATTCCCTCTTAATAGTGTGTAACATAGTATAATATCAATAATATATAAGAATAAAAGGTGTTAAATCATACAGATAATAGATTATAGTAGGAATATTATACAATACTAAAAGTAAGATCATATACAATGATGATGATGATTCATGTCATATGTCTGGTAAAGCATCCAAAATCAGACTAGAGAATTACAATACAACACAAGTATCAAATATAAAAATGGACCAAAAGTATCCAAACTAGAATCATGATCCATAGCTCAGTCCCATACTCCACATATCCTAAGAACCAATCTAGAACCTCTAGTAGGGCTGTTTCCATAATCAATAACTACAATCATATAGTCTATTCGGGTACTAAAGGTGGACCGAACATGGGGTAAGACTAAATAAGAGTAGGAAACGACCCAAGGTATATTCCTACTAGTCTTTAAATATATAATAGTCATAGTGTGTAAGAAACAATATACTAATGCATCGATGTACTCAAAATTAAACATCCTATAAATTCCTGGTACACATTTTATATCAAGTTCAATTCAGAAATTTCACGTGAGAATTAATTCTCAGATTTTACATTTAGGCCTATGTCATTTTATCACTTTTAGTCTACCATTCATTATCATTTAGATAATAAACCTTGATACCTTGTCTTTATCCCAACACCCCCATCAAATTAGGTAACCTAGGATGCTTAAACATGGTATCCAAATCGTATGAAAAAAATACTGAATCCATGCTTGTACATTGGCTTGGAAAACACATCATATAACTCATTTAATTATTTATTCATTTATGAATAAGAGACCATCCATGTAATTCCTAATTTGGAATCATGGTATTGTTCTAGGTATAATATAAACCAACAACCTACAATCCCATCCCTATAGATCCTCAAGAACCAAAGAATTTCTCTAGGTGTGGTACAACATCCTTTCCAAACAAGTCCACCATTGTTAGTCCATAAAGGGATCCCAAGTATTACCCATTGAAATATGATAAATTTTCATTGAATATTTCCATGTAATTCTCATATTAATCTTTGTATGAATTTCCATAAATTAGTCATACCTCAGGTTCTATCCTTGGTAGTCTTCCAGGGAGTCTAAGTATCACTCAACCATAAGCAAGGTATATGCTAGTTGAGTCTCTCCATGGAATTTAGAATTGAATACGTGTGTCACCCAATTCATATAATAATTTGACCAATTAAATAAAATTTAACAAATTTAATTTAAACAAATCCATTTAAATATGAAAATATAAATATGATGAATAACTTATTTCGATCTACCATTACATATTAGGGACAAGGGTATAGTCATCTCATCCCTTAAAATAAATTAATTACATTATCATTGAGATCACAATTCAATTCAAATGTCAATTCAAAATTCAAGTCATTGATTATCAAATTAGTTTTAACATCCAATGACAAGGGGTAAACTGAACACCTCAAAGGGGTACAATTCCAAAAGCCTCCCATGGTGGTCCATTTATAAAAATCCACACATCCAAGTGGGTTGTTTAATTCAAGGTTCTCAACCTATAATCATTCACTTATGGGCATATTTAATTACATAGGAAATGCCTATAACGCCCCGACCCTAGTTACCCAGAATCGGTGCAATATTACATAACATTATCATGATACTAGGAATCATGTATTGAAAGACCGATCAGTTTAGTAGACTTGGAAGTACTAGATACATAAATAAGTTTTACATTACATCATTAAATAATAAAAAACAAAATTGTGTCTCCTTTGAACACTCTTATATCCCTTATTCTATTCATGTTGGTTAATCGTAATATACTTCTTTGCATCCTAGGAAAAATTAAACATAAGAAAGGGGTGAGCTCATATGCTTAGTAAGGATAACAATATAGTGGAAACTATCATAAATAAGAACAAACATTTAGGGAAATGTATAAGACTAGAACACAAGCCTTTTAAACTTAAAATTCAACATAATATGGAAAAGATAAATCAAATAATTCCATTTACTTATTCACATGGATATTATACTAGTCGAATAATCACATGGAATATCAATATCCAATTTCATAATCATGGAATGCATAATTCTAGACTTTATAACCACATAGTCAAGGATTTTTTCCAAGAATACAAATAATATTTTTTCAAGGCCTTGTGCCAGGACACGAGTTTGTCTCATGAGACCTACTAATGCATCGAGGAGCTATAGAGGACTCCTCCTGTCATTTACTAAGTCCAATGCATCCCTCATATGAAAATGTTGAAACAGAAAATAAACATTCATATTAAACTTGCATACGAAGTGTAAATACTTTAACCATTACCCATGAATGGTATAAAAATAGCACATCCACAGTCAAACATAACTCATTATATACAATATAGAAGATTGTATTATAATAAATTAACCTAAATCGAGAATAATGAAGGATATTGACATAGATGATAATAATCATCAAAAATATTTGAGAGAAATATCCCCCTTTTTCTTTAAAACATTTAAAAGTATCACTATTTATCAAGAAAATGTTTAAAATAGATTTTTGAATCAAAGGGTACCATAAAATTTTGAAACTTTTAAAATTTATTTTAATTTTAAAACATTAATGTTCATATAAATAAATCCTTAAAACCATTTTTTAAACATAGACATTAATGATAAGTATTTAGAAGAATAAAATTTAAAACATTTGAAATGATAATTTAGTTAAATTTACTAACCAAATAAGAGATGCTTGTATAAAAATAATTAAGGTAATAAAAACATTATCATATCATGAGAATAAATTTATTCATGATATAATAGGTCAAAGTAAAGTATATACACCATATAAAAGTGAATTGGCGCATAACAACAAAGAAGTCTCAATGGAATGTAAATTGAGAGAAAGTCCCTTATAAAGACTGTATCCATAGGATAAGGATAAATCAATGAAATAATTATGTGTAAAATATATAATTACACTCAATATTATTGGATATTCATTTTAAATAAATAAGAGGACATTAACACATATTCTTGTAAAAACAACACCAATGACTTGGAAGTTTATCTCAATGAATGGAAATTGAGATAAGATTACTCTTATCAAGTTCATATCAATTACTTCAGAAATTATCAATGGAGTTATTATGTATATCAAAATTATATCCACAAATATGGGAGTGTAAATTAATACATAAATAATAAATAGTGATTCCAAAAATAATCTTGGAGTAAAATAATCTATGAAGTATGCGTAAATCCCAATGGGTGGAAATTGAAATTTGAAATTCCCTTACAGATTTGGTAACTTACAAAACATACACCCCATAAAAGAAGGATCATACAATGAAGATTTAAATACCCATAAATTAAATTATATTACAACAAGAATACAATCATTGGTAGTACATACACCACACAATAGGAAATAGTGTCTAATATTTCATGAATGCCAAGAGAATAAAAAGTGAGATGAAAAACTCTTAACATGTTTTAATCAATCGAGTCAAATGAAAAAAAGATAATCACCGCCAAATGAATCACAGAATATATGAATATAAAAAGAATCATGATAATATACATCAAATGGTAGTATAAAATACACCACATGCAATAAATAACTGGCGAACAATGGAAATCTCATAGAATTAAAAGTGAGACAAGAAACCCGTAACCTTGAACTTTTACATAGTATAGGGTATTTTAACCTAATGTATAATAGTGAAATAATTTTTATTAAATTATACAAGAACGAAATACATAAATATTATTTCATATATGATCATCTAATATTTCTTTGTTAATAATATTTTAGTAGTATCATCGTTTGGGTGTTAACTGATTCATTTTCCTTTATATGTTGGGTTAAGTAAGCCATGTTTGTTATGGATATGATGTATTTGTTTCATATAAAGAATTATATTATGTTCATAAAAATTATTTTTAATCATTAAATGAAAATAATTCTTGAATGACAACAATGGGGAATGAATCTCATCGCATTGGTGGAGACGGTAATCCGTATGTACGCACGAGCAACAATATCATTATATTGATGGTGAAATCTTATATAATTGGATTGTATATAATATATAAAGAATCATTATCATGTTATATTTATTATTTAGATCAGTTATACTCATTATTATACCCATAAAAAAAATGATGTGTTTGAATAACAAACTACACCACGGCATGGAGACGGTAAACTGTATGTACAGACGTATGGTGACTTTGTCATTTATAGGATGGATAAAATAAAAAATATAGTTTTACCATATTAATAATTACATAATAGTATGTAGAAGTTACTGGAGTTATTATTCTTTTATGAAAAAAAAACAAATAAAGTAGAAGTGGAAGAAGAAAATAACTTGAAAGAGGGTGGTGAAATTATTACCTTTTCCTCGGATGTTTCCTTTTGAGTTGTTCAAAAGGGATCCTTAGGATGACTTTATGATCAAAGTAATGACTCTAGGATAATTTTAGGGAATCTGGGTGGATATTTGGTCAGGGTTTGGCCGAGCCAAATGGAATTGTAGGTGTGAAATTAAGAGAAGGGGAAATACCCTTTTATAAGAGAGGCGATGGTCACTTTAGGAAAAAATTGAAATATTATTTTATAATAAAATCATTTTCAGTTTATAAAGGCTAAAAAATGATTTATTTCGAAGATAATTAAGGGAAGGGTCTAAAACATCTCAAAAAATAAGTTTTAGACAAGTTTATGTTACCATTGTAATGTTATCTTTAAGATTTAACTTATAGTTAAATAGTTTAACTTTTACCATGTCTTCTGGTATTCTTACACTATATGGTTAATTAACATACTATAAACATCTAAGAGAACCTAAATGGTTTCATTAATGAAATATATAATATTATTTAATCACTTTGGATGATCCTTATATTTTTATGAATATTATATCAACCAATAATATAGTATTTGTTTTAAAAACTCATTTATGTCAATTTTGACATTTTTTAGTATTTGTTTTTTTTGAAAATCATTATAGCATGATTACATAGAAAAAAATTATTTATTCCACCATAACATTTCATACTAACCTATAAAATTAGTTTAATTCTTTAAAAGTATCAAATTACATTTATTTGTATATTTATAATATCAGCTATTTTAATCTTTCATTAATAAGGTAATTACTGCGTCATCATTGTGTCATTAATAAATTTAATTATTTAATGTCTAAAAATTATAAATAAAATACCATTATGTATGAAATATATTTATATTTATAATTAATATTTAAATTAGAATTTACCTTATGTATAACCCTATATTAAATTTTTTTCAGTTATTAAACGTTGAATTTAACACCTTTAACTCTTCTTTAAATAAAATAATAATAAATGTCCTAATCTAATCCAAGTGGACCAAATAAGATAATAGTTTATTACTGAGTTTTTTTGGTCGAATTAAACTTATTAAATAGAATTAGGACATGTGTTAGGGTAGTTATAATATCATTTTTACCCTTAATTACCCTATTTACTTTTAACCGTGGTAAATAAAAGTCAAAAGTTACTATTCACCAAAAATTATTTTCAACTTATTGAACATAATTGTAATTAATTTTTTCAACCATGTCTCTATGTTTTTTGAAATTCAACTCACAGAAGCGGTAAAATTATGTTTTATGCAAATTTGCAAATGCTCTTAGAAGGTGGGAAAAAGATAGTAAAAAGTTCAACATAATTTTATACATCTAATTTTATTATAAAATGACTCTAATGAATTAAATTTAACTTATATAGGTATTATATATCTATTTTAACTTAAAATAAATATAAATAAAATAAATAATTATTTAAATAAGAATTCAGTTTTAATCTATAACGCAGTGTTTTTCACTATTCACCTAAAATTGAATGTTTTCAGAAAAATACCAAAACTTCACCCTAAGATAATTTTGATATTATGAATTCAAAATTGAATTATATTTTACCAAATTCAAAACATAGAAGTTTTATTAATTAATTTAAAATTAATTCCTGTTGTCGAAATTGAAAAGTGGATTTTTTAAAAGTAAAAACTATCAAAAGATTGACATGTGTTTATGTCAAATTTAAATGTGAAGTTACTTTTAATGAACTACATTGTATTAAATGATAAAATTATAATATAATTATACTTACAAACCATTCAAAATCATAATTTAAACCTATAAATTATTTCGATTAAAAAAGTGGTATTCAATTAAAATTTAGTATTTTTATGTATTTATCAATATATAAAAGTTATCAGAAAAGTACCAAAAATTTATTAAAAATAAAATTTTATGTCCCGATGCTAAATAATAATTTAATTTCATTTAATTTAATGTATAAAAATGTCAAATTTTGGTTATAAAAAGGGGTTTCCATTAGAAGGTGGTAAAATTGCATTTTTTGAAAAATAATTCTTTTATCTGAAAAAATGAATTTGTTCTTATATTATGTTTAAGAAACATATAAGATGGATTCTAAAATTATTCAAAGTATATAAAATTCAAAATTCATTTAATATTATTCATAAAAACTTTTGAACGACTAGTTTGGTAAGTCGTGGTGCACTCAAACTCGTTATTGCATGTAGCACAAGCTATTGAATTACTTTAAAGAAAATAAATTTCTATGAAATCTTAGGGTGTTACATTATTCCCACCTTTTGGAAATTTCATCCTTGAAATTTTAAAATTGGGATTTGTAACTTCATTGAAAGTCTCACATCATAAAAAGAGTCAATAAAACTACCACTTTAAAAGAAAGAAAGAAAAGTACAAAGGTCACTTGAGATAACCCATACTAGGATTCCATGTAGAAAAACATGGATATGAAAGATAAAGTAAGTGTCATTTTCTGATGGAGAGTTATAGAAAACATGATCAAGATAAAGTTAACAACAAGAAATCCACAAACTTGTGATAGGATAAACAATCATTAGTTTCCCAGTTGGAAAAGTAAACAGACAACATTTTTTTTTGTTTTAAGTTCCATTTCTTAAAGTTTAGCATTTTATTTATGTTATTGAATAAGAACATAAATATATATTCTTAATTTTTAAGTAGAGTTTCGTCATTTAATAAATTTATACCACTAACTCTTCTTTTTTTCAAATGATGAGTATTCAAGATGACTTGGTCACACATGAAGTGCTAGAATCAACTTCTAGAGAATCACATGATCCACAGAGGAGAAAATATATATTTAATTTGTCTGTAGAGATTAAACAAAACAGAAATGGTTATTACAAGATCAGATGATCCCCAAAAAGGATAATCCTTTAGAGAAAGAAATTCAAATCTTAATTTTTAAAATTAAACCAACAATACCCAAAGTTCAATAAATACCATTAAATAAACAATTGTCCTCAAAATACATCAATATAATCCAAACTAATATTGAAACCCAAAACATAGAATGATTTGATTTTTTAGTCTTCCACGTTAAATTGTATCTCCAAATAACATCGACTACTCTTAAAGTCACATACTTAAAGTAATTAACCTAATTATATATTCTCTATGATAGGTTAATCTTTTCTATAAATAACCCAAATCGCAATAAATCTAAAATAAAAACATAGATAGAAATCCACCATTACTCCTCAAATGAAATCTCAGAGTATTGTATTTTCATTAGGCATATAGTGTTCCCAACAGAGCGAACGTCTTCCAAAATAACATTTATCACTTAATCACAAAATCATTTTCCTATACTAAGGATATCAATTTGATAAGACATAGGATCCCAAATAAAATTATTATTGATTAATAAAATCATTTAACTAAAAATAATTAGTCACACTAACCAGGTATTTCACGTAGTCCTGTGGTAGGTGATAAATCCCAATCACACTCTGGTTGTGGGTTCGATTCCCTGAGCTTTGTTCGATGTGACAGGTTGTCACATGGTCTGCGTGTTGTACTTTTAAAAAAAATATATTTTATAACATTCAAAAAATGTGAAAAATTCTTCAAAACAACAATAACATAATTTCACCACAAATTTTATCTCATACCTCACATTTTCATCCCAAAATTTAATAACTTGTAATTTCTTCAAATTTAAGGATCATATAAACCCAAATTTTTATTTATAACTATAATATAAAAGATTATTCTTCCTAAAATAGCATTTTTACATAACAAACTACAGGGTTACACATAAAAGTGAAAAGTCTTCCAATGTAATCCCATCAACAAAGAGCACTAATACTTTTAAACATTTATCCATCCATTTATTTTCACATATATTCTTCTTTGACCAAGAGGTTATCCTAAAGAATAGGTCATTCACTCGGGTAATTCCTAGGTCCCCCAAATTTACAGAAAATTATTGTAAATGGATTATTGGGATCATTTTTATTTTCTTTTATAGCACTCATCATTTTTCCTCAGCAATTATTTACTTTATGTCCTTATTTACCACACATAAAGCATTTCTTTGTTCCATTGAGACACTTTCCTAGGTGTCTCCTTCCACATTTCCTGCATAATAGAAATTGAGCTTTCTTTTCTCCATGGTCTCCATTGCTGGATCTCTTATCATTCACCACATTTATCTTCTTTGTTGAGTCTGAGAGTTGGTTAATATATATGTTTTTTATCAGATTTTTGGAAAATTGATTCGGCATGAACAAGATATATTTTATACCTATCAACAATCCATTTCATTGCTCAGTTACACCACAATACCCACCTTGAACATCATGTTCAATGTTACTATGACTTCCTTGAAATCCAGCCATTGACTAAAATAGGAAATCATAATGCGAGTCATAAAATTATTTAGAGAATATCATAACATATTATTTTCAATCTAAAACACCTTAGGAATAACCATGTTTTTTTATTATCATATTATAATAAAATTATTCAAATCTATTTGTAATGAAAATTTGAATTATTATAAGAATATCCCCCAGGATTTTCGTAACCAAGAGTGTAGCAAGGCCTGTTGTCGTGTACTAGGATACCCTCGGTCAAGCCTGAAAGTCCTTGTCGGTGTTTTCACTACTAGGTACATCTGTTACAGAGCCGCCTCTACCTGCTTGTATCCAGACAAAGTTTTATTTCTTGGAAAACCTTCATAATATTTACATTACCAAATTTTTTGGATGTTCTTCTATACTAATCCTCAATGTCTATCTTAGGGTAGTGTTTCCTATTCAGAGTTTGTTTTTCTAAATCTAGCGTCCATGATTTGTACTAATCTTCTTATGATTCCAACTATAACACCCCAACCCTAGTTACCTAGAATCAGTGAATTATTACATAAAATTAGGATGATACAAGGAATAATATCCCGAAAAACCAATAAGTTTAGTAACCTTGGAAGTACTAGGTACATACATAAGTTTTACATTGCATCATGAAATAAAAAAACAACATTGTGTCACCTTTAAACACTCATATAACCCATATCCTATTCATGTAGGTTAATCTTAATATACATCATTGTATCCTGGAAAAAATAAAACATAAGAAAGGGGTGAGCTCAGATGCTCAGTATGGATAACAATATAGCGGAAACAATCATAAATAAGAACCAACATACAAGGAAATGTATAAGACTAGAACACAAGCCTTTTAAACTTAAACATAAACATAATATGGAAAAGATAAATCAAATAATGTCATTTACGTATTCACATGGATATTCTACTAGTCGAATAATCACATGTTATATCAATAGCCAATTTCAAAATGATGGAATGCATAATGCAGACTTTATAACCACATAGTCAAGGCCCTGCGCCAACACTAAAAATAATATTTTTTCAAGGGCTTGTGCCAAGACACTAGTTTTTCTAATGAGACCTACCGATGCATTGAGGAGCTATAGTGGGCTCCACCCATCACTTACTAAGTCTAATGCATTCCTCATATGAAAATGTTGAAACATAACATAAACATTTGTAATAAAATAGAATAGGAAATGTCAATAATTTAACCATAAATAATGAATAGTATAAGCATATCACATACACAGTCACACATAACTCATTCAATAGAAAATAGAATATTGTATTAAAATAAATTAACCACATTCGAGAATAATAAAGGATATTGACATAGATGAAAATAATCATCAAAACTATTTGAGAAAAATATTCCCCTTTTTCTTGAAAACATATAAAAGTATCACTATTTATCAAGAAGGTGTTTAAAATATATTTTTGAATCAAAGTGTCCCATACCAATTTGAAAATTTTAAAATGAATTTTAATTTTAAAACATTAATGTCCATATAAATAAATCCATAATCCATTTTTATAACATGGACATTAATGAGAAAGATTTAGAAGAATAAAATTTTAAAACATTTTAAATGATATTTTAGTTAGAGATCCTAACCAAATGAGAGACGCTTTTATAAAAATAATTGAGTTAATAAAAACATTATAATATAATGATAATAAAGGGATTCATGATATACTATTTAAAAGTACAGTATATACACCATATAAAAGTGAATTGGCGCATAACAACAATGAAGTCTCAATGGAATGTAAATTGAGATAAAGTCCCTTATAAAGACTGTATCCTTAAAATAAGGATAAATCAATGAAATAGTTATGTTTGAAAAATATAAATACACTAAATATTATTGGATATTAAGGGTAAATCAATCAGTATACATTGACACATATTCTTGTAAAAACAACACCAATGACTTGGTTGTTTAACTCAATGAATGGAAATTGAGTTAAGATTACTCTTATCAAGTTCATATCAATGACTTGATAAATTAGCAATGGAGTTATTATGTGTTTCAAAATTATATCCACAAAAAGGGTAGTGTAAATTATTAAATAAATAATAAATAGTGATTCCATACATAATATTGGATTAAAATAATCAATGATGTATGTGTAAAGCCCAATAGGTGAAAATAGAAATGTGAAATTCCCTTACCGATTTGGTAACATAAGAAACATACACCACATGAAAGAAAATCACACAATGAAGATGTATATACCCATAAATTAATGTATATTACAATAAGAATACAATCGGGGGAAGTACATACACCACACTAAAGGAAATAGTGGCTAATATTGCATGAATCTCACGAGAATAAAAAGTGAGATGAAAAACCCTTAACACGTTGTAATCAATTGAGTAATATTAAAAGAATTTAATAAACACCAAATTAATTATATAATACCAAGAATATAAATAGAATAATGATAATATATATCAAATGGCTGTACACAATACAACACATGCAATAAATAAGTGGCGAACAATGAAAATCTCATGGAATTAAAAGTGAGATAAAAACCCCTTACCTTGCACTTTTAATTAATATAGTTTAGGTTAAAATACTTTATAATGTTGAAATAATAGTTATTAAATTATAAAAGGACCAAATACATAAATATGATATCATATATGATATTCTAATATTGCTTTGTTAATAATATTTCAGTAGTATCATTGTTTCGGGTGTTAACTGATTCATTTTCCTTTATATGATTGGTTATGTAAGCCATGATTTTTATGGATATGATGTGTTTTATTCATATACAGAATGATATTATGTTCATAAATGTTATTTATAATCAAAAAATTAAAATTATTCTTGAATTATTATGATGGGGAATGAATCTCATCGCGTTCGTGGAAAGGGTAATCCGTACGTACGCACGAGCGACAATATCATTATATTGATGGTGAAATCATATGTACTTGGATGGTATATCATTTATAAATAATCATTATCATGTTATATATATTATTTACATAATTTATACTCATTATTATTCCCATCCAAATAATGAAGTTTTTGAATAACAAACTACACCACGACACAGAGACGGTAAGCCTTACATACACACGTAAGGAGACTTTGTCATTTATAGGATGAATAGAATAAAGAATATGGTTGTACCATATTTATAATAAAATCATAGTACTTATAATTTACTGGAGTTATTATTTTGGTATGGAAACAAAAAAAATAAAGAGGATGTGGAAGAAGAAAAGAACTTGAAAGAGGGTGGTGAAATTATTACCACTTCCTCAGATGTTTCCTTTTGAGTTGATCAAAAGGGCTCCTTATGTTGGCTTTCTGATCAAATTAAGTACTATAGGTTTATTTTATGGAATTTTTGAGGATATTTGTGCAGGTTTTGGCCGAGAAAAATGGCTTTGGAGGTGTGAAATTAAGAGAAGGGGAAGTACCCTTTCATAAGAAAGGTGAGGGTCACTTTAGGAAAACCTTGAAATATTATTTTATAATAAAATAATTTTAGGTTTATAATGTCTCCAAAATGATTTATTTCCAATAAATGTTTGGGATGGGTATAAAACCTCTCAACCAATTGGTTTTAGACTTGTTTAGGTTAGCATTTTGACCTTATATTTTAGATATAACTCATAGTTAAATAGTTTAACTTTTACCCTGTCTTCTTGTATTCTTAAAATATATTGTCAATCAACTAACTCTAAACATCCAAGATAACATCAAGGGATTAATTAATGAAATATATAATATTATTTAATCAATTTGACTGAACTTTAGATTTTTAATAATATTATATCAACTAATAATATAGTTTTTGTTTGAAAAACTCATTTATGTCAATTTTGACATTATTTAGTATTTGGATTTTGTGAAAATTATAACAGCATGATTACATCATAAAAAAAATTTAATCAACCCTAAAATTTCATAGTAACCTATAAAATTAGATTAATTCCTAAAAAGTCTCAAATTAAATTTATTTTGATATTTATAATATCAATTATTTTAATCTTTCATTAATAAGGTAATTACTGCATCATTATTGTGTCATAGATAAATTTAATAATTTAATGTCAAAAAATTATAAATAAATTAAAATTATATAGGAAATAAATTTATCTTTCTAATTAATATTTATAGTCGAATATATATTATGTGTAACACTATATAAAAAATGGTTTAGTTATTAAACTTTGAATTTAACTCTTTTAACTATTCTTTAAATAAAATAATAATAAATGTCCTAATCAAATCCAAGTAGACCAAAGAGGATCATATTTTTTTAAGGTTTTTTTGGTCTAATTACACTTATCCAATAGAATTAGGACATGTGTTAGGGTAATTATATTATCATTTTTACCCTTAATTACCTTATTTACTTTTAGCCGTGGTAAATACAAGTCAAAAGTTACTATTTACCAAAAATTATTTTCACCTTATTGAACCACATTTTACTTAATAATTTCAACCATGTCTCTCGGATTTTTGATATTCAACTCATAGAAGCGGTAAAATTATGTTTTATGCAAATTTGCAAATGCTTCTAGAAGGTGGGTAAAAGACGGTAAAAAGTTTAACATAATTTTATACATCTAATTTTATTATAAAATGACACCAATGAATTACATTAAAATTATATAGGTATTATAAATATATTTTGACCTAAAAAAATTTAAATAAAATAAATAATTATTTAAATAAAAAAGTCGGTTTTAAACTATAACGTAGTGTTTTTCATTATTCATTAAAAATTGAATGTTTTCAGAAAAAATTCCAAAAATTTACCCTAAGATAATTTTGATATTAAAAATTCAAAAATGAATTCTATTTTACCAAATTAAAAACACGATATTTTCATTAATTAATTTAAAATTAATTCCCGTTGTCAAAACCAAAATGCGGGTTTTCAAAAATTAAAAACAATCAAAAGATTGGCATGTGTTTATGTCAAATTTAAATGTGAAATTTCTTATAATGAGATAAATTGTATTAAATGAAAAAAATATAATCTAATTATACTTCCAAACCAATCAAATTCATAATTTGACCTTATAAATTATTTCGATTAAAAAAGTTGTTTTCAATTAAAATTTAGTATTTTTTAGTATTTATTAAAATATGAAAGTTATTAGAAAAGCACCAAAAATTTATTCAAAATAACGTTTTATGCCCTGATTCTAAAGATGAATTTAATTTCATTAAATTGTATATATAAAAGTGTCAAATACTGGTTTTAAAAAGGGTTTTCCATTAGAAGGTGGTAAAATTGCATTTTTTGCAAAATAATTCTTTTATCTAAAAAAGTGAATTTGTTATCATATTATGTCTTAGAAACACATAATATGGATTCTAAAATTATATGGAGTATATAAAATAAAAATTTCTTGTAATAATATTCATAACCTCTTTTGAATGACTAGTTTGGCATGTAATGGTGTGTTCAAACACGGTGTTGCGTGTAGTGCAAGCTATTGAATTACTTCAAAGAAATTAACTTACTATAAAGTCATGGTGTGTTACAATACCTATCATTTCATATGAAGGATAAAAATACATTTAAGGGGAAAATTTACAAATATTGGGTGCGCGATACAAAAACATATTTAAAAACATGGAGGATTATTGAAAATCATGAGACTACCTATTTTATGTCCTTAGTGGATAACTCATTTATTATAAACTCTAGATTTGAGTTAGATCTGGAGAAAATCGAAGAACAGATCAAGAACCTATTAATAAGGATACTTATCTTCCTAATAAATAGTGAAACTGGTAGAAATGAAATGAGGAAGGACTAAAAGGGAATTGAGATCTTACCAATATAGATCAGATTATTTTAACGGATCTTGATTCCAAGCTCTGATGAAGAAGTTTCCATAATTCCTATAGTAGGCGTGAAAGAGTGATTATAAATGGTGAACTCGTTGTGTGGGAGAAGAATAGAAAATTAAGTTTTATATAGAATTTTCATTAGGGGAAAATTGTAATTTCACCCAAAAATGGGCACTGATTCTTTTAGGCTCATGGTTTTAGAACCATGTTCCAACCAAGCAGGTTCAGTTGTAGAGAAAAGGGCACCTCTCATGGTATCCTCAGACGGTTTGACTAACCATGTAGAAACCATGAAAATCCTCACTATCAAACTCGCAAAGATAACCACACAGCTAAGCAAACCACTTTTCATGGTTTAGAATAATCATGTGAAATTTATCCTCTCACTGACCAGCCTCATACAGTTGTATGAAAATGAGTGGCCTGCCTCGCACTGTTTAAAGTAACCTTGTTAGAAGCTTATTTCACAAAAAACATGTGTTCATGGACTCAAACCAACCCTAGACACCCCTGAAACCTCTATAACCTCAATGTGAATTCATATTAGGCCATATTCATGCATTTGAACTAAAATTTTATAGAATTTATAAGATTTTTACCTTAAGAAAGAACCAAATTCTTACATACACACCCACGTAAATCAATTCTTCCCCGAATTTCCATTCTAAGGGTTGTAATTCCTGATCTATTATTAATACCTTCCATTATGAGCGTTCATCGGATTCCCACTCCTATGTCTCATCCTATACTCATCCATACTACCATATCACCCATGCTAAAAAAACAAATATCTCGGGAGAACCATTGTTATATGATCCATAATACTTATAGGATTCTCCTCAAAGGATGCACCTATAACTCAACCTCCTTAAGATGGAGAGAATGTGATGGGGCTGAATAATAGTTTCATAACTAAGATACATGGAAGAATTTTTGAATCACTCAGTACCTCTAAGGTAACTATAACTAATAGGGTACTGGCCCAACCCTCTACAAAATCTCAAAAAGTCTAACAGAATGTTGTAAACACATACCCAATCTCTTGATCTTCTTGTTTCAACACCTTGGTGAATCACACAACAAAAACCTGATCCCCAACCATACACTCTAGAGTTCATCTGTGGTGATCTGAATATGACTTCTAATGATACAATGCAGTATCCATCCTCTTTATAATTAACTTCATGTATTCTATAGTCTCCAGAAAAAGATGAGGTCCAAGAAAAGCAGACTCTTCTACATATAACAATTACATGGGTGATTGTCATGGAATATCATAAAATGCCTTATAATGTTCCATAATAATAAAATCCTGAATATTTTTTAAGAAAATTAAATAATGGGTATATGCCTCTCCCAATATCCCCCATAATTCAAGATGCATACTCAAACAATTCCTTAAGAATCTAAATCATAATATTTGACTCGAAATAATTCTAGGGGGCATTCCATGCTCAGAAGCACTTGTTTACCCAACAACCTCTATATCCCTTTCTAGAAGTATGAAGTAAATCTTTTGTCCCTAACTTATGAGTTATTATTTGGGATCTTGTAAAGTCATACAATCTTGCGAATGTACAAACTTCCACGCTAATCAACACCGAAGGATTCCTTGATTGTAAGTAAATGTGAATCCTCTATTATCCTGAAAAAAACACAAATCATCATTTCCTCAAGGTGAACTCTTAAAAATTTCATGAAATCCATTGAGACATCAACCCATTTCCACTCAGGGATGGGTAACTGTTGTAAAATTACGGCTAGTCGCAGGTTTTTCACATTTACTTACTCAAAGGTGGAACATCTCATGAAAGAACTAGCTACATATCTATTCCTAACTGGCCACAAATATTAGAGATGTATATCCTGATATATTTTGGTGATTCCTAGGTGCACTACCCAATATGAAGCACAAAAATATTACATCATCTACTCAAGCATGTCTTCTGAAACCCATATCTGACCATGTGCATGGATAATTTCATCTTCGCATATGGTTCAACTTGATGATGTTCCTGACCTCCCATAGCCACCCATATGACATGAAGTTTTGTGGTTGATAGATTTCTAATCCTATATCTATCAAAAATGGTATAGTTAATATCTAAGGATGATATAAATTTACTCCCCTTACTATCATGTACCTCTAAGTGTATCTTAGAGAACAAAATCATGATCTTCCACTTGCTACTGGCTTACTTAACTACCTATATCTATGTTATCCTTCTCAGTGCATTGGCCACATAATTTCCTTTACCAGGCTTGTAAGTGATCTCAAAATCAAAATACTGTAGGAATTACACTCACCATCAATGCCTCATATTCAGATCACACTATGTTAATATGTACTAGAGGCTTTTTCAGTTTGCGTACACCACAAAATATTCTCCAAGTTGGTAATGTCTTCAATATCATAATGAATGGACAACTATATCTAAATATAGTTCATTCATTGGGTAGTTACTCTCAAGTGGAATCAATGTCAATGACCCATATTAAATGACTCTATCTCCATGTATTAGCATTGATCCTAGCTCGATACCTGATGAATCACAGTAAATAGTATAACACATACCTCAGTCTTGAAAAATCAGTATTGGTTCTGAATTCAATCTCCCTGTTATCTTCCTTAATGTTATCTCATAAGAATCTGACCAAGAAAACATGACACCTTTCTTAGTTAATCTTGTAAGTGACACTTATATGTTTGATAATCCCTTTATGAAACACTTATGGTAAGCATCTTTCCCCATGAAACAGTGTACAACAAATACATTCTTGGGATGATCCTAGGATAATATAGTTATCACTTTATCTGGGTCTATTGATACTTCTATCACTATGATAATGTGACTTAGGATGTGAATATGATCCATCCATAAGTGGCACTTTGTGAGTATGGAATATAACTAATGATCACTTATTTTATTCAATATTATTTCATGATTTTTGTCAAGGTCATGTGGATTATGGGAATACTACAAGATATCACCACTAAAAACCACCACAAATGAATTAATATAAGGATGGAACACTATATAAATCAGTTTCATGAAGATTGATCACACATTCGTGAGACCGAATGGCATAACTCAATAATCATATAGGCCATACCTACTACTAAATTATGTGCAAGGTATTTCTGGTGGTCTAACATGAACCTGATGGTAATTAAATCTCAAATAAATCATTAATAACACTTGATCTCCTCAGATCTGGTCAAAAAGATGATATATCTATGGTATAGGATACCATTTCTTAACCATTGGGTGGTTTGATGTTTAGTAATACACCCATAGCCTAAAGGTAACATCTACCTTTTAACAGAAAGGATTCGTGAACCCCATGGTTAAGTACTGGGTTAGATAAAACCATTTTCCTCCAAATCCTATATCTTCTTCTATAGCTCTTACATATCAGTAGAAGTCTTCTTATAAGGAGGAAAACATATCACTGCTTATCTTGAAACAAGCAGCATAGAGGACTCTACCTCTCTCACAAGAATTAATCCTAAAAAGTTAACCACAAAATCTCCCATGAAATGATCATCCTTTGGAGGAAATTCTACCTAAAAAGTTCCCTAATAATCCATATATAAATACACAATCAGGGTTTTCATCCCGCCTAGCCCACAGAGCTTGATTCTATCTCAACGCTCCGAGACATACTATTTTCCCTTGTGAATAAATTATCCACCATTTGGTGATGTGAAGACTACCCTACAGGGAAAAAACAAAATCATGAAAGGGTACCATCCATTCTATCCAATGAATGATTTGAAAACCTTTCATCTCGGGGACAGAGAGGTCCCATATGATGTGACACTATCCAATCTGAAGTGGGAACTCACTACACTAACATACATCCCCTATTCTAATACCAAATGGAGTGTTAGTACTTCTAAATCCATCATATGTATAAACACTGAGCCCAAGTATTTCCAAAATGGATATAGATAAAAATATATAAGAATCCCCTATATCAAAAGGTGAAAAAAGATAATTTAGAGGAAACTATAATTGTACATATGATAGTAAAATTTATTGGAAACTAATACTATAGGTTTTATTTCAATATATATATATAGCCTAAACAACATCCCATTAATAAATCATGGCTACACTTAACTTATACATCCTATCATTACTATACAACTTGTGTCTAACTAATACAACCATGGCCACCACCTCACCCTGATTATCTAGTTGTACTCCATCTTTTAGCCTAATGAGATGATGTTACTCACACTATTGAATGTGTAGTTGATGTAGAACCTATCTCACTATTTAATAGATGATAAAATCAATAAAATCATTGAATATGACCTATCTTGATGCAGGATTGGTGCTTTATTGGGTCCCTCATACACTATGGAATCGAATTTCCCATCCTACAACACTAGTATCACCTCAGTTGGCTACCCAAGTATGATCCCTGAAAAATAATATCACTATATGGAAGTAACAAAAAACACTTCCAACTAGCAATTGATGCAATACCAGATCAAGATGCCAAACATCCTTTTCTAGCAACTCCAACCTGTCTCAAGTTCCACTCTATTATAAGTGCATAATTCAATATTCTAGATACAACAGTAATCTAAAAAACATTCACCCACGATCTAATTTCATACCTGAGACCATCCATGAATTTCCCAACATTATATAAATCTTCACCCATCAAAATATGTTTATAGAACTGGAGCATCAAAAAAGATGATGAATATTCAATCACCAATAATGCCCCCTACTCTAAGTGTAAGAAAAAACTAGCTCAATCCACCCTCAATGTCTCGGGATAGAATTATTCATATAAGTTCTTATGAAAATACCCCTAGGACATCTCATGATGATGTTCTATCTATGTAATAACAACAAAACATCTCTTAATGGAATCATGTAGTATTTACGTAGTGAGATTTACCCCATATCAGGATGTGTCTAAAAATGCCCAAAGATAGAAAACATGAATCTTGCGATGAATATGTTTCCAATGGTCTTCCATCCTTTGGAAACATGAGTATATTATACTATGGGAACTCATGTGTTAATTATTACATATTTGGGGAAGATCACAATGTGCCCTAAAAGGTCTGCAGGAAGCACAAAACCCATCACATAATTGTTCCTCAAAACCTAGGTGAGGTATGACTACTGGCACCAAAGTAGGCACTAATAGACGATACACTTGTATCAGGGCCCACCACCTCCAAAGTTTAGTCATCACCACATTCATGGTCTACTAGAGGAGGAATTCGTAGATGCATACCTCTAAAAACTCCAACTGCATGCCTCAGATTAAAATTATTATCAATGTTCACAACAAAAAAGTTTGGATGATTTAGATGACAGGTACAATCATTCCTCTACAATAACACACCCTTATTCCTTCTACTAGTGTTTGGTCTATGTGACCTACATATCATATAAAATATGGATACACTACCTATATCCCACTACTATGATCGGGTCTGGTTATAGTTCATTGAAATTGGAAACTCATTTTTCCTTCCATTTTTTAGGAATTCACAAATTCATTTATATTTGTATTCACACTCATTTTTCAATTAAATCACAATGTAATATTAAAAATTTGGAACCAATGGTTCTCCAAATTCATATCCCTGAGGTCACATACAACTCAGGAACCAATGTATGGAGTCCCCCTAATTTTTACCATAACAAATTCTATAACACCTATCATGATAAAATTTATATATATTATGAAAAAAATAAAAAAATCATACCACATGTAATGAATCCTAAATGGAATGGAATAATGCATGGAATATAATTCATGTATAGTTCCTAACATAATTCATGAGATGTAATACCCTCATCTTATTACATTGAGGAAAAATAGAACAAATACGAGTATCAATAAAAACATCACAATTCAAGTGAATCACCTAATGGCTACATAAAATCAACTGTAATGGAAAAAATAAAGAAAAAAAAAGATTTTTTTTCATGGAAATATTCTTTTTTCCTATATGTAGGTTACCTACGCCTGGGAACATCTCATTATCAATTCCCCATTCATTCCAATCTCCTTATATTATTTCAAAATACTATATCAACCTAGAAAATAATCCCCTCATACAACTATGTGACATCCCATACCCAGATGCCACTCAATAATGCCCCGAGGCCAATTGGCCACATGGCGCCCAATGGGTCTCCCTAAACACCCTAGGCTAACGACTAGTAGTGAATTCCTAGGGTGTGTATGTGGGGATACTATACCCTCTTATGATATTGTGACATAGAAGAATATGAATAACCTATATGTATCAGAATTAGTAAATCACACAAAAATAGCTTACAGTAGAAATAGAGAACAAAACTAAAAGGAAGTTCATATATAATGATGATGATGATACATGTTATATGTCCAGTAAATTAGCCAAAAACATGTCCAAATAAGTAAAATATAACACATGTATTAAAATTAAAAAAATGTGAAAAAAGTATCCCAGCTATAATTATGAGCCACATCTCGATCATATACTCTCATACTCTTATAAACCAATCAATAACCTATAGTACGGATCATTACCTTATTTATACCTGCAATCAGATAATATTTTTGGGTAACCAAGGTGGCCCGAACATGGTGTGAGAATAAATCCCAGTAGGAAAATAGCTAAGGTATGTTTCATCCAGTTAGTGAATATATAACGGTCATATTGAGTAGTAAACAATATAAAAATGCATGGAATTATTCAAAATTAAATATCCTATAATGTGAAATTTCTCATTTTATATCAAGATCAATTCATTAATTTTGTTTAATATTTAAGTCTCTAATTTTAACAGCCAAGAAAGTGTCATTTATTCATCTTCATCCAACCATTCATTCTCATTTAAATAATATTTATGGAGACCTAGGACCTAGCCCAGTGTTCCCTATGAAATTATGTAACAAAAGGATGCCTAAACATTCCATCCATAAAGTATGAACAAAGATCAAATACAAGACTGTGATTTTTTCTTCACAATTGCATCTTATAACTCATTTCATTCTTTATTAATTCATGAAAATTATCTCATCCATGTAAATACTAGATTTGAATCCATGTAATACTCTAGGTATATTATAAACCAACACCCAAAAATCCCATCCATGGTGATCCTTAAGAATCCATTTATCTCTCAAGGTGTGGTTCAACATCCTTTCAAAACTATTCAATCCTTAGAGGAAAACTAAGGGATCCCAAGTATCCTCAATGGATATATGATTAATACCCAAAAGTACATCCATGGAATTCTATTTTGAATCCATGTATCACTCATCATATAAATGTCATGCCTCAAAGTCCATCCTTATCAGTCTTTTAGGGAGTCTCATTATCACTCAAGAATAGGCATGGTACAATCCAATTGACTCTTTACATTAATTTTTTCAATGAATCAATATGTCACACAAGGTATATATAGATTTAACAAATTCAATAAAATTTAATCAAAATTATTTAAACAATTACATTTAAACATGTCATGGTCAATACTAATAATATCTCATTTCAATCTCACCTAAAAAGGTGTCCTAGGTCATTAGAAAATCATAGATGGCTTGTATTTAATTAACTCACATGGTCAATCCATTTAAACAAGAATTTAAATCACAAAGATCCATTATATAGAAGTGGCAAGGGAATATTCATCTCATCCCTTCCCATTAATCGATTTCATTACAATTGATATTACAATTCAATTCACATGTAAATTCACACTTCAAATCAAAATTAGAAAAATTAGTATTCACATCCCTTGGAAATAGGTAAAGGACACATTTCAAAGGGGTCCAATTCAAAAATCTACCCATGGTTTTCCATTAATAAAAATAATAACTTCCAAAAGAGTATGCATGTTCATATTTCATAGGAAATAATCATTCATTAATGATCCTCTTTAATTACATAGGCTATACCAATAATTTTATATCAAGGATAAAAATCCATTTTAGAGGAGAAACTCCAAATATTTGTTATGTGGAACAACATCACAAGTAAACACACTTATATTTAACAAAAAACAAGATTCCACCTATCATAGGTCCATAGTGGATAGATCAACCAGTATAAGCTCTTGATTTGAATCAGATTGAGAGAAAATCAACGAAAGGATAAAGAATAAATTAATAGGGAAAATTATCTTCCATATAAATAACACATCTAATAAAAAATAAATTTATGAATTATTATAAAATAATTGAGATCATATTTATATAGATTGGATGCCTTTGATGGATCTAGATTCCAAGATCAGATGAAAAAGTTACCTTAATTAAAACTTTAGGCATTAAATAGGGCTTCAAAATGGGAAACTCATTGTGTTGGTGAATAAAATAAAATTAGGTTTGTTGTAGATTTTTAATTAGGGAAAAATTATAATTTCACCGAAAATTGGGCACCTAATATTTTAGGCACAAAATTTCTTGAATGTGCTCAAATCATTCAATGTCAATTGCAGAGAAAAGGAACCATGCATAGTTTTCTCCCACAGTATGACTAACCATGGAGAAACTATGCAAAACCCACTATCAAAATTGTAGAGAAGTCCACACAAACGTGCATCCCATTTAATTTTTTTTAGAATAATGGAGTGGCATGTAACCTTCAATTATCCTTCCTCAGATGGTTTTATCAAGCCACTCTACCCACCCCAAATGGATTAAAGTAACCATGTCCATGCTTATTACACCCTAGAACATGGGTTTTGGGCTCCGAACCACCCTCGTACACCCTAGATACCTCTATGAACTCAAAATGAATTAATATTATTACATATTCAATCATTTGACCTAAAATTTTATGGAAAATAAATTATCTATACCTTAAAAAGGATTCATTTTCGTACACTTATTCTCTTAATAACAATTGAAGTATATGAATATATAATTAATAAATAAAATAGTGATATTACCAAGATATTCCTTGAATATTATTTTTTTATCTTATAAATAAAAACATAGAGTCCACTAGTTTAATACAATAATCATTAATTTAAACTCATAATGAATATAACAGATATGAAATGGTATCATCAGAATATATTAATTCTTTACTCACAATTAATGATCTATAGAATAAAGATCAATCATTGAAAAATATTGAGCTCATTTAAGTTGATAAAATAATTAATCAATGTGGGTAGAGGATATTTCTTATTTATAGAAATGGAATTTATTTCTCTATAATCAACACATGTCTTCATATTCTCATCTTTATTTTTGAAAAAAATCATATAATTTCCCCAAGGTGAAAAACATGAGCATATGAATCACATATCACATAACACTAGAAGTTGTTTCATTAACTCCACAATCTCTATTGTAGTTATTTTGTAGGGATTCATCGATATATTTATCATGTTAGGGATGAATTAAATATACAATTAAACTTCATTCTTAGGTGGATGTATGAGTAGTTATTTATGAAAAAAATAAATGTATTAATTCACAATAATAACATCTTCTAACCTAGGGTTACATTTCCAAACCATAGGTATTGTTTTTTATATTATCGAATAATTTCATCATGTATAACTACTATGAGAGGATTTAGATATGTTTCAAATGATATAGAATCATATATAATGGTAATTTATTCTTTATCACTATAACAAATTACTATATCCTTCTTGTGAGAATAAATTTTTACATTATAATTCAAAATCCAATCAATATAAACAATTATATCAATATCTACCATAGGTATAATAATCATGGTTTTTAATAGGGTATGTTTATGAATCAATATATTGATTGAATTAAATATCTTCTTGAAATAATAATTTAGCTCGATATCTTTTTTTTTATAACTATGTCATTAGTGTGATTGCGAAATATTTATTTTTCCTACAAAACATGGATGATATAAAAGACTATGATGATATGGAATCAAATAAAGAGTTATATAACATTGATTTTATGATCAAAGTACCTTCCACCACATAATTAGTAACTTTAAATTCAGCTGTAATAATTTCATAAGCTCATACAAACCCTCTTGACCCTTTATATAGAAGGTTCCATTAATGGTTGGGGTATTCGTTGGCACAATTCCCCATTTCATTATAGTAAAGGCAATGTATTTTAATGGATTCTCCTTTACCCTTGAATTAATTATCATTATGAACTTTATATATACACTTATAGAAAAATTATATTATATTTAATCATATAGTTGGGGTTTTCTTCACACAAGTATCACATATTAAAATTCCCCCTTATCTCGTTATCATTATCCTTTTTTTCTTCATGAGGTTTTCAATTGCCCTTTTCTACTCCTATTTTCTATTGAATTAATTAGACATGGATAAATTTATCTCTTTCATGATAGCACATGATACTATATCCTTATATGATGAGACTATTTGGGATATAAGTTCCCTTCAAAGGATTGGCTTTATCCCATTATTTAAATTGTCAATTTTAAACGTTGGTTACATATGTGGTTCACAATATGCATTATTAACCATGTAAAGATAACCTCATTAATTGAAATAATTTTCTCTTTCATTGTTATTAGACTTGGTATTGGTCTCTCCATATCTGCTCATTACCCAGGAGGAAAATATTTTTTTCCATTATAATTACATTAAAATCTTTCCACTCCATGCCCATTGTTTCATCCAAATCCATACTCTTTGAATAAATGACTACAATGGAATTGTGTCCATTGGGAGATGATAAAAATATATGAAAACCTTCTTCCTTTCATTACTTCCCAATTAGACAGATATATATATATATTTCTAATAAACCTATCCATTTCTCAAATACTAATAGATTTGAGTTTCCATTGAATGATGGTGGTTGTTTTTATATGAAATAGTGTAAAATTATTACACCATGTTTTAGTTAAGAAGACATCTCTATTAACTTAAGGATATTGGAAATAAACTGAGTTGTCTACCCCAAAATTGTTATAATTTGTCCATATCCAACACCATCTTCCTTATCATTACCAGGAGGTCAATACCTACATATATTATGTGCATTGATATGGATTTTATACATTATTATATTAATAAATTCTAAATAATTTCATACAAAGGATTAACTCATGAAATTATAAATTTTAAATCATAATGGATAATTTTAAAACCGGTGAAGCAAATAACATAAATTGAAAATTTATGCATAGATAATCTCCTAATCATAACATAGTATCATAGGAAAAATCTTTAAATAATAAAAATGTTTTAAAAGATTTCACAATGGTTTGTAACAGTAATTTGAATAAACTAAATCAAATACCTTAGAAGATAATAGCCAGGTGTGTAGTCTTAGGACCACTCATTGTGCACTAGTTATTATCTCGTTAATACCATATCTACCCCTTTCTTAGTTGTTACCCCTAAGTGAATTTTTGATATAACCACATCAAATTTATATAATTCATTATGAATACATTTTCTTCCAAACCAAAAATTCTCAAAATTACAAAATCATTATTATCTTTTCCTATACATGGACATATCCGGGGAGTCTTTCATAAGATCATCTTGTCTATTATATTTTTTCCTAATTCATGTTCCCATGGTTTTTAATAAATTTACACTAATACCATATTCAATAACACCAACCATACAATATTAGAGTAAATGGTTGCATTATTACATTTCCACTAGATACAATAGATCACATATTAAGGGGTAGAATCATTTAGTTGTCTTAAAATATGAGATAAATGCTTACTTATCATATTACATTAGAAAAGATAAAAACATTATAGTACTTTATTCAACAACATTTTTATTCCCTCTTTCATATCATTTCATATCAATCATATTAGACATCATATTTATTATATAAATGAAACAAAATAAGATGGTGACATTAGATAGTCAGTAAGGGTATTGGTATATCTATAGATTTCAAAGAATAAACAATAAATATATAATATGACTGGAATAAATTATAATAAAATAATGACATTTTAATAATCATTTTTTATTCAAACCAGTCTATTTATATCATAATTATTAAAGTAATCACATGGACATCAATAATATATTTCATAATAATTGAATGCATACTACAAAACATCTTCAAATTGCCATTGGGTCCTTATTCCAAGACGTCATGAAAAAATGGGTATGGAATATGTCAAATACCCAACCTATTTGGTCTCATGAAGCACATCGATGTATCCAGGGTATTTTTTATTCATGGCCCCATGCATAACTTAACAATTCTAATGCATTCATTGTATTAATAACTTATACAACAAAATCAATATGACTTAATAATCAATAATTATTCAATTTAGAAGATCTAGCATACGAAATTTCAAAACTTTTCCAAGAAAAAAAGATCATCAGACATCAATTGAATAAGGGTGGATGGTAAAATTAGAACATATCACTCTTAAATCACAATATCTCTTAATGGTTGTCAATATAGATGAAAATACTTTCTAAATATCATTAGAACATTTTTTGAGGAAAACATCCTTTCCATTTTCAAATCACATATTTAAAATATAAATAAATATAAAATATTAAGAAAAATAATTTATATGAAAATAATAATGGAAAAATATAAATATTATTTAATAAATAATAATAGTCATTCTTGTGACAAAATCATTAAGTATGGTTAACATCAAAATGAATATTTTTTTCAAACCTTTAATAAATATTTCCTAGTTCAAAACAAAGAATATTCCTTTCATAACATTTAATAAAAACTAAAAAATGGTGAAAATTGACATTAATGAATCATTATATAATATTAAAAACATTATTAAATATTTTTTTATAAAAAAATATGGAAATTGATGAATTTTATTGATTACCAAATATAAAAAAAATTGGTTTTCCATTAAAACAAATTATTCTGAATTTTACGAGCATAGAGAGAGAAAAATGATAAGAAAAAACATTTAATTTATATAAATATACATATTAGAAATAACAATATGGAGTTTGATATTGAAATATCATAGAATTATTTGAATATAAACATGAACATAAGTAATCGTGAATAAGGATGAGATTGTGACAAAATCACATACCTCATGATTGAATTTAATTGTATGTTATTATAACCTTCTATGTAATAAATGAAAAATTATTATAACTATATAAAAAAACATTATAAACACTTATAATATCATATATTATAAATTTATAAAATTTCAACAACAGTTTTTTAATAATTAATAATTAAAATATTTTATAGTGTTAATAGTATCATTTTTTATGTATGTTTCAGTTTGATAGTCTTAGTCCTTTAAAATTTATCATTTTTCCTTCATATCCAAAAATTTTATAATTGTTTAAAACTAATATATATTCATTATATATATGTTTATAATCATTCTTTAATGGAATTTATGAATGATGAATCGCAACTCTTCATTAAGGTGGATATCGACACATACACATGATTGAATTTTTTCCTAAGGTCTGAATGAGTAGAAAAATAAATGTTATTTTATATTAACACAATAATTTAAAATTCATAAATATTTTATATAAATATTATATTAATCATAACAACCATATTTGAATTATGGTAATAAAAAATAAAATATATCACTTCCCAATGTGGTAGTATGCACGTAGACATGAACGATGCTTTCATTTCCTTTTGATGGAGAATGAGGTGAATTTTTTTATAATTGACATAATAACATATACATATATGTTATATATATATTTTATTATATCATAATGTTTATAATATAATTTAATCATAAATAATAATAAATAAAGTGAATACACTCTGTTAAGAGCTATACCTTTTCTTTGGACAACCTCCTTTAGATGACACCACATGCCCTATAGTGTTGGAATTATGATTAAAAAGTCATATAAATAATTATTAGGGATATTAGTAATTTAGTTTGGTATTTATTGGCCATCATATTAGTCCATTTATGTTTATAGAATATAATAGAGGTGGTGGACAATTTTTTAGTGAGGAGGAGGACACAATTTGAATTTTCAAAAGACTAAAATATATCAATTTATTACTCATAAAAATGGATCCAAAATGACTCATATTATAATTAGAGATGATATTGGGTCTAAATATTGACATGTTATTATATTAATATAGGATTTATGTCATTTTAAACAATTTAATTTTAATTTTACCCCCTTTAACCATTTTCACTCTTACCATGAAGACTATTTTTTTAGAAATGTTATTATTGATAATGTCCATAAGTGAAATTTGAATCATTAAGAAATTGGGAAATATAGATTCCAATTATAGATTAAATTTTATCACATTCAATTCTAATGCGGTATAAATTTATTTAAAAACAAACCATTAAAATGCGATGAAAACCGGTTTTCCAGAAAAATTCCTTTTAAGTATTCAAATATGTTTAACCAAATTGAAGGATAATTTTGATACCAATAAAATTAAATGAATTTAGAATAATTATAATTAACTAAATTAATTTAAAAACCAATCCAAATATAAATGAAACATTGGAAAGACATGAACAGAATATACAGTTTTCTTTAAAGTCAGTATTTTTCATTAGTCAACCAAAAATCAACTATTTCAAAAAAATCTGAAAAAATCACCATAAGAAAATATTGAAATACTAATTTCTAAAATGATATTTATTTATTAGGTTGTTACAAAATATAATCTGATGGTATTTTTATTTTGTACTTCTAATTAAAATATGGTATCCAAGAGATATTTAATGTGTCAGATCCTCTGATAGACACTTTGTTGGTTCATCATTAATACCTATTCTGGTAAGATGAATAGGATTCTAGGTATCGGGTTATTTAGGATTTATGAGGTTATGGGAGACTAATTTCACCTTTTATACTGAACTTGTTGTTTGGTTTTATGATTATAATTTATTATGGTTTGGTAACTTGGATGTTGTGTAATGTGGTTTCTATGCATGCATTATTCATATAACATAGGATTCATATGACATATAGGGGTATTTTAGTTATATATTATATCATTTAAGAGATGCATAGTTATTTAACATGTCATCATATTCTAATATGTCTTTTTACCATATAATAACTTTTTGATATAGTACTCATATATATCATAATTTGTATATATATATATATATCTGTTTGATGGCAGTTCAAGTGGAACTACATTGAGATACTTGTTGATTATGATAATGGTATTGACCCATGAGCATAAGAGGTGTAATGATCCAAGTGGGTTGATACTAAAACCTAATGTCTTGGCCATGAACCCCATGTGGGTGTTTTTATTTAGGCTTAGTTATTTAAATTTTCAATAACAACCTATACAATGTTTTTCAAAATATCTAAGAATGATACTCTATATAATGGATCTATATAGCTGTAGTTTATATGAAAAAACCATAACGAAATATATCATTGTATATATGACTCTATGTGATGAGATCATGATTCTTATGGTATCAGGCTAGAGAATATATTCTTGGAGAGAATCACGGACCCTAAAGGATGTTTTTCATGAGATGACGATTACATGTAAGAGACTCGGGAGTGGGTGATTGGAATGTTGTATTTCATGATAAAATTGAGATAGGATTGTGTTTGGGATCTTTTAATTCGTTAATTATATGATATTGAACATTGTTTTTGCTTGAGAGACTAGTAATTATTCAGATATGGCTTAGGTGGCAGTGATTCGATGGGATGTGGTACCTAAAGGCGACTCAAGAGAGGGTTTAACCCTTGATTATGGGTTTCCTTATAAAATTATGTCATTTAACTAATCCATACCTGTAAATTGAAAAACATAAGGTGAAAACATTTTTGGTATAATAATAATTATTTTGCAGTTTTTAATGATGAATGAACCAAGAGTGTTGGTGCATAGTATCAAAGTAAGAATTTGAGGTGAATCACCATTAAGGTTCTTATCCATATTAAATTTTGTTGTGATTTTTAAAATGAATAGACACTCTTGACCTTGAAAATAAAATTTCTTATGGGTTCATTGTATGATAAATTATGGCATTACTAATGTGTCATTTTTTAAGAGAAGTCCCAATGGATCTCTTAACTCGATAAGGCCAACATATTTGAGTTGTGTAGTTAATAGTTTAAGCATGTGAGACTAGTTTTTTTAATGTTTTACTCAAGGTAACATGAGTTTTTTTTCTTCTTTTGGGTGGTACTAAAGTATATTCATTTATAATACATAATGAGACCGAGGCAGTGTGTGTGCTGATTATTTGCAGTGTGATTTAAATAAAAAATCGATGAGTTATCATGTTGGGGCCATAGGATAATTTTCCTGAAGAAATTTTTTTGGTATGGTGGATCGATTGTCAATGAGTAAGTGAAAAATTACCTCCATGGTGAAGGATATATTGAAGAAATATCTGGTGTAGTAGCATGAATGATTTGAGAAAATCCTTGTTAGGTACTAATAGAAAGGGGAGGGTGGATCAGGAGGAGTGACAAATATGATATTTGATCTATCAATATTTTTTCTTAATGATTGGTATGATAATTTTTATGGTTTTTTGAGAACCATCAGATATTGGAGGGCATAACCCACTATAATAATTTTATTTTTAATATTTTCAGGAATGATGTTTTTGGGAGTCACTAATATAAAATTAATTGATGTTTCAATCAAAACATTGTGTAAGGGAGAGTTACACCACAACTAGTAATCATGTTGTGTGATGGATAGGATGTGGTCTATGAGGTTTTCTGTTTCGATTTTAGAGGTCAAAAGATGAAGTGGATGATCCTATAGGGGGACTGAGATTTCAATCATGATGCAACAACCCTTATTCTATAAGGGTAATGTTGGTATGAGACTAATAATTAGACTAGCATCATGGAATTGTGGTGATAATGATAAAATGGAATGAATTCATGTGCATGATTCAATGAATACTAGTAATAATTTTGGGAATAGTTTTGGATGGAGTTTCCTCATTGGAGTTTTGGTCGATATGAAATAGGAATGAAATAAGGTTTCTCTTGATTGAGAGTGAATAAATTATTATAGTAATAGAATGACAGATCACTATGGTCGGTTAGTTTGTAAGCCATGGTGTTTCACTATATGTCAGGTACTAACTTTGGGTGGAATATTTGAACAATCATGAGATACCATTAATAATAAAGGAATTATGGTCAGGAAATTTTAGGAGTCTATCAATGGATGAATCTAAGAATCTTTGAGATAGTTCGGATAGAGTAGTTATGACTAGTTTCATTCTGCATGATTAGATAAGGTGGTAGGAAAACCAAATTGGGTACATTTTTTTGGGATACAAGAGGTTTGTTTTTGGAATAGTACAGGGCTTCTTGAGGAATAATAGATGTTCCCATGATATGATTAGTTGATGGAGGCATGTCTTTAATGGATTGGAAATTGAATGTGATGGTTGGTATTACACTTTTCCTAGTGATCTATTTTGGGTTTTGGTGTGGGAATTAAAATCTACATTGGGGTATCATTAGGAAGCTAAGATTATACATTGCTTGGAAATTTCAATGGGGTGGAGACATATTACATTGGAATTGGCCTCATGACTTGAGTCCTGTCGTGTGGATTACCATAGGGGAGGTGATCAATTGGATGATGACAAAAATGGAATCTCATGATAGATTGATGGTGGGGATAATTGTATTGGTGCTTTAGTAATTAACACAGGTAACGGTTCATGTTATAGTTGGTTGAGATCCTTATGCTGAAATTGTTCTCAAGAAAAGAATTAAGAATTCAAGAATAGAACACTGCTTGTTAAATATAAATTTATGACCTGAGTATATCATGAATAATGAAAAAACTAATTATTTGTCATTTTGAGGATGAGATGTTCTTTTTTGGGGATATTATAATTCATCATCTGTACATATTGGTTTCCTAATTCAGAGGAACTTTGAATTTTCAAATAGTTTATGGGAATGATTATGAATTGGGGTTTAGAATTCAATTTCAAATTTTTGACCCCCCAATGATGTATTTAGACTTATAATTGATGTTTAATGGTGGTAGTGATTATCAAGATGGATTCTGATGAAGTCTAGGAAGACTAGGTTGTAGTGTGTTTCAACAATCCAGCTGGTACTAGACAACTGGCTATCCAGTGTAGTAGGCGGTTTCCTAGTTCCACTACAACATCCACTGGAAATCCGATGGTCTAATACCATATAGATGGTGGGTATAAAAGTGTGGAAATTACTATATTCTCAGAGATTCATTGATCATTAAACACTAGTGAGATTTTGATGCTTTATTCCCTTTTAAATTAATTTGGTTATTTTTTATATGTTATAAATGAGTTTTTTGTCTATTTGATTAAATATTATCTTGGGTCATTTGGATGACCTTGGTGGTTCATAGATGAGGATATATGATCTTTTGTAGGACTTGTTAGTAGTAAAAAAACCTTTGAAAAATAAATAAATAATCTTCCAAATGAAGTAAGTTATTCTTCAGACTTCTCCTTCTGGATTATGCATGTATAATTTTAAAGGTTCCATGTGGTATCAACATTGAGGGAAATTTAATTAATTTAATAAAATTATTTATTTTTAAAAAAGATATTCCTAAATGGATTGTACAATGTTAAAATTCCTTAAGAATCATTGTAAATTTATTAATTTCCTTCACTGAGGATAGAAAAGTCCTTTTATATCACCTTGAATCATATATGCCATCAATAGTGGTGTATGACACAACCTAAGATAGATGAGCCTAGCATGCGATGAGAGGAAATTTGAGGGACTATACAGCTACATGGATCATTGAGATGGAATAAATGTGTAGACTATTCTAGTGAAACCAAAATCGTTATGATGGGTTGTGTTCCCATTATACTGTGTTTTTAGTGAGGAGAACCCTTATATATGACGATGCCATTGGATAGCTTGATAATACTGAATGAATAGATGTTCTTTGAGTAGTAGTGATTGACTCAGATGACTAGTTGTGATTGAGGATCCCAAGTGGGATATATCTTATCCAGTAATGGTTTAAGGGAACCTTGTGGGTGGCCCCTAGAGAGTATACCATGAGTAGGTCGGTGTGGATATGGGTACATATGGTTGTTGGTGTCAACCTAAAACCAAAACAAATGGTTATTCCATGTGATTTTGTGATGAAATTTTTTGTTGTGGGTGTTTATCCATCCCTTGTTGTGTTTTATTTTGTTTTTTGTTTGATATTATTGGTTATTTTCCCTGATTCATTAGAATCAATCATTTGGACTAGCACAATTATGAATTCCCAGGGTGAAAAAGAGTCACTTATTGAGATATATGAGATATTAGAAGGGTTGATATGTTTGGGATCTAGTCTCGTGGTCTACTAGTGGAATATTTCTTATTTAACTAGAATCCAGAGTGAGTTTGGTTAATCTAGTAATTGAATACTAGATGTTCTTCCCAATATTAAGAATCATAATCTTTGATGGTGTGTGTATAGGAATTTATAATATTATTGGGATTTATTTGAAATGGTGAGACAATTGTGAAAGCCCCATGTGTTGGGATTCGAATGGTGATACCAATAAACAATTGTGAATTAATGGAACCTATATGATTTGATAGGTGGTATAAGGTATTGGGTTGTTATATATCCCCATTAATAGATGTTGTAAATCCTAAGCGAGATTATTGGAAACCATCGATTGATTATTGGGATATCTCATAGGATCAGGTGGATTCACCAGTGTTAGTTTGGCCAAAGAGCTATGATATATTGATGCCCAAGTGAGTGATTATGGGATCTAGGATGGTATTTCATTTGATTTCATAATTCTCCTAGGAATGATTCACTTATATATGTATAGTATTTCTTCAGTCCTTCCCTATCCTATGAATTAGACATCATCCTAAAAATGATGAATTCCCATATACAACATGGGGGGTTCAACCTAAGGGCATGAGGATGATGGATTCCAGGTGACACCCCATTGTCTGTTACTCAACCTTACAGAGGTGTGATAATGGGATCCCCAATGTCTGGATAGAGTTTACTATAAGGTGATGATATTTCTTAGAGACACCCCGTGACATGCCAAAGAATGTATAGTCAATCATGGCATCAAACCTAAGGATCATTTTTGGTTATTGGACTTGGTCTGGTTTATGTGTATGCATCCTTTGAGTGGTTGTGATGTTTTAATAGTCCCCATGATGTGAAAAATACATTTTGACACTGGTTGAAATAAGTTATGATTGGCAGGATATTTATTTAAGACCTATTATTTATTTATTTATTTATTATGAGAATATAACACGAAAATATCACTATTATTTATTTATTTATATGGATGGAATCTGACTCCCAGTCTGCGGTTGATGCATTGAAGTCCAAGACACGCAATGTGCCTTGGTGCATGCTGCCGCAATGGGCTGATTGTCTGAATGCGGTATCACAAATGCATCTGGAGGTCTCTCACGTCTATCGGGAGGCCAACCAGGTGGCAGATGCTCTGGCAAAGCGGACACTCACTGAGTCTGGTGGAGCGTGGTCCTTCACGGCACCTGATTGTTGTGCCCCACTTGTGATGGCTGATAGCTGCGGGGTGATGTACACTCGATTTTGTAATATCCCCTTGTACGCCTAATTCTTCTACTTTTATTTTATTTTTCTTAGGGCCGGCTTCCACCGGTTCCTGACTTTTCTGGTACATGATCACATTGGTGGATCCATACAATTTTTTCTACTCAAACCCTAATTGATCCACCACTGCACTTGGTTACCCAAGAAGACTCATACTTGTTTTCAGGTACAGGTTGGGATGAGGCCCAAATTTTGATAATTGATAAAGATAGCGTAGACTTTCAAGATTTGGATGAGGTATGACCCAAATATAATTTATAGCCCATATTATTTTACTAATATATTTATTTTGTAAATGTGTATTTCATAATAGTCACTCCATCTTTGATTTCTTAATGCCATCATTTTATTTATTGTGACAAGTTCCAACTATATTATTTTCAATGTACTCTAATGGAAATGAAGCATGTATGAGTTTATTAGTTTAATTATTATTATTAATCACTTTGATACAAGGGGAATAGCCTCCCCATAGTATCTCCTTAGACCCTATCTTCTTGACGAATAACTCTGGTGTTCGAGGAGGCACGCCTAACGTCACGTGGTGATCTGGTTCAGATATTGTTCATAGTGGTCTGAATTAAGGCCATAAAAGCCAAATTTCAAGACTAAAACAACACAAACACTCTAATTCTCAATCATTACCCCCACCGAAGCCTCACATATCATAAATTAATAATGATACATTATAATAAATTAAATTTAAAACATAAAACACATTGAAATTTAAGGGGCATTAAAATACCACAAATGACCCACTAATGGGTTTCCATCTACCATGATCTAGAATAAAATACATAAATCTAATTAATATCACATGAAAGTCACCATAATATTTTTATTTAATTATTGTGTTATTAATAGGTTATTCTTGAAAAACCCCAATTATCTAGTTATTCATGTTAAAATTATTCAAAAAAAAATATAATTTTTTTTTTCAAAATAACAATTTAACAATTAATTTTAAATATTTTATTTCTAAAACCTTATTTTCAATTTGAAAAATATTTATTCAACCACCTGAAATAATTCACATGACCATGTATACCCACATTCCTAGTATGATTTATGATCATATACACCCTTTAGAATCTGGTCTAATAGTAAAACCATGAATAACTTCATCAACCCAAAAAATATTATTTTATTAGAATGTCAACCACAATAGTTAAAATAAATAAAAAGCAATCCAATACCCACATTAAGTTATACATCGTCTATACTGGTGTTCATGTCCCACAAGGTTAGTGAAAATCCCAATCTATAACCACACTAATCTCTATATGAAAATTCTTTAAATAATAAAATTCTTCTAAAACACAAATTAATTTTTTTAATTCCATGTTTGGGATACAAATCCATTGACATAGTACAATGGGTTCCCCATTGACTTTGGTGCACCTCCATTTATGTCAGAGGTCACTAACTGGTGTAGAGAGTATAATGACAATGTTAGGAGGCCATACTCTTAATATCACCACATATAATAACATCTACTTATAAATTATACGTGTAAAATCTATTAAGATAAATTAATTAAATATAAGAACCAACCATTGATAAAATATAATACCTTCATGAAGTATCAAAAAATTTTACAATCTAATTGACGTATATACATATAGAGAATCTTCCATGAGGCTGATAAAAATAAAATGAATAAAATAAAATAAAATGAATACATAACAATGTACCTAGACTCCCTTTTTATCCATGTATCCCAACATCCATTCAATAACTGTTATTAAATCCATTATACAACCTATAAATTGAAATTTCACCAATGATATGAATTCCCATCAGGGTTAACATGAAAGGTGTTATTAAAAACCATTAAATTATCCCCCCTAAAACCCATAATACATGGCATCATATATTTGTATACATACAGGTAAAATAAAATACTACCACACAAGAAAACAAATTAGGTTATCATAATCTAATGAGGCCACCATGTCACCTTTCCCACTTACTTCATCATGTACACATAATCATTTCCATAATATATAACTAAAATAACGAGTGGAATATAATTTCAAAAGAACTAAAAATTTATTGATAACATAATTGAAAAGGAATTCGAGAAAATTTATAACGCATCCAGTCTACCATATATCAATAAACATGTTTGAAAAGGAATCACGAAGATAATTCAAATTATACTATAATCCAATAAATAAAAGGATTAATAACAAAAAAAGTGTAATGTAACATGTCACATTAAAGGTGTAATATAGTTAGTAATTTATATATCAGAATCCCATCTTAAACAACTGTAATACAACCAATCCCGAGTGTAAAATAAATGAATATTGAAAAAGGTGTACCATATATAGTCTCACATATTTTGGAAACTCAGCTAGGAAAGTTATACCATAGCTAGATCTTATAATATTGATCATCAATCATTGAATATGAAATGTTATTGTACAAATAAATACTATATCAATATAATCTTTAAATAACATTTCACACATTACACCACACCCTATATCTCAGCAAGAAACTCATCCATGACTAGAGTTTCATTTTAGGTTGTTAGAAAGAACCTTGATTCCAACTCATCTTACCCACATATATCTTTTACAAATATCTTATATCTATAAAAAAACATCTTTATAAATAACTTGAACCCTCAAATTTGAAAAATTATTTTGGATTTTTATGTATTGATTCACACTTAATCAAGGTAACATAAGAAATAAAAAACCATAATCCCTAGATCCACCATGCATGATAATAAAAACAATGTACATTCCAAAATGAAGAACACATGAACATACCGTTCCATGAAGATAACTGATTATATTATAATCATTCATATGATTGATGAAGATCACTTAAATTATTTAATTTGACACCATTCACCATGGTGTACCCGTGGGTTAAGATTAATCACTCGATGCCTAATAAATATTCTATTACCTTCTAAAATATGTTAGTTTCTCATGATGTTATGTATGTAAGTGAAATAGAATCTATAATAGGGGGAATCTATAGTATGTGATGTCATGGAAGAACACCCACATATCAATGCATCAACATACTTTTATATCCTTCAAGGACACTCCATTAATACTCATAAATTCACTCAAATATTATGATTAAATTATTTTGGTTATATATATAACCATTATTCTATTCATTATTCCCAATATATTTCACTATGTGATAATTTTTTTATCAATAGTGGTTATGGAAAATTATTAAATATCAACACTTAATGTTCTATTTCAAATTTCATTCATAAGAATGCCAAGAATCACACCTTATGAATATTTTAATTACAATATATCGATAGTTTCCAATATGATAGATTAAGGTAATGGAATAAAAACCATGATTTATGATATATATTTATCCTACAATACAATATAATCAAGAATGTAAAAGGATTATTGATTTTCGGCATATCTCTTTCAATCTATCACTTTCACTAAATCCTCCTATACATAGTGTTATTTCACATTATATTATACCATATTCAATAAATTATAAAACTATATCCAAAAATAAAATTTTAATATCATTCAAAAATATATTCTTAAACATTTTATTAATTTTAACATGCATCAGATCATGTGTAATATCATTGGGACCACCATCAAAATCTATATTTGATAAACTCTAAAACCCCATTAGGTAATCTCTTAGTGTTAAAACTCAGTCCTCATTAATCCAACAAAAAGTGTAACCACACAATCCTTTATGGTTTTGAAAAAATATATAAATACCTTAATTTAAAAAGTTTAAAAAATAGGGGCCTCAATTAAGGAATCAATTATACTGAAGCTAAAATGGGATCTATCATGACATCCATCAAACATATACATCTCAATACATGTATCCATTAGTTGCATCATATATAATAATTCATTTTCAAGTAATCATTGTTTCTAATACATTGAGTAGAAATGAGACATAAAGTATGAAAATCCCATATGTATACTCGTACATTCTAGATTCTCCAAGAATCAGCTATCCAGGTTGATGAATACATCACATGTAATTCACATTTATGGATGAGAACATCACATGTACCTCACCTGATAAATAAACACATAACATTTCTTATCTAGGTATGTACATACACTTCATTGATCTATATTAATTTGGGTAATTGATGTCATATTATTTTTATAATAGGAGAAATACCATCTTAGTTAAGCACATAGCAATGACATGATTAGAAACATACCCAACTAACAACAAATTACCTAAACCTCAAGGATTATATAAGAAACATATCAAAGTATTATGGTTTTCATGTTATTTATCTCTCCAACCTATAGTATTAGTAAAATAAAAATAAAAAACATACACCCCTAGTGTATCAAATACATAGTGCATCGTACTCCATGTGGTATATTTGGGGTTTCATCCAATACTGAAAAATGCTTTTGTGCATCATGAATAAATTTATATCACTATAGAAAATCCTAGTAATGTTAAAAAAATAACTTTATCCCAATAAATAAACTCCTTGAAAAGAATTTGTCAGGAGTAACTCAATATCATACTTTTTTATGTTAATTGTAATTCTATTCATGAAATATCTACCTCCAATGTGAATGAATGATAAAAATTAATGTTTTGTTCATAAAAATTGATATAATCTATAATCGTAAAATATTTTGATAATGTTATAAAAATAACATAAGGAATAATCTAATCAAATATCATATAATTTACCACCACAACATCCTTATGATTACTATTTTTTTTGTTTTTTAACTCATTTCATTTAGATGTAATATTTATCACAAAAATATGTGACCATATAATAAAACACACCCACTAAAATCTATATTGAGGAAATGTTTTTTTAAAGGTGAGACATAGAAATAATATTCCCAATGTTTAACTCATTGAAAAAGTTTTTAAACTCCCTTACTTCATAGAAATATATGTAATGATGTTAATAACTTTTGTTTTCTATGTAGAACTCTTTATATGTTAATCATTACCAGCCTTCATAAAAAATAACATCAATTTTATTATGTGAGATCATTTTGGTATCTAATGTAATATACAACATTATTTCATTAATAACACATCCTAAACTCCATTATAATGTAAATTTATTTTCACTTTCTTAATGTAACCAAAGTTAAATCTTTAAATTTATCTTTTTTAACAGTGTAAAATTTTAAGAAACTCCATGATATTCAATTTGTATTTTAACTATAATAAAAATTTATTTATATTCATTTAACTATAATAATTCAATGTATTCTCACAATGACCTCATAGTCACTATATTATTTTTATACCATCATTATAGGATACATAGATTCATTTATGTTTAGGAAATAACACTTGTTTATTCTTTTGCAGGATAGTTAAAAGATAATCTATTTCTGTATATATTATGTTGTATTATATATACTTATATCATTATTCTAAAAAGAATAATTTATTCTATAAATTTTTATTATGATGGTGGGATCATGTCACTCATATTTTAATAAAAATTTTGGTAAACACTTTTATCTATGTTAATACATTTTTATCCTTATATTATTTTCAATCATGTCATAAAACCTAATGATTCATAAACCATGGTTATACAAAACATCATCTAATATTTTTCTCATTAACTATTTACAAACAATCAACTTCTTTTAACCTATAGGAGTTATAAAAAAATACATCATTTATTTTATGTGAAATTATATAAATGTTAAAATATACATTATGTATTATATACCCTTAGAATCAAAGAATCTAGTTCTATAACATCGAAATCTAACATGGAAATTCAATAGAGTTCCCCAAACTCCCTCAGGTATCCAAAATAATTTCATTATATAGAAATAATTTAATTTTTTATGATATATTTATTAGGTTTCATATAGATAAGTTGTCCATTCCAAAGAATCTTTTTTAGACACACTAAATATTGTTTATTCATTTGTTTGAACATTTACCCAATTATATTACTAATACACCAATAAAACCTGAAAATAACTTTACTAGTTTATTTATCCAAAAAACCGTATTAAAAAGGGAAGCTTTTTTGAACTCATAGACATCATTAGAACATTTAAAAAAATTAAAAAATAATTAATTCTTTAACAATAATAGGATTTATAGGAATCCATCAGTCTCACCATCCCATTAACACACTAAATAATATAAATTATATGATGGGAGAGTAATATTTCTTTAGACATGTGATATCTAATTCCTTTATACCCTTAGTCTCTCATTTTATTCATCTCATAATTATTTATAATCATTTATTAAAAAATAACAATATATGGTTACTCAGTAATTCATTTCTCTTAATATATAGAAATTATGTTCTTTCCTAAGAATAATTCTTATGTTTTATACCTATATAAGATGTTTCAATTGATAAAATTCAACATTATATGTATTTAACTAAAAGTAAATTTGGATGATGATGAAGTCATTCATCCACAATTAAAGAATTTATCAGATCATTATCATCTTTTTCATTAATTTAAGAAGAAATTTTATTTAATATTTTCCCACTAAAATGATAATTCCTTTAAAATACATCCTATAAATTATTGTGACAAGACCTATATTTCACTTTGATATAACCATTCTTTATAATTTATCTCACCACTAAATTATTTTGGAAATCCATCATTGCAATAATATCATATATGACACATGGATGGTTAAGCTCAGAATTCCATTAAGAATAAATCATATAGATAAACTCACTAAAATTATATGGTAACCTAATCCTATTATTACATCAAGAAAAAATGCACACCAAATAAAATTCCAATAATATGCACAAAATCAATGTAGAGTTAACGATTACATTTGTCCTTTATATAATATAATATAAGGGAACCCAGATTTATCTTGGCTTACCTAGTTAGATGATCAATGTCATGAAAAGTTTCTTCTTTGTATGGAATCAAAAAATTAGTATTGTTATAAAGTGGATTTAATCTCTCCATATTATCTCATTTTTTCCTTACACATGTACGAATTTTTCTAACGATTCAGTTAGGAGTGTTATTCCATCCATTGAATCAATTGTTTTATTTATATTTATGTGTAAATCTATTCATAGATCATTAAATTTATTAATAACAAAAATTAGAATACAAAAATTTGTGTAGACATATTAATTAATCAAATGTATAAGGTAAATGTGACATTACTTTTTAATGTTTCACAATCATGGAGGAACAAATATCCAACTGAAAATTTTCGTTACATGTCATAGTCCTATAGGATAGTAGAAAGTTTGAACCAAAATCCTAATAACTTTAGATACTTTACTAGTTATAGAAATTAATTCAGTCATAATTATAATTCTCTTCTTCTTAATTCCATATCATAACACTGCATAATACAAATCCAATATAGAAGAAAATTGAATCTAAAATCATATCATTAATGTAACTCCTTAAATGAATGAATGATAATTTAAATATGATTTTTAGAAATTTAATGTAACACATAAATAAATTACTAAAATAATAATTATTTTCTTGAATAAATATGGGAATAAACTATCCAAATGAAATATTTATATATTTAAAAATAAGATAACCAATTTAAGAATAATTCATAAATAAATCAATTTTAAGGACATTTTAATATTTCAATATATTAGAGGCATTGCATAATTTGAAAAAAAAATGTTATATTTTTATCTAACATGAAATTCATCATATTATCCTTAATATATAATTTAATTTAAATATTTGATATTATATTAAATCTAAAAATTTTATATTCTATGTGTTTTATATAAATAATTTTGATAATATAAATATGATATGTTTAATATTATTAATAAAATTACCATATTAATTAAAAAAAAATTTATATGGTTTTTACAATTTATTAAATAATATAATTTTGATTAAGTAATTTAGAATAAGTATTTTTATCAATTCATAATATTAAAAATAAACTCCTTTATTTTTTCCACATTTTTAATATATAAACCCTTTATAAATTTTACAAATAATTTATATATAAACTATTTTTATCCAAACTATATATCATGATTTATAATTTATAAATTTTTGAAATATTAAAACACAATATATATCATAATATTATTTATTAAATGTTTTGAAAATAGTTAATAATTAATTATAAACATTTAATAATTATATAAGATATAAAAAATTATAAATCAGATAAAGATCATAAAATAAAATTTTATAAATTATTATCATTTTATAAATTATACCATTTAATTCTAAATTGAAATTTAGTAAATATAATTTGTCTACTATATCATATCAATCAATTTACTAATATCATAATTTTTATTAGGGACTGCTATCAATCATTTTTTACAATAATATTATATCTTGATATGATATCATCCCTTGGTGCATAGGTTATGTAACTTACAAATTTTTTGATATCATACAAGTGAAGCAAGGAACTATTTTTGAAAATGCGGAACGACATTATCATGTATTGTGATTACCAATATCATACACTATAACATATTGAAAACCAATTAATTACAGTTGAGTCACCACATACAATATCATATATCAAATGGAGTAACCTTATCAAAACAAACAATATCACATATCTTATGGCCAATAGTATAAAAAATATCTATTTATATTTGATAATCGGAAATATGATATCTATAATCACATATATACCCTTCATATTTAGTATGATTTCATGAATAAAAAAACATTTTGAAATTGTGATAAAACTGATGGAATTATTTGGAAAAAATAACTCTTATTCAGGGGAGTGGATGTAATAATAAACCCTAATCCCATTATCTATCTTTCAGGATAACTAAAACATTATATATAAAAATGAGGAACTCATCCATGCAACTTTATACAAAGATGTCCAGTAAAACTATATTTATTCAAAATACTGATGATGTTCAATCAAATGTGACCATAAGACTCACTTATAAAGAGTGTATCCATTCGCTAACATGAATCACCTAATTATTCAGAGAGAATATCTTATCTTGAATGATATTTTATTATCTCATGTTGAATAGAAAGGAATATAGATAAATATTTGAGAAGTAGTAGAATCAGAAAATTGATAAGGTAATCAAGGAAACCCATATCTAAATTCCACATCAAATTTTTATATCCCTCATGGATTCCCTTTGAGTAAGCATCCATTTTCTTATACATTACGTGTAAATTAATTCAGTTATAATAGTTTATAACACTATGCATATTAATTATCTTCAATATTTTCCCCATTATGAAATTTTAAACATCAATGATATTTGTGGAAGATTATTGATTGTTAACACTTCACATTATACTTCCAATATCAGTCATAAGAATTTTGTGAATTACACTTTACAATTATATGTGTTATGATATGCATATAGCTTCAATATTATAGGTCATTGTAGTGGAATGAAATACATTACTTGAAATATTTATTTATCATATAATACATTGTATCCAATAACATTCCATGTTTTATAAAATTATAAATACACATTATATTTATCCATCCTTGCCCAACTATCAAACGTGCTTGAACCAATCCACTAATTAGTATCAAGACATGGAACCACTTATTACTTCTTAAGGATGGATTATAATCAATTCGTAATCAAAAAACCCTAAGTGGTCACCCAATGTTTATTCTCATAATTAACCACTACTTTCCACCCTTCCAAGACCTAAGATTGTGTGTGCAACACTTTTAGGAAGAACACCCCACTAACTAGTGGAAACATGTTCATACATACAAACAGTTCCATATATGTATTATTTTCTAAATATATAGGTAAAAAATATCTATACTCCTCTATCAAATGGAGAATAATACAAATGGGAATGGTCACTCTCATCTTTATCTCATGGTGCTATTAGGCACACCTAAGATAAGTGGTCATAACCTTGAATAGCTCTAAACAACCAATTTAATCATGTACACTAATATTATATTCTAATAAATATTAACTACATCCTTTCCCAATAGTAAATTACCTTCCAATGAGATCCCATTGTCCCAATTTCGTGTTCCCATACCTCTCTAATTGACTCTAGAGGTTATACACTAACCAAAACACTATTTAATAACTTACCTCATTAGGATGACCATACCCATTACATCAAGGATTCTACCAAACCACTCATTGTTTATCACATGGATTAAGAACCTATAATAGTTCATTATAGGAAACTAAACACAACACCCCAACGATAAATATTCTTTAGGTGCCTCTCGAGTTTCCAAACATTTCCAAAAAAACTTATCCCATTTTCATTCGGCACTACCAAATATATTTATACAATATCGAACACTCTTTGTCCCTATCTGGTCATATTGGACAGTAACACCATGCATTATAATGTAAGAAAATTGATACACACATATGTTTAAGTATTATGTGGACATAATATTTTGACTTTTTAGTTATCACCCTTATTTAAGTTACACTATCCAACCTCTCTTAACGTCTGACCAATACTGAATAACCATGTAAGCCATTATGTGATACCAAGAGATGTAAGAAATTAATTATATAAATTTTTAATATTTTTTTTAATTAAAAAATGGGAAATAATACCTAAAATATCACAATGTTTCCTTATATGAATGAAATATTGAGAAATGGAATCCCAAATACTCACAATATTCCTTTAACACTTTTATATATTAAATCTGCATCATACGACACATGATCAATGGTCAATTAAAAACTGATATGGATGAAATATTATAAAAACTCATCATAAAACATATCTCTATTGAATCAGTGAGTTATGGTTAGACTTCCTCCACTCATGACATCCCATGATATCACACCACAAAATCCCATAATTTAGAGTTGATTACAATATGATCTAGTGAAATCAGTTTTAAATCACTCAATTGAAATATTTAGTATCATTGGAAGGAGTGATCATTAATAAGATATAGAGAGGGTATGTATTACATAAAACCAAAAATGTAAAAACAAGATTGGTTTAATAATTCCTTAAGGGGGAAGAATGAGAAATGTGAGCACAATCAATGGTATAAAAGTTTCCCAAATGGATTATACCATGTTTTTATCCCACTGATGAAAGGAGGGGACTAACCTAGAAATTTTATCTCTTTAGCTACTTTAAAAATTGTCTATATCATTATTAGGTTCTTGGTCAGCTGACACCAGGTACTCATTACACATAGAAGACTTGAAATTATACCACCAACTAGTTCATGTATTATAAAGGTGAAATTAACCCCAAGAGCATAAAATTAGTATACAATTCTCTATACCGAGTACTCATGGACCTTACTTTCTAAAATTACAAAGGATACCTTCCCTAACCTTCTCTATATCTCCACTAACACCTAAAACTATAGATCCCACATTTATGCATCCAATAATTAACACTAAATATATAAAAAATCAATCAAAAACCTTAAATTCAAATTCCCCTACCGTTAGATACAAATAAAACTAAAATTTACTCTAAAAACACCAACCCATAATGGAATATGTTCTTATAATGGGATAGAAATTAATTCTATTTACAAATAATTATAACCATTAAAAATCCATTTCACAATGTTATTCATCAAAAAAAATCCACAAAAACTATAAAGAAAAAAAAATTCATATGTAAGGATTATAGTGAAATACAACCTATAAAACTGATGCTATGAAAACCATAATGTAATGATAAGTCTATAAAAACCAGATATTACTCTTATTTATCTCACTATAATTAAAAACAATCCAGATATCAATGGTAGAAAATAATATAGTAATTTTTATAATAACCAAATACCTTGCTAAAATTCATATTATTTCCCACTATTGACCTTCAAATGTAATTACAAGGCATTCATTACCTCAAAACAAGAATATGTCCAAGAAAATTCAAGCCTCAACATTACATACCATCCAAATGACTCTCATACATGACAATAAAAAAAGGACTAAAATAAGGAAACCTCAAATATAAAGTCCAAGAAACATACATCATAATTAAGGATACTACAATCATAAATTCATATTCATATCAAAAAGTGTACAGAAATACTTCAATCATTTCAACATAAGAGTAATCTCAACATCTCAACAAAAAAAGATTAAAAAATAATATTGGTATTGAACCTACATCATGAACTCTCAATCCCATGTAAAATATTTATTGTTACCATGAATCTATATGAAATAAACTGATGGAGTGAAACACCCATTTAATATCTTCTTATAATGGTCCTAGATCTTAAAAAGGTGGATCCATGGCTATCACATCCTTATAAATATCCAACTCAATATAATCAATGACATGAAACTTAAGACGATGATATGTATAAATATAAAAAATGAGAAAAATATAATTAATCTAATGCATATATGGAGAATGAGAAAAATAAAACTCCACCTCACTAAAAATCACTACACCTTGGAGTTCCATATAAACTGGGAACAAATTTTACTTCCCTTATTGAACTATCATAGACCAAAATTTTGAAAACCATATAAATGAAAGATCACCATCCTAAAAATCTAGAGTCAATTTCCCTAGATTTTATTATACATCTGACAATATTGAAAAACATCAATTCTCTTAATAATCAATTAAAAATTATCAATAAAACACTATACTAAAATAAGTCTACGAATAAATAACTCTATATCTGAAATCTTGTACAATAGATATCTATAAATAAACTCATACAATAGTTTATTGGTTTTAACCCAATATATGAATGATAGATATTATTAATGTAAAACTGAAAAGGTAAATTCCTCACCCAAAAACCACAAAAATAAAGAAAAAATACATGAAACATGTCCTCTATTGTTTTTATCATTTTATTCATTTGACTATATATCTATGTATAAAAATAATTATCCTTGAATAACTAAAATCCAAAAACAAATTGTAGACCCTTAAACCAAGGAAATCTAAAATTTGGATGTTAATCATAGTTGCTAATCCTCAGAACAGTATGAGGTCACAATATATCCTTTAAATATTATCTCATTAGGGAATCTCTCACATTCAACTCCTTTATCACTCAAAAATGAGTTTACATTATCAATCAGTCAAAAATCACCCATATAAAATCATATCTACCAAAAAATCAAGGAAATCCTAAACTAAATCTATTTATACTAATTCTAATTTCCATAGAGGAATTTTAGATAGATTAAATAGATCATTAAAAACAATACACTTTTATTTAAACTATTTAATCCCAAAAACCAATGTAAGAAAACCACCACAATAATCCTTACTCACAATCCATAACTATGATCCTGATGGGAATGATGCAAGTTGTATACATAAGGATATATTTATAATTATGAGATATGAAATTCATGAAAATCCACCTCTTATATAACTATATTAATAAACATCTTCCCATGAAAAAATATGGTATGTTAACCATACTCCATCAATACCTTGATATAGTCTCTATAGATAACATGATTACTCCACCCCTCCAACTCAATTTCTCTCACCTAATATTCCCAAACATGCCATAGTATTAAAATAATTCAATATCATTAGTTATAGAAAAACATAACAACTTACAACCTCTATATTCTAATGTAATTCTTCATGATCATTTATTATTGTCCACAAATATTCATTCTCTCATCCAATATATCAGTTGACTTATTTGGTAGTGCATCATCAACCAAATTTATGTTTTATAGGATGTATAATTTTTGAAGTCATAATCTTACATAAAATCCATCAACCACCACTAAAATAAATTCAAATAATGTGGAGAGAAGATATATCATTGGATCTTTAGATCAATAAAGACTACAAATCACCCATAAAAAAGAAAATAAATCCATTAATTTAGAGAAAAAACAAATTCTATAAGATGAAGTTCATGGGTAGTATAGTTAAATTTATAGGGATACTAATAATGAGGCCCATAAGTGATCACTACTCTCTATTGGATCAAAACAAAATAGGGACAATATGAAAAGAATAACTAAAGACCCAAAACATGAATCTATATCTTAAAAATAAACAATAATGGAAATTATTATCATATCCTTGAGGTACTCAAACATTACCTGGAACTGATTAGTTTTCATATATTCAATGTTTTTTTTAGTTATGATATCAATGTGGATGCACTATTAGAGAGATTGAACATAAGCTGTCTGAAATATTCAACATGGACAATGAAATTTTATACCTCTATAATATTCCTGAGATAAAAAAAGTCGTGGGATCTCCCTTTAAAGTGTAAACATTCACTCCATGTTGATACATAACTAGTATAAGGGAATTCATGTCAGATACCCAAAACATGAACAAGGAAAGCTTCCAATATAACTAAGGTTGTCAATGAGATTCAAGAATAGAACTCAAATTCATAGCATGTCCCATCTCATTACTTGATTAGATCAAAATGGAATCATTACATACAAAGATATAAATACCTGGTAACACATGAATTAATATATTTATTAGTGTAATGAAAATATTTGTGGAATTTGTGACACTTAAAAGGAATCTCCACAAACTCAAACTATAAAAATGATATCTAAAAGTTGACTTTGGGATATCCCATTCTATCACCCTCATCTAATGATAACAATACTATGAAACATTCATAAAAAAGTATCTAACTCCATTAATCTTATCAAACAACTAATCAATTATTGGGATAATATATAGGTTCATAATAATCACTTGATTCAACATAAATATATATATATATGCACAAATTACTATCATTCTTCTTTGAAAAAAACACTAGAGAACCCCAAATTAGCACACTATATCAGATAATAACCTTCTAAAAAAACCATCCCTCTTAATTCACAATTCTAATTTCTAGAAAGTATTTATGCAATAAAAATACATAAAATTTAGAGATATGTTTTATTGTAACTCTATCTCAAACTAGATATCACCTAAAAGGATTTGTTTCACAACCACTTTGATAAAAAAAATTCAAAAACACCTCCAAAACTCTAAAAAACACCACTATATAAGCTTCCACTAAACACAATATGAACAATTATATCTATGAAATAAGAGAGTATAATAATATCAATGTACCATAATATGATATTTTCCCCCAATGAATGTCACGAACCGTCCTTGGGGCTTGTGTCGTGACTACCCCAAGCCCACCTTCCATAGGCCAATGGATGACAACTAGCACCAAAGGCGTAAATCAAAATAAAAGGGAAGACATTGCCTTTATAATAGTAAACAACACAACAGAGTACGCAACAGATGTAAGAGCAAAGTGATAATGAATACAAAAGTAAGTGTTGAAAGGTAAATGGGCCCGAATACAAACCCAACTGAAAATACAGTACAACTGAAAAACTAGTACAACTATAGTAAAGTAAATCAAAAACCTATGAGTCATCCTCCGGGAATACCACCTGAAGGGTGGGTGCAGATAGTCTCCTCATCACCTCGGGACCATCCGTCAGCTCTGTGTACGTCTCACCAAGTGGTCCACCTCTGGGTACCATCCAGCTCTATAAGCCTCAACCACGATCAGTGTTGTCCGTCGTCTACAACAAAAACAACGTAGTGCGGGCATAGCCCATGCAGGGGTGAGTATAACGATACTTATTAGGGAACCTGTGACCCTCAAGGTCTCACAATATCCACTAAGGATAAACAAGAAGTAAGATACAAAACACGGTGCATCAACCAACCCTTATTAGGTATATGCCCATACATATACCTAAGTCTTCAATCTAGTACGACTCCAACTCTCGATCCCAAACACAACCCAGTCCACACAATAAATAAGTCAATCATCTAACACCCCAATCTTACACGGTACGCTTCACTTTGAATAATACAGTAGCGTGTGTTGTATGCAACTTCGAGTTATAACACACCACAACCAATCAAACTAGCCGTTATGAATAGTAGTACCCACTTTTTGAAATTTTAAAAATTTTATCTTTCAAAATGGACTTCGTTTTTGGATTTGGAATATAGAAATTATCTTAGGGTGAAATTTTGGTACTTTTCGGATAACTTTCATATTTTGATGAATAGTGGAAATTACTAAATTTTAATTAAAAACAACTTTTTTAATTGAAATAATTAATAGTGATAAATTATGAATTTGAGTGGTTTTAAAATATATTTATAATATATTTTTACAATTTAATACAATGTTGGCCATTGGATGTAATTTCACATTTAAACCAGACATAAACAAGTGTCAATCTTTTGATATTTATTATCTCTTAAAAACATGTTTTTTGTTTTGATAGTGGGAATTAATTTCAAATTAATTTCTGCCTCTTCTATGTTTTGAATTTTAAAAAATGGAATCCATATTTGGAATAAGGATTTACAAATTATGTAAATAGATAACTTTTCTTTTTAGACATTTTGAATAATTACTTCGGTAAATATTTTATTTACCATGGTTAAAGGGTAAATCCGGTAAATAAGGGTAAAAAAATAATATTATAATAATAATAAATTACCCCAAAACGTGTCTTAACCATATTGGTTGATACATTTCCGACCATGGGCATCTTTGGATCGATTTTGGGACCCCATGGATCCACTTGTAAGTGATAATGACACTTAATATTAATTAAGTTAAAGTAAATACAAAAATGGCATAAGCCTATATCTTTTAGAAAAACAATTTTTACATAGGGTTACATAAGTTATATTTTCAACTATAAATATTAATTATAAATATAAAAATATTTCCTACAGAATGGTATTTTATTAATAATTTTTAGACATTAAATAATTTAATTTATTTATGACACAATGATGATGCAGTAATTAACTTATTAGTGAAATATTAAAATAATTGATATTATAAATACCCAAATATAATTAATTGGAGACTTTTAATGAATTAAAAGAATTTTATAGGTTAATATGACATGTTAGGATTGATTTAATTAACTTTTTTGGAAGTAATCATGCTGTTATGATTTTCACAAAAATCAAATACCAACTAGTTTCAAAATTGACATAAAAGAGTTTTTAAAACAAATATTATATTATTAATTGATATTAAATTCCAAAAAATCTAAGGTTCGGCCAAATGACTTTTATCATGATAGGTGTATCATTAATGGACCACTTGGGTGTTTCTTAGAGGTATATAGTATGTTTATTGACTATATAATATAAAAATACAAAGTGACATGGTAAGTGTCAAACTAATTAATCAGGAGTTAAAACTAAAAGATAAGGTTAATATAATGACCCAAACCTATCTAAAATCTATTGGTTGAAATGATTTAGAACTATACCCACCGTAGACTTTGAATAATACACTTTGGAGCCATTATAAACTGAATATGATTTTATTATAAAAAATACTTTAAGTTTTTCCTAAAGAGCCCCTCCTCCTCCTTATAAAAGGAAACCACTTCTAACCAATTATCACAACTTTAAAGCCTTTTGGCTCGGCTAACCTCTACCAAAATATCCTACCAAATTCCCTCACTTTATCCTAGAGGCCTTATTTTGATCATAAAGCTAACCTACGGAGCCCTTTTGATCAAATCAAAAGGAAGAACCTGAAGAAGAGGTAATGTTTTCACCACCCTCTTTCAAGTTCCTTTCTTCTTCAACTTCTTCTGTCCTTGTTATTTCTATTAAAAAATAATAAATCCAATATATTATATATAATGTGATGTTATTATAAATATGGAACAAAAAAATTCATTATTCTATCCATCCCTTGAATGACATGTCACCATACGTGCGTAGGTACGGCCTACCGTCTCCACGTTGTGGTGTAATTGTTATTCAATATATTATTATTTAGGTGGGAATAATAATGTTTTATAATTCATGTAAATAATAAATATGACATGATAGCTATTCTGTATATATTATATACAATCCAATTATATATTATATTAATATCAAAAGAATGATATTTTCGCTCATGCGTACGTACAGATTACCGTCTCCACGACGCAATGAGATTCATTTCCAAGTTCACCATTAATCGACAATTATAAAAATATATATTACTAATAAGTATGTAATATATGACATAATAATGATACTGGAGTTAAATATATTTATATATATAATTATTTATGTACTTTCATATATCTTATTCATTTACTTCCGTTCAATACTATATGAAAACAGAAATAGCGTTTATGCGTACGTACAGACTACCGTCTCCATAAAGGGCATTTTCCATTTCATATATACGTCTATTATAAATTTTTATATTCTAAATATATATGATAAATAAATCATGTTTTATATTCTGGAAGTAATTAAATCATGATCTAAGTGATACAATCAAGAGTAACAAGTTAAAACACGTACGATAAAGAAAGAAATTATTAACCGAAATATTAATATAACATAAAAATTATTATTAAATGGGTAGTATAAACTCCTAAATAAATAATGTATGATATCATAAATATTAATATGGTTCTGTTATAATTTAATAACATACTATAGTCTTCATACAGGATGCTAAACGTACCCTCGACTAAAGGAAAGTGCAAGGTAATGGGTTTTTATCTCACTCCTTATTCCCGTGAGATTCATACCATATTGCCACTATTACCTTTTGTGTGGTGTATGTACTGCCCATAATTGTATTCTTTGTGTAATACACTTTAAATTATGTGTATTTACATATTTATTGTGTGATACCTCTTTCATGGGTTGTATGTTTCGTAAGTTACCAAATTGGTAAGGGTTAATTTCACAATCTCTTTATTATCAGAGGTTGTTTTTACGTAAGTATCTACTGGGACATATTTATTATCCATGTCCATGTTTTATGAAAGAGTTTTAAAAGGGATTATTTTAAGGTATTTGTTTTACTAAAATATCATTTCAAATGTTTTAAATATTTATTCTTCTAAATCTTTCTCATTAATGTCTATGTCTTCAAAGTGGGTTTTAAGGATTTATTTATATGGACATGAATGTTTTTAAATTGGTAATTTCAGTCAAAAGTTTCAAAGTGGTATGGGAAACATTGATTAAAAAATATATTTAAATTACTTATTTTCTAAATTGTGTGACTTTTAAATGTTTTCATGAAAAAGGGGTATTTCTCTCAAAGAGTTTTACAAATCATTTTCATCAATGTCAAAATCCTTTAATGGGTTTTAAACTTATTTTGAAATTGATTTATCATGATTCAAATATTCTATATTGTGTTGAAGGTTTTGTGATATGTTTTACTGTGGATGTGTTATTTTTATACCATTCTGGGTTTATGGGTAAAGTATTGACATTTCGTATGCTAGTTTTAATACGAATGTTTATGTTTTGTTTAGACCTTTTCATATGAAGAATGCATTGGACTTAGTGACGGGTGGAGCCCGCTATAGCTCCTCGATGCATCGGTAGGTCTCATGAGACAAACTAGTGTCTTGAAATTAGGCATTGACAAAATCTTACTTGTAGTCTTGGCATGAGGCCTTGGTTACGTGGTTATGATAGTATGGAATTATGCATTCCATCATTATGAAAGTGGTTATTGATATTGAATGTGATTATTATACTCGTAGAATATCTACGTAAAAAAGTAAATGGAATTATTTCCTTTTATTTCTGCCATATTATGCTAAATTTCAAGTTTAAAAGGCTTTTGTTTTAGTTTTATATAGTTCCTTAAATGTTTATGCTTATTTTTGAAAGTTTTCACTGTATTGCTTACCCTTACAGAGCGTTTGAGCTCACCCCTTTATATGTTTTATTTTCCTATGATTTCAAGAAGTGTATTGTGATTGATATGCAGGGTTAATCCAAGGTAATAATGGTTTCCATAAAGGATTATTTATGTTGTTTTGTATGTTATAAAGTGTAATGTAACATTCATGTATGTAATATATTTTCCAAGACTGCAAAACCGATCGGTCCTTAGGGACTTTATTCCTTGTAATCATGCCAATGTATTAAAATAATGCACCGGCTTTGGGTATCTAGGGTCGGGGAGTTACAATTGCTATCAGAGGAAGTTCAGAAATAACCTTGGAAGCTAGATTTAGATAACCACTGATTAGAGCACATATCCCTAATATAGACATTGAGTATTAGTAGAGAAGAACTTCCTAGATTTTTGATATTGTAGAGATTTTTTGAGTTTTTCGAGTAATACATCCCTGTCTGGATACGATCATGTAGAGGCGGCTCTAGCACAGATGTACCTAGGGGTAAAATCCGAAAACACCACTTTGAGCTAGACTCAAATGGGAACTGGTGCATGATAACGGGCTTTGCTGCACTCTTGGTTACGACACTCCCGGGGGATATGCTTAGGATAATTCTCATTTTCTTTACAAACCATTATGAAGGGTTTATGAGTATATAATTCCTCAAATAAAACATTTTTATGATTATATATTATATCCATAAACTATTTAATTTATGTTAAGTGTTTTAAAAGTTTGGGATTAGGTATTTCTATTCACAAACTAATCTAGTGTATGCCATTGTTTAGAAATGGCGCCCAGTAGAAGGAATGAAAACTCCATCAATACGCATGATCCATAGAGTAAGAGATATCATATCTTTCATGGTATTAAGCCAGAATTTAGAAGGGAAATAGTCTCCCACGTGTTATCATCATATGAAGAAATAGTATCATGTGTTGATAAGATATGTAAAAATTTCTTGGAGTCATATGGCTTTGAAGGGATGCCAGAGAAGGAAAGGATAGTAGAGAGAAGGACAAATAAAGGGAATAAGGTAAAGAAGGATTTTCCCATATTTGATAACTGTGAAAAGAATCACCTTGGAAAATTCTTGAAGGGAATGGGAGTATGTTATAAGTGTGGAGAAAAAGGACACCAAGTACGTGACTGCAAGGGTAAGAAAAAGGTTTGAAATGTACAATGCTTCATCTGCAAGGAGTTTGGACACTACGCGAACCAATGTCCCAGTCATCAGACTATGCCGCAAATGATGCTATTGGATAATAATCAAGTTATGATACTACCACAGATGAAGAGGAATGAATAGTGTTTTTATGTTGTTATTTTAGAATTATTTAATTTGAGTGTTGCATCAATCATGTACTGGTTTTATGAATTATGGAGATAAATAAGGATTGTACTGTAGTACTATTTCATTGAGGATTTGAGATATTATGGTACTATGAAAAGTGACTCAACAACAAGTTAAACTTTTTTTTTGAAAATACATAGTTGAAGGAAAGGTAATCCTTAATATTTTATTTATACTAAGGTAGTAATTTTGGAATAAGAGATGGTTGATTTGGATGAATTATATTGGATATTCTTGACTACCTAGGCACTGATTAATGGTTTGTTTATTTCATCATTGTTGGAATATTAAAAGTTTTTGTATATAAGGAATATATCTAATATTATATAAGGAATAAGGGAGCATTAATGTAATCAATAAAGTTTTATGGTAATTCAGGGTGTTACCATATTTTAAAAGAATACATGATGAAGGTGTTCACATGCTATTACGTGAAAAAAAGGATCTTCATTGTGTTTACCTACCTTATAAATTTTGGAATGTGAGTTTAGGAAGAAGTATTTTGGATAAGTCTAGTTTGAGATTACTTTTTTTATTTCCATATAAAGGACAACCCAGAGGTTGGGTGGCAACCCGTCACGTCTGGCAAGGCCGCAAGACTTGAACCCACAACTGAATGGCGACAAGGGTGCATCACCTACCACTAGTGCACGTGATGTCCTAGATTGAATAATTTAGTCTTTTTAAAGGGTTTGGTATGTGAATTATAAATTAATTATTTTTGGAACCCTATATGATTAGGATAAATAGAATATATATATATATATATATATTAAATCTTTTAGAGTGAAGGATGAGTTTGTAGTAGGAATTAGTTGAAGGATGAAACTTATATATCTATATATATTTACTCTTATTTTATGGATAAATTAATTATTAAACTTTAGGGAAGGGATCTTAAAACCAAAAATGTGTTATCCCAATACCTTACGTTCTGTTGAACCGATGATATTTTAAATCATCATAAATTGGTGGCTTTGAGGCCAACAATTCTACAACTGTTTCTGATTGATGACCTCAATCACTCCCTATAAATATTTAAATTTTCCCTCCAATTACGTGTCTCTAATTTCCACCAATTTTCTCCTAATCGAGATCATAATTTGGTGGTTACCCTTTCATTTCTCTTTTCCTCTTATTAAGACTAAAGTTTATTAACCCAATTTCAATTGTGGGTTTTCCCACAAAGATATTTTCTATTTTCAGCCTTTTATTCTTGAAGAAAAATTTCAAATTGAGAGGACACAATTTATTGAAGGAGGGGATAATGTAACACCCCAAGATTCTATGGTACGCTTCACTTTGAATAATACAGTAGCGTGTGTTGTACGAAACTTTGAGTTATAACACACCATAACCAATCAAACTAGCCGTTATGAATAGTAGTACCCACTTTTTGAAATTTTATAAATTTTATCTTTCAAAATGGACTTCATTTTTGGATTCGGAATATCAAAACTATCTTAGGGTGGTGCTTTTTAGATAACTTTCATATTTTTATGAATAGTGAAAATTACTAAATTTTAATTAAAAACAACTTTTTTAATTGAAATAATTAATAGTGATAAATTATGCATTTGAGTGGTTTTAAAGTATATTTAGAATATATTTTTACCATTTAATACAATTTTGGTCATTGGACATAATTTCACATTTAATCCAGACCTAAACAACTGTCAATCTTTTGATAGTTATTATCTCTTAAAAACACGCTTTTTGTTTTGACAGCGGGAATTAATTTTAAATTAATTTCTGCCACTTTTGTGTTTTGAATTTGAAAAAATGGAATCCATATTTGGAATCAGGATGTCCAAATTTTGTAAATAGGTAACATTTATTTTTAGACATTTTGAATAATTACTTCGGTAAATATTTTATTTACTATGGTTAAAGGGTAAATCCGGTAAATAAGTGTAAAAAAATAATATTATAATAATAATAAATTAACCTAAAACGTGTTTTAACCCTATTGGTTGATACATTTCTGACTATGGGAATCTTTGGGTCAATTTTGAGACCTCATGGATCCACTTGTAAGTTATAATGACACTTTATATTAATTAAGTTAAAGTAAATACAAAAATGACATAGGCCTATATATTTTAGAAAAACAATTTTTACATAGGGTTATATATGTTATATTTTCGACTATAAATATTCATTAGAAATATAAAAATATTTCCTGCATAATTATATTTTATTTATAATTTTTAGACATTAAATAATTTAATTTATTTATGACATAATGATGATTCAGTAATTACCTTTTTAGTGAAATATTAAAATAATTGATATTATAAATACCAAAATAAATATAATTGAAGAATTTTAATGAATTAAACGAATTTTATAGGTTAATATGACATGTTAGGATTAATATAAGTAACTTTTTTTGAAGTAATCATGCTTTTATGAATTTCAAAAAAATAAAATACCAAATAGTGTCAAAATTGACATAAAAGAGTTTTTAAAATAAATATTATATTATTAATTGATATTAAATTCCTAAAAATCTAAGGTTCGGCCAAATGACTTTTATCATGATAGGTGTATCATTAATGGACCACTTGGGTGTTTCTTAGAGGTATATAGTATGTTTATTGACTATATAATATAAAAATACAAAGTGACATGGTAAGTGTCAAACTAATTAACCAAGAGTTAAAACTAAAAGACAAGGTTAATATAATGACCCAAACCTGTCTAAAATATATTGGTTGAAAGGGTTTCTACCCATACCAACCTTATTCTTTGAATAATCTACTTTTTAGTCATTAGAAACTGAATATGTATTTATTATAAAATAATACTTTATGTTTTTCCTAAAGAGCCCCTCCTCCCCCTTATAAAAGGACACCACTTCTAACCAATTATTGACACCTTCAAAGCCTTTTCGATCGGCCAACCTAAGCCCAAATATCCTTAAAACTTCCCTCAATTCAACCTAGAGGACTTAGTTTGATCATAAAGCCAACCTAAAGATCCATTTTGATCAAATCAACAGGAAGAACCCGAAGAAGAGGTAATGTTTTCACCACCCTCTTTCAAGTTTTTTTCTTCTTCAACATATTCTTACCTTTTTATTTCTATTATAAAATAATAAAGCCATTATCTTCTATATACTTTGATGTTATTATAAATATGTAACATACAAATTAATTATTCTATCCATCCCTTGAATGACATGTCACTATACGTGCGTACATATGGCCTACCGTCTCCACATTGTGGTGTAATTGTTATTCAATATATTATTATTTAGATGGGTATAATAATGACGTATAATTCATGTAAATAATAAATATAACATTATAAGGATTCTGTATATGTTATATACCATCCAATTATATATTATATTAATATCAAAAGAATGATATTTTCGCTCGTGCGTACGTACAGATTACAGTCTCCACGACGCGATGAGATTCATTTCCAAGTTCACCATTCATCAACGATTATAAAAATATATATTACTAATAAGTATGTAATATATGACATAATAATGATTCCGGAGTTATATATATTTATATATATAAATATTTATGTACTTACATATATCTTATTCATTTACTTCCGTTCAATACTATATGAAAACGGAAATAGCGTTTATGCGTACGTACGGACTACCGTCTCCATAAATGGTGATTTCCATTTCATATATACGTATATTATAAATTTTTATATTAATAATATATATGATAAATAAATCATGTTTTATATTCTGGAATTATTTAAATCATGATCTAAGTGATACAATCAAGAGTAACAAGTTAAAACACGTACGATAAAGAAAGTGATTATTACCAGAAATATTAATATATCATGGAAATTATTATTAAATGGGTAGTATAAACTCATAAATGAATAATTTATAATATCATAAATATTAATATGGTTCTGGTATAATTTAATAACATACTATAGTCTTCATACAGGAGGCTAAACGTACCCTCGACTAAAGGAAGGTGCAAGGTAAGGGGTTTTCATCTCACTTCTTATTCCCCTGAGATTCATGCCATATTGCCACTATTACCTTTTGTGTGGTGTATGTACTACCCATAATTGTATTATTTGTGTAATATACTTTAAATTATGTGTATTTACATATTCATTGTATGATACCTCTTTCATGGGTTGTATGTTTTGTAAGTTACCAAATTGGTAAGGGTTAATTTCACAATCTCTTTATTATTCGAGGTTGTTTTTACGTCAATATCTAATGGGACATCTTTGTTATCCATGTCCACGTTTTATGAAAGAGTTTTCAAAGAGATTATTTTAAGGGATTTTTTTACTAAAATATCATTTCAAATGTTTTAAATATTTATTCTTCTAAATCTTTCTCATTAATGTCCATGTCTTCAAAATGGGTTTTAAGGATTTATTTATATGGACATGAATTTTTTTAAAATGTTAATTCCTTTAAAAAGTTTCAAAGTGGTATGAGACACTTTTATTCCAAAATTTCTTTAAATTACTTCTTTTCCAAATTGTGTGACTTTTAAATGTTTTCATGAAAAATGGGTATTTCTCTCAAAGAGTTTTACAAATAATTTTCATCAAAGTCAAAATCCATTAATGGATTTTAAACTTGTTTTGAAGTTGATTTATCATGATACAAACCTTACATATTGTGTTAAAGGTTTTGTGATATGTTTTATTGTGGATGCGTTATTTTTATACCATTCATGGTTTATGGGTAAAGAATTGACATTTTGTATGCTTGTTTTAATACGAATGTTTGTGTTATGTTTAGACCTTTTCATATGAGGAATGAATTGGACTTTGTAAGTGATGGGTGGAGCCCGCTATAGCTTCTCGATGCATCGGTAGGTCTCATGAGACAAACTAGTGTCTTGGCACGAGGCCTTGAGAAAATCTTATTTCTATTCTTCACACGAGGCCTTGGCTACGTGGTTATGATAGTCTGGCATTATGCATTCCATCATTATGAAAGTGGTTGTTGATATTGAATGTGATTATTCGACTAGTAGAATATCCATGTGAATAAGTAAATGGAATTATTTCATTTTATTTCTTCCATATTATGCTAAAGTTCAAGTTTAAAAGGCTTTTGTTTTAGTTTTATACATTACCTTAAATGTTTATGCTTATTTTTGAAAGATTACACTGTATTTCTTACCCTTACTGAGCGTTTGAGCTCACCCCTTTCTATGTTTTATTTTCCCAGGATTCCAAGAAGTGTATTGGGATTGATATGCAGGGTTAAGGCAAGGGAATAATGGTGTTCATAAAGGATTGTTTATGTTGTTTTGTATGTTATAAAGTGTAATGTAACATTCATGTATGTAATATATTTTCCAAGACTGCTAAACCGATCGGTCCTTGAGGACTTTATTCCTTGTAATCATGCCAATGTATTAAAATAATGCACCGACTCTGGGTAACTGGGGTCGGGGAATTACAAATCACATCAAAGATAATGATTGAAAGTAAAGACTCAGCTCACACAGGTATAAAACTCACGAAGAGGGGTGAATATGATTAGATGTAGCCTCTAAATCATCTCCTCTGACGAACCCGCGTAGGATCCTAGTACAGAAGTCAGCACTGCCGAACCCAGGGAGGATCCAAGTACAATAATCATCACTTCCAAACCCGTGGAGGATCCAAGTACATTAGTCGTCACTCCCGAACCCACAGAGGATCCAAGTATAGTAGTCATCACTGCCGAACCCACGGAGGATCCAAGTACAGAAGTCATCGTCATCGAACCCATGAAGGATCCCAGTACGGTAGTTATTGCAGTCGCAGCTAGCTCTAGGGTTCTCGCACACAACACACTCGATTCCGGGAGGGTCCGCTCCTTGGGCCAAGGGGTCGATACATCAACTGTCACGAAGTCCATAGTTGATGTATCCTGAAGTTCCGTCTCATCAAAAGGAACCCAACATGACAGACGACGCATTAATCAGACACCCCGTCTGAGAGTTATTAGCTTTTTTGATCCAGGGGCACGGTTTGAAATATACTCATTCCAAACCCAGCCATTTTACAAATTTGTCCAAAACTAAAATAGAGTATTGAAAAAGTACCGCCACATCACGAGAGACCCAGTTTCGTAGACGGTGCGTTGATCAGACGCGCGGTCTTCAAGTTATTCACCTTTAAGTGAAAATGGGCCTGGCCCGTTAATCCTAGTGGGATGGCGGGTCGGGTCAACCTAGTTTTGGTGGGTCCAACCTGGCAGAGGGTTGGACCGGCCTGGTGAATCATGCGGCCCGACCCAGCATGGAGCGGCGCGGCCCAGCTTGGCGCGGCGCGGCCCAGCTTGGCACGGCCCGACACGGTGTGGCCCGGCCCGGCTGGCCGGGGCTCGGCTGGCTGGGCGAGCGGCTCAGCCCGGAGGGACCGAGTGGTCCAAGGGGGGGACCCGCTTTCCCAAAATAGCGGCACCGAGCGGTGCCACCCTCCCAACTGGCCGGCTGAAGCTGGCCGACCTTCCCGGTGTAAGTGGCCTTCTCGGGCGGGCCACAGTCTTGATGCGCGTCACCTTTGGGTGCCACAACTCCTTCACCCGACCGACTGATGAGCTGGCTGGTTTTCCGCCAAAGTGGCCTGCAGAATACGGGCCGTGGTCCTCTGCAGTAAGGCACCCCTTGTGGCACTGTAGTCTTCCTTCGGACCGGCCGACTTTAGCTGGTTAGTTCTTCTTCGGTCGAGCGGCCCGCGGTTGCGGGCCGCGATTCTTCCGCATGCGGCTGGCGCGTGGCTGCCGCCTTCATTTGTCGCCACCTTCCCAAGATGGTCTCCATCGCAAATGAACTATAAAATTGAGGGTCGTCGGGCTGTGTGCGTTCGACCCTCACCCTCCATGTTAAGTGGTATCAATTGGCTATAAACAACCATTCGCATTCAACAACGATAAGTGTATAATTTTATCAAAATAAAATTATACAATTCCCCTAACTCGAAATAAGATTCTCGGTAGTCGAGCATCGCGGAAGACGGTGTCATGTGGAGATGGAGTCAACTTGTTGATGTCGGGGAAGAAGGATTGGAGGATGGCGCATCTTCGACATTCTTTGTGGGTGGTTCTTTCTCCTTTGGCTTGGCCGAAGATTGAAGGAAGTGATCGTCTTTCTTCGGTAGTTCTTCGTTGGAAGGACAGTGTTCTTCATTGAAGAGAGGAACTCCTTCAATCTCTCAAGAGCTGTCCCAAAATATTTTCCAAGAACATATTAAAATAAAACCTTCCCCAATATTAAAAGATTTTCCAACCAATTCAAAATAATTCAAAAAGAATTATTTACACCCAAGTTAATTCAAGTACATTAACTATTTTGGGTTGGCACAAATTATGGGAGGAGGTGACCTCATAAATTCTTGGGAGGTGGAGAGGCTCTACCTTAATGAAGGGAGGAGTTAAAGGGGGGTTAAGGGAAGATGAAAAGGTTAGTCTCATGTGGGACCCACCTCTAACTCCCTTTGGGAGGAAATAACCAACTTCCATAAATAAAATTGTGTTCCACATATTTTATTTATTTTATTCTGAATCCCCAAATATTAACTCTCAACCCGCATAAAACGCAACTACGGTAAAGGTCCCCTTAAGAAAATACCGGTGCTGCGAGTTCATCGGTGTCCTCGGATTTCAATTCTGATCACTGGTTCAAAAGATAGAAAAACCCACACATATGTTTATTGAACGTAGCCGAATTTTTTTTTAGAAATTGATTCTGGGCACATGAGGCCTTAGAATCAGGTGCGGTCAGAATCCACAGACTCATAAAAATTCAAAAGTATTTAAGAAAAAAATTTCATTTAAATTTCTAGGTGTTTACATTACTCCATCCTCAGGGCTTTACGTCCCCGTAAAGCTACAAAACACACTAAGGAATCAAATGGGGGTACTGTACACGCATCTGAGTCTCTCACTCCCAAGTGATCTCTGGGAGGTTCCCATGCTGCCAGCGAATGCGCACAAGAGAAATCAACTGCCCACGTAGGACCCACTCCTATCGATCCTCGATATCCACCGAGACCTTTGAGAATGTCTCCCCGTCATCGATGTCTAGCTCCCTGTGGTCGATGATGTGGGATGGGTCGTGCACGTATCTCCTCAGCTGAGAAACGTGGAAGATGTCATGCACCTAGTGCAACTAAGGTGGAAGGGTCAGGCAGTAAGCCACCTCACCTACTCTACTGAGGACCTGGAAAGGTCTGGTGAAACACGAAGATAACTTTCGTCCTTGACCAAATATCCATAGACCTCATCGAGGTGAAACCCATAGGAAGATGTGGTTGCCATCCTCGAACTTTAGTGGTCTCCAAATCCTATCAGCATAGGACTTCTGTCTGCTCTGTGCAGTCTTAATCCGCTCCTAGATGATCTGCACCTTCTCCGTCGTAGCTTGAACCATCTCTGGTCTTACAAGTGCTGACTCCCCAGGGTCAGTCCAGCACAGAGGTGATCTACAAGGTCGGCCATACAACATCTTGTATGGTTCCATCTTGATGGTTGAGTGGTAGATGTTGTTGTATGAAAACTCCACCAAGGGTAAATTATCCTCCTTGATATGACCAAAGTCTAGGACACATGCACAGAGCATATCCTCGAGAGTCTGAATGGTCCTCTTTGTCTGGCCATCCGTCTGAGGATAGAAGGCGGTGCTCAGATGTATCTGCGTCCCAAAAGCCTCTTGTAACCTCTTCCATAGTCGGGAAGTGAAATGGGCATCTCAATCAGAAATGATAGATGATTGTACACCATGAAGACTTACGATCTCTCGAACATAGAGGCGTCCCAAGATCTCTATTGATCCATTCTCTCTGATTGGTAGGAAGTGGGATAACTTGGTGAGTCGGTCTACGGTCACCCAAATAGAGTCGTGTCCTATAAATGTACATGGATGCCTTGTCACGAAATCCATGGATATACCATCCCACTTCCACTCTAGGACATATAAGGGACGAACCAAGCCCACAGGCACCTGTTGCTCCACCTTCACTTGCTGACAATTGAGGCATCATGAAACGAACTCTGCTACAACCTTATTCATACCTAGCCACCAGTGCTATCAGCTGAGGTCCTGGTACATATTCACCACTCGTGGATGTACCACTAGAGGGGAAGTGTAAAACTCCCTCATCACATCCTCCTATAGTGAAACTGGTACCACAGTACGCCCTTTGAAAAGGATGATGTTCTCCCATCCTTCAGAAAATCTATCAGGCCCCAGCCCTATGGATATCTGAGCACGTCATGTCTCACAGTCAACGTCCCCATGCTGCACCTCTATGACTCGCTGAAGGAGTAGAGGAGTGACTATGAGTGACTGTAGAAAGGCTGCTCCATCTCTATCCAAAAAGGATATCTACAATGTGGCTAGTTGCTCTATCGCCTCTCCTAGTAGCTGAATGCCCAATCTTCTGCTGAGAGAATTATCTACAATGTTCCCCTTCCCAAGAGTATAGACTATCTCAAAGTCATAGTCCTAGAGGAAATCAAGCCATCACCGCTGTCTCAGGTTTAGGTCCTTATGAGAGAAGATGTACATGAGAATCTGGTGGTCAGAATAGACTGTAAATCACTCGCCCATCAGATAGTGTCGCCACATCTTCAAGGTGAAGACCACTGATGCTAAATCCAAGTCATGTGCAGCCTAGTTCTTCTCATGCTGTCTCAACTACCATGAAACATACGTGATCACCTCTTGCTCCTACATCAGGACACACCCAAGTCCAGTCCCTAATGCATCGCAGTAAACTACGTACCCTACACCCTCCTCCGGTAGCCTCATGATGGGCGCACTGGTCAATCTCTGCCTCAACTCTTGAAAGATCTGCTGACATATATCTAACCACACGAATGGTTTCCCCTTCTTCGTCAAGGATGAATGTGGTGCTGCAACTCTGGAGAAGTCTGACACAAATCTCCGATAGTAACTGGCCAGACCTAGGAAACTCTGCACCTCCATCACGCTCCTGGGTGGCTCCCAAGCAAGCACTGCCTCGATCTTTGCTGGGTCCACTACAACTCCCGCTTCTGAGATGATATGTCCCAGAAAGTGAAACTCTTGAATCTAGAACTGGCACTTCAAGAGATTACCATAAAGCTGGTGCTCTTGGAGTGTATCCAGTACAACCTGTAAGTGGTAGCTGTGCCTCTCCTCAGTAGTCGAGTAAATTAGTATGTCATCGATGAAGACTACGACAAAGCGATTGAGGTAAGGCTGGAAGATCCTATTCATGAGACTCATGAACCCTACTGGTGCATTGGTTACACTTAAAGGAATAACCAAGAACTCGTAGTAGCCATATCGACACCTGAAGGTCATCTTCTGCACATCCTTGTCTTGAACTCTGAGCTGGTGATAGCCTGACCTGAGGTCTATCATCAAGAACCATCATGATCCCTTGAGATGATCAAAGAGGTGATTAATCCTCGTAAGTGGGTACTTGTTCTTCACAGTCACCCGATTCAGGAAACAATAATCGACGGATAGTCGCAATCTCCCATCCACCTTCTTGGCGAACAAAATCGGAGAAGCCCAGGGTGAAACACTGGGTCGGATGAATCCCTTACCCTGTAAGTCCTCCAGCTGTACCCGAAGCTCACGAAGCTCAGCAGAAGCCATTGGATATGATGGAGTAGATATCGGTGTTTTCCTGGGCTATAGGTCAATGTAGAAGTCTACCTCTCTACGAGGAGGTAGTCCTGGAACGTCATTAGGAAAAACATCCGCATACAAATCCACCACAACAGGAAAACTCATACTCCACACATCAGCCTCTCTGAGGATGAGAATAGCCAATTGATGAGTGATCAGATGCCCTCCCCTCTGTGTAATTCCATCCTACACTGCAAAGGCTCCCTTCTCACTGGTGAAGGTGAACCTGCTCCCGTCTGTGCGGACACACCACACTTTGCGCCTAATACAGTCGATCTGAGCATGAATTGTAGATAACCAGTCCATACCCAAGATGAAGTCGTAAGGCATCGACGCCGCTACAAGAAGATCCCAGCCGAAGCTCTCATCTCCTAGAGTAAGCTCACACTACCGGCACCAGTGTGTAATTGTCGAGTCTGCTCCTGTATGAGTCTCTAGCCTTAAAGATCGAGCCAATGACTTCTTCGGAATCTCCGAGCTCCAAACAAGGGCAGCGACAATAAAAGAATTACTCTCTCCCATGTCTATAAGTACAAAATCAAGGGTGGAGAAGACACAGATAGTATCTTGAATCATCTCAGGTGTGCCGTGGTCGTAGGCCTCATCTACCTAGAGCTGAGCCTACCTTTGTCCACCAGCTTCCTGTGGTCAGGGTGGACCTCCTGGTGGTGGTGGTGGTAGAGCCTCGAAACGTTGTCCACCACCCACTGCTCGACCAGATCCTCTGCCTCTTCTGCCTACTCCCGGTGGACCACCATGGTCGAACCTCTACCTCTACCTGGGAGGTACCTCCACTATCTGCTACTCATCTGCACGGCGGGTCGGGATGTCCCGAGCCATGTGGCCCTACCCGTCGCATGCATAGCACTGTCTGCCCCTCGTATGGCTGGCTCTGTTTCGTGTGCCCTGCACATCCAATCCAGTATCCTGAGGTTGCCCTTCTAATGGCCTGGTCTTATTGGACCTCTGCGACATCTGTCTACTGCCAACTGTAGAAGACTCCACTACGTGTCTCCCTATGGTGGGTCTCTCTCTTGGTGTCCGCTCAGCAAGAAAACTCTCCACTAGAAGGGCTCACTCCAGCACACCCACCTGCGTGGGGATGCTGAGGGGAATCATTGAAGCCCTGATCTCGTGCCTCTGTCCCTGCTTGAATGTTCGGGCCCTGAAGAAAAGGTCTCGTACCATGTTCGTGGAGTAGCGTGAGAGGTCGGTGAACCTCACTGAGTACGAAGCTACTGTCATGCTGCCCTGCCGTAGATGAAGTAACTCCTGGATCTGCACCGTATGAAGGGTGGCGGGAACAAACTCTGAGAGGAAGAGACTCTTGAAGTCTATTTAATGTAAAGTTGTCTCTTCATGCACCTGGAGCACCAGGCTCCACCATCTAAATGCTGCTTCATGCAGGAGACTCGCAGCAAGGATCACCATAAGATCAGCTGGTGTCCCTACTAATATGAAAACCCTGACGACAGCCTCCATCCAGTCCTCAGATGCCTATGGGTCCGTCAATCCATGGAACCTAGGCGTTCCATGCTGCTGGAGCTCGTACAACACAGTCATGTGGCATGCACTCTCTGCTGCTAGGGCTGGTGGTATCGGTGGCTCAACGGGTAGTGGTATCTTTGGTGCCTCCACTGTGATGGGGCCCTGCACCGATGCCTCGTTACTCGGAGGGATAACCTCTCACACGTGACTCAGAACCCTAGCTGGTTGCCTTCGTGGGGCCATCCTGAAAAGAAACAGGTGTTCCACAGTCAAAAAAGTATACCTGGTGAGATGAAACAATGTAATCACAAAGAAAATTTTTCAAAGGAAACACACACGCAAACAGTGTTTTTGTGCACTGAGTCGAAAATCAGAGGCCAGGGTCTTGGTGTATGGATATGTCGGCCGCCGCACCAACACTAGACTCCCTATAGTAAAAACCACAATCAATACTCTTAACACTATTCCTTCACAGTATGATAGATCAGAGTCCAATGTTCTGCGGTAGAACCGATTACTTTGATACCAATTTGTCACGACCTGTCATCCGGGCCCGTACTGTGACTAACCCAAGCCCGCCTTCCATAGGCCAGGGGCTGGAGACTAGCACCAAAGGCATAAATCCCAATAAAAGGGATGGCATTGCCTTTATAACAGTAAACAACACAACAGAGTATGCAACAGATTCAAGCACCAAGTGATACTGAATAAAAAAGTAAGTGCTGAAAGGTAAATGGGCCATAATACAAACCCAACTGAAAGTATAGTACAACTGAAAAACTAGTACAACTGCAGTAAAGTAAAGAAGCAACCTCTGAGTCGTCCTCTGGGAATCCCACCTGAAGGGTGGGTACATATAGTCTCCTCATCACCTCGGTTCTATCGGTCTGCTTCGTGTACGTCTCACCAAGTGGTCCACCTCCGGGTACCGTCCAGCTCTACAAGCCTCAACCACGATCAGTGATTTCCGTTGTCTGCAACCAACACAATGTAGTGCGGGCATATCCCATGTAGGGGTGAGTATAACAACACTTAGTAGGGACCCTAAGACCTGTAAGGTCTCACAATATCCACTAAGGATAAACAAGAAGTAAGATACAAAACACGGTGCATCAACAAACCCTTCTTAGGTATATGCCCATACATATACCTAAGTCTTCAATCCAGTATGACTCCAACTCTCAAGACCAAGCACAACCCAATCCACATAGGAAAGAAGTCAATCACATTGAGGATAATGATTGAAAGTCAAGACTCAACTCACACAGGTATACAACTCACGAAGAGGGGTGGAGATGATTAGATGTAGCCTCTGAATCATCTCCTCTACCGAACCCACGTAGGAGCCTAGTACATAACTTATCACTGCCGAACCCACAGAGGATCCAAGTACAGTAATCCTCGCCACCAAACCCACAGAGGATCAAAGTACAACGGTCATCGCAGCCGAACCCATGAAGGATCCAAGTGCAGTAGTTCTCACTGCCGAACCGACGGAGGATCCAAGTACAGTAGTCATCATCGTCGAACCCATGGAGGATCCCAGTATGGTAGTCGTTGCACTTGCAACTAGCTCTAGGGTTCCCGTACACAGCACGCTCGATTTCGAGAGGGTTTGATCCTCAAGCCAAAAGGTTGATACATAAACTTTCACGAAGTCTAGAGTTGATGTATTTCGAAGTTCCATCTCGTCAAAAGGAACCCAACGCGACAGACGGCGCGTCAATCGGACGCCCGATCTTAGAGTTATTATCATTTTTGCTCCGGGGGCCCGGTTTGAAATACGCTCGTTCCAAACCCGACCATTTTACAAAGTTGTCCAAAACTCACATAGAGTATCACAAAAGGACCGCCACGTCACGAGGGTCCTAGTGCCATAGATGGCGTGTCAATCAGATGTGCGGTCATCAAGTTATTCACCTTTAAGTGAAAACGGGACCGGCCCGTTAAACCCAGTGGGCTGGCGGGTCGGGTCAACCCAGTTTTGGCGAGTCCAACCCGATGAATCGCGCAGCCCGGCCCGGCGCGGCCCGGCCTAGCTCGGTGCGGCGCGGCCCGGCTCGGCGTGGCCCGGAGGGGCTGAGAAGTCCTAGTGGGGCCCGCTTTCCCGAATAGGCAACACCGAGCAGCGCCACCCTCCCAACCAACCGGCCGAAGCCGGTCGGCCTTCCTGGCGTAAGCGGCCCGCTCGGGTGGGTTGTGGTCTTGCTGCGCGACACCATCGGGTGCCGCGGCTCCTTCACCCGGCCGACCGATGAGCCAACCAGTTTTCCGCCGAAGCGGCCTGCAGAGCACGGGCGGCAGTCCTCCGCAGCGCGGCGCCCCTTGTGGCACCGTGGTCTTCATTTGGGCTGGCTGGCTTTAGCCGGACGGTTCTTCTTCGGCCAAGCGGCCCTCGGTTGCGGGCCGCGATTCTTCCGTATGTAGCCGGTGCACGACCACAGCCTTCATTCAATGCTACCTTCCCAAGATGGTCTCCATCGCAAATAAAATATACAACGGAGGGTCATCAGGCCATGTGTGTTCGGCCCGTGCCCTCCGTGTTAGGAGGTATCAATTGGCCATAAACAACCATTCACATTCAATGACGATAAGTGTATAATTTTATCAAAATAAAATTATATAATTCCCCTACCTCGAAATAAGATTCGCGGTAGTAGGGTGATGCAGAAGACGGCATCACAGGGAGATGGCATAAACTCATTGACGTCGGGGAAGAAGGAGACGAGGATGGTGCGTCGTCGGCATTCCTTGCGGATGGCTCCTTCTCTTTTGGCTTGGCCGAAGATTGAAGGATGTGATTTTCATTCTTCGGCGGTTCTTCGTTGGAAGGACGATGTTCTTTGTTGAAGATAGGATCCCTTTCAATCTCTCAAGAGCTCTCCCAAAATATTTTCCAAGAAAATATTAAAATAATACCTTCCCCAATTTTAAAATATTTTCCAACCAATTCTAAATAATTCAAAAAGAATTATTTACACCCATGTTAATTCAATTACATTCACTATTTGGGTTGGCACAAATTATGAGAGGAGGTGGCCTTATAAATGATTGGTAGGTGGAGAGGTTACACCTTAATGAAGGGAGGAGTTAAAGGGGGGTTATGGGAAGATTAAAAGGATAGGATCGTGTGGGCCCCACCTCACAAATATCCTCTCATGGGAGGTTATGTGGGTGTGGGCCCCACCTCTAACTCCCTTTGGGAGGAAATAACCAACTTCCACATATAAAATTGTGTTCCACAAATTTTATTTATTTTATTGTAAATCCCCAAATATTAACTCTCAACCCGCATAAAACGCAACTATGGTAAAGGTCCCCTTAAGCGAATACCGGTGCTCTGAGTTCATCGGTGTCCTCAGATTTCAATTCCGAGCACCGGTTCAAAAGATAGAAAAACCCGGACGTACGTTTACTGAACATACCCAAATGTTTTTCAGAATTTGATTCCTGGCACACCAGGCCTCGGAATCAGGTGCCGTTAGAAACCACAGACTTGTAAAAATTCCAAAGTATTTAAGAAAAAATTTTCCTTGAAATTCCCGGGTCATTACAATGAACATGGAAACATCACCACCCATATTACAAAAACAACTTTCCTCTTATTAAGATCTATAAAAAACACATGGAATATGACTCATCCAGAACAAGGATGAAATATTTTGATGATATGTGTTACATGAAGAACACTCCCGATGATTTATGTTTATCCATCAATATTTACTAGACCTAGCATGATTTATACAATTAAAAATGTCTTTTGACTAGTGTAATCAACACCAAGGGAAACATATGTGTATCCACTATAAGTTTCAATACTTAGACTAATGTAGGAAAATTAAAGGATTGTGATACTCAAGAATTCAATAAGAGATTAATTAGGTTATAAGAAAAGATGATGCTATTTTAAACAAAATATGGTCTTCCTAAAACTAGAAACACCATAGAATTAAATTAATCACACCTTTCCCCCATACCTTTTTATCCTTGATTACATCCACCATTGTGACCATACAAAACTATTTTAACCTATAGATGAATAATATCTTGGGGATATTATTTGTCTACTGTTTAACCCTTATTCTACTCAAAATCATGTTAAACCTATTGGAAAGAAGGAATTAGAGGCAATGGATTGTAATGTAACATGTAACACTAACCATTTACTCAAATATGGACAGAAAGAATAGTCATAAGATTGGAAATTTCAATGTCATTGGCCTCTATAAATTTATTAAATCAAACCTGACCTTTTAGTAAAGGGTTTTGAACATCCATATTTGGATAAATAAAAGAATAAAGATGAGACTGAATCATCGTTACCAAAAACCATGTATTCTACGATAATCAAGAACCTTTATCTGTAATTCTGCCCCTCATGATGTTATGATGACTTCCATTATGAGATGGATGACTCTATGGAAATGTATTCATTATCATCCATCCTTAACTAACACACAATGATAATTAAATATTTTAAATGTGTTTTCCTAGTTCTAAATCACTATATGAAATGACTCCTAATTTTTTCCCAGGATGTATCCTTTGAAAAAATATCAGGTTGATAACGGATAAGATTAATGGACATGAATCCAAACTCTCATAAACTCAAAATACCATCTATAAGGGTCATAAAATATAGAATTTATGTTTACTTTATCATCAAGGATAGAAACATAGTAATGAATTAACTTTACAATATCTCCAATTAAACTACAGACTCCTCATGATTTTCAAAACACAAAATCCACTACTAATATAGAGCACTAATTAAAAAACTAATGGACAATAGAATATATTGATTCTTCTTTGCATGAGTCACAATGAAGGAATCCTCAGGATCCTTTAACCTCCACATTATCATGATTGGAGACAATTCACTCATACTTTGGAAGTCTTTAATGATAAAACTCACACATTTCCTCCCACTAATAATCAACATACTTGGGATTAACCCACCTATGTAATGGTCTTTAAATTTTATTTGATTTTTATTTTAATAAAATCATTATAATTTAAATATTATTATGAACAATTATGATGAATATAAAACACCCAAGCCTCTATCCTATAATTAGTATAGTCACCCTTTAGTACATTTAATATGATTATGCTCCTTGTATCAAATCATAGGGGACCTGTCTACATATTAGTTTATCTCCCTTACTTGTATCACTTTCTATGATCAAATGATATAGTTACCCTATAAAAGAAATGACATCCTAAACATTTCATAACTCCAATTAATATCATAACTCTCAATTTTTTTTTGATGAAACTCAGTCAAGTCATATACCAATAAGAATCTATATTAGGTTCGTGGTGAAGCTATGTGTGACCCCTAAATGTCACCTCCCACATGACAAAAATTGGAAAAAATCACTAGGGGTATAAATCATAGATAATTTCAGGTATTAATATCATAATCTAAGGAAATAATGTGATTAAACCATCAATCAATTGTTTTGAGAATAAATAAGAGGGCCAAAATTCTATTCATAATATAAAATGCATGTAATGTTATACAGAATCATGTTGTCCCTAAAGTGATTCCAAAAGGAATGGATATTATGAAAGTGATCCAAATTTGAAACATGATCTATAGATGATAGACATATACATTACATTCATCAACATAAACCTTTTAACCTATAAAGAGTTATATAGATGATTGAGTTAAGCATGCAATTATAAAATGTAGGTTCTTCCCCATACGCTCTTATGAAAATGTGGAAGAGGTATAATGAAGTCTTAGTGAATAAACAGTGAAACCAACACATTACATATATAGAGGTCAAATAATACCCAACATCACTATATTTTTTTCAATAAATCTCTATACAGGTATAGTGATTTAATAATAAAAAATATAGAAAATGGTACTATATACTTACTTCCCCACTGTTCTAACTGACCTCATGTCCCAATGGAATACATCTTAGAAATCACATCCCTTCTATATCCACATCAGCATAGAAATCATTCCACATCATGGAAATAGCCAAAAATACCACCATATACCACATTTAAGTACCATATATCCATATATAAAAACTGTATACCACCAAATATACTAATCACTACTACTTCACCACATAATTACAAAATCTTCCCATCCACATTCCACATACCATAATTGAATTTCATCATAGAATATCCACACAATGTCTATAAGGGAGAGGGGGAGAAGTATTTAACCACCAAAATCACCCAATTTATATATATTTATGGTGCACCTAAAACCCCATATAGGAATTTTTCATGTAACATGAATTGGGTGATAATATATAAGAAATAATAAAACTAACAAGGAAATAATAGATACACACAGAAGCCCAAATTTGGTTCAACATACCCAAAAATACACCCAAAAAACACAATCCCCATCATCTCTACCATAACTACCATAGTCGCTGTCACCTCTAACCACACAAAAAAACACCACTGTAACCAGACAACACTATCACCTCATAAAAATGCAACTTCATAAAATTTCATATTTCATTATATTAATTAAATACCAACCGAATAATGTTAATTACTCTCATAATGTTTTTTTCACCAAAATTTATATTGAAAACAACCTATTTCACATTTATTCACTAAATTCTCACATACTTCATTCTACCACATCAATATATTAATTTACAGTATTGAATTCACTCATGAAACCCCATTAATCTTTTATTAAGTCAATTAAATCATTTATTCATCATATATATGTATATATAGTCATCTAAAACATACCGAAACTATTAACAGACCATGAAAACAACCCCTAATATCACCTTTACCACATCCGTAGAAATAGCCATACTATGCCACATAAATAAAATTCAACAAAATGTATTCTATTTTACCATAATAAGAAACAACTGAAAAAGACTCCCTTTCCAAAAAAAAACATAGCCAAGAACATCAATAAACATATATAAATACAATTACACAATTAATCTTAATTAAAATAAAACTACCTCAAATAGTCATTATTCATCATTCATTAATAAATTTCATAAAACATATTAAATAAAAAATCATATTTTTTACTGTATCATTTTATTACCATATTTATGTCATTTAAAAAATTTAAACATGTTTATAAATAATAGATAAAAAATAAAAATAGCATGATAAGACAAAAAATCTAGTATGAAATTGATAACGGTTACTTGAAAATCATGTAAATCGGGAATTTCCCTTCTTTCCTTTCATCATGTAGTCTAGTTAATTTTCATTTTTAAGAAAATTACAACCATTAACCCTAACACCACAGAGTCATGATGGTTCCACATTAGTAAAAAAGAAAAATTGATAACATCTAAATCCCCTACCTCTAATTATTACTTCAACAATATCAACACCTATAGTTGAAGTAGTTGATGGTGAAGAACCACCAAAATCATTAGAATCATCCTCAAAACCTAAAATAATTATATCCTCTGCAAAATATTGACCAACTATCAAAAAAATAAGGTATTAACTTCTACTATACCATCCTTGATAATGATTAATAAGACAATAAAAGTTACAAAGAATCACCAAGAATAAAAAATAACTTTATTTGACAAGACATCAACCCCAAGATGATAGGGGAATAATCGATCTCCATGGAAATCCATGATTATTAAAAAAAATATAACATCTATAGGGATTAATTAAATTATAACAATTTAGTTATTTTTTAGAAATTAATTAGATTTAAAATTTAAAATTAGACTAAAAAATCATGGGTTAATGTCTCTTATTACAACACAATAACGGTCATGTAAATGAATATTTGAAAAACTTTGTGCAATATTAATATGGATCCTAATTCAATAATTGTTAAATTTCTATTAAACCAGAGTATATTACGATATAATGGATTTTTTCAGGATGTAATGACTATAACCCTGGTCTTTATAGTGAAAAAAATATTTTCTGTTCATAAAATCCAATAACCTCTATCAAAATCATAATGAAATGATACTCATAAAGGGGAAATAGTAAAACATGAAAAAACACTAAAAATTATAACAAATGGATTATATAACAAAACAACCCCTCACACCACAACCACACAAACCATGGTGTAATTATTAATATATAATAATTAAATATAATTTTTATTCCCTATCTCTACTAGACAATAAAATATGAAAAAATGGTAGAGTTTTTTGACATTATTTCATTAATTGTATAATTCTATGATATAAAATTATTTCCCCCACTAGAAAACACTAGACTAAATTATAATGCCAAAATCACCTCAAAATCCTAATGTGGATGAACATGAAAATATTGTCCCCAATAATGAATATCGAGTTAGATGCACCCAAAATATCCCCAATGTTGCGTCAAATTTTATAAACAAATGGGGATATTAAAATTTCCAAATAAACTAAAATTCCAATAATAAGGTGATATAAAATAAAAAAAATCATGGAAAATTCCTATTTTAATTATATTACATCAAGACCAATATATTTTATAAGTCATTACATCATTTTCATATCTTTGTTTATCATATTTTTTGTATCACATATTAATCTATCTTCACACGATGATGTAGTATTCTACAAAACATAATATAGTGTCATAAATTATTTCTTTATTCAACCACCATAAATTATATTGTATTCATGTTTCTTATATATTGTCCTTATAAAATTAAATAATTCATGAAAAACTATTATACCATAGACTAATGGCCCTTATAGTTTTACTATTATAATTATAACATCACTATTCACCATGAACAAGACTTACAAAATATTTTATCTAAATTTTAGTTATTTTTCTATTATAAAATAACCATGTTAAAATATATATTAAAAATACCCAACAAATAGAAATTTAAAAACATTAAATTATAAAAAAATAATCCTTTGGAAAAATCATTTAGAAATTTGAGATATTAAACAAATATAGCTATGTTGTGTAGTAAATATTCATCACTTGAAGAGGATATATATTATGTTTGAATATCAGTTTTTAGGGAATTACAAAAATAGAGGCCTTTACTCCAAAATTTTACACTAGGTGATCTCCAAAAAGAGGATATTAGAACAAGAAATCCATCAGTAAGAATTTTATTTATTATTTGGTTCATTATAAATTCATATATGCAAGCATCTATGCTTGTCCTTAAACATATGATCATTTTTAATATATGTCATAAATTAAAAATATTGAATCCTAAAGTAATATATTTTGTACATGATTAATGAAATCTGTCTTTTTATGGGCACATCACGAGTTTAATAACTCTAGGGGTTCATGTGTCCATTTATTTTAACTTAATTTGTGTTTATTAAAATATAATAATTTTTTGGGTTAAGTATATAGTTTTTTGAGAAATAAATGATAAATTGAGTTATTAAGGGGTAGTTTTTTATAGAATTATTTAAAAGGAACCACCATGTACTTGGAAGAAGAGTACAAATTACCTATTAGTTGAGGAACAATAGTAGTAAGTTGTCACATGATTACCATGTACCTATTTGATTGACATATTGTATGTAATAACCATAAAGTAGAGCGTAGTTTTATAATGGTTTCAAAATATAATATGTGGCCTAAATTTTATTGAGGGGAATTTCTGGGATTTTTTATGATGGGGATTAGAAATTTAATCTAGATTTTATTTTCTAAAAGGTTTTAAATTGTGAATAATTGTCTTTAAACTCTGTATTTTACTTCATGGATACATGTGTTGTGTATTTCAATGATTTATATTGAATTTTAGATCCATTACCTTAATTTTAAATATTAATTTATTTTCTAAATTTTTCATATCATTTTATTGAATTTCATAATGATTATATTACTCTACTTATTTAATTCATCCTTTTTAATATAATTTTATTTAATTACTTACTTACATGTGATTAAGGAGGAATAATAAAATCATTATTAGTTGGGATTGAAATTTAAATAAGATATGGTTGAAACCTCTCATTTAATCATGTTGAATTGGATTATTATTCTGTGATTTATGAATTTTTATTATTATATTAAAAATATAATAATTAAATGTGTTAAAAAGGAATTCACTCCAATAAAGTGTAGAATTAGATGAATTGTTTTGGAATAAATGAAATTTTCTTATCATATACTTCTAGAAATGTATTACAAAAACTAATTAAGGTGGAATATTTATAATTTAGTGTTCTATTATTTAATTGAAGATGTAACTTATATAAATAATATTTATAATGTTATTTTTCCTACTTGAAATTAAAGAATTATAATTCAATTATTTTTTAATGAGATGTTTTAAATTTTCAAATTAATATTCATATCATCTAAAATTATGTGATTTATTTAGAAAACAATAAAGTGTTATTACATGTTATGACTAATTGTATACTGGAAAGTAAATTTTCTCTTGAGAATGTGTTCTTTTTTATATAAAGTATTTGATTGAGCAGAATAAATCAATACATGGTTGTTAATTAAATAATGGATGATTTATTATATATATGGTAAATTTTGATATTATTTTTTATAAAAAGTATACTTTAAACAATTTAATAATTTTTATTTTGTATTTTAATTCTAATTGTGTGTGAATGAAGATTTCAGAATAATTTTTGAGTTCAAATGATAGTTTGGATAATTTTATTATAGTGTAATTTTTTATAATGGAATATAAATGTTTTAGTTGATAAATAAATGAAATATTTTTTATTTTGGGAGAATATAGGCGGTATTAAATGAAGTTATTATTTTTTATTTCTTTACAAAATGAAAATATGATTTGATGGGTTTAAATGAGATATTAAATGGGAACTTTCTAGTTAAACTTATTGGTTCAATACTGAAATAAGTTTTTTTGAAAATTGATCATTTTTATATGAAATACAAAAATGATTAAATTATTTTTAATAAACTTAAAAAATAATTATAAGGAAGTTATATGATAAAAATAATCAATTATTCATGGTTATAGAAATTTTTTGGGTTAATTTTCAGAAGAAATATTCCAATAGCTTATTGGATGATTTAAAATAATTTTGATGAGTAATTATATAGTGGTTGTTATGTGGAATTTCAAATTATAATTATGGTGTTTTTATACACCCATTTTTTTTGTTAATTAAATGGGGTTTCCTAACATGATCGAAATCCTAGGGTTACAAAATTATGTGATATGGTAAAATGAGATCCAAAAATATGGATATGCACTGTGTTAAACCAAAATATATTTTATATACTATATGATTTTACAAGTATACCTTATGAGTCATATTATTGGCATGGACATATTATATGTTTATGGTTAGTGGGGATAATTTATATACCATGTGTTTTTTATTAATAATTTATATTTCATGTTTCTCTATATAAAAGATCATAAAAAACATTTAGAGAAATTAGCTTCTCTAGGAAAAGAAATTAGAATCTTATCAGGGTGGATTGGTTTGCACTTGGTATCCCATGATGTATATTATATTTGTAATGATAAATTATTTTATAGTATTAGAAACTAATATAAGATCATATTAAACTCTATGCTATTTTTGGGTTCACCATGGTTTATAATAATATTATTTATGAAACCATGTATGTATATACATCATGTGTGTACAAAAACGATCTCAATGATTCATGGAAAAAAGTACCTTATAGATGGGATTTTATGTCCAGAGACATTATTAAGTTGACGTTATTATATATTTGAATATTTTTAGAGGATTAATTTATTATTAAATTCAATACATCTCAATTATAATTTTTTACTACCCTTATTCATGGTTTACAATATTATTTTGATCAGATATATATTTCCAATGGGGAAATAATAGGATAATGGTTTGAGATTATTGGGGATTTTATTACATATCTCATCATATAATAATTAATTGTAATAATTAATTTTTTGTTATGTAATGATCAATTTAAAGGGAAAACACCACCTAAGAAATTCATTTGAACCCTCTATGATTTTCACAGACCCATGGTAATAAAGAAGTTCACTTGAGGCCATGTGGCAATTTTCCTTGGTTGAAAAATCATTCCAAGGATAGGAATTACAAAATGGTAGTATAACTGGTTTATTTTTTTTAGATTTTGATAATCTAGAAAAATTATAGAATGGTGTTAAAGGTAAATACATGGAATGAATACTATGTACGTGTGTGTGACTTTTCATCCCCACTATAGTAAAAGTACACACCACCTGGGAATTATGAGATTGAATAGATTAATATATAAATGTGATTTTGGTGTGTTTTTTCACCTATATTGGGTGTGAATTATATGGTTTTCATGTATTATTTTAGTTCCTAAATATTGATATATGATTGTGCATATGAATACTGTTGATTGGCGATGGATTTTACAAGTTGATTTGGTTTAAATTACTTAATTATTAAAAAACAATTTCTCTTTTTCAAAAATAGTGTATTGAAAATAAAAGTACTATTTATAGTTGATAGATTAAATTAAATGATGTTATATTATTAAAAAAATGTCTATAAATAATGGAAATGGTGAATTTTTGTTTATTTTATAACAAATTGTGATGTATGGATTCTAATGGGTGGTCTAATTTTGTAAATCTATGGCACCGATAATACATTTCAATGTGACTCAAGGAAAATAGGTGCAATATGATCAATGTCATAAGGGATATTTGGAAAAATAATTTTATAATTCTACTCCCATAAAAGTTCATAAGGCTCTAATCATGGAAGAGATTATTGATTATTTTCTTATTTTTGTTTATAAAATGGAGTTTAGTCCTCCTCAATAAGAGATGTCATTGGATGGGGTTATTTATTTATTTTGGGAGAAAATTTTCACACCCCAATCCATGATATTATTTTACTTTTAATTATTTTTCTACCTTTAAATATTTTTTCTGGGGTATGGGGTGATTCCTGGACAAAGTCTCTGAGATTGTGATAAAATGTGTGTGTATTGGGATCAACATTGTTGGACACATAGGTGGAGCGCGACGTCGCATGACTTTTCCCAGGAAACCAAATGGCCTTTTCATCTTTGAAAAATTAAAATGAATAAATAAACATTAATTTATGATGTCATTTTAGTTTTTTACGGATATTAAGAATTTTAATATTTTTATTTTAGATCAAAATTAAAATTGATATTTTTATTATTATTAAAATAGAATAAATACTTTTACTATTTTTATTTTTATCATTATACATTAGTATTATTATGAATTACTATTACTATTATTATTATTAAAATTATTTTATTTTCAATCAATTTTTAATTAGTTTTATTTTAGGGTGTTTTTATAAGAGAAAAAAACCCTAATTGCCCTACCTCCCTCCCTTATTCACACAGCAAGGACCCGACCCCCTTTCCCCCTTGTGGAAATTGAGCAAGATAAGCCCCCAGCCCTGCCTCCATCGACCAAGCCACCACAGGACTCCCCTTAACCTTTCCTATCAGCAACCAGCAGCCCGGACACCCCTTGGACCTCAGTTATCTCCCGGCACAGCAACCAGCTTTCCTCCTCTGTTCACAGCAGCGCCGCCGGTGCGAACTCCCTTCTAGCGCACCCATACGCGACTTCTGGTGCAACCCTACATTCCCATCTCTACCCCCAGTCATGCCTCATCCCGGCTTCTCCCTCCTCTGGTCTATTATCCACCGGTATCATAGCTCTTGGATGACCTACTCCCAGCCACAAACCTCCCCCTTGCTCCGGGAACAGCCAGATGCCACCCTCTCCCAACCATCATGCTCGACCTTCGGTCGAGACCCACCTCTTACCTGGTGTGTACACAACCCCATCTAGTGCCTCTTCAGCTTTATTCTCCAGCCCAAACTTCGCCCGACCATCCCTCGGACCCCCTACTTTTTGAATTTTTTTTTTCTGATAGGCCAATCGCCTCCCCGACCTCCCGAACACCTCCCCGTTGTGTGCCGATCTGTCAAATGTCCTCCTTGTTTAGCGACACAACACCTCTCCCCCGACCAACCTCATGTTTCCCTTTCACAGCCTCGACCAACCCCTCCTTGCAATGTACACAACTCCCATATGATGGGTAAACCATTGTTCACCCATTTATTTCATACTCCATTTTATATTTCCATTTGATTCATATTTTTTACCATGATTTGATTAGAATTTTTGGTTAATTAATTGTTATTTGGGGTATGTTTGAGATATTAATACCTTCAAGGGGAATTTCCTGGTGTCCGTTGTCATTTCTCCTTGGTTCTGAGGTTACGTTGACATCACACTTTGATCTCGATGTAGGAATTCCCATGATCTTGACATTTTTAATTTTAGAAACTCTAATTATATGTTTTTAGCACTTCATATATATGTTAAATATTTTGGTGCAACCTTCTAGTTAGTTACTTGGTATGCTGTCGACATTTGATGTCTTGTTTGATATAGTCTTATTATTTTGCAGCTAATTTTAAAGTAGTATTTTTTTGAAACATTTGGTGGGTTTTGATGTATAACATTCTTCTACCTCTTTTAAATGTTTTATAAATTTCTCAAACAATTATTAAATTATTTTGGTAGTTCTAATTATAAAAGAGAGTGTTTTTGGAGTGCATATTATTTTAAAAATTGATTTTTACATGTGGTATGTTTTGTCTAGTTGTGGAAACTGTATGTTTTACGCAGAGGGTCTGCAAAATTAAAACATTGTTTAAAAATTTAAATAAAAATTAATGCATGAAATTGGTGTCTATTCATTATTTTGTATTAAATTGGAATTTTTTGGTGAATATTTCATGCCTCATGTCTTTTTCATATATATTAAAATGCATGTTGGCATTTTAGGAGTAAAGTGTAATGTAAAATATTTTTTTTGGGTTTAAAAATGTGTCAGCAGCATGTAGAATAATGTTTTCAATTCTTTCTATGGATTCCCAAGTTGTTTGGGTTTTATAGAAATGTGTGTTGTGTTTTAGCATGTTTTGAAATTTAATTAAAAATAGATGGGTGTTGAGTGTGTAATTTAACTATATTAAAAATAGTTTTATCAATGATTGGATGTGATAAATGATGTTTTTAAACCTCCTTTGGAAATGTGGAAATTGTACCTTTGATAAAAGCCGGTTTTTTAAATAGTGTTTAGGGGCTTGTTTGGCCACATTGAAATAAATGATGTAAATTTTTTGTCATAAAACCCCAATAGTTGTTCCTCGTGCCTCGTTGACCTGGGATGATTGGGATGTCCTCAGTATGGAATCCTTAGGTTCCATTATTAGGTTCCCTCAGTTGGGAATCCTTGGTACCTCTTGACTTTAAGGCATGATAGTCTTACTTAGGGAGACTCAGGGTGAGTCTTGCTGTGAACTATTTTTATAAATATAGGTTGTGATTTGATGCTCGGAAGCATCTTTTTACTCCCCTATTTTTATACTTGTAACATACAAACCTGGAATATTGAGAGAATTTTATGAGATGAGTACTACACTGGTAGGTTATGGTAATGAACAGTGGACCATAGTAGGTGGTTATGTTTGGGTTTATTTCTATCGGATTTTTTGTCATCCTTCCTCAGAAAGGATGGTCGAGTAGTTTGGAGCATTAGATTTCATCATGTGTAGTATGATACAGTATATGGGGTCACATGTATTAGTATCATCTGGATTATTCTCGATCTCTCAGGTTTTCCTATGGCTAGTGATTTTTAGCTATTGAACTATGGATGAGATATTTGAATTACCATCCAAACATTTTTTTCCATTTTCAAAAGCCGGTTTATGGGTTCCCGGTACCCTGCTACATGAGTCCAAAACACCACAAAAACCAAAAAATACAAACACCAAAAACACTAACCATGCGTAAGAAACCACAAAACAGGGCACAAGGACATCATAGAAGATGAACAAAAACACCCTGGATTACCTTGAGCGTCCTCCGGCGCGACCATCGACAACGACCCAAATCCTCCCATTGGAAAATTCTAGAGGAATTCACCCAACCTTCAAGCGATGGAATGGACCCCAAGGATCCATCCTCGAGGGTGTCAAGAAAATCCAGAATGAGGATGACCATCTACTGATACCATTAGCACCCTGACCGCAGACAAACCAAAATAAAACCCACCAACAACTTTAAGGAAAAAGTGAGAGGCAAACCAAATCAGTCTGGGGGCGATGCCTCATAAGAAAAGGAAAAGTTACCAAAACATAGCCTTATACTATTATTTATTTCCTCCCTGTAAAGATTCCAATTCATTAGCCATACCTTAGCATCAGGTTCTTCCCCAATAATATCTTCAAAATGGTCCGCCATTTTATCCAATGTATAGATATATTATTATTTGCTAATTTTCCGATCATTGAAGCCTCTCATTAGGATCATATCCTGTTTTCAATCCACTTAGCCTGCTCATTGTTGACCTCCACTCTTACTACTCTTCCCATCATATCAGCCTCTTCCTGTGGGATGTCAACATATAGAAATTATTCTACTGTGTCCTCCTCAGAGCAAAGGATAGGTTCCTTTATGTTCATGAGAAATACTTTTCTAATAAAGATTCACATTTCATTGTTGTTCTCCTTGATTAAAACCTGAGAATCCTCCTCCACCGCGTTGTGAAATACCACCAGCAACTTCTTCGAGGAGCGGTTCTCTAAAGGTGGGGGAGCGAGGAATAATCCTTCTTCCCCTTCTTCTTTTTAAAACTGATGTTGTTCTTTGGGATTCGTATCACTTCATCTGAGTAGTCCAGTTCATCCAGATTGGATTCCTCTATGCCAACCTCATCTTCCTCACCTGGTGTAATGTGTTCCAAAATCACATTCTCCTATGATAAACCATCAAATCTGTTACATAGGGGGATAGATGTCCGAGTCAAGCCCGGACCCCTACTCTCATCCACCAGTTGCAGCTCCCTTCCAGGTGTAGAACCACTGCTTCGACCAGCTGCCTCAGCCTAGTTGCCCTGTAAGAGTCCGCGCCCCATGAACTGGGGATGTCTATTCATTTCCTCTAATGTCACCTCACGGTTTGCACAAGAGGCTTGCTCTGCAGACCTTCCCTCATTGAGACCTGGTTGAGAATCCCCTGCAGGTCTACCCTGTCCAGACCTGCTCAAGATGACTGGGGATCGGGTTGGAGAGTCCGCACCCCTGGAATATTATCCTGGCCCAATCCCCCTGCTTCCCCAATACTGGTCTAGAACGTAACCTCCATGACAGTCCCCTCCAACTGAGAAGGGTCACTACCCAGTGCAAGTGTCACTGCCTGTGCCTTCTCCTTGTCATCCAGTATCTGGACCGTGGCAGTGTTACTCCCAAGTCCCTGAGAAACTCCTGCCTCATGGTTAAGTGATTCTACCACCCTCACTCTATCAATTTGGAGAAAAGGGGGGATGGCGAGATCCGATTTCAGCTTACTAAAAATCGATGCCTCTGTTGGCAAGCCCGGGGCCATCAACGTCTTATGCAGAGGTGAGTGTGATCGCGATTTCATCCCAGACTCTTCCATATAAGCAACTCCATGAGGTCCTGTACCGGCCGAAGCCAGAGCCATAATCTCTGCTTCCTCATGCACCCCTAGTTCCTTGCCCCTGCCCTTGTTCCTCCTCACACCAGACCATGATCTCTTGTGACAGCGCTCCGGCGGATGACCCAATCGCTTGCATTCTGGACAGAAGTTCATCTAGGTTTCGTAGACGACCCGTTGCTTGTATCTGTATTCCTCACCCACCGTAATCCACACATAATCAAACGGTTCTCTTGACACATCCATTTCAATACATGCACGGGGGTTAATAGGGTGACAAACCACATCAGTTCTACCATACGAACACTAATACCTACCTAACATATTTCCCAGCATGCGTATCACAGCATGATTTTGAATGTTAAGGGGGAGGTTAGGAAAACTAACCCATGTCGCCATAGATGGAGGATCCTGCTTCATATGAAGATCAAAATACCACCGAAGAAGCATGTATATGAGACCATTGACACTGCGAGGAGCGCCTGCCCAGGCCTTGATGAGGTCTGCTTCCGATGCAAAGTGTATCATAATTTGACGGCTATTGAGAAGGCCCACCGTCGCCCTATCCTCCAAGTCCCAAGCGCCGAAGATGAATATGTCAAACGCATCCACTAAGGGCCGTCACTGGTGAAATCTCACAACTACGGTATGCTTCAAAAGATTAGACGATTCTGAGAACTCCGTAGTCGAAATATGAAGGTTAGGGAATCCTTCAAGCAAGTCCGGGACTTTCGGTCTGAGTGCGATTTGAGGGAAACGGGGAAGAAAATCCGGATTTGAAAAAGGAATAAAAGATGAGACCACTCTGTTGAAGGATGCCGATGGTCCAACCCCAAACAGTGGGGGGGGGGGACCGACATAGTGGCTGGCGTCGTCACGAGGAAGAACTAGGGTTCTTCGGGCGCAGCGGCTGGTGTCCACCTAATCCCTACTATTGTTAAAAACAAAACCGGATGAGATATTTGAATTCCTATTTACATTTCCCTTGCTATATCTACCTTGGTACCCTTGTGTGGTGTTTTTCATGAAAAGTGACATTTTGGTTTTCCTAACTCAGGTGATTATTTTTTCAAAAGAAAATGTGATTCAAACAATATTGTTATGGTTTTTCAAATGACTAAGGGAAATTGTTTGTACATTTTTTTCAAGTAAAATTTTTAGAAATTCATAATTTAATATATTTTAGTTCAAACATATAATTGATGTTTCTTATTTTTAAATTTTGTACATTGGGAATAGATATTGGGCTAGCCTACTGAGTTTTAATACTCATTCCAATAGTTCAATTTTATTTTTAGTGTTTGTGCAGGCTCCAGATTGGGTGTTCTCACCTTGGGTGACACATGATCATTGAGTTAGAGAGTGACCCATAGGGTCACACAGAGTTAGTTCGGACGTCGAGTTTGGTTAGTTTTATCTTCTTCAGCTCTTGTGTAGTTGTTTTTCTGGTTTATTAATTTATCATTTCTATTTATTATTTACTCTATTTTTATTTATTTGTACTGGGAAAAATCTTTCTCACCATCTCTGTCGTTTCCTTAGTGCTTGTCGCCAGCTCGGGAGGATAGGTAAATCCTCTCAGGCCTTGCTGCAGATTGGCTTGGGCTACAGGTCTAGGGTCAACCAGGGTTGGATCATGAAAAAATTGTATTGGAGTAGGTTGTCTCATTGTAGACCTCTCTTTTAAGTGCTCTCTTTGTTATTTGGGATGACAAGGTAGATGGAGTAGGATTGTCAAGACTCGAGGGGTTGGTGTAGGAAGAGTGACATGAACTCTTGATCATTCTGATCCTAGGGTTTCCATGGGATTTTTTGTTTAATTAGTTTTTTTTGGGTTTTTATGGAATGTTTTGTTATTGGGATATGACAAAGGGAGTAGAAATAATAGTACTCTTGAGCCGAAATGGCCTGGAAAGCCATGTGGATCTAGGTGCATGGTCCTAAAAGGCTCTCTTTGTCAGTTACATGTTAGGTATATGACCACCAACCATAGGGTCAAGTCACCCACTGACACTAGTTCCCTATTTGTGATGTTTTGGTTCTCCTCTGACTTACGAAAGTAGTTTGAATCAAAAAATTTGATTTGAAAAATGGTGTTTTGAAAGGACATGTTTAATTTGGGTATTTCTTTAAAGGAAATGGGATGAATGATTTGTTTTTCTAAAATTAAGTTGTTTTGTTTTAGCCTTGGTATTCCTAGGGGTTGTCACATGAATAATGGTATGTGGGAATATGAACGGATGTTTGGTATGGTGGATGGATTCCTGGGGTGGCACAAATACATGCATGTGGGTGAAACTCCAAAGAATACCAATGCTAAGGGTTTAACCAACCTAGCTTGTTCTAAATTAAATATGTTTTCAAAAAGAGATGTTTTCATGTTATGTTACATTATTTTCTTGTTTTTTGAGATTTTGAACTATGTAGTGTTTTATTTTGAGGATTTTTATTTATTGAGTTGGATTTGATTATATTCTTGAATTTTCTTGTCCAACAGTTTCCCCCTTGAAGCTTCTATGGGTGATCATAGTGTAGTTGATCAACCTAACAATATTTTGCTTCAGTTTTGGAGGCTAGATCCTCCTCTCTTTTATGGTCAAGAAGACCCTTCCATAGAGGAGGAGTGAATGTAAGGGATTCAAAGGGTCTTTAACCTTGTCAAGTTTCTTGAGTCATTGAAGGTCATGTTTGAAACCTTCATGATTGAAGGTTCTCCATGGATGTGGTTGAATTCAATGTCTCGGAACAAGCCCCATCAAGATCTTACTAGGATTTTTTAAGTCATTTTTCATTCTTCAGTATTTCTTTGAAGAAGATAGGGTGAGAAATAGGATTGAGATGTTTTATTTGAAGTAGGGTGACAAATACATGATGGAATATTTCCTGATCTTTGTGGATCTAGTCCCTTATTATTCAGGGTATTCCACGGATGACTCTATGAAGTATCGGCCTTTCGTGGTGGGTCTCTACCCAGAACGATAGTCGAAGGTGTCAGATTCCAATCTAACTTCTTATATATATGTGGCGTGACAAGATTTTCTTGTCGAAGTCGTGATGGTAGGAGTGCTAGAAGTAGTCCTCGCTCCTTTAATCCCTATGATCAGTGGTGAAGATTCTGGAAAGAAGATGACGAAGCGATTGAAAGTGGATGGATTAAGGTGTGGAATCAAAAGGACATGTGATTTTTCATCAACATCATCGGAGTGATAGATCATCGTGTGTTATCAGTGTGTAAATCAAGTTCACAAAAAGTAATCAGGTTCAAATTCTATGAAGCCCTGCCAGGCATAGGGAAGCCGAGGTCACTTGACGCGATTCTGTCAGGGTGTTTCTTGAAAGCGTCTTGGGGAAACTTCTTGGAAGTGATGTTATATAGGATTTTCGTTTAATGTTTACTGTGAATGTATCCATTAATTGTAAGGGATATTTTTTTTTGGTATTTGTGTTGACGGTGCTTTGGGTTTTGAAATATATGGGAATGTCATGGGCCTTTTGATGAACTCCGGTTTTCAATGCTAGTGTAGCTTTCATTTCAAAATCTTGTTCTTCATTTTGTCAAAACAAAAGATGTATTTTTCATATTGGGATTATTAGAACATGAATGTGAGGTAAGAGATGCTTAATCCATCAGTGCTCAATCCATAAGACCTTGGATTGAATCCAACGCGTAGTCAGAAACACTTGGGGGAATTTATAAGATGTTTGGTTATGGTTGTGTCTCTATTGTTGTGGTGAGTCATGAATAGATTTTCATTGTATTTTAATTGATCGAATCCTTGGTCCCTCCCTCCCCGGCCATGGGGTTAGGTTTTTGGTTCACATGGAGTTTTTGGTTCAGCACTTATCCCTTTTAGACATGAGTGAGTGGTTTAGGTTCTCTTGTTGTGTTTATTTTAGCCTGAGTAAGGCCCGGTGCAGGTCTAAGTTGAATTTCTGTTTTTCCATGTATAGGTTTGTTATTTATGGTGGGGAGACCCAAAATGAGTCTCATTTGGTTTTCTTTCAAATTGTTATTGGATGATAGTTGGATTATTATGGTGGGGAGTCTGTTCAAATCTTCCCTCCACTGGTGTTTTATTTCGATAATTGAGTTTATGTTCCATTGGTAGTCGACAGAATAACCTTGGATTAAGAGTTTGGTTCATGTTTATGTGGAATCATTAGGTCGTGACCGATCACCCGGATAATGTTTTGTATTTCCTAGAGTGGAAAGAATTATGGTGGGAAGAATTGTCACTCCCTGACCCTTGATATTATTTTATTTTAATTATTTTTCTTGCCTTTATATATATTTTTGGGGTCCGGGGTAAGTCTCAGATGATGTTTTTTAGTTTATGTTAAAAATTGCATGTATTGGGTTAGATGTCATTGGATGCATGGGTAGAGTGTGACTTCACACAGCTCTGCCCAGGCAACTGTGTGGCCTCTTCATCTTTGAAGAATTAAAATTAATAAATACACTTTAATTTATTATGTAATTTAAAATTTTTATGGATATTAATATTTTTAATATTTTTATTTTAGATGAAAACCAAAATTGTTAATTTTATTATTATTAATATGGAATAAATACTTTTACTATTTTTATTTTTATCATTATACAATATTATTATTATGTATTAATATTAATATTATAATTATTTTACTTTCAATCAATTTTTAATTAGTTTTATTTTAGTGCGTTGTTAAGAGAATGAACCCCCTAATTTCCCACTCTCCCACCATTCATCATATAGTAGGGACCCACCCCCTTTACCCCTTATGACGCTCGATCTATTCAAGACCCCAACCAAGCCTCCTTCGAACCAGCCACTGCAGGACTCAGTGTCACCTTCCCTTTCAATGACTAGTATCCCAGATGCCCCTCGGCCCTCGGTTCTCTCATAGCACAGCAACCAGCTTTCCCCTTCCATTCACAGTAGAACAGCTGGTGTGCACTCCCTTCCAGCGCACCCAGACATGACCTATGGCACTGCCCCGCCTTCCCGTCTCTACCCCCAGTCCTACCTCGTCCCGACTGCTCTCTCTTCTGGCCAGTTCTCCACCAGTGCCACAACTCTCGTCTGACCCCTTCCTAGTCGCAACCCTCCCCCTTTCTTAGTGAACATCCATCAACCACCCTATCCCTACCAATGCACCCGACCTCCGGTCAAGACCCCCTCCCCCATCCATCTTGGAGTGTGCATAACCCCAGCCGGTGAATCCTCAACCTCAATCTCTTGCCCGACCTCTGCTCGACTACCCCTCAGACCCCCTGCCTCCTGGCATATTTTTTCGACCATCCAACCACCTCCCAGACCTCTCAGATGCCTCCTTGTCATATTCTGAGCTACCGCCCATCCTCCCTATTTAGCAGTTCAACACCTCTCCCCTAATCAGCCTTCTGCTTCCCTTGCCACATCCCCAGCCAACCCTTACTTCTGGTGGCACAACTCCCATTTTATGGTTAAACTGTTGTTCACCCATTTCTTTCATACTCCATTTTATATTTCCATTTGATACATATTTTTTACCTTGGTTTGATTAGAGTTTTTGGTTAATTAAGTGTTGTTTGGTGTAGGTATCAGATTTTATGACCTGCAAAGGGCATTTCTAGGTGGCTGTTGTCATCACACCTTGGATTTGATATTGCGTTGTTGTCACGGTTTGATCTCAAGGTAGGAATACCCTTGAAATTTCCATTTTTAATTTATGAAACACTAATTATATGTTTTTTCACAATTCTTATATATGTTAAATATTTTTTTACATCCTTTTGGTTACTTTCGTGTTATTTAGTTGACATTTCAAGTGTTGTGTGATATGGTCTTATTGTGAAATTAATTTTAAAGTATTATTGTTGTTAAAAATTGGGTGTGTTTTGATGTAGAACCTTATTTTTCCACTTTTTAGTGTTTTATACATTCCTAAAACATTTATTAAATTATTTTGGTAGTGGTAATTATAAAAGAGAGTGTTTTTTGGGTGAAAATTATTTTAAAAATTGATATTTATGCACGGAATGTTTTTTCGAGTTGTGTACACTGAGTGTTTTACTAATAGGGTTTGTAATTTTAAAACATTGTTTAAAAATATAAATAAAAATTAAGGCATGCAATTGGTTTCTATACTTTATTTTGTATTAAATAGAAATTTTTTTGGTAAATATTTCATGCCTTGTGTCTTATATATATATATATAAATTTTTGTTCAGCTTTTAGGAGTAAAGGGTAATTTAAAATAAATTTTTGGGGTTTAAAAATGTGATAGAAGCATGAAAAATAATGTTTTTAGTTCTTTCAATGGTTTTCCAAGTGGGTTGGGTTTTAAAAAAGTGTGTGTTGTGGTTTATAAAGTTTTGAAATTTTATTAAAAATGGTCGGGTCTTGGGTGTGTAATCTAACAATATTAAAAAGGACTTTTATCAATATTTGGATGTGATAAAGGATGTGTTTACACCTCCATTTGAAATTTGGAAATTGTACCTTTGAAAAAAGTGGGTTTTGTAAATAGTGTTTATGGGCCCGTTTGGCCACTTTGAAATAAATGATGTAAAACATTTTTCATAATTTCCCCATGGATGTTCCTCGTGCCTCTTTAACATGGGATGCTTGGGATGTACTCGGTATGGAATCCCCGGGTTTCATTATATGGTTCCCTCAATTTGGAAACCCTTAGAACCTCTAAGATTTAAGGCATTATAGTCATATTTGGGGAGAATTTGGGTGAGTCCTACTATGAATTATTATTATAAATATATATTGTGATTTGATGCCCAGTGTCATCTGTTGAATAAACTCTTTTTATACTTGAAACATACGAACCTGGCATATTGAGAGAATTTTCTGAGACGAGTAATGTATTGGTAGGTTATGGTGCTGACCAATGTCCCACAATAGTTGGTTATGTTTGGGTTTATTTCTATGGTATTTTCCTTCATCCTTCCTAAGAAATGATGGTCAAGTGTTTTGGAGCATTATATTTCATCGTGTGTGGCATGCTACTATATATGGGGTTGTAGGTATTACTGTCTTCTAGATTATTCTTGATCTCTTCTGTTCACTTATGTCTAGTGATTTTTAGCTATTGAAATGTTGCTGAGATATTTGTATTCCTATTTACATTTCCCTTTCTATATCTGTCTTGTTACCATTGTGTGGTGTTTTTCATGAAAAGTGACATTTTGGTTTTTATAACTCCAAGGATAATGTTTTAAAAAGAAAATGTGATTCCAACTCTTTTGATTTGGTTTTTCCAATGAATAAGGGCAATGGATTGAACTTTTTTTTTTGAAGAATTTTTTTTAGAAATTCATAATTTAATATATTGTTGTTAAAACATAGAATTGGTGTTTCTTATTTTTAAAGGTAGTGCAATGAGAATAGTTATCGGGCTAGCCTAATATGTTTTAATACTCACGCCAAGAGTTATTTTCTATTTTTAGTGTTTGTGTAGGCTCCATATTGGGTGTTCTCACCTTGGTATACACTTGATTGTTGATCCGGGGTGTGATCCATGGGGTTACATGGAGTTAGTTCAGACGTCGAGTTTGGTTAGTTTTATCTTCTTCACCTCTCATGTAGTTGTTTGTTTGGTTTATTTATTCAATGTTTCTATTTATTATTTCCTATATTTTTATTTATTTTTAATAAGAGAAATCATTCCCATCATCTCTGTAGATGCCCTGGTGCTTGTTTCCAGCCCAGGAGGATTGGGAACACCACTCGAGCCTTACCGCAGATCAGCTCAGGTGACCGGTTTAGGGTCGACCCGGGTTGGTTCATGACAAAAAATCCACTCATCATTTGAAAATATGTTTTTATATTACATATGAAATAATTGAAATGATTTATGAGAATTAAATTTAATCAAATTCATTTATAAAGAATAAAGAAGGGGAATATTTATATTCTCATTCTTGACGGACTCACACAACATTGGAAAGACACCTTCATTTTCTGACATTTATATAATTCCTAAAAAATATTTTATTTTTATTATAATGAATCAAAATAGTAAATTAATTCACTCGTGGGTTTTAATAGATTAGGTAATGGTTAAAATATTATATAAGAAGACTATCACTATGATAATGATCAGTTACGGGGTTTAGTAAAGGAACTTTATTCACAATATTCTTAAGACCAATTGTCATTGGAGTGTTATCTATGAGTTTGTATGGGAAATAAAAAATTTATATATCAAGATGTGATAAAGTACCCTCATGTTAATGGAATAATGGGATATATTCATATTATTTTTAAAATGTAACCCCAAATATTGGGGTTTATATTGTCCTTCAACTCAGGAATCACATGGATTGGTTATTGTAAACTCATAAAAAATTTGTTTGATGTTGTTTGGGAGTAATGTTATATAGGTGACAGATCTGATCAAATATAGACTCTTTAGGTAGATTTGACTCATGAGATTTATGTTACTAATGAGGGATTGGTTTTTATAAAATTTTCATTGAATCTAATTTTTTAAAACTCCTCACAAATTCCACATTTTATTGGAATTGACAACATTATTCAGTTTTATAACATAATTTCAATTTAATTATAAAAGGGAATATTTTATGTTTTTAGTAGTTTTTTTTTACTTTTAATTTATTTTGGATCAAGAATATATTAATTTTATGTTTATTTTTTATTTTTCTATGTTGAAGGATCCACGTCATGAAAATGTTATAACATGCAAAAGAACCCCGAAAAATGTTTTATTAAAAAATGGTAACAACTTAGAAAAAATTATCAAGATCATCTGATGAACTTTGATGGTAAATTATATGTAATCACAAAAACATTTTAAGAGATAAAAATCAAAATCCCATGGGATATGGTAGTTATAAAAAATCCATGGGCATAATAAGGGAAATTCATAAGACATAGATAATGTAGAAAGCATAAGGTAATAAAAATAAGGAACACTTTAGATAGAACAATAAATATTAAGGCCTATAAAAAATAATTATACCTTTCATTAGGTATGTTGTGAGAGAGGGTAAAGTATTTAATTGAAAAAAATATATCGAGTTTCATACAGATGGTGTAAATGAAGAAAAGGAACTTGTGATGTAGAACATCCCAAGTATTATGGATACTCGAACAACTAAGGTGTGTTATTAATCTTATAAGAAAGGATCCCATCTAGTCATATTTTTAATATGGAATTCACCATTTTATTACAAACATATAAAAAAATATAAAGCAAATAGTCATCAAATTTCTCCATAGAAACATTCTTGCAATATATTTGAAGAGAATGTAACTCAATAAGAGACACCTCATGCCCACTTACATACACATAAACAAGATTCAAATCCACATAAAACATCTCAAGATTAAGAACATGTGAATATTGTTAACCATATCACATAGGAGTGTCCTTCCAAGTGTGCAGTCTTAGGCCCACTCATCATTCATCAGGTTAATTATTGAGTTAATTCTCATCCAACCATTTTTGGGGTGATTAAACCAAGTTGCATCAGTTCCACAGCTTCATACACATTCTAATATATTGATAAGGATATATTTTCTAGGAAATTACATGAATAATTACATTACTAAAACTATGATTTTCCACCATGGATAAGGTAACACTTAAATGAAAACAATATTAAAGAGACATAAAAAATAGACTTGAATATCCATTAAATTTCATGAGTAATATAAATAAATACTCCCTTGGAAATGTATACACCATATAAAATAAAATAGGTGCTGATTGAAATATGAGTCCCAAGGAATGAAAAGTGAGACAGAAAACCCCCACATAAGGATTTTCTAGAAATTCAATAATAAAATCTTAAAAGTGGGTTCTAAAACAAGATCTGTAAATACCATTAATAATTCATATTCATGAAATTAAATCTCAAATAGATATTTTATACTTCATATAAACAGAATTAGGTACTTGATACAAAATGTGTCTCAAACAGAGCAATCTGAAATAGATAACCCTTACCTATCACTTCAACATCCATGAACATACATTATCGTCAAATATCATAAAAACATATATTTTGATCACTTCATTTATAACTATAATTGTATCTATTTTCATTCATAATATTCATAAATTGGACTGGAAAATTATTGCTGTTTGAAAATAACCTCAAACACTACTTTTTGATAGATTTTGAGTTATATATCAAATTTTTTAAAGTTAAACTATTGCATTAATATTATTTTGCCTTGTTAATTAATTTAAATAATAGAATATAGGACTAAAAATTTACCTACTTTGATATCCCATATTTGAAATTTTAATATAATTTTATCAATTTTAGCTTCTAAATGTGTGAAAATATAATTTTAAAATAAATTCACATAATCGCATGGAAATAGTTTTTTGCGAAACAATGTTTTTAATATTTAAAATTATACATAATATTAAATTATTTTGAAAAATATTAAAATGATCTAAATTTATTTATTATAAAATAAATAAATCATATGAGGCTTTCATGTTAGTCAAAAACCAAATATCCCTTTAAAATACATGATTCTATGAAAAGTATAAAAAAATTAAATATTCATGTAACATTTATAGGAGATTTAAAAAAAATTCATAAGATTTCCAATATAAAAAAAGAATTTAAAATGAATCATTTTATTTCATATATTCATATTTGATTACATAAATGTTTTTCTAAATTCCTATGTTATTATTATATAACTATATAGTCATATAAATTATAAGTTTCATGAAAACATTACTTTCCAACTAAAAATAATTTTTTTATAAAAAAATACAAAATTTAGACTAATATAATTTTGAGATGATAAATTCAAAAATAGAATTAGCATCGTCCATTTCATCATTTAAAATTTAACTTCTAAATAATGTGTTGAATAATGGATTTTAAAGGGTAAAATTGTTTAACAGTTCCAAGATATGGGTGTTCTCTAAAATATTATTGTATCAAGTGTCTCGTAATACCAACATTAAATAACTGTTTCCAATAAATTTCATTATATATCGTTAATTTAACTAATCAGGATAGTCTATCCATATAGCTTATTCAGTCTCCGAGTTTTCCAGTGTTAATTTTTTATTTCTCAAAATTTTATTCAGAAAAATAGTTTTTTGATTCCTTAATACTTTATCATGTAATGAATCTGGATAATATCAACATTATAATCCAAATTGGCCTTTTACTCTATCACCTTATATCTGATCACATGATTTATATTTTCATGTATTTCCCAAGTAAAGAAATATTGAATTCATCTTCTACTTTATAATGATTGGTTGGCATAGCCAGTCGGTATGATATTATCCCAATTTACTCTAGTATTTCACAATGATCATTGTATCTAGTGATTATCTTGACCCTTTTACCCAAAAGTTCAACATCCTTCCTTGATGAAACAATCAACAATACATGATCCCTAACTTGAAATTACATGTATTTAGTCTGATTATTAGTATAATTGTTTTACTATATTTTTCTTTAATATGATCTAGAAAACTCCATACATTAACCATCATGTCTACTACAAGTTCTAGGAAAACTAGCTTTATTCCTCAAACTTCTTACCAGTATGTTGGTTTAAGACACATTTTATCATTCAATGCTTTATATGGTTCCATATAGATTCTCTAATGGAAGATATAATTGTATAAAAACTAGAAAATGATTATATTTATCCAAATTATTTTTAATGTAAATAGAAAATGATATCAATATAAATTCTAAGGTTTGGATAATTCTTTCAGACAACCCATCAGTCTAGTATTGATAGGTTGTTCTTAAATGTATCTCAGGGTTGAGAGCCATCTAAAGACTCTTAAAACATTTTTATTTGAACTAAGGGTCATAGATAGGTACAAGGGATAGTGGTTCCCCATGAATCCTTCTTATGTCATTACTATAGAGTTGGGAAAGGCGATGAAGTTATAGATATTTACTTATCTCTAAGAAATAATCAGGCCTAATAAGATGACCACAATGAACCATTTATTATTTTCATTTCTTAAATTATTTAGAAGTATAGAGATAAAGTATATTGAAATTTTTTTTCCGCTTTTATATACGTATATACAATGGTTTCATAAATAACTTTGGCTGTTTTCATTTTTCCATGTAATATGAAGCATCTTGGCACGTAGTCCTCAATTTCTGACTGTGAACCATCTTAATAGAAATTTTCCCTTAAATAATTATGCATATTTTTTCACCCATTGTGTATATATATATTCATTATACGTGTTTCATCTAGTACTTTCTCCTCCAACTCTATTATGGATGGAACACATAAACTCATCTCAAACTTCAACACTTCATCTCTATAGATTATATTTTTTAATTTTTTATCATTCACTACATTAATATTCCTTTATTATTCCTCATAATCCTATTGGTACTTCTCTATCATTTCTAGTAAGGGTGGTTTAACAATTTCTTAGAAAAGGAATTATGGCTCCCCTTTTGATGAAATTTCCATATCCACATTCACTCGATATTTGTATATGGGATCTTTTTTAATCATCCTCATGGTAAGAACTCCATAATCTCTCTAACTCAATTCCCCAAATACCTTATTTTCCTTCTGAAGGTGGTAGTTTATTGAGAAATAGTAGTCCCAAAAGAGTTACACTTTCATTATTTTCCCCATGTTGAGGTTCATCTATTATAATATATACTTCAAACTCTTATGCTTTATATATATATCACATATTTCACTACAGAGTTACCATATTTTCAATGCAATGATTACAAAAACTATCTTAAATTCATGAGTTACGTAGTTCTATTTTTGGATCATAAGTTTCCTTGATGAATAGTTAATCAACCTTTGACATTCTATAAGGTCACATTTATTTCCTTTCTAAGATGAATTACTATAAATTAAAAATCCTTCATTACCTAATATAAATGTTAATATAGATTCATTAATCATTCTACTCTTTAAATTTTTAAAACATTACATATATTCTATTTACCATGTATATTAACCCTGTTTCTGTTAACATGGTCAATATGTTGTCCATAAAAGAAAAATCTATAGCATACCAGTAATAGTAACCTAATAAAATAAGGAACATTTGGTATATGTTATGTCCATCAGTGTTAGACAATATTTAGCTACATTTTCTAAGGGTTTAACAAATATTCCATCCTGGGATACAATATGACCAAGAAAATAATCTTCATTTAGACAAAATTCAAACAAAATATAGATCCAATATAATTACTTTTTCCAGAGGGTCAGTTGAATTATTTTGAAGATGACTCTTGTTATCTTTTTATCACATAGAGTATATCAAGATATCATAAATTAATACCATAATAATGTTGTCAATACTCTTTCCGAATAATATATTCATCAAACCTATAAATATGGATGGTGAATTGGTCAATCCAAAAGGAAATACTATAAAGTCAAAATTTCCATACCTTCTCCGAAATACCATATTTGGTATATAATCCTTCTTATCCATTAGTTAATGACAACCATAATGATAATCAACCTTTGAAAAATATTGAAATCCTTGAAGTTGATCATAAAATCCATTAATGTGCGGAAAACATTACATATTTCTTATAGTAATGGTATTGATATTTCAATAAATTATTCACATTATCTTGGGACAATACTTATTTTTAATAAATAAAATAGGGGACCCCTAAAGTCAAATGATAGGGTATATAAATCCATTGTCACACAACACTTGTAGCTGTTTATTTAACTCCACAAATTCAATTGAATCCATTCTACAAATAATTTTTGATTCATTTCAGTTAGTAGGAACAATTTCAACGAACAACTTAAATTCACTATCTATTGAATAACTAGGTAATTATTCTAGAAAATCATCAGTGAAATTGTGTACCCTCAATGTATAAAATATTATTAAGACACCTTACTCATACATAGATCACCCTTTATTTTCCCATTTACCTATAGTTTAATTAAGGAGTGCTGCTAGGGGAGGATCAAGATATGATTTATATGATGGAGTTTTCCCTATAAATACATGATATTTCTCCTCATATTCAGAAACCATAATCTTAATCCTTTATAAATAACCTTTTTAATTATTATTTGAAATCCAATCCATTCTAATGATCTTATCTATTTAAATCATAATAAGGATATACATATATTCAAATAGGAATCACAAATGCATCATAATTATAAGAACATGAAATATCCTTGTTAACATAAGAGTTCCACATGTTGGCTTAATTAAAAAATATTTTACTAGGGTGCTTGGAAAATATATAATTATTTAGGAAAATGTAGAATATATAAAATATTATTATGATCTAGAATCAAATAAAAAATTATCAAACATTGGTTCAATGATCAGTGTACCTACTATTACATCATTATGAAGTTGGACTTTTGTTGTGGTAATATCATAAGATTTTCCTTACTCCCATGTCCATTTATAAGGTAAATTTATTTGACTTATAGAGAATTAGTTTTCATAATATCTATTATCCTTAATATTATACCATTAAACATAAATACCTTCTTTCATGTCCGTTAATTATTGATAATGATAGCTTTTTTCTCAAAACTTTTAATAAATTGTATTTCTCTTCCTATAAGACCCAAGGTGTTTCTTCCATAGTTATCAAATGTGAAGAAACACACCCTTATTTTCCTCCCCATTTTCAAATTTGTTGTCTAATGATTATTAGAAGACCAATAATCTTACTAATTCTCTTTAAATAAGTACATTCTAGACAACTCATTTCCTATAATAAAAAACTTGAGAATATAACCTTATATGATTAAAAGTTTGAAGATACCAACTCACATAGATGACTAAATATTATCCCATCAAAGAAAAATTTAATATGTTTTCTTATCTACATACATATTACATATGTTACCTAGATAACCATGTAATGATCACCTCATATCAGCAAGCACTCCCTCCTCATTTTTTCAAAAATCGAGGGAAGTACTTGTTATTTATCCTCTAGCCTCATGAGGAATGTATTTTTCATTGAATATGTACTTAAAGGATCCCAATACCATGTTTTTTATCTTTTATTTCTCATTAGAATTTTGAATTACCGACCACTATTACCCTACATCTCCCTTTATATAACAGACGTCGATAGTGACTTTTTACTTTTCACTACTTCCCAAATAAAAAATGATTTTCTCTAGTTACATGATTCATTTTTTTACTAATGTATTAGTTGTTCCACTAAATTCTAGAGGATGTTATTATATGAAGTGATCTGGTATAGTTATAGTATATTGTGGATCAGTAGGTCACTCTATGAGGGAAATATTATATTTCATAACCTGGTTCAACTTCCCTAATATGGTTATGAACTACTATCTACAACCCTAGATTTATTATCCCGTTCAATAATTATATCATCACATTGATAATGAGTGTTGATAGACTTTTCATTCCACCTATTATTCATCACATTTCTATAAATGAATACCCATAATTATCTAATGATATTGAATTGTATAATATAATTACTATAATGTTTTATAGTGTGTTACCTATAAACATTGATAGAATTTTATAGTACTTGTGATATCATACTTTGTTCATCTAAATATAATCTCTTTGGTCACTATAATACATACATTGATAAAAAAACATATCATCTAAAACTCCAAAACCCCAAAGATAGCAGTTATATTACATTATTTGTACAAAGTACAAGAGATAATGAATGATCCAATGATTTAGTAGTGTTTGAAGTTTAGATACATTCATACACTACACTTAAAAATATAAGATAAAATATTAACATATTATGATAACATTATAATCCCTTCATTATATATCTGAAATTTAAACATATTATTCCTCTTGGCTTCCTTGGGAAAATAAAGGAGTAAGGGTGAGCCCAAATTCCACTTAAAGATTAACGTACATTAGAGTCCTATATAACATAAACATATAATAAGTGATAGGGAAATATTAAATAAACAACATGAATCCATAATCAAATGAATACTGAGGGAATTATATATCAATGATAATAAATAAAAACATGGACAAATCTACTCATTGATCTCATACTGATGGAATATATATTATGGTGCATCAAAAGAATACCATCAAGGATTTGTGGAAAGAAACATTCCTATAATGGCAATGGGCATATTCAAAACCCCAATCTATTTTATCTCATGAGACCTATTGATGAATCATGGGGATATATAATATTAGGCCCTACATGTCACCTAATTAAATCCAATAAATTAATCCTAATTGTAAATAAGAGTATTAATAATATTCCTTGAGGAACTAATTTATGAATAAAATTTGGTTGACCATATATTAATAAATATAAACATAAAATACTTCACCATTAAATAGAATAATTTGTATGTTTATGATAATTTACCTAAATCATCTTGGAATCCATGAGGCATAATTAGATAAACAAGTAATTCCATTATCTAAGAATTATATGGGTGGGGGTACATTTAATGTTTTGGGTTATCCATGAATGATATTATGTGGGTTAACTATTTTTCATTGGTGGGATTCTATTGAAATAGTTGAATAGATACTTCATCTTGGTACATTAAGAGTGTTTGAATATTCCCAAGAGTATCCTCCAACAATGTCTCCCTTGGTTTTTATTCTTAGGAACACTCATCATACATTAATGATTTGATTAATTAAATGATTAGACAACCATTTAACATTTATTATTCTAGGTGTATCTATTCCAAAACAATATTCAGATTCCAATATCTGGAAATAAATGTATTTTATATGAAATTACACACACTTTTATATTAAGAAAATATAGGATGGTTTTCCACCATAGAAAAAGGAATGTCTTAAATAAATATAATATGTTATAGGGATAACAATGATTACATTTCAATACCCAAAATTAGATTAGTGTCATCAAAAAATTTCTTTTATGGAAATGTATTCACCAAATAAAGAAAAATATGCGGTGATTATAAAATGAGTCCCAAATAATGAAAATTTATACAAAAAACCCCATCATATGGGTTCAGTAAGAATTCATTAATAACCTATTAAAATATATTTATTAAAATTGGAATTAAAACATAATGCCTTATTGAATTTGGTGATATAAAATTTCAAAAAATTAGTATATACATCACATAAAGTCAATTAGGTTCATAATAGAAAATATGTCTCAAAGATAGGAATTTGTGACTACAAAACCCTTACCTCTGGACTTAACTACCACGATAATAATTTAACATCTTGTATCATAAAAATTGATATAATAAAAACTTAATTCATAACCATACTCATATACATTTCCATTCAAAATATTCAAAAATATAAATTATCTATATTAATTCTCATATTTTTTCACATCTAGTGTTTACAGTTTTGAATGTTTGTACTAGTTTCAAAAAATTAGTGTTCATATTTATTCTAATTATAGTGTAAATTATTACTAGATCATTAGTTTTACTATTGTGAATAATTTATAATAATTTAAACTATTTAAAATTCCCTTTATGAGTGTTTTAGACCTTAGTATTGAAGATGAAATTCTTAATAATCATGATTTAGTGATTTTTAGTGAACTGAATGTGTTTCTATAATTGATGAATTGAATATTGATATATATCCAAAACCAAAAAACAAATCATTATTTATAAACTTTTATCTTATTATAAAATTAATTATGTTCATACCATCATTCTTGTTATAAATTTCCAGTATTTTTGAAGTTGGTGGTTAAACAGACCCAAACATGAACATACACCAATTTGGTGAATGATTCCATGGTTTTTCTCTATAATATCATTATAAAATAATTATATTCTTATTATTTATTGTTTATTAGTGAGATATATTTGAATTATAAGTAATATTATGAATAAATAATAGATATGAAAATATTTTACAATTTGAATAAAAGAAAATCCTCTTATTACAAATATTTTTAACAAATATATTAATGATGGTCATTTATTGATCATATAATTAATATGTTCTATTATTTTACACACAAAAACATTAATTATAACATTATAGTCATATTTATCTTTTTATATTTTTATTATATCCATCCTTGTGAGGTACTTAATAAAAATTAAATGTGTTATATTGTGGATGCTGTAGTCCTCACAACTCATGAAAAATGGTTTTGTTTTATTTTTTTTAATGAATTATATTTTTCAATTATTTGTTTTGGATATTTATTATATTATTTTCTAGACCATTAATTGATATAGTGTGAAATTCAGAGGCAGGGGACCCTAAAATAAATTTTTGAAATATATTAAATATTTTTAATAGCACCACACCTATTTTTTTTAAAAAGTTTAATAACTTTGAAACTAGAGGCCTATGTCAAAAATATAAAGGAAGTATTGACTTTAGAAAGTGACTTTTACCCAAGGTGAGACATAAAAATGTCCATCATTTTAATTTTATGGAAAAATTTCATGGGAAGAAATTGAATAAAATAATTAAATGAATTATTTTATTTTATTTTATTTATGTAGAAATCTGATGTCTTTTATAAATAAATGATAATGGGGAATTACTAGGTTTATCCTCTAAAAACTAGAGATCCATTGAACCTATAGAGAGTCTTCTAATGAGTTTCTATTGGAGGAGGATAACCAGATCAATGATCGATGATTAGGGCAAGATTAATTCTGAGGACCTCACTAATGATCATCACAAAGATCCATTCATCATCAATGATCGATCCTAATCAAGGTAGGATGTTGATTTATTTTTTTTCATTTACCCATATTTAATTACTATGAAGAACACAAATCAATAAAAAAACATATTTCCAATTGTTCAATCATGTTGTGGGATTGGTTTATTGAATGTGATATTTTGGGAGAATTTCATTGTGATTATTGATTCCACTATTTTTGTTACAATAGAGACTGATTGAGGAAAACATGAAAATTTGATGAGGTTCATTTCTTCTGTTTTGGGGTTTTAATTTCTCCCATATTGTTTCATTCATCATGGATATTCTTTATTTGTCCCACTATTTAATTTATACTGTAAAATAAAATTTTGCACATCCAATTCTTGGAGAAACTGTGAGATATTGTAGATTTGGGATAGGCACAAAACAATAGTTGTGTGATCAAGGATGAATTGACGAATATGATTGTATTGGATACCCAATTTCATCTTATTCTGCATAAAATATAGAACAATGTAAAAATTCATTTTTTGAATAGATTAAAGGGTTGCATATACGTTCTAGATGATTATGTGGTTCAGATGATGATATCCCTTGATTCAAGTGAAGAAAGAGACCAGAATATTGGTTAGTGTAGCATGCAACAACATTAGAAAAAAATATATAAATCTAGAAAATTATTCACTACATGTCTTATAATATAGATCCTTATACCATGTTGGCCCCAATCAATAATGATTAGGGTTTCAAGAATAAGATAAGTATCACACATTATGTAAACTTACCATAGAGCGTGTGACCCCTTCCTGATGTCTTGGAATATATCTCGGATGTTACACTAACAAGGTGTGGAGTACACAAGGTAGATAATGGTGTGTAAATCAATATAGACATGACCATGAATAAATGTACATAGGTTATGCCATGTATTGGTACACTGGAAGAAGTAGATGGGATGTTGCATGTCGTGTCCTTTCACATGGATATAAACACGGTCCATTTATAAGGGAAGGACATATGATTGATGGTATGTGGTCTATAACCCTATTACACATCTTTTTTTCCATTAATGTTGGCTTAGATCCCCTTTCTTTTATATCTTGGACATGTTTCATTATGTTAAGATCCTGATATCTATTTTCCCTATGGGTCAGTATAGAATCATCTCCTATATATAGGAATGTGGTACCTTTAGCATGAATTCATGGATAGAGTTGTCAGAATCCCTCTGTGGGGCAGAGAGTGATACCCTTTATTAATCTTTATTTCCTATGTGGGGTTATTGGTATTTTCATGACCAAAAATATGTGGGAAAAAATCCTCTACTTAGATGGTTAATCCAGATAGAGTTGTTGGTATACCCCATGGCCTTGGGATTGATCCTCATTAGTGTATCTTATCACTTAGAAAATTCATCATGTACTTCTAATAGAGAGCCTCGATGACCATTAACTCTCAAATGAATATCATCAGTGTTATCAGACTCATTTAATGTGTTCTACAAGATGAGTTATTGGGGGAATCATCTAGCTTGAATCCATGGCTACCATTAGGTATATGACTTATCCTATGTATTGTATATAATTGTTGAGTATATCTCAATGTTAAAATTATATTTTATTTAGACATATACCTAGGTAGAACATACATTATTATTATTTTGTATTCTTTGTGGTTTGGGGGTGTCATACTGGGTATTGTTATACTCACCCTTTTATGGGATTTTCTTGTACATTTCATGTCTTGTGCATATGATTGACCTTTTGATAGAGTCCTAAACTTATTATAACCAAACAATTCTTAACGAGACTAGGCAGACCGAGGTGGGTTCCTATGGTATCATGATAATGGTACCATGTTTTACTTTTAGGTTGGAATTGTTTTCAGAATCTTCTAATGGGATTTTATTTGTCAATGTTAACTTTAATTTACCTCATGTTGTATTATGGTTGTGGTATTTATATGTATTTAGTCATGATTTTTTTATTTTTTTAAAATTTTTGTATTGTATGGCCTTGATGAATTGTTTGTATGTAAATGTACAAAGTATATGAGCTCCCATGTTTGTGATATTCTTACTCAGTACTAATCTTCAGCTCCTGGCCTATTGGAAAAGATCTTGGGGATTCCCATATTGGCCTCATTGGGAGGGGTTGTGATAGAGTTTTTTTAGATAAATCGGTTATACCTTTGGACTATAGTCTGTGAAATTGGTTTAGGGAAATAGTGGTAAGTGTTTCAAGATTTAATTTTAGGCCAGGGACTCCAGTGTTTGTGTGGAAGTTGATGTATCCATACACAAGGACTGAAACACCTCATTACATGAGAACACTGGTTGTTGTACAAAATTGCACATGCATTGTATAACAATGGGTAGTGCTTTTCATGTCATTCTTAATTCATCTCTCCAGATTTACTCATTGGTCATGGTACATCTTTTTCACTATCAAGATGACTCTATGATGTATGTTGGATTATCGTCAATGTTAGGATCATGAGGATTATCCCTTCAGTGATGAGGCATAAATGTAGGGCCCAGTTCTATAGGTTCTATGTTCAGGTTATATACTAGTTATACCACTACCCATGGAATAACAGATGGTACCTGCAATAGCAGTATATAAGGTGTGTAGGGAATGAACAAATCAGAAGTTAGAGTGACATATACATATATGGATCCACGTTTATCCCCACCCACATGTGTCTACATACGAGATTGAGGTATTGACCTCGATATTCCATTTTTTCAGAACATTATTAGATCACATGGTGATCATAGCAGTGATCCTTCTCTATGGATCATTAGGACCATGGTGGGGTTTAATGACCAAGTATTACGATCAGGAAACTCTATAATAGTCATTTTTTATAGTATATTTTGAGAGTATTTCAAACTGAATATGTTGATTTTTATATTTATTGTGGTTATTTTGAAACTCCAATGAGGAATCACAACTGTATCTAAGTTTTCATTGAGGTTTAGCAACCTCTCCAGGTACTCGTTGGATATGGTTCATGACAATTTCACCAAGGATTATACCATTAATAAATGACTAAATGGATACATATGATCCTTTTTTATACATATAAGCATTGCTAGCTATCCTGAGATTCAAGAAGGATCCTTGTAGGTTTATATTTTCATGGAATAGAAGAAACATCTAATGGTTTCTAGTAGTGGAAAAAAGGGAAGAGACCTTCGTAGCATGGATCCAATATCAGTATCAGGGACATAGATGTGGGAGATGTTTTGGGATGAGGTCCCATGATAGATGATATGTGGTTAATGGCTCATAGGATGGGTTTTATTAGCCTACTGAGAGGCAGTGATACTCATGTGACGGTAGTGGAAATCTTGCCCAATATTTTTTCACCCTTCATATGGCTGATAGAGAAACCGTCGATGGACCAATGAGGTAGAGACAATAGGAGGATAATATGGGTCTATAAAGAGTCAGGCATGGTAAATGATATGAGAGAGAATTGGGATGTGGTAGAAATGTTGACTTGTTACCACCACCACCCTAGGTGGTCCATGCCAGGATCAAAGAGATGAAGGAAAGGCGGGGTCAACTATAAGGGGTCGGGGATTATGAACCTAAAGCTCTAGGAATGATATGATGTACAATCTCTGTATTTTCAACCTTAGATAAAGTACCTATAGAAATATCTTCTAGTAATTCCATTAGTTCCAAATATCATGTTCAAGACTTATTGATTATGGTTGATCCCTTGGCTCAACCCTTACACTTGTATACTCTTATAGGGGATGAATCAGCAATCACACAATTGTGCCAACATTTTGAACTAAATATTAGAGGTGAGAGTTTTTATTGTGATATCTTTATATCGGTGATGAGTAATTAAAATTCATCTCAGGTATGAACATTTTATCTATAGTTCATTCTTGGAATGATTTTTTTTTCGGTGGAGGATGAGGCGTGTCTCTGGTGGTGGAACATGGATATCCTTTTTCGGTGAAAATGAAACCTATGAAGCACAAGATGGACTCATTCATAGAAGTGTATAGCCAGTTACTAACCTATATGATAGGATGACCCATGGTGTAGTTGATTTTTTGTGTTTTGAGTTTTCTATAGTGGTGGTGAAGGATGAATACATATTCCCTGGGAATGTTCGGGACATACCTCTCCCCTGAGAGATACACTTATGCATTGATCTTCAGCCAGTGATGATACCAATATCAACACCATCATGTCAGATGGATTTTTTATAGCTCCATGACAAGAGGTTGTATTTAGAAGAATAATATATGAAGGGATTTGTTAGACCTAGTGTTTCACACTGGGTAGCTCTAGTTTTTTTCAATAAAGGCATACAAGAGATTGTGGTTATGTTTGGAAAAATGGTTCTTGAACCATGAGATCATATAGAACAAGTGTCCACTATAAATGATTGATGAAATATTTTATTTTTGGATATGTTCATGATGGTTCTTAAAGGATGAACTCGAGTAAAGATAAAACATGTTGTGATTGTAGGATGAGTATATACTGAAGACAGAATCCAGATGTTTATGGGGTCACTATGAGTACTTGGTGATTCCCTTTGGCATGAATAATGCGCCAATAGCATTCATGTGACCCATGAAACCAATATTTCATCCATTCTTAGACCAATTCATGGTAGTATTTGTTAATAGTATCCTTGTATACTTGATGATTGAGGGGGAGAATGTGAGAGACTTGAAGATGGTTATGGAAAAAATCTGAGATCATTATCATTATAAGAATCTCCCAAAGTTCCAGTTCTGGATTCAGGAGGACGAAATTCTGGGACACGTTATCTCAGTATATGGTGTGGAAGTGTTACTATACAAGGTTGAGGAAGTGGTTGATTTAGTGCTTCCTAAGAGAGTGATGGAGTTATGGATCTTCTTTTTGTTGGTAGGATTTTTCCATAGTTTCAGACATTATTTCTCTAGGATGTTATCTCCAATAATAGATTTGACCCAAATGGGGAATCTATTCATTTGGAAAGATAGGTTCCAACTTTCGGTTTACCTGTTGAGGTAGATTTTTATAGGAACTCTCATCTTGATATTTCAAGATGAGGTCGTCGAGTATGTAGTGTTCTATTATGCATCACATGCCAGGATTCTTAGTGTTCTAAAGAATATGAAGTAAGTGATTTACTATTGTTTAAGTTAGTTGGTACCGCATGAGAATAAATATGAGACCCTTGATCTTGAGTTAATAGTGGTATTTTTTGGAATAAATATGAGGTGACACTACTTGATGGGGGTGCATTTTTTCTCCAATTTTGATCAAAACAGTTTGATGTATATCTTCTCTTAGAAGGATCTTAACTTCAGATAGAGGATGTAGAGAGAGTTCCTCCAGGATTATGACTTCAAGAATGTCTACACTATAGTAAGGGGAACATGGTAGAATGTGGTCTCAATAAGATATCATCTTAATAGTTGTTGAACAAGGTGTCAGAGTTTTTGGACTCTTCGAAGTTATCCTTTATTGATGAGGATGGACTAGATTACCTCTAGTTGAAGCTTTTCACCCATCCTCTCTTGTAGTGAGTCAAGGAGTGACATCACGAGGATGCCAACTATAAGACCTTATCTACTCAAATATCCACAATACATGTTATTGATGTACTTTATGAAGGTGGGGAGTATGTATTTATTTTGATAGGATGCATGATTGTACGAGTGATGTTATGGGGGTAGGCTCTGATTGAGATTCCTAAATCTCCATTATAGGTATTTCTAGGTGTGGAAAAGATATACCAAGACCTATGATGTTAGTTTTGGTCGCCAGGGATGAAGAAATGAAATACAGAGTTTGTTTCTAAATGACTTACGTTTTTGAAAGTGAATCTTGAGCACAAATATCTAGTATGTTTAGATCAACCCCTTAAGGTTCTAGAGATGAAGTGGTATAGAATATCCATGGTCTTCATGATGTTATTTCCACATATGTCAAGGGTAAATTATTCTATATGGGTGATTATAGACCAACTCACCGATTCTTCCCACTTCATTACTATTTGGGAGAAAATTTAAGATTATAGATTGGAATGCCTCTACATATAGAAGATATTTTGACTCCACAGAGTTCTATCAAAATTCATCCCTGGTCGTAATTCTTGATTCAGATATCTATTTTGTATGGGATCATAGGAGATGTTTAAGACTTAGTTACTCTTGAGAAAAAAATTTCACACAGAAAATGTGGGCCACAAAAATAGTACCATTCAGGTTTTGGGGACAATGTCATGAGCTTTCATTTCAGACTTTGTCCATCGTTGGTAGGATCACCTACAAGTGGTATAGTTTTCATATAATAATAGTTATCATTCCACTATCAGTATGGAACCATTTGGGGATTTTTATGGGTGAATCTATAGGTCTCAAATTTTATATATTGATCTAAGAGTGTTGACACTCATTGACCCATATTTGGTGTGAAAAACTACTGAGAATGTGAAGATCACATAGGAGTGTATGGTGACTACACAACTCCATTCTATGTTGTATGTGTATTGATGATGGAGGCCTTTTGAGTTCTAGGATAGATACCAAGTGTTCTTACAAGTTTCAACTCGACATAGATTACGAAGATTTTGCATATGAGAAAAGTTATATATGAGGTTCATTGACCTTTCCCAGATACTGTGTAGAGTTTAAAAGGTAGAGTACCTCTTAGCTCTACCACTCTAGTTAGATAGGGTATATGATTTCTTCCACATGTAGCAGCTAAGGAGGTTCATTCATGACCCATCATAGGTTTTCAACTAGGGGATACAAACATAAACAATGTGTCTACCTTTTTTGTGTACCCAGTATATATTGAGTATCGGTAGGAGAGGATCCTTCATGGGTGTGAGATTCCTTTAGTGTTTGTCTGGTGGAAGCATGATAACATTTAAGAGAGCACATGGGGGAGGGAGGCTCAAATTCATGATCACTACCCACATATCTTTTTTTAGCCCTTGTTTTGTATTTTTTGAACATAAATCCCTAAGATATTGAGAATGTAATGACTCTAATTTTCTATTTAATTTTTTCGATATAATATCATTTATTTTTGAGACTAGGTGCTGAGAGGGAAAGAAATTCAATTTTTGGTCTAACCAAAACAAAATTTTGAAATATTTTATGTATATTTAAATGAACGCTTGTGTAGTATTAATTAAAAAGTGTAATTACATTGAAACAGTGGCTAAGATTAGAAATTTTTGGGCACTATTTTGTTTAAAATGTTTCTTTTCCCCTATGAAATATATAACCATGGTTGGTTCTGGGTGTTTCTAGAAAATATGTTTTGGGTGTAAAATGAATAAAATAATAAAATAAATTATTTTATTTTATTTTCATTACCCCAAAACCTAATAACTTTTATAAATAAACAGTTATACATACTTCCTTGGTTTAGACACTAAAACCTAGAGATCTAGATTACTGTTGGAGATGTATCGAATGAGATTCCATTGGTAGATGATGAAAAGATTCGAGATCGATAACCTGTGTGACATAAATTATGAGGATCTGAAAAAAACCATGAATCACCTATGTTCTTCATTGGTGATCGATCCAATTTGAGGTTATACATTTGTAAGTTTGGTTTCATTCCTTTTTAATAATTACAATAATGAACATGATTCAAAAAACTAATGGATTTATTTTATGATTCTTCATCTTGTGTGATGGGTTTATTGGAGGGTTTATTTTTGGATAATTTCATTGTGAAAGTTTATTCCACTCTTATCATTCAAATAGTGATAGATTATGGTCAACATGAACATTAGAAAAATTTCATTCCTTGTGTTTTTGGTTGTGAATTCCTCCCAAATTTCATAAATCATCACGATTCATTTGGCATGTAGTTAGACATATATGGAAATATAATATTGTGAACATGATTCAAGGTAAAAGGTTTTGGAATTGTAAACCTAGGATCAGAACGACATGACGGTTTTGTGACAATGGAAGTGGGGGTGAAATGAATGGTTTCAAGTACCTGATTTCAAGTTATTTATTATTAAATAAATAACTACATACAAATCCATTTTACAAAAAGATTCATGGGTTGAATCTCAATGTCTGATGAATATGTGTTTTAGGTGAATATCTTCCTTGATTCTAGTGCAAGGATATGCCATAATGGTGGTCAGAGGTGTGGTCGGTGATGTGGGAAATAAATCTAAAAAACTAGAAAATTTTGCACTGCATAGATTATAACGCAAATCCACACTCCATAGGGCCCCCTATCAATGATGGCTAGGGTTTTGAGAAGGATATAAGTATCACACATCATGTGAAACTATCACACGAATTGTGATCCCTTCCCAATGGCTCGGTGTGTACCTTAGAGTGTTCTAAGACAAGGCCTTGAGTTCAAAGGCTAGTTCATGTGAATTACTCCCACACAGACATGGCCTAGACAAAATGTACATAAGTTAATCCATATACCAGTATATGGGGATCCAAAAAGTGTATAATTTTACATGGACACAAACATAGGCTATTTACATGGGAGGGACCACGGTCAAAGGGATAAAGTGTGTAAACCTAATACATATCGTGTAATATCTTAATGTTTTCTTAGGGCCCTTGACCTCTGTATCCTAAAAAATTTTCTTTAGGATTTGTTCATCATATTTATTTTCCCTGAGGGTTTGAAATGAATCCCCTCATATATATAAGAAAGTGATCCCTCCAGTAGGATTTTATGGATACAATTTTTAGAATCCATCCTCAATGCCTAGAGCGAGATTCTCTATTCATCTCCTGTACCCAGGTGGAGTTCTTAGTATTATCATGACCAACACTACACAGGTGCTGATACTCTACAGGGAAGGTTCATCCAAATTGAGTTATTGGTATACACAAAGGCCTTAGGAGTGATCCAAATCTTTTGTTCATATCTCTTAGAACATTCAATAGATTCATCTAAGGGAGGGACCCGATGAGAATTACCTCTCTCACAGATAACATCACTGAAATCCGACTCATGGAATGTGTTATCCCAAATGAGTGCTTTGTGGAACCATTCAGCTGATTCCTAGGCTATCATTACGATTAGGAATTTACCTATTAACGGTGTGTATTTTTTGAGTATATTTATATATTCTTGTTATATGTGAGGTAGACATATAAATGTATATATATTACTATATATTTTTTGAATGATTTGTAGTTCTGGGGTGTCCAATTCGGTATTGTTATACTCAACCCTTTTATGGGGAATACCCATATGTGTTAGGTCTTGTGTAGACGATCTAACTTTAGATAGAGCACAAGATATACGAGGAAGAGATGGTAAATAGTCAGACTAGACAAACCGAGGTTTTTTCTTGTGGTATATTGATTATAGTTCATCGTTTTACATTTAGGTCGGACAACTTTTTAGACTCATTTTGGTGGGCTTGTATTTGTCCATGTTTACATTCCTTTACATTCTATCATATTCTAGTTGTGGGATTTTGATGTATGCATTCATGGTTGTTCAGTTGTTTTTACATTTTATCATTGTATGATCTTGGATATATGTGATTGTGTATAGGTAATTAGGCTGAGGTTTTCAATGTTAGTTATATGACGATTCAATATTATTCGTTATCCCCAGACCTATTGATGGTGATCATGGTGAGTCGCGACATGGGACTCTTTATGACAATTAGTGACATTAATGGATAGGGTAATTGATTAAATATTGATAATACCCATAATATAGTAAAATTAATGAATATAAATTATAATAACATCATTATAATAATGTGGATAGAAATAATTTTAATGAATATAATTATGAAAAAAACTAGGTAATTGATAATACTCATGTCGGGGAATTTTATTTTCCATAGAGGTATCCTTGAATTTAAATTGGTTAAGAAAACAATTAGTGAACATGATATTATGTTAATGGGAGATATTTCTAGGTAGAGTAAAATCGAATAGTTTCATGAGATAATCCTAATGATAAGTTAGTCCTAATGTTGTGATGGTGATGCGCTTTTATATGTGAAGGGAATATAAGTTTTGTGGGTTACAATTAAATTATTAATAATTTAATGTCATTATTCAAGTATCAAAGGACACAAAATAGATAAAATAGGATATAAAAATGATTTTAGGTCTAAAATGAAAACAAAGACTCATTTTTATGCATATTTGACTGATTTAGGGGTTTTTTTATAACATTTTACTTTAAACCTATTTTACTTATATGATGGTAATTAATATATATCCTTAGTAATTAATTTTAACAAAAATATTATTATTGGAATTTTCCTAATTTCAAAAATCTAATTTTAAATTCTAAAATAATTTTATCGAATAATGTTTCTAAAGGTGTGGAAATATATTTTTAAAATAAATATGTTTAATCACCTAAAAACCATTGTTAGAGAAATAAAAAATTTCATCTTTAAATTAAAATATATATATATTGAAAAATTATTTTAGATATTAATTTTAATGACCTAAATTTATTTATTATTAAATTATAAATTTATAGGATGCTTTAATGGAATGAAAAATAGAATATCCATTGATTTTACATGATTCAATTAAAAAAAATACTTTTTATATTAAAGTAAAATTTTAATAAGTTCTAAAAATTCATTCATTTGGTTTTCTATGTTTACAAAATGATTGAAACATATAATTTTATTCATTAAATCAAATTATATTACATAAAATGTTTAATAAAATCATAGGTCATTCTTATATAAAGGTAAAGTTAGAAAAATTATATGTTTCCTGAAACCTATATTTTTTTTGTGTACAACTAGATTTTGAGAAGGAATATTTAAAATTTTACAAATATAAGAAATTATATGGGTATTGTTTCTAGATTATTCAGTTATTTTGTTTCATTTTTAAAATAAAGTAGCATCCATCGATTTTCATCATTTTTTCAATTCGTGTATTCTCCATCAATCCCACTATAACTCTATAATAATATATTATTAACCTATGGTTAATCCATATTGGTTAAAAATTTTCATGATTTTTCATATTATAGAATGCACTTAGGATAAGTATATTTTTAGTATTTTTTTCTCAGGAGAAATAAAGGGGTGGTGATTTTAGAGAGGTTCTAAAGCATGTTAGTTATATACAATTAAAATAGTTGAAGGTTGTATGAGGAATGGTGAATAATAAAATAATTGAATTACAATAAAATAAAAATTTACATCAAATGATGAAAAAAACTTATTTCTTTTTTGTATCATCCATTCTACATGTAGATTTTTTTAATATCATTTAATTTTTTTCATAATTTAATTTTCATTATTAAATTTAATTGTTATATTTTTTTCATTATTTTTTAATATATTCATATATAAATTAAAATTTCTAAAAAAAATATGTGAGAAAAAACCTTGAATAAAAAATATATAATTGAATCTCCAATGAACAATAATAATTGGTGACCACTAGGCTAAACTATTTGGGATTTTAAATTATTCTTTTTAGAGGGTCATGATAATTGTATCTATCAAATTAGTCATTATTTTAGGTATACCACCTGATTTGTTTAAATCAGATCTCTTTTTAAATATTTATATTTTTTATTGTTTCTTATTTCTTATTCCTTTCTATATTTTATTGTTCATTATTTAGGATTGGGATCATGTGTATTAATTAATAAAAAAGGGAATATAATTTTTTATCCTATTTAAAAATAGTATATGATAACTTCGTCATGGTTAGACACTTAGTACTATCCTGAAAACTAACCACTAACCACTCTTCTGTCTTCCTACAAGTATCCAGATAAGAAATTAAATGTCCATGAAAATGCATAATGTAACAAAGTGGATGGTAGTATGGAATATACTATGAAAATGAGTATTTTTAACATAAAAAACAAATACATGCCTTTCACCATTACAAAACACACCGAAAACTATTCAGTTACTATTGGATATAATCAAGAGTAATGAAAAAGAAAAATAAATTGATGAGTTGATTAAAAAAAAATGAAATTATGGATTCAAAACTCCAATGATTCATGTAGTAAGGGATATAACCATAATAAGAACTTTTTCTGATAGTCTTATTTGATTTGAAAATTGATAAATTTTATGAGAAATTATATAATCCTTCACTTCTTACTATTTCCCATCAATTTTAGATTCGTAACAAAATTTTGAATCCTTTAATAAAGATAAAATTATACAGGAGGTGATAAGTTTTGAATAAAAATTAAAATATTCATCCCCAATTTCTATTGAAATTTTCAAAATAGCACTTCGTAAAGAAAAATATCCCATGAACAAAATAATAAGGGAGTATATATTTCTTATAATTAAATTGTATGTGATTCCTAACATCATCATATGACTACAAATTCTGTTTTTGATTTTAGTACAGAAATATTTGATCCAATTATGGATCTGTAAAGTGAATAATAATTAAAGGAAACCATCATGGAGAAGATAGGAATTGATTATGAAAAAGATGAATTATCTTGGAAGGTGATAACATATGAAGAAGAACTTAAGGAACTTGAGATGAAGAAACTACCTCCTCAATAACAAGAAAATAATTAACTAAAGGATTATATAACAACTAAATTGATGTGTCCCCTATTTCTCCTCCATGCTCTAATTTATTTTCATTTCACATTTATCATAGGTGATGTAATTTTTAATTTTATTTGGGCTTTCTATTCTTTGTTTTCACTTCTAATAACCAATAAAAGTCCCTTTTTATTCCTATTAAGTATACCCCATACATTATAGAATCCTAGATGAAAACCTTAGTGTCTAGCTGTAGGTATTAGAATCATAGAACCACTTAAGGTATGTCTGGATTCTTCTTTTCTCTATATTATTGTTTTAGTTTTGATTTCAATAAATTCCTTATGTTGTTTTATTATATTTTATTATATGTTTAATAGAAAACCAGTGGGTAGGGATATTAACCTATGCTGTATTGGAATAAATTTGGTTATATATACACCTTCCTCCCTAGTTTATTTTCACTTTTAATTCATTTTTCTGCATTTCGTGTGTAATAGTGTGATTATTTACAATATATATTTACTTTTAAATAAATTCAATCTCTTCAATGTCTTGTGATACATTCAACCTTGACTCTAAATGAATAAAAAAATAAGATAATGTAATAACTTAGCCATTAAATTGGTAGCATTTAATAGTAAAAACTAAATTATGAGCATAATATTGTTTACCCATAGATATATAATTTTTTTTGGTTATCAATTTATTAGAAATAAAAATAATAATCATTTTAAAGAAAATAATATTCCTTTATGATAAAATGTATTTTTTTAAAACGATTTTGTTATGTTTTTCATGTTAATTCTAAAATTAATATTATCATGTTTTATAAAATTTAACTCAAAAAAGAGCTTTATTTTTGAAATCATCGTGAAAAAATTATCAAATATTAATTTTTTAAAAATTTACGAAAAATATTTTATTCAATTAATACTAAAAAATAAGGATTTCTTTAAAATTATTCTTCATTTAGAGAATGTAAAATATATAATATAGATTCAAACTATATTAAATGTAAAATAAGTTCAATTATGTAATTAGAATTAAAATTATCTTAAATATTAATATAAAAACTTTCTAAACATATGGAAACATTTCATTTGGAAAACTAGTTTTCTGCTATGTCTGTGGGATTAAATTATAATGAATTTTTTTTCATATTTATGAATTTAATTTGTAAAAATGGATTTCTTATTTTGAATCAAAATAATTAATATTTTATAATAATTTCAACTCCATTTGTTGCTATAATGAATATAAAATAGTAAAATAATAATAATGTTGGTTCGGGTTAAAAAGGGTTTACAATGGAGTTAAATTAATAATAAAAGAGTTAATAAGACCTAAAAAATAATTAAATTCCAATTGTATGGACATATTTCCACCATATACCATCTATTTTTTTATAATGTGTCTTCTGGAATAATTTTTATTGTGATGAATATGGGTAAAATTTATTCATTTGAAAACCACCAAGTGTGTTATGCCCTTGAGTTTTAAAAGGGAACCCCTTCTCTACTACACTTAATACTTGGTAAGCCATTTGGTATTTTTAATACCTAACAAAATCACATCGGTAAATCCTAACCCACAACCTATATTAATTTATTGATCATAAAACTAATCTTGGAAGGCTTTAGGTTTAAAACAAAACTTGTTCTCTAAATAAGAGGTATAGTATAGTTCTTAACCACTTGTTTCCAATTTATTACATCATATACCTATTTTAGATATTCAATAAATATGATTAAAATAAATAAATAAATAAATATATTAATATTTTTTTAATGAAATAAATTATATCCATATCCTCTTCCTTCAAATGGTAAATGAAAGAGTTGATCGTGTGTATGGTAGACTACCTCCTCACAAACCGATGTAATTATTTTTCCATTACCACCTCTCAAGATTGAATATAATGATGGATTTAATTTATATATGTAATGAAACCGACTTTAATTAATGAAAATTCCTCTTGATCTATTTAAATGTTTTATTATGGTTATATAAAATGTTAACTTCATTGGTTTTATGTTTCTGGATTTTAAAATACCGTTATGAATTGTGACCATTGCTAATATAGCCATTGAAAAGTGACCACATGATTAGTATAAATATAGGGTGTTAACAAATCGAATTTACTCAGAAAAAGGAAGCGGTGACCTCATCCAGTAGACTTTCCCCATACGAAGCCCATTTGTCAAATCTTGGAAAGGAGGTGGCGTCATTGGGCTTTTCTCTTGACCAATCCCAAGCCGATCTTGAACACGTTAAGCTTGAGCAGAACCGACTACAGGAGAAGTGGAAGTTAAAAGAGATTACCACCAGAGTGATTTATTCGAGCAACCCCAAGAGTCTGTCACCATCTCACACCTTACCCTTTGGTCTTATGCTGGTTTTATAATGGTTTATGTAACAAGACCCTAGCACTATGATAATGTACATTATTTTTTTATAAAGAATGTGAATTCATTTTATTATTATTACTTTGTAAATTGTTTTTAAATCACAAATAGTATTAAACTAAGAAATATATTTTTATGAATTGATGGATTTTTGAATTAAATAACATTTTAATAAAATATTATTATTAAATTACTTTTTATTAAATATAAATGTTCATATAATTTTATGAAGGCAATTGTAATTTTTAATAAAGATTGAAAATTGATTTTGTCAAAACCCATGAATTTTAGCTAATTGTCAGTTTTTATTTTAAAAGTAAAAATTTACAAATTTAAAAAATTATTTAGATAAAATGAATATTATTTTTGGAATCAGGGTGTTGAAATTATCCAATGGTGAATTTTTCATAACTTTCTGAGACAGTCAAATGTTTGGGTAAAAATTAAATACCGTTTAAATATATAATGTGATTTATGACATCATAATAACCCAATAGTGAGGTAATAAAATACTATAAATATTATGTTCATCCAATATATGTTTTATCATTAAAATAATATGATTTTATATTTGTTTGATTTATTTTAAAAAGCTTTTGTGGACCCTCCAAGACATATAAACCATTTTGTCTTTTTAAATTGTTTTCTTTAAGAGTGTGACTGACCTCCACATAAGCAAACATATTATTTTAAGAGTTTTGTCCATTGGAAATATAAAATATTGTTTTCCAATCCACTTTGGCAAAAACCACAGGCAAAAACCATTGGATGGTTTGTGGTATTGATTAGTTGAAAGTGAGGTGTCCCAAACCTAAATACTAAAGAATTCCCTCTCCTTTCCTTTATAAACCCACCCAAGATCCCTCTTCCTCTTCACTCAAAGTGTTTGGAGTTCTACCAACCCCTACCATCCTCTCTCTAGAATCCTCCCAGGGTTCCCCAAGCTCCCAAGAATCCCCTCCCAAGCCTTTGTGATCACACATCTATGTAAGGGATTTGTTCCTTTCACATTTTTTGTCGAATTTTATTTAAGTTGTTATGACCTTTTGTTTTCAATTAAAAATGTTGGTGTATGATTTCACACCTCCCCAATATTATCCTATTTATTTTTGGATGATGGGAGACACCTTTCTATCTCATTAATTCCGCCCATGTACACCCATTACTATGCCAAAATTCCATGAGGGATTTCTGTCTCATCTTTTTCACCCAACTAATTCTTTTGTATTATGAATCTAAATTACATTATGTTTATTGGGAAATTTATATATATTAACTCCTTACTATCCATTTCATGTAAATATTATGAGACATCCCTTTCTCTCTCATCAACCATTTTTATGAGTTCCTATTTCATGTTGTTATGCTGCCGAAATTGTACCGTGTTTTTCCAAGCCAAGATCATTGTGTAGTGAATACCATTCCCATATCTCTATTAAGAGTATTAACCATTATGCACATATACATATTTAATGGTACTTTAATTTATTTATTCCACATTAATTAATCATGTAATAACTTATGATGTTGATTTATTCCATGTTATATGATCCACGTAGTACACTTATGCATGAAATGAAATGTTTAAGAAAGGGTGCACCTTAATAGCGCTCCAATGCATTGGGTAAAGTATAGTATCATGATATGTCATGTGAAATGGGTGTTTACTCATGATAATTCAAGTGCAATATTGATTTACTCATGCTCCATGTGCAATGAGGGTTTACTCATGCTCTATGTGCAATGAGCCTTGGCTCATGCTAATTCCATGTTAAGTGTTGTTTCCACATTTCCATGTTATGATTATTATGATTTATCATGCCATTATGTTCATGTTTATCTTTTGATCCATTGTATTTCCTATTTTCTAACATATATTTTATTTCACATGTTATTCCATGTTTATTCCCTTACTGGGCTTTATAGCTCACCCTTTTCTTATGCATGTCCACAGGTTATCCAATGCAATGCTAATTATGATGAAATGTAGTGGTCATGTAAAGGAAGTTTTTAATAGAGATGTTGTGTATTTTATGTTCTAAGCTGTTATGTATTGTTCCTAATCCCCAAATACACTAGACCTCTCAATCTTCTATGTTGTATCAAGTGATTATTTTTTGTAATAAATCAAGTTTAAGTGTGTAATAAAAAGCAGGGTTGTTACATTTGGTATCAGAGGTGGTACCCAGCCTTAAGTGTAGCACACTACCTGGGTTGAGATGTAGGGATCACAACAAGGATGTTGTGCTCTGAAGGGGGGGGGGGGGTGAATGTAACACCCCAAAATGATAAAGGGTTAAATGACTAAATGGTATAACTCATGACAACAAGGTGCACCTTTCTTTTCAGAAGCCGAACTGATTAGAACACCATAGTTAAGCATGATTGTCCTAGAGTAGTGATAAAGATGGGTGACCATCTGGGAAGTTTCTCAGGGTGTGTGTGAGTGAGGACAAATCACATTAGAAAGGACATGTGTTGGACTGTGGGGATTATCATTAGTCAGATGACCTATTCGGGCATGTGGGTGGACCCTTGGTTGGGGACCACATGTCTGCGGGGCAACTGGTGGTACCTGGTGGGCCTGGGCCCGACGACCATGTTAAGGCGGGGTGGTTGTGCTGTCACCGGGACCCAGTTGTTACATTTGGTATTAGAGGATAGGTTTAGTTAATTTTGGGATTAGGATTAGAAAACCCAAGTGAAGACTTAGAGAAAAGAATAAGTATAACAAAAGAATCCCTAAGTATTGATGAGTATTGAGTAAGTGGTTTATCAAGAAAATACATCCCTGTCTGGATTCGATCAGGTAGAGGCGGATCTGGCACAGATGTATCCTCGAGGTAAAACCCAAAAACACCGCTTTGAGCTAGACTTGAACGAGAACTGGTGCACGAAAACGGGCCTTACTTCACTCTTGGTTACGACAATCACGGGGGATATGCATTGTTATATTCATAATCTTAGTATGATCCTTTATGAAGGGAATTAAAAAAATGCCCCTAAGAATATATGATAGAAAGTATATCATGGATAACATAGATTGAAGCCTATGGATTCATAAGTTAAGGAAATACAAGTTATTTATAAGTCATCATTTTTGTGCCAGGATTACCATTTATGTGTTACCCCTAGCTTTCCTTTTATTCCAGCTAATGACCGGTAATAGGAGGAATCAGGCTAACAACCGATGTGAAGATCAATGTGATGACTATGAAAATGAGATGCCCAATCTGATAGGAGAGGTAATCATGAACTTTGGCATGCTTATCAATTAGTTAAATCAAGATTCGAATAGAAACATGGGTCAAGAGGAACGTTCAACCCCCCCCCCCCCCCCCATAATGAACAAGTCGTTATCAAGAGCTTCATGAGACAAAGGCCTCCTACTTTTAATGGATTGTCTGATACCTCATTCGCCGAAAAATAGACCAACTCCATTGAAAATATCTTCTTCATCCTTCAATGTTCCAAACAAGAGAAGGTTCTTCTAGTTTCTTATCATATATAAGGTGAATCCCATCAATGGTGGACGTTGATAAAAAATAAGAACCCTGAGGAAGAGATTGAGGCATTGGAATGGAATGATTTCCAGAAGATGTTTTTTGATAAATATTTTCCACGCACCCTCCGACTTAATATGGAAAGGGACTTCCTTGAACTCAATAAAGAAGATGATTAATATGTTGGAGAATACGAGTAAAACTTTACAACGCATGTATGATATGCCTTCGGCTTTGTCATTACCCCCGAATACAAGGTTGACCACTTATTTGGTGGGATGAAACCTTGCCTATGAAAAGCGTTGGCGATCTGTGACTTCGACATCTATGAGGAAATTGTCTGATGTGCCCTCAAGTTTGAAGTAGATATCAAAGAATATCAGGGGTATTATAGTGATAAGAAGTGTAAGGTGGACTTCAATGCTGGAAGTCCGATTGATAAATCCAACGATACTAAGAAGATCCATCACCCCACTTTCCAAAGGTGTGGAAAGAATCACCCTAGAAATTTCCTAAAGGGGATGAGGAAATGCTTTAGGTGTGGAAGATAAGGGCACCTGACTATTAACTATTGGAAAGAAAAACCCGTGGTTGCAATAGAAAAAAGGAGTACTCCGTCGACTCTCAAAGCATTGTTCATTGATTCAACTGTAAATAACCAGGGCATCTTGAAAATTAGTTCCCTAAGACAAGGGTTTTCGGAGGCAACCAACAACCTCCACGGCAGCAAGGGAGAGTTTTTTCCATCACTACTTCCAAAGTGAACCTAGACAATAAAGTGGTGATAGGTACGCTAGTTATTCATTCAAGAATAGCGAATGTACTTTTTGATTCAGGTTCTGCGCATTCTTTTATATCCCAAAAGTTTAGTAGAACAATCCCAGCACCACCACAAATCATGGAAGTAAAGATGTCAGTGAGTATGAAAAATGGGGAAATCATTGCATCCCAGGAATATAACTCCACCTCTGTCATAATCTGTGTATTGAATTTCTCAGAGATCCTCGTCATACTCCATCTACTAGAATTTGATACAATTCTTGGAATGGATTGGCATTCCTTATATAGATCCAACATAAATTTCTTTGAGAGGGAAATCACTCTATGTGGAGAATCGACCCTGGATTATATAAAAATGCAAGGAGGAAGATGAATCTTCTTTATCTCCATAATCTCAAGCATGGATATTACTGCCTTATGAGCATGTGTATATGGCTTAGATGATTTAGTATAAGGAGGCAACCATCCTTGAAGAAATGCCTATTGTGAGGGAATTTGCTGAAGTGTTTCCCAAGGAATCGCCTGGTCTTCCTCCTAGAAGGGATGTTGAATTCTCAATTGATATTATACCTGGGGCATTGCCAATATCCAAGACTCCATATAGAATGGCTGTTTTGAAGCTTGAGGAGCTGAAGAAAAAACTACAAGAGAATCTGGATAAAGGGTTTATACACCCAAGTGACTCACCATGGGGTTCACTAGTCCTCTTCGTCAAGAATAAGGATGGGTCAATGTGCCTTTGCATCAATTATCATGAGATTAACAAAATCACGATAAAGAACAAGTATCCACTCCCACGAATTGATGACTTGTTTGATCAGCTGCGTGGAGCACAATACTTCTCCAAGGTGGATTTATGGTCGGGATATTATCAAGTAAGGGTGAAGAAAGAAGATATCCCCAAGAATGATTTTCATACATGATATGAGAACTATGAATTCATAGTAATACCTTTCAGACTCACCAATGCTCTAGCAATATTCATGGACTTGATGAATAGAGTCTTTAGGGATTACCTTTAAAATTTTATGGTAGTATTTATAGATGATATTCTAATATATTCTTAAACCAAGGAGGATCAGGAGGAGCATCTATGAACTGTACTAGAAACCTTGCGGAAGGAGAATCTCTATGAAAAGTATAGAAAGTGTGAGTTCTGGTTGAAGGAGGTCTCAATCTTGAGCCATATCATCACAAGCAATGGGATATCTGTGGATCCCTCCAAAACAGATGCAATTGAGGGATGGACAAGTCCATCATTGGTAACAGATATTCGTAGCTTCTTGGGGTTAGCTGGATATTATCGAAGATTTGTGAGAAATTTATAATGATTGTCCAACCCTCTTACCAAGCTAACTGAAAAAGGAGTATTGTTTTCTTTGAGTAACGAATGCGAATAATGATTCAAGGAGTTAAAAAGGAGGCTTATTACTGCACCCATGATCACTTTACCTAAAAGTGGAGAACTTTTTGTGGTATTCAGTGATGCTTCGAAGAAGGTCCTGAGGTGTGTGTTGATGAAAATTGACAAAGTAATTACCTATGCATTTTGGAAATTGAATGTTAATGAGAATAATTATCCAACACATGATTTGGAGTTGGCTGCGGTGATCTTCGATTTAAAAATATGGTGACATTATCACTTTGGGGAGATGTGTGAAATATATACAGACCACAAAAGCCTCAAGTATATATTCACACAGAAAGAGTTGAACATGCACCAATAAAGATGGTTAGAGCTGATCAAAGACTATGAATGCTCAATCCATTACCACCCTGGGAAAGAAAAAAAGGTAGCAGATGCTCTAATTAAAAAGGACCCAACAATTCTATAATTGATGAGAATCGAGAAGGACCCAATCTTCTTAGATTTGATGAAGATGGACATGAGAATCATAAATAAAGGAACATCATCAATCCTTTAACAAATGATTATCAACCGTATTTTTTGGAATGGTTAAAGGATTATCAAAAGGAAGTTGTGGGAATTAAAAAGAGAGTGGATGATATAAAAAAAGGTAAATCGTCAGAGTTCAATGTTAATGATGAAGGAATTGTGAGATTTGGGAAATGATTATGTGTTCCATCAAGTCTGAAGCTAAAGAAGGAACTTTGGGATGATGCCCATAGTTCAAATTTCCCTATTCACCCAGGAAACAAAAAAAGTATCGAGATCTCCGAGAGAATTATTGGTGGGATAATATGAAGGAGGAGATCGTTGAGTATACATCAATATGTCTGGAGTGTCAGAAAGTGAAGGAAGAGAGGAAGAAGTCAAATGGGATGATGCAACCATTGCCCATACCATCATGGAAATGGGATAACATCATCATGGAATTTGTCAGTAGACTTCTGAAGACATCCAAAGTAAATAATGCAATTTGGTATATTGTGGATCATCTTATAACGTTTTCACCCTTCATTGCAATTCAAGAGGATTTCTCATAGGATCATCTGGCACAGATATATATCAGGGAAGTGGTAAGGCTGTATGAAGTACCACTATCTATTGTATCTGATTCAGACCCAAGATTCACCTCTATATTTTTGAAGAGTCTTCAACATGCTCTAGATACTAATAGGAACTTCAGTACGACTTATCACCCTCAAACTAATGGCTAATCCGAGTAGACTATCCAAACACCTGAGGACGTGTTGAGATCATGTTATATGGGATTAAAAGTAGGGTGGGACCAACATCTTCCACTAGTTTAATTCTTATACAATAATTGTTTCCACTCGAGCATCCGAATGGCACCTTATGAATCCCTGTATGGGAAGAGGTGAATAACACCGACATGTTGGGATGAAGTTGGTGAACGTAATCTGTTAGGACCAAAAATGGTCAAAGAAATGGTGGAGAAGGTGAAAACTATTAAATAACATATCAAGGAAGCCCAGAGTCAACAGAAGAGTTATGAAGATAACCATCCATGAGACCTTGAGTTTAAAGTTGGAAACATGGTATTTTTACACATATCTCCATGGAAGAATGTCATGAGGGTTATAAATAAAGGGAGGTTATGTCTTAGGTACATTGGACCCTTCGAGATTCTTGATCATGTTGGGGTTGTGGCCTATCGACTTGCACTTCCACCTACCATGGCCAAAGTACATTATGTATTTCATGTATCCCTCTTAATAAAGTACTTACCCAACTCATAAAATGTACTCACTTCAGAGGTAGTACAGTTTGAGGATGATCTTTCTTACGAGGAGCAACTAGTGAAGATCTTAGATCGTAGAGAAAAAGTTATATGAAATAGGACAATGCCCCTCACCAAGGTGTTCTAGCGAAACCACAAGTTTGAATAAGTGACATGGGAATTAGAGGAAGTGATGAATAAAATTCACCCACAACTGTTTTAGTGTGAGAAAAGGAAATTTCGAGGGTGAAATTTTATAAGGGGGGAAGATTTTAATGACCCAACATTTCCTTAATGAAAATTCCTCTTGATCTAATTAAATGTCTTATTATGGTTATATAAAATGTGAACTTAATTGGTTTTATGTTTCTGGATTTTAAAATACCATTATGAATTGTGATCGTTAATAATATAGTCGTTGAATAGTGATCACATGATTAGTATAAATATAGGGCTTTAACAAATCCAATTTACTCAGAAAAAGGAAGAGATGACCTCATCCAGTAGACTTTCCCCATACGAATCCCATTTGTCGGAACTCGGTGTGGTGTCATTGGGCTTTTCTCTTGATCAATCCAAAGTCAAGCTTGAACACATTAAGCTTGAGCGGAACTGACTACAGGATAAGTGGAAGTTAACAAAGATTACCACCCAAGAGATGTTATCTAAGCCACCCAAAGAGTCTATCACCATCGCCCACCTTACCCTTTGGTCTTATGTAGGTGTTATAAGGGGTTATGTAATAATACCCTACCACTATAACAACCTACATTATTTTTTTATAAATAATTTGCATTCATTTTATTATTGTTACTTTTTAAATTGTTTTTAAAGAACAAATAGTATTCAAATAAGAAATATATTTTGATGAATTTATGGATTTTTGAATTAAATAATATTTTAATAAAATATTATTATTAAATTAATTTTTATTAAATATAAATGATCATATAATTTTATGAATGAAATTGTAATTTTTATTAAGGTTTGAAAACTGTTTTTATCAAAACCCATGGATTTTCATTAAATGTAGGTTTTTATTTTAAAAGTAAAAATTTATGTCTTTATAAAATTATTTAGATAAAATTAATATTATTTTTGGAATCAGGATGTCAAAATTATCTAACGGTGAATTTTTCATAATTTTCTGAGAGAGTTGAATTTTTGGGTAAAAATTAAATACCATTTAAATATATAATGTTCTTTATGACATCATAATGACCCAATAGTGAGGTAATAAAATACTAAAAACATTATTTTCATCCAATATATGTTTTATCATTAAAATAATATGATTTTATATTTGTTTTATTTATTTTACGATGTTTTTGTGGACCCTCCAAGACTTATAAAACATTTTGTCTTTTTAAATTATTTTCATTAAGAGTGTGACTCACCTCCACATAAGAAACCCTCTTATTTAATACGTTTGGCCATTGGCCTTATAAAATATTTCTTTCCACTCCCCTTTAGAAAAAACCATGGAATGGTTTATGGTATTGATTAGTTTAATGTGAGGTGTCCCAAACCTAAAAAATAAAGAATTCCCTCTCCTTTCCTATATAAATCCACCCAAGATCCCACTTCCTCTTCACTGAATGCCTTTGGAGTTCGACCAACCCCTTCCATACTCTCCATATAATCCTCCCAAGGTTCCCGAAGCTCCCAATAAGCCTCCATCAAGCCTCTCCCAAGCCTTTGGGATCACACTTCCAAGTAAGGGATTTCTTCCTTTCTCATTTTTGTCTAATTTTTTAAAGTTGTTATGACCTTTTATTTTCAATTAAAAATGTTGGGGTATGATTTTTAACCTCCCCCATACAGTCCTATTTATGTTTGGATGATGGGAGACCCCTTTATCTCTCATTAATTCCTCCCATGTACACCCATTACCGTGCCAAAATTCCATGAGGGATTTCACTCTCCTCTTTTCACCCAACTAATTATTTGTTATTATGCATCTAAATTCCATTATGTTTATTGGGACATGTATCTATATGACCCCTTTACTGTAAATTTCATGTAAATATTATGAGACACCACTTTATCTCTCATCAACCATTATTATGAGTTCTTATTTCACGTTGTTATGCTGCCAAAATTGCACCACGTTTTTCCAAGACAAGATCATTGAGTAGTGAATACCATACCCATGTATATATCAAGGGTATTAAAATTTATCCACATATACACATTTAATATTACTTTAATGTTTTTATTCCAAATTAATTAATCATAAAGTAACTTATGATGTTTATTGATTCCATTTTATATGATCTATGTGGCACACTTATGCATGAAATGAAATGTTTAAGAAAGGGTGTGCCCTGATAGCACTCTAATGAATTGGATAAAGTATAGTATCATGATACGTCATGTGTAATGGGTGTTGACTCATACTAATTCAAGTGAAATGAGGGTTTACTCATGCTTCATGTGCAATGAGGGTTTACTCAGGCTTTATGTTCAATGAGCCTTGGCCCATGCTAATTCCATTTTAAGTGTTGTTGCCATATTTCCATGTATTGATTATCATGATTTATCATGACTTTATGTTAATGTTTCTCTTGTGCTCCATTGATATGCCTATTTCTTACATGTATCATATTCCTCATGTTATTTCATGTTTATTCCCTTACTGGGCTTTATAGCTCACCCTTTTCTTATGCATGTCCTCAGGTTATACCATGCAATGCTAAGTATGAGGGAATGTAGTGGTTATGTAAAGGATGTTTTCAATAAATATGTTGTGTGTTTTATTTTCTAAGTTGTTATGTAATGTTCCTAATCCCCAAAGACACTAGACCTATCGATCTTCTATGTTGTATCAAGTGACGATTTTATGTAATAAGTCAGGTTTAAGTGTGTAATAAAAAGCAGGGTTGTTACAATATATATAAAATTTATGACATAATAATACTTATAAATTTATAATAAACCATCTATATTCTTACATTACAATCTTTTTTACAATGATTAATTCACTTTTATGCACGTGTTGACTATCGTATCCATATAATGATGTGATATGTTTTTCATTTAATTTTTAAATTAATTGTAATAATGATATATAAAATTAATATATATGATATATTAATGTTTATGAGAATTTGAAATATAATTTACCATTATTTCATTATATCTTTCAAATAAATGAAAACAAAATTCATTTATATATACGAACTACTGTATCCATGAACAGTGTAACAAAATTTTCATGCTCTAACAATTTTTTTGAGTACTTATATAGTGAATATTTATTATATTTATATCATGGTTAATATTATATATATATGATTTAACCATGATCAAATTATAATGAAAAAAATCTACCAAACCAAAACATATGGGATATGTGAAGTAATTATCACCCAAAATAGTGTTCTTAATAAATAATTATTAATAAACTGGTGGTTAAAAATTACAATAAATAAATAATTGGTATGATATATATGATTATGGTTATTTAATTGATATATAATTAAAATTTATTTATTATTCATGTGTTTCTAACACATGTTTATTAGATAGAACATGAGGTAAGGGTTTGTCTTCCACTTTTACTTCCGTGATACATATGGAATATTCACCACATTTTCTTTTTTTGAGGTGCATATACTACACATTTGATATGTTATAAGATGAATATATTTATATTCAAGATATTTTTTGTTTTATTTTAATTTATTTCATTCTTGGGGGTTATGATTAAAAAGTTACCAATGTTTTATGGGTTTTATAATTATAATCACACGGTTTATTAGGGTTGTTTATGATTATGATCCCAATGAAGAAATATTAAGATATATCTCTCAAGTAAATAATTATTTTTATTCAGACAAAAATTTATTCATGAAATTATCAATTAATAATATTTTTCCTTTGTTTTGTACATAAAATTATTGATAAATATTTTTTTAATAAAATTTAATTTTATTTCTCTCATCTGTTAAAAATATGTTTTCTTCCATATCAATCTTTTCTAAAAATATTTTCAAAAAGCATTCTATGATTATAAAAATGAATAAGTAATTTTTTTTACCCATTTATGTGTTTTTGAAAAATTATTTTAATGGAATCTTCTTGTTGTTCTCTAAACATGGTACATTTAAACCTTTTTACAATAATGTGAAAAGACTATTTTATAATCTTATATAAAATGTATGCAATTACCTACATTTATTGACACTCATTTTTTAAGTAACATTTAAAATTATACAAGCTTATTTTTATAAAAAAGATCCATAAAATTCTATAAATTTATGGTTTTTAAAAGAAATTTTGAAATTGACAATTATATTTTCTTCATGAATGTTCTTAATGGAATATTTATGGGGTTTTTATTCATAGATGAAAAAAACAGCATTTTAACTTATGATGCATCCAGAATATATTGTAATGTTACCATACTTATTAATTCTATATATTATTTATAATCATATTTACTTGGAATCTCTACTTTAATACATTTCTCTATTATACATTGGATAGTTTATGATATTTCTTATTGATGAGAGAAAGTATTAACATTCGTATTATTTTTTTCCAATATGAATGATTACATTATATATATTTATTTATTGGTGAAATTAATAATTTTTAATATGAAGGTTTTAAATATGAATTTTCACAATATTATGTTTCTACCATTTCATATGGGGACTACGTTTGACTTAGTATGTTATGGGAAGGGCCCATATAGACCCTCAATGCATCAGTGGGTCTCATGCAACAAACTATCTTGTCTTTTTTAGCCACAAAATTATCCATTTAGTTAATATTTTCTGTCATGATGCTTCAAAGGTATTGTTTTGATTTCTAACATTATGAATTATATCATTATTATACTAATTATTGATGTCCATTTCATTATTTTATTAATTTTAATATTCCTGAATAAGTTTCAAGCTCATGCGATTATTTATATATTATTATTTGATCCTTATTTATTTCGTCCATATTATTCTTTGTGTTTATGTGATCAATTAAATAGATTATGATTCATTTATTTAGCATGCATTAATTTTTATGACATATTTATTCATGATAGCTTCTATTGTATGCATACCTTTACTGAGCATTATAGCTCAACCCCTTATAAGGATTTATTTCCCCATGATTCTATGAACTGTAATATAATTAATATATAGTAATATTCTAAGGGAATAATGGTTTTCTCAAGTAAAATTCTATTTTAATTGTATTTATCAAATTGTAATATGATATTCATGTACGTTTCTATTAATTCATGACTAATAAACTATTCAATCCTTTAGGATGTAATTTATTATATCTAGTTCAAATTTAATAAAGAAACCATTGACTCTATGCAACAAGGGTTTGGGTATTTATATTTTTTATTCAAGAGTTTTTAATAGAAACCATGGGAATTTGATTTAGTAATAAATAGATTGTGGAATTTAGACCTACGATTGACTTTAAGGATATTTATATGTATAGGATAAAATATTAATGTTATGGTAAGGTAGATATTATGTGGGTTTCCTATAAATAAATATGTGTGTTGATATTATATGTGCATATGGAATTGGCATAGTTTTAACTAGAGTTAATAAATCTTAAAATGGTGTATTTGGATTTTACTTGATCATTATATAGTACACAATAATGAGTCTTCCAACACACATGGTTTGACACTCCCAGGGGATATTATTGGGATAATTTACATTTTATTTACAAACCAATATGAAGGATTTTAAAGTATCTTTATGAGTTCAGAGTATCCTTAATGATACCATGTTTAAAATTTTTCGAATATTTATACTTAAAATTTTAAATTATGTTAAATGTTTTACTAGTCTTGAATGTATACGTTGTGACTAATAATGTTTTGATATAATATATAAGATTCCATTATTGCAAAATTGATCTAAGTGGAATGATTTGAAAATATTTCAATGAGTTAAATCCATGTATGTATTTCCCTCCTATCCGTGATAATGAAGCTAAAGCTATAGATATAGGTGGAGAGGAATAAATTTCAACTATATTGGAGTATATGAATTAGGTTATGTCCAATAATCATTCCCGTATAGAGAATCATACTTATCTATAATGCAATGTAATAATGTCACACTGTGTGATGCATAATCAACCTCCATCATTTAATGGGAATAAAAATCCATTTGTAGCTATGAAATAGATAAGTTTCTTAGATATAATATTTCTCCCTTTTTGGAGTAAGGAATGGTATAATTTTCTCCCAGAATATTTTCATATCATGGGATGAGGATCATTGGTTTTTATTAAATAAAAACACTAAAGTTTAAGAAGAAATATAAAATATAGAGTGGAATGATATTAAGGTACTCTTCATGGAAAAATGTTTTCCTCGTGAGAAATAATCGGTTATAGAGAGGTAATTCCTAATTCTATGTCAAAAAGAAGATGAAAATTTTTCAATCTACGAATCTACCATTATATGTTTATTACATTGTGTTGAATCCTACATACGTAATACAAAAAAATATTGTCTGTTTCTTTTATATTCTTAGGCCAATCATCCATAGGTATCTAGTCTCAAAAATATTATCATTATATAAGAATATAGTATCAAGCTATAACGAGACACAAATGAAATTTTATATACCTTATAGCTTTGAATGAAATCAAGAAAAGAAAATTGTGGCTAAGAAATATAGAAAATGAAATATTGAAAAGAGAGAGATAGAAGAGTGTAATATCTCTCTTGTAATAAATGTGGTATGAAACACCAAGGAACATGCTTGCTGGGAGTGGGAGATTTATACAATTGTTGATAGAAAGGCCACTAGACATAATATTTAAAGTGAATGAAAGAATCATCCATAGTGAAATGATTCATTTGTAAGTAAATTGGAAACAGTGTAAATGAATTTCATATATTTTAATATAATTTTCCTAGAAAATACCAATGGAGAATGTTTAATCTTATAAGATCAGAAAAGTTGAAGTTGAAGTCCCAAATGATGTGGTGAAAAATACCTTACTCATATCATCAACTTTAGATAATTATTTACTTGATTATAGTTCATAACATCATTTTATATCTTCCATTTTTTCAAAAAAAATTATATATTTATCTATCACATTTAGATGGATGTTATCAGTCAATACTCCCAGTGAAAGTATCACTATGACAAGGATATATTAGTCAATTCTAATTATAACACATAAATGAGCCATATTTTATGACTTAATTATTATACCAATGGATGATTTTTATTTAATTCTTTTGTATGTACTACCTATAAAAATATGGTATAAAGTTTTATTATAATGAGAAAGAAATTATGATTCATAATAAAAATGTGGAATTCCATATCATTAGAGGGGAGACATCATCATCTGAAACATTTCAAGATCCACAACCATTATCTCTTCTAAATGATATTATTATATAACAAGATAACACACAATCTATATATTTCAAAGGTAATATTCAAATATGGGATATACTAATTATGTATAAATACAATGAGGTTTTTTTAGGAATTACCTATACCTTGACCAAAATATGAAGATGAGTTTTCCAGTGATTTAATCCCAAGAGAAAGACATAAATCATAGACTTCATACAAAATAGACACAATGGAATTAGTAGAGATAAAAAAATAAGTAGATAATTCATGTGATAAGGTATTTATACAGCATAGTTTTTTCCTTAGCGATCACTAGTTATTTTTTAAGAAGAAATATATATCTCTGAGGTTGTGCATTCATTATAGAGAATTAATTTCTATAACAATAATGAACAAGTATCTTATACATTGCATCAATAAATTATTCGATCAAATTCATGCAACTCAATATTTTTTCAAGGATTTACCATCATTATGGGTATCATCAAATGTGATTAATGAAGAATGATATAACATAGAAAACATTTCATATGAGGTATATGCATTACATGTTTAGAATAATTCCATTTGGATTTTAAAATTCAATCTATGACTTCAAGAATCTATGGAACATAGAATAAAAGGAATATATTTATAATTATTTTTTTCATATTTATTGATTCTATTTTGGTTTACTATAAGTTCCATATAAACCCAGAGAATCTCTTGAGGATCATTCTTGAGACTCCTATAAGAAAAGAGATATATGTGAAATTTAGAATAAAGGTACCACATATTTTCATACATTAACATTACTTAAATTTTTTTTGAGAATACTTAATAATTATAAAAATAGATTCCCAAAGATAGTACTAGTTTAGTTTCTTTGGATACAAGGAAACATGAACACTGATACAAAAGTGAGATAAATTATCTCCCACTAGGTTTTTCTATGCTAGCACCCTTCATAGACACATTAAACATAATACATATAAACATAACTTAGGGAAGGAAAAAAAAGGGGTGATCTAAAATTCTCTATAAGGGTAAATATGGAAGATATGTAAGCATAATCATAAGCATAAGTGTACGAGTACATGCTCATGAAAATAGAATATCACAACATATATATCAAAGAATATATAAATAAATCATGTCATAAATCACAGTAGTTTAGAATACATAAATCATATGGAAATAAAGGACGTAATCAATGAAATAAAAGCATATAAATAACAAATGGAATTTAGGGAAACACATAATCATATATTATGATTTATATAATAGGTAATGAATCTCTACCAAGACAATCTTAGTAGTATGGGTTCACTCCCTATACCATCTTGGTAGTCATGGATCACTCCCATGACCATCAAAGTAGCACGAGTTCACTCCTCACACAATCTTGGTAGTCATGGTTCACTACCAAGGCTATCATAGTAGTAAGGTTCACTCCCAATACCAACATAGTATGTCTTCTGAGATATAAATGTTTTCTAAATTCATTGGAGGGTGATATATGTCCCATCCATCTCATAGTGAAATCCCAAATACATATGCCATCAGATCATTGAAAATCATATCATAACCCAAGAAATGAAACGGGTATCATAAACATGTAACCATATCATAATCTATAAAAATAGTTATAGGTTTTATAATTACTTAAAAATAAGCATGACCCGTGAAAAGAAGCTGGCTTCAAAAGAATATTACCCATGAAAGAGGAACTAGTTTCATAAGCATCATTCTATCGAAATATAATCCATTCAGAGAAATAATATGAATGGAAGCATTGAATAATTTCACTATAAAGGTATGAGTTACACCATTGGATGTTATCTTGTATAGGAAGTAATTTTTATTCATATTTTAAAAAAAATTCATGGGGAAATATCCATTCTACATTGAAAAATTATTTTTTCTAGCATAAAAGATTTTGAAAACCCCTTTTCATTTAAAATAGATTTTAAAAAGAATAAAGGAATATTTGAAAAAAATAAAACATTTTTCAAATAATTTTTAATTTAAAATGTTCCTAAAAGACAAATTTAAACCATCTTTGAAAACATAATTTTAAAAATAAAATGGATTTTGATTGAAGAGAGAAATATGGTCATATATTCTTAAAGAAAATCATAATTTCCTTAAGTAAAAAATTGTGAAAAAATTCAACTAATACATTGATATATCTTGAATAAATTGTGGATAAGTAAAACCATTATTGTTCTTGAGATATGGATCATATTATTTCATCAAAGAAGCATAATCATTAACAATCTCAAAAATAGATGAGATTATTTCAATAAACTCTTACCACTTGATTACATGGGATCATACAATCCATGATAGAAAATTGAATTAAATGATGATTAAAATATCATGAAAAGAATAACATTAATTATATAAAACGTAAAATTTATGTATATACACATCGAAAAATAATGTAGGTGCATAAAAATACTTATGTCTCAAAGAAGGAAAATTGAGACAAAACTTTCTTACCAATTTGGTAGCTTTTAAAAAATAAAATCCACAAAAAAGATTATAGAAAAGATATATATACCAATAAATTTAATTATTTGACTAATTTTATACAACCATGGTATGTATTCACACTATAAAAAAATAATTGGGGGTTAATAAAGTATGTATCTCACATAAATAAAAAGTGGGACGAAATACCCTTACCTTGTGTCTTGACTCTCGTCGTAATCATTCAAACCACCTATATAATAAATATAAATTTATTATAAATATTTTATCTAACAATATTATTAAATAAAATTATATATATCTTCTGATTATGACCATATATTATCCTCTTGTTAACAATCCTCTATTAAAGTTTCACTTTAGGTAATATCCGCTCTGTTCTTCACATGTGTCTTAATTTGTAATATCATAGGTTCTTATACTGATATCATGATTTCAGAATATAAAAATTATATAAATATATTTTATATTAAGTATATTTTTACTTTAATTATATATATAATATCGATATATTAAAAGTAATACATCATTCATGGAGACAGTTAGTTGTATGTACGCCTGAACATTGTTTCAATTTTTATTATCATATTAAAAGAAATAACAAAAATGGATAATATGTATATATATATATAATATCATTAATGTATCATTATAATGTTATGTATATCATATAGTTTCACTAAATACATATTTAATACATCCCATATAGTGTGTGAATGAATCACATCACTTTGAGGGGGTGGTAGTCCACCCATCTCAAACAAAAATATTGGATTTAATCAAATTGGAAATTAAAAAGATATGTGTTATAAAAGGAATGAATATGATTAAATACACAATTAATATAATATATGACATATATTAATATATATTCCATCATAATTTCCACCATGATAGGCGGTAAAGGAATAATAAACAATCATCATTTAGTGAGGCGATAGTTCTCCTTACACAGAAACATTATGTTTGTTACCTATTAGTTGGGAGTGTGTGTAAGTGTAAGTTGAAAAAATATCATAAAACATACTATTATATTGATGATATTTTTTTATATAGTAATGGTATGATAATAATTTAGGTAGCGGAAAAAGAAAATAAAATAAAGGAGTTTGAGGGAGGGTGTTACCTCTTAATCGAGTAACTCCTTTTGGATTTCACCAAACGGATTCCTTGTAAAGATTTCATCCAAATAGATGATTAACGGAGGAGGGGAGTATTGTTTTAGGATATCTGAATAGATATTTTCCTAAAATAATTGGTTTTATTACTAGGACGAAGAGGGCTATTTGGTTGCATTTAATAATGAAGGAGGTTTGGGACTCCATAAAATAGTTGAATAGAGAATTACACCCATGCTTTTCTTGTTGAAAGTGAATAAAATAAGTGAAAACTGTCAATAAAAGAGATTATATGGTAGAAAAATGTTCATTAAATGTAATTTGGTTAATTTTAAAGTATTTTTTCAATCACAATTATATTTTGGTCCCTTATTAGGATTAATTTAACCTTAATGGTTGTAATAAATTTTAGTCACATTCACTAATGTTTTTATCAAAACATATGTTGAAATTTTTAGAATTTATAAATTATTACCATAAAAAACATGTAATAAGTTTTTAAAAATTCAATCATATAAGTGGAAGAAATAAATTTAAAAATAATCCCACTAATTGGACGACACTTCATGTTTTTCAAGTAAAACCACTCAAAAGATTGTTATCCTTTTATACCATTGTTCAATGTTAAATTGATCTAAATGACCTGAATTTTATTAATTGATAAAATTATTGTCTAATTAAAATTTTAAACCAATTTAAAATATAATTCAAAATTATAAATAAATTATATGAAAAAGAATTTTTGAATTAAAATCTAGTATTTTCATTATTCATCTAAAAATTAAGTTTCTTAGAAAAAATACAAAAAATTATACCTAAGATAATTTATATGTTATAAATTAAAAAAAATTAGCTCATTTTATCGAATTAAATTTCTAAATGTTTCTAAAAATAATATTATAATTTTTCACAGAAGGACATTATAGGAAATTCATTTGAGAAAATTGTATTTCTAAAAATATAATAACTTTACCATAAATTATATATTTCATTATCTATAAGATCTATTTATATCGAAGAATTATAAAAAAAATTTGATATGTAGTTATTACTATTTATATAACTATGTTTAATGGATAGATGATAATTATCTCATTTAAATAATTTTAACAATATAATGATGTTTCGTAGAAACATCGATGTTGTGTGCAACGTAGGCCAAGTTAGTGTTGTGTGTATCATACGCCAAGTCCATGTTCTATGTAACATGTGCCCTGTTGATTTAAAATGTAACATAATCCAAGTTGATGTTCCATGTAACATATGCTGAGTTCATGTCATGTGAAACGAATGATTGACTTGTGTATTGATATACATAAATTAAAATTTAATTTATTCTTGAAAAAAAGATCCATAATAACTTGGAGTGTTAGGTTCTTACCCCCTTAAGGAATTTTACACTCAAAATTCATCACTCAGGTAATAAAAAATGATGATACATCTGCTTCATCATATGATCACGTTCCCCCATAACATCCTTTAACTGGTGATTTAGCCACAAAAAATTGACCAAGTGAGTGGTCTCGTTTTGTAGAACATTCCATATACTATCCCAAAATACACCATGTTGTTTCTCGTAATAAATATCATGCTCCAGTAGTATGGATTCTTATTTTACTACATATGAATCGTCATGTATTTACATCCTCAGGAGAGATACATGTAACACATCATGGACTTGAGAGTTATTTGGAAGAAATTCCAAGTAATAAGATACTATCACGATATGATCAAGAATCTTAAAGGAACCGATATACCTAGGGATTAGATTCCATTTCATTTGAAATCGAATAACCTTATTCCAAGTTGAGATTCATAGAAACACTATTTCCCCAACTTCAATTTATAGATCATGCTATAGGTTATCATCATAACATTTATGCTAACATTGAGCAGCCTTTAATTGATGCTGAATGGTTCTAACTTTCTCGAACATTTCATCAGAAATATCAAATCCCAATAGCTTTATTTCTCCAACCTCATCCCAGCACATTAAAACTATACATTTCATCCCATAGGGGGCATCATATAGCGTCATCTGAATTTTCGAGTGAAATTTTTATAAGAAAACTCTTCTAGAGGATGGTGTTGGACCCAAAAACCTTTGAAATCCATTGAACAAGATTGAAACATATATTCAAGGATTTAAATTGTTCACTTAGATTTACTATTAATCTAAGGATGATAAGAAGTGCTAAAATAAATTCCATATCAAGTGATTGGAAAATATTTTCAAAAAAAGGTAAACCTCATATCCCGATCAGATACAATAGAATGTGGTACTCCGTGTAGCCTTTCCACTTTCTTAATGTATATCCTTGAAATATGATCTAGATAGAAATATACTCCAATAGAAATTAAGTGTGTTGAATTAATAATATGATCGAGTACTGCATATATATAATTAAACCATTTTGAGTTTTTGGGTTGTACAATGAGAAGATTCATAATGATGTTCTCCCTTTTCCATTCTGGTTTGGGTAATAGATGAAATATCCTCTTTGAATTTTGTCTTCCAAACTTAACATGTTGGCTTACCAAGCACCAAGAGACGGACTTTGTAATATCTCTCTTCATTCCATCCCACCAGAAGTATTCTTCCAAATACCTATACATATTTTTAAATATTGTATGAATGGAGAATGAAGAACTATGAGAATCCACTAATAGATCAATATTCAAATCTATTATTGAAGGAACACTGTTGATGCAAAAAGTTGGGATAAAGAAGAACAAGAGGGAAGTTTTCAGGGATGCCCCAAGAAGCCGTTTCGAGGAGCCCCATGGCCCCACACCTATTGCAGAGCAAGGAGGTGGGGCTCTCTGCGAACCCCTTTGAAATTCGCGAGGCCGTCGCGGAGCAAAGAGGTGGGCCGCCCCATGAATGAATTTGACCTTTGCGAGCCCGCCGTAGAGAAAGGAGACGGGATGCCCCTTGAATGAATTTGATGTTCACGAGCCTTCCATGGAGTAAGAAGGCTGGATGCCCCACGAACCCCTTTGACGTTAATGAGCCCACCATGGAGCAAGAAGGTGTGAGGCTCCATGGCCGAATTTGATGTTCACAACCCACCGCCGAGCAAACTCTCTCTTGGTGTCGTGCACTCTCTGCTTCGTGACGCCTTTTTCCTATAAATAAAAGGATCTGATCAAGACCCACGGATGGATCCTCCAACCTTTCACCTTCGAATCTCTCAAATTGTGAAGCACTCCTTGCTCTGCGAACCATGTGCTCCGCTGGATACTTTTTCTTCGCAAAGTGACTCCCCCTTTGCTTTAATTGAACCCCTCTTCTAAGAGGGATGCCTTTCCCGAAGCCCATGGGAATTCACAAAGGAAGGAGATCCCTAAGGGGACTCAGGTTATTGTGAAGAATTTATGATTCCCTAAATTCCCTCCACACACATATGACCCACATGTTAAGGCAGGGTTTCTTTGCTTCGTGAAGCACATTGCTTCACGACACATTGCTTGGCAAGACACCCCTGCTTCGCAAGGTATTACTTCACGAATGCCTTTCCACTTCTCGAAGCTCCTCCCATAAGAAACTATGACCTATTACAAGCCTAGGAAACTTCACTTCGCGAAGAACATTCCTTCACGAAGCCCATCCAATTCAAGGAGAACCAGAGCTTCACAAGGATTCCTATGAACACCTTTTCTCTTCAACTCCTTTTTCCGTGCAGCCTTTTAGGTTCTCACTAAGTAACTTCAAAGTCCCCTGGATGATACCGCATGTTGCATTGCATAGCCTCATTCTTCTTCACATAGTCATGCTAATGGATATTACTTCTTCGCATAGCCACACTAACGTGGACCGAAAATGGGATAACCTCTTGACACCACCATCCACAGCATTATCGATGCCTTATTTCCCTCTAGGGAGGGCGGGTATCAATTATGTAAGTCCTAGGGGTGCGGAGTGAACCGACCTCGTCTGAGCTGCAGGATGCTAAACTGCCAAGCACCATCTTCCTCAGTACATGATGTTAAACTGTGACCATGCCCCATGAATCGGACGCAGGGTTCCCCCTTGGACATTCTGCATGCCCACTGGTCTCCACAGGAGTAAGATCATTTCTTAAATGTAATGAGATCTTATTTATCGGAACGACGTCTGTCTACAGGGAAAGGGAAACCACCCTAGTGTAACTCCCTAGATCTTCTTATAGGAGGTAGCACCCATGATCCTCTTCTCTTCTTGGGTCCCATGTCCCTCTCCTGGTGGGCATTGTCACTATCCGGGAGTAAGTACCAATCTCCATCACCTCGGGGTGCTAACCAGACATAAGCCTCTGTTTCCTCTTTGGAACGCTAACCGCGCATAAGCCCCTACTCCACTCCACAGATACGCACCTTCCGTGACATGATTGTCAGGTTTTTTTGTCTCTTATTTCTCACAGTGAGCATGAATAACATGGGCTTAGAGTAATAATCGAACATAAAATCCTCTCTGGGTAGTATAGAGCGTAATCCCCACACCCATAACCTGAACTATGAGGTCTTTGATCCTTTCCAAGGAAAGGTATGTAGGAAGCCTCCTTGAGGTTGAATCCCAACACCCATTGGTCATTCCGACCATCTTCACATCCATTCACCAACCCCATAACCTGATCTACATGGTCTTTGATCCCTACCCTGGAAAGGTACGTTGGAAGCCTCCATGAGGTTCAACCCCACCGTACGTTGGTACCGACCGACCTCACATTGGTTCACCAACACCTTGGGCTGCCTTAGAGCATAATACCCAAATTCCCTCATGTTCTGAACTACGTGGACTTTGATCCTTGTTAAGGTAAGGTATGCATGACGCCTCTCCGAGGTTTATGCCCAACACCCAGCGGTCCCGGCCAACTTCACATCATTTCCCCCCATCCTAAACTACATGGGATTTGATCCTTTTCTGTTAGACTATATACATAATAAGCCTCAATGATGTTCAACCCCATCTTGTGGTAAGAATTTTTGACCCCATTCAACGGTAAGACGTTTTCAACCCCATTCAGTAGTAGGCCATTGTCAACACCAGTTAGCAGTAAGCTTTTGCCAACCCCATTCAACGGTAAGCTATTGTCAACCCCATTTAATGGTAATCCATTTTAAACCCCATATAGTGGTAAGATGTTGTCAGGTGAACTATGAGGACTTTGATTCCCTACCACAGGGATACGTAAGAATCCTCTTCGAGACTCAAGCCCAATATCACCATCATCCTCGAGATGACTCCATCTCATTCTCCATACACATCATTAAACCTGCCATCATTTATCCTGATTCTTACCTAGGCCTCCACATCCTTGTGGGATCAGGCCACCTCATTCCCCATTCCCCTTAACAACAATCGGGAAGCTAACCACACTTTGTCCCCAACATCGGTGTTCCCTCCCAAGGTCGCAACCATCTGTTCCACACTAATCAGTGCTATGATCATTCTGATCCATGTATGCTAGACGTTAAACCTATGGCATACACTGTGACAAACATAGGAAGTTGGGGAAAACCTCAGAAACATGCATGTGGTATAAAATTCCCCCCATTCGATGTGGGATGCCTCGGGCTTCTGCGCCCTCGAGAAGCCCTATAATAAGGGGAAGAATCCCAAATGCACCAGTGTCCCAGAGTCCAGACACGCCAGTGATTTCCAACATGACTACTCCCTAGAATAAAGGATTCTACCCTAACTGGAGCCTTTGGAATGTCCTAACATAATCAGTGTAATTAACTCGCGTCCATGAAGATATGACACTAGGAAGAGTTTCACGAACAAACTCTTAAATCTATAAAGTAGACCCAGACTAGGTGATGAATTTCATGGAGAATCAATGGAAGGAAGAACCGATACCCCATCATCCCATTTTGATCAAAGAGAAAACATACCTGAACAAGGAATGGATGCCACCTACCTTTGGAAAGTGGGAATATAGGTCAACAACTACACGTCCTCGAATAGACGGATGCGTACGCCCCAGTAAAAGAATCAAAAATATATATGGTAACTCAATGTGAATGTCTTCTCCTCAATATGAAGATTAGTAGTGTTGAAGACATCAGTGGATTAGTGTGTCACCGGATCTAGCTATCCGGTGTCGGGTCCCACAAACCAAATAGTGGGGTTGGTGTGAAACTCACCTGAAGTTGGGGCAGTCGAAACGTTATACATCCTGATCTGCGATGTTGTCAGCATGGATTAATTTTGTCAGTCATGGAAGATGGAATGACATTGGGGCACTGGTCATCAATTAACTTTTTCTCTCTGCACTGATGAGTTAATCTCTCTGCTTTCAAGAGCCAAGATGCATCAATCGAAGCACGATCACCACCTACCCACCGATGAAGGGGAAAGGGTAGTACCAGTGCGGTAGTCCCACATGGCTCCACCTTTTCCATGATGGTCTCAACATCCATGACTGTAGGGAACCCCCTCTATATCTCCCCATCATAGTCTGTTCAACAGAGGGTGATAAATGACCTCGTATGCCGATATGAGGAGGAGGGTATTATCCTGACTTGGGATATGGCCTGCTTGGATTTAGAGGCATCTGCGCCTCATTGTCCATGCCACCTCTGAGGGCCGCACATGGAGACACTACTCCCCAGTCCAACATATAACTGTTTCAAGAGCCTGTCCCCAGAATTCTTCGATGAATCCCTACCCTATGCCAATGAGGTAAGGGATTTCCGGGCCAACCCAGTCAGAGTCCCATTCTAGGGACTCCCAGCAAGGGCTCCCACCAGGCCGCGTCAGTGCCGCCACCCAGTTTTACTGGTCAAGGAGATGGTAAACCATGTACCTGTGACATCGGCTCTGGTAAGTCTAACTCGACGCCATCATCAGGTTCATGACAAAGAGGATGTCCACCAAGGGGAGTTAAGATCAGCGGATACTGTAGCTCGAGCCACCGCTGATGTATATCACCAACTCCCTATGTACACTGAACATGGACATTCATATGCCTGACCTGGATCGAGGCCCCAACTGCCCCACGAGATGGTTGGGTTAACTCTCTTGGTTGCCGACACAGGTAGTGGCCGCTGCAGACTAACCCATAATGATTCCACCCAATACGGAGGTCCTCCCCGTACCTCTACTATGGAGAATACAAGCCTTCCCACTTCCAGGCTCGACATGGAGGTCCACCCCGTGCCACCTTCAATGAAAATGAGGATCCTCCCCATGGTAGTGACGTTCATTACAGAAGTCTCTCCTGTTCCCAAGAAACCAGATATGGAGTCATTCCTCTAGTCACATACCATTGGTATGGGTACATTGCAGATCTGGTCACTATTAAACGTGGGGACCCTCCTCGTGTCCTCGTAGTAGTTGGAGAAGGTCCTCCTTGCCCAAGCAATCAGAGTAGTGAGGGCCAGCTTCACTTCACTAGCGCCCAGCATGGAGGACCTACCCATGTTCCGCTCGACCAGTATGAGGACCCTCCTCATAATGATGTCACTAGGGGAGACAAGCATGTAGGTCCACCCCATGCTCTTACCGACTCCAGTGGAGGTCTTACCCGCTCCATCACTACCCACAGAGGTCCTCCCCATGTTCCCTTCAATATATGTCCTGGTGCTCCTTCCACCCCTGCTTACTCAGGTAGAGACCATCTCCCCCCCAACACCAGTACGACCGAAGGACCTCCTCGTGCCAGAAATCTACCATGTCCCAAAGAGCCATCCAAGGGTAGGAAGGTGGGTTGTCACCACCATAAGAAGAATTTTGGGAAGGTCCAAACAGAGATCAAACCAGTCCACTTCTCAGAATCTGATGTAGAGTATGACTCAGCACAAGAAGCCTCCCCTCACTCATCTGAGTCAAGGGATGGGGAAGGAATGTGGCACATAATCCTAGTACTCCCAGAATTTGAGGTCCATAGGATTACCACCTCCCTCCAAAGGTATATCTAGGAGGATGAAAATTTGGCAATCTCGTTGGTTACGGTCGTGCAATCACCGATGTCATCACCAGAAGAACTCTCTACCTTGACTAGAGATCACGAAGAGCTATTCTGGGGACCAATGGCAGGCCAGCAGTAGCGCGACCTATCACTAGTAGCCCTATCCCCTATGTCAGGAACTGCGACCGTCAGCCCATTCTACCGTAATGTGGTGGCTCAGTTGCTACACTCTTTGGAGGATAGCCCGAGATGTGGTGGTTTGTCGACTCGCTCACCATACTCTCCACCGACCAACCTACCATCCTAGAGGTCTGCTTCGGTACTGCTACCGGTTCCTCAGCCACCTCCAGTAAATGAATTGGGAAATCATGGGCTAAACCCTGAATCCAAGCCAAGGAGATTATGGAATATCCTCACAGTAGAACACTTTCCTACGGTGTTTTGGCAAATGGAAGTGCCGAATTTCCACGCACTGGAATCCCTCACCCCAGAGGAAGTTGATTGTTTTTGTCAAAACCTCTGGGTGACACACTTTCACCTCCGTCATCAGCGAGTGGTTTATCACAGGAGCCAAGCGCCTTTTGAAGAAATTGGAGAGAAATGTCGTGTAGTTGATTTGGTCACACTCTCCTTGGCTCTGCACACCGAATCACCAGGCCACTATAAGGCCCTCCAACAATAATGCATTCAGTGATTCAAGGTACTCTATAAGATTATCAAGGAGGCTTCCCCCCATGTGCAAATATGTGGCTGGGGGCAGTATGCGTCTCTCCTTTTCAGTTCTATACAATGAAATTATGACTCGCTAGGTTATATTGAGGATATGCCCCCAGGAAAAGTCATGGTCAACATGGCCGAAATACAGGACGAGGAGAACAAGCTAGAGATTCTTGATAGGGACTTTCCCCCCGAGGGCGTTCCATCACTACTGGATCCATCAGAAAGAGTTACTCATCAGCAGAGGAATCTACTGGGGCTCCCTATGCCCACCGAGGCATTGATTCTCATTGAGAATCTTGGTAAGGGTATAGAGCACCTCAGAGGTGCCAAACATTCCAACTTGTCCACCTCAGTGCAGAAGATAGAGGAGGTCCCTGAGAAGGCCACATTGCACCAACAACTTACCCAACAGAAAAAGTTAGTTGATGACCTCCTGGTTGAACATGCTACGGAACAACATCCAGATTATGGGGATCTGCGACTAGTACTATAGGGGTAGGAACAACTTCCCCTCAGTGAACTACCTCTAGGTGACCCAAACCATCCTTCCCCCACAGACAGGGTTAATGCCAGAACTTATGGCAAGAGGGAACAATATGTCTCTCCAAACCCTCCGAAACGACATGGAAATACAAGGAACCCAGCTTGGGTTCCCCCAGCTACCCCACGGGTCTCTCCACTAGCAACTCAATGATCCACTGAGCCACCTTATCATTTTGAAGAACCTTCCAATGCACTCATGGTTAAAGATCCCCGTCAAGACAAGGACCCCCACCTACATGATCCTATGGAGGCACTCATTTCCTGCCTTGAGGAGTTGGAAATGCAACAGGTGGCACTCCCTTCTGATGGCAGGCCATATAAATAATGGGTGGATGATATGCCGGAACCTCTGTTTTTCAAGAATCCCACCTTTTCCCCCTTTAACAGGACAGGGGTCCCACCACAGCACCTGGCCCACTTTACCTTAAGGTGTGGCCCCATGTTGGGATCTCCAGCGCCGCAAGAAGCCGCCAAGCTTCGATATTTTGTAAATACATTAGAAGGGAATGTGTTTATTTGGTACACCAGCTCCCCATCAGATCAATAACCAGCTGGGAGGACCTCTGTAGGAAGTTCCTCTACCAGTTCAGTTCCACCACGTGGAAGATGGGTATCGCGGACCTCTTCAAGTGCAAGTAGAGGCCTGATGATCATGTCATCAAATTTTTTGCCCAGTGGAAAGGAATCATGTATTCCCTTGACATTCCACTGACTCAGGAGAAATTACTGATGATGTTCATAGGGAACATCAATATGGAACTGGTTCTCTCTCTGATCACCCATAACTATCTCGGGGGATTTTGGGACTTCTATGATAAGGCCCAGTGCCTGGAAGAATCCCTACAACATGCCTTCCATGCATGTCCATTGCCTCCTATAGTTACCACAAGGAGGTCTTCCATTACTGATCCCACCATAGTGACCCAAATAGTGTCCCCCAAACAGTTGGAATTATTACCAGTGGATCCATCTCTGCAACCTCGTAGAGGCCCGCCACCATAGGTGCAGCCTCCAGACCAGTAACAGCCACCTCAAAATCGGCAGGTTCCCCCGCGTAATGCACCACCACCACTTAGGTGGGACAATCCAGCCCTGCATCCTCGACATGATCATCCATACCCTCATCATGGTCAATTTATAAGGTCCCCCATTCTATAAAAAAGAAATTGGACTCACTCATTCAATGAGAATCAGGTTCCTGATTATTTCTAAAGTGCCTTAGAACAAGAGATTGTGCGTTTTCTTGAGTGTAGAAGGCCAGAAGAGGCGAACCTCACTGATCGACCTAACTAAAACCCCTATCACTAGATCCTGGGGCACACTCTCAAGAAGTGATACATGTTCTAAGATTGGAGACAAGACCGGGTCGATAAAAACATAGTCAGGTTGGGCCTAGCCCCGACACAAGCGTCTTGCATCATCATAAGGCCAGACAACAATAGCGACATCGAGGGCGACTGGTACCAGGTTTCTAACCATGGGTCCTAGAAGTATGATGTCTAGATGGCTCAAAAAATGGTCTCCCATTCCCATGGTATCATATGTGCATTCGTAAATAGGCCAGAGCCTTCAGAATCCACGTCTACTACTTCTGCATCGTTCTATTAGCCATCCCCTTCCCAGAAGAGTAAGCATCAGTGGCGTAATGGAAAGAAACGTGCCCCACCGATGCCATCGTCATCCAATAGTCTCAACAACTTCATTCTCCCGGAGATGGGGTTTCCTCTTATAATACTCCCAATAGTGGATGACTCTTCGAATGACAGTCAAGGGTATGCTTCGGTTAACATAGTAGAGCTGTTAAACCCCTACATGACTCCCGATGATGGGGAGCGCCATACAGATCTCCCCAATGTCCCCATTTGGTGCCAACGTTGGCGAAGACACGATCATATGGGTCATTGAGGTACATCAGTTGGAACTTCCATCCAGGAAGTTCACGACACTAAGACTAGATAGCAGGCCCAGTGCAAATATTAGAATGAGAAACCTCTTCATCTGGTGTCATCAGACCCGTCTCCACTGCCGTTTGTGCTACTGAACCTAGTAGAGCCTCCTAGGCATTTCCCTGATCAGCCAAACTCCACCCCGAACCGGTTATAGTTAGCTAGCCTTAGTATGGTAGGTACTCCACATGCTTCGAATAGTGAACAGCGGGACATTCCCAGCACCAGTCAGCCACCGGTCCAGCCGGCAGAGGCCACCATACCTCTTGTGAGCAGAAGTTCATGCCTGGTGCTAAAGTACGATGTTCTTAAGAATCATTCCAGCCTTCCAGGAAGGCTTTATATCCTTCAGTCCCTTAACCTATCGTCAGATATGCGTGAGGCCCTTGCCGAGGCCTTAAGAAGACCCCTCCAGCTTGAGATGGAAGTAGCATCCGCATAAGCCTTTCATAGGTGATTGTACCACGATTCACTGTTTCATTTTCACCTTTACACTGATGTGCTAACATATTTTGTATTAAAAATTATAAAAATATTATCAAATTGTGATTCATTTTTGATTCAATAATTTTGTGTTTATCACTGTTAAATACGGAAATGATACTTGTTTTGAAAATTACAATGTAGGTGGAGGTGATTTTGAGGGCCCATGATGAAGTCCTTGAAAAATGGGCCAAACTGCGCAGGATCCAAGAAGTTTAGTGGACTAAAATTCATACTGATACTAAACCGTGCATCAATATGGGCTGATATTTTGTGGGCTTATCCAAAAATCACTGGGCTACAACTTTCATTTAATAACCCAAGAGACATTCGGCAATTAAGGAGCCCAACCGAACTGATCTGGCCAAGCCACCAAACTTGGACCAAGTCAAATGCGGTGTTCTGTATTTTATTAATAACTTGAGATATAGTTGTCCAAACGGTGCCAAACTTTCATTGGAGATAGTCAAGAGGTAGGGATACAACTTTTCTATTTTTTCCGAAGTGATATAAGACTGTCTGAAGGCCGAAATGCGTCGTGCAAGTGGAGTGATGAAATCTGTGTGCCCAAAACCACCTCCCACATTTCCTATAAAAGGGAACCTTGGGCTCCTCACTTGGAAGTTCGGCCAAGAGGCAAGGTGCTGCCATTTTGGAGTCCCCATGGAGTCTTCTCAACATCCCTAGATGTTCTGGAGGCTATGGGAAGTTCTACCCCAACATCTTTCTCTTCCTCCTCTCCCATGGGTTTCTAAACCCCTTGTGATCACCCGGGGAGGAATGTGATGTACATCCCGAGCATCATGTTTGTAATATTTGAATGATCTTTTAAATTCCATATTGTTATGTTGTTTTTCATCATCATCTATTTTTATTTTATTGAGTTATGTACTGGTATGTCATGCTCAACTCATATGATCATGTTTGGGGGTACCCATTCATGTGATGTTTCACACACCGTTCACCACTTTCTTTCCCCCTTTCAATTGCGGTGTTTGTATGGTTTATATTGGACAATTTAACTCACACAAGCACTGTCAAGCCCATGTACATTTATGTCATGGTATCACAAAGAAATAACATACAAATCTGGACAGCACATCGAGTTTTTCGTGTGTTGCCTTGGTGAGTTTTGGTTATGAAGTCAAACACAATTCATTCAATCATCGGTGGTGTCTGGTGAATCATTGTGTGTTTTTGACTGAACCCTAGGTGGTATCCTAGTATAAACTCAGTAAGATTCTAGTTCTAGATGTTACAAACCAGGGATTAAAAGATCATAACCTTATATCATGAAGCGATGAAGGATAAACATCATACGAGTACCCCGGGATGATCACACTTAATTAATTCTGTTAATCTCTACTTTGTTTTATAGCTTCTATTTTCTATTTTCATCTTTAATCATCAAACCCAAGTATTATAAAACCCCATTTCCCTTTTTAATTTGATAATCAGAACCACATTTTAGAATTAATAATCTAAGGCTCCGTCGAGAGACGACCTAGGGTTGCTGCTTTACTGCAGAAATTCTAGTCAAAATTAAACAAATAATTTGACGCGCTCGACAACGCGGTCAAATTTTGGCGCCGTTTCCGGGGAGCCAAGATCATTTTTTTTCTTTATTTTATTTTATTTATTTATTTTACTTCTTAATTATTACTCCTTTAAATACCCACCCCCATTTTATTGTTTTTTGTTTTGGGTTTTATCTTTATTTTTGGTTGTTTTTTTGGTGTGTTCTTTATCTCTCTATCTCTCTCTCTCTCTCTTCTTCCACATCTCCCTCTCTAATTATATAGTATAAAATTATATTCTTCTTTAACCCTTCTTATGTTTCTCTTTTATCCATCTTAAATAAAAAAACACAACAAACAATCAATCAATCAAACTGGACATCATTGTTGCATGACAAGATCTGGTAAAGGAACACTACATGAATTTGACCCTGAAATTGAAAAGTCACTTCACACACAAATCAAGGCATTTAGAGAAGTTCAATCAAGTAACATTGAGGAACCCCTTGTGAAACCTCATGTGTTTCTAAACCAACCCAAAATTGAACCCAATCAAACCCAAGAAAACATGGCTACAAATAATCAAACTTTAAAAAAACTTACTACCCATGATGTGGAGTACCAACCTGTGTACATCCAATATCCCAAGGAAGCAGCCAACATTAAGCTTAGATCATGTCTCATCCACCTTCTTCCAAAATTCCATGGTCTTCCCAAAGAGGACCCTCACAAACATCTAAAAGAGTTTCACATAGTGTGCTCCACCATGAAACCCCAAAATGTGTCTGAGGACCTCATTAAGTTTAGGGCCTTCCCTTTCTCCCTTGATGGTGTAGCCAAAGATTGGCTATACTATTTGCCTTCCACAATTGGGGGATGGAATGACCTAAAAAGACTCTTTCTTGAGAAGTTCTTCCCTGCCTCCATAACTGCATCAATTAGGAAAGAAATCTGTGGAATTAGGCAATCACAAGGAGAGACCCTTCATGAATACTGGGAGAGATTCAAAAGACTTTGCTCAAGCTTCCCCCACCACCAGATTAGTGAACAAATTTTAATTCAATACTTCTATGAGGGACTTATCCCCATGGATCGTGGAATGATTGATGCTACAGCTGGTGGTTCCCTAGTTGACAAAACTCTTTCTGCCTCTCGTGACTTAATAGCCAACATGGCTCAAAATGCACAACAATTTAGTACACGAGCTATTGCACCAACCCGAGGAGTTCCTGAGGTAAGTCATTCAGCCCTAGAACAAAAGGTAGATACTAAACTTGATGAGATTCATACCCTTATAAGGCAATTATCTCAAGCACAAGGTAACTCACTCTCTAATTACATTCCATTACATTGTGGGATTTGTTCTGATAACACTCATTTTTCTGACCAGTGCCCACAACTTCAAGATTCATCTGAGTCCTGTGTAGCTGTGTTCCCAGGGCGTCCATTCCAACAAACACCTCCCTTCAAGCAAGAACCATTCAGGCAAAATCCAAATCCAGGGTGGGAAGCACAACGCCAATACCGACAAGGAGGAAACTCAAGATACCCAAAGCAAAATTGGTATCAACAAGGCCAAGGTATGAAACCTTCTTATCCTTCAACTTATCAAAACAATCATCCTCCCCCTCCTCCCAAATCTGAACCAAGCATCGAGGACATGGTGAAATAAATGGCAACCCAGAACCTTTAGTTCCAATAAACCACACAATCAACTATTCAAGACCTACGAACCCAAGTGGGGAAATTGGCAAACACCATCGGTGAGCTTAAGATGCAAGGTTCTGGACAACTACCATCCCAACCCATTGCCAATCCAAAGGACAAGGGTAATGTATGTGCAGTTACACTTCGTAGTGGTAAAGAAGTTTCTCCTTCTACTGATTCAACACAATAGGTATGTCCCCCTCATGAAAACTCTCTTTCCCAACCCTCAAAAACTTCATGTAAAGAAAAACAAAACAAACATGGTAATCGAATAGTCATTGATGATTCAAATGAACAATCCATTCCTCTTCCTTTCCCTCAAAGACTCTCTAAATCTAAGAAAAACTTTGATAATGAGATTGACAATGAAATAATGGATACATTTAGAAAATATCAAGTTAATATTCCATTGTTGGATGCAGTCAAGCAAATTCCCCGTTATGCCAAATTTCATAAAGAACATTGCACCCATCGACGAAGGCTGAAGGGGAATGAGAGAGTCAACCTGGGAAGGAATATCTCGGCCTTGATTCAACCAGCAATGCCAACCAAATGCAAGGATCCCGGCCCATTCACTATACCTTGTACCATAGGGGAAACCTTATTTTCTGATGCTATTCTAGATTTAGGTTCTTCCATTAATGTAATGCCTCACTCTGTGTATACTTCTCTACAGGTTGGAGAGCTTCAACCAATAGGAATTGTTGTGCAACTTGCCAACTGGAGTACAACGCATCCAAAATGAGTGATTGAGGATGTCCTTGTTAGAGTGAAGAATCTCATCTTCCCTGCTGATTTGTACATTCTTTAGATGGAAGATACCCGAACCCAAGGACATGCCCCTCTAATTCTTGGGAGTCCATTCCTAAAAACAGCAAATACGATCATCAACGTTCACAATGGTATGCTGTCCATGGAGTTTGGTGGAGAAAAGGTAAGTTCTAACATCCTTGAGGCTATGAAACACCCCGTTGAAGAGCACTCCACTCTTCCTGTCTATTCGATGGAAGTGCTCTCAAATGATGCACACACACACAATTCTCTCCTCAACCCAAACTTTTATTCTTTTTTGTTTTCTTCACCGTTGGATGATTTGAGTTTTGGTTATTCTTTTGAATGTTGTGTGGGTTCAGAAAAGTGTAAATTTGGTGCTTTAATTGATGAGTGTGTTTATTCTGAGGTACCCATGACTATCGATGATTCTACAAATCTCATTTCAATAGATTCTCTTTCCTTTGAGAATAAACATGAGCAGCTAGATAGTTTCATGGACCTCACTCCCCCTAAATCCCCTCCCTTAATCCAGAAACAACCTGTTTTTGAACTTAAACAACTTCCTTCTAATTTAAAATATGCATATCTTGAGGATATTAACCAATTTCCCATCATTATTGCCAATAACCTCTCTCCACAACAGGAATTGAAACTTCTCAAACTTTTGAGAGAGTGTAAAAAGGAAATAGGATGGACATTGGATGATATTCCCAGGATTAGCCCATCTATTTGTATGCACCATATACTTTTGGATGATGAGGCTAAACCTGTAAGACAATCTCAACGCCGGTTGAATCCCACTCTCCTTGAAGTGGTAAAATTGGAAGTCAGTAAATTACTTTCTGCAGGGATCATTTATCCTATATCAGACAGTAAATGGGTTAGCCCAGTGAAAATTGTGCCTAAAAAAACAGGAATAACAGTTGTGTCAAATTAAAGGAATCAATTGGTTCCAACACATGTGAAAAACAGTTAGCGAGTCTGTATTGACTACCGTCTACTGAATCAAGCCATGAAGAAGGACCACTTTCCTTTATCTTTCATTGACCAAATGTTAGAACAATTGGCTGGTAAGTCCCATTATTGTTTCCTTGATGTCTATTCGGGTTATTTTCAAATCCATATAGCCCTTGAGGATCAATAAAAGACAACATTTACCTGTCCATTTGGAACATTTGCATACAGAAGGATACCATTCGGTCTATGTAATGCTCCTGGTACTTTTCAGCGATGTATGTTGAGTATTTTTTCTGAGTACCTTGAGAGTTGTATGGAAGTCTTTATGGATGATTTCACGGTTTACAGTTCTTCTTTTGATGATTGTTTGGAAAACCTAGGTTCTGTCCTCCGCCGCTGCATTGAAAAAGATCTTGTTTTAAATTATGAAAAATTCCATTTTATGGTTGAGTGGGGGATAGTTCATGGGAATATCATTTCAAATAAGGGAATTCAGGTTGATAAATCTAAAATTGAATTAATTTCATCCCTTCCATATCCAAAATTTGTTCGTGAGGTGCGGTCTTTCTTGGGTCATGCTGGTTTTTACCGACAATTCATTAAATACTTTAGTAAGATCACACTTCCCTTATCTCAGTTATTACAAAAGGATTCTGAGTCTGTGTTTGATAAAAATTGTGAATATGCATTCAATTCACTAAAAAAGAGTCTCACATCACCTCCCATAATCCAACCACCTAGGTGGGATCTCCACTTCGAGCTTATGTGTGATGCCTCTAACTTTGCAGTTGGGGCAGTTTTATCACAAAGGGCTGAAAAGGCACCTCATTTCATTGCGTATGCCTCGCATACCCTTGACCCTGCCCAGGTAAACTACACAACCACAGAAAAAGAACTCCTTTCTATTGTGTTTTCCTTGGAAAAATTCCGTTCATATCTTCTTGGGTCAAAAGTGATTGTGTTTTCTGACCATGTTGCCCTTCGTTTCCTCCTAAAGAAACCTAAATCCAAGCCTCGCCTCATTCGGTGGATGCTCCTCCATCAAGAGTTTGAACTTGAGATTAGAGATAAGAGAGGGGTGTAGAATGTTGTAGCTGACCTCATTAGTAGGATTTCCCCACCATTGGACCATCATGTTGACTCACCCCTACCCATTGGAGAATTCTTCCCTCATGAGAACCTTTGTGATGTTGTGGACCTTACCCCCTGGTATGCGGACATTATGAATTTTCTAGCAACATCTAGGGTCCCCCCGGATTTTAGTACTTCACAATCTCAGAGACTTAAGCATGATTCTCGTTGGTACATTTGGGATGACCCATACTTGTAAAGAATCTATAGTGACCAAGTAGTTTGTCGGTGTGTCCCTGACCATGAGTTCACCTCTGTTTTGACCTTCTGCCACACCTTGGCATGTGGGGGCCACTTCGGCTCTCAACGAATAGCTCGAAAGGTCCTTGACTCAGGATTATATTGGCCAACATTGTATAGACATGCCCATAGGTTTTGTAAATTAGGTACTCGATGTCAATTCATAGGGAATATCTCTAAGAGGAATGAAATGCCCCAACAACCCATGTTGTTTTGTGAAATCTTCGATGCATGGGGCATTGACTTCATGGGGCCTTTTCCAAATTCATTTGGCTTTGTGTACATCTTATTGGATGTTGACTATGTATCTAAATGGGTGGAAGCAAAGGCCACCAGGACCGATGACTCTCAAGTGGTTGTTGATTTTGTGAGGTCCCAGATTTTCAGTAGGTTTGGTCTACCAAGATTCATCATTAGTGATCAGGGTTCACATTTTTGCAATCGTAACATGAAAAACTTGCTTCGTAAGTATGGGGTTGTTCATAAAGTCTCCACTTCATATCATCCCCAAACTAACGGACAAGAAAAAATTTCAAATCGGGAAGTTAAGCGAATCTTGGAGAAAATGGTACAACCCAATAGGAAAGATTGGAGTTTGCGCTTGGATGATGCGCTTTGAGCATACCGTACTGCTTTTAAAACACCGATCGGAATGTCACCATATAAGATTGTGTTTGGAAAATCTTGTCACCTCCCAGTGGAGGTAGAACACCGTGCAAATTGGGCTGTTAAACAATGTAATATGAACCTTTCAGATGCAGGTGAGGAAAGAAAGCTGCAGATTCAAGAGTTGGAAGAAATTCGACGTGATGCATATGACAACTCCCGAATCTATAAAGAGAAGACAAAGGATATTCATGATAGAATGATTCACCAGCGGAAGTTCCATATTGGTGAGAAGGTCCTCATGTACAATTCCAGGCTTAAGCTCCACCCAGGTAAGATTCATTCCCGATGGCTCGGTCCTTATACTGTTACTAATGTTTACCCTTTTGGTGCAATACAGGTTTTCCATGAGCAGAGTGGACGAAGTCTTACTGTCAATGGGCAGTGACTTAAACATTTCTATGAGGATTTTACAAAGAATCCGGTGGAGGAAATCCACCTTCTTGACGCATCATACCAATAAAACACACCCGGTTTTATCCTTCCTTCTCACATTTTCAATTATTTCAGTGAGGACACTGCACATTCTAGGAGTGGGGGGGGGGGGGGGTGGATACATTCCTGGTTTAGTTAGGAATTTTCATCGTTTTCTCCATTTTTTTTCTCTCTTTTTTGCCTTCTTTATGGTATTTTCATTTTTCCCCAACAATTTTGAAATTCCATGATGTGGCGAACATAGAGTGGGGAAAGTAAAAATACCATAACGAAGGATAAAAAGAATATTTGTATGAATTTAACATCAGGGAGTAATTTTTAGTGAATTGGTTTTCTGTCAATGATATAAATGGTCGTATCTATGTGAAACCTTTGAGATGATTGATGCCCATTGTGTGAGTACTTTTTGGGAAAACTGTGTCACTAATTTCTCCAAAAAATTTTGCACCAAACCACAAAGTGTGATTATTTCTTACTTAATATAAGGTAAATATATGTTGGGTTAATATTTTTCAGCTTTAAATGATATTTCCATACGTTCGTTCCTTATCCGATCTGTTTCATTACTGTACCAGATTGACCTATGCGTGTGTACCTAATATCCGACTGTTGTACACCCTAAAAAAACAAATTTTTTTTTGTGTATTGGGAAGGTCAAAAACCACTCCTCCTCAACCTTTTATCTTGTTATAACTATTACAATTAGTGTCTTGAGGAGATCAAACAAGGGTTGAGAGATGAGTGTGAGATTTGTTCCAATTGCAACTTCAAAAAAAATAATAAATGAGGGGAGTGATGAAATGTGCAACATATGGGGATATCTAGGCTGGGAGCTTATGGTTTGACTTCTGGGAATGCTTAAATGAGTGGGTCTTGAAATATGATTGCAAAGGATGTAGGACAGGTTCGGTGACAAAATCATTTAAGCTGAAAAATGTTAAAATAACATATATTTATTGGATAACAAGTGGAAAAGAATAGCATGGAATGGTTTTCACACACACACATGGAGAGTTAGTGTCATGGTTTACTTATGAATTCCTTTCTTAATTGGGTATCATGAATCTTTTTGAATTTCTCTTTGATATGATTTATGAGACATCCTTTTCTATTTTCACTAGGAAGAACTCCTTGGTGTGGTTCGTGCATTGATCACTTTACTTTAAGTAAAATTTCCTCAAATGGAAAATCTTCAGGATGTTGGAAATGTATATATATATATGCATCAATGTATTTGGATATATTACTTTGCCTAGGAGTGCAAATGTTTAGGTGTGGGGGTGTGATCGTACCACGATTCACTGTTTCATTTTCACCCTTACACCGCTGTGCTAACATATTTTGTATTAAAAATTATAAAAATATTATCAAATTGTGATTCATGTTTGATTCAATAATTTTGTTTTTATCACTGTTAAATAGGGCAATGATACTTGTTTTGAAAATTACAATGTAGGTGGAGGTGATTTGGAGGGCCCATGATGAAGTCCTTGAAAAATGTGCCAAACTGCGCAGGATCCAAGAAGTTCAGTGGACTAAAATTCATACTGATACTAAACCGTGAATACAAATGGGCTGAAATGTTGTGCGCTTATCCGAAACGCATTGGGCTACAACTTTTATTTAATAACCCAAGAGATATTCGGCCATTAAGGGGCCCAACCGAACTGATCTGTCCAAGCCACCAAACTTGGACCAAGTCAAATGCGGTGTTCTGTATTTTATTAATAACTTGAGCTATAGTTGTCCAAACGGTTCCAAACATTCATTGGAGACATTCAATAGGTATGGCTACAACTTTTCTATTTTCTACAAAGTGAGATAATACTGTCTGTAGGCCGAAACACGTCGTGCAAGTGGATTGATGAAATCTGTGTGCCCAAAACCACCTCCCACACTTCCTATAAAAGGGCACCTTGCGCTCCTCATTTGGAAGTTCTGCCAAGAGGCAAGGTGATGCCATTTTGGAGTCCCCAAGGAGTCTTCTCAACATCGCTAGAGGTTCTGGAGGCTATGGGAAGTTCTACCCCAACATCTTTCTCTTCCTCCTCTCCCATGGGTTTCTAAACCCCTTGTGATCACCCGGGGAGGAATGCGATGTACATCCCGAGCTTCATGTTTGTAATATTTGAATGATCTTTTAAATTCCAGATTGTTATGTTGTTTTTAATCATCCTCTATTCTTATTTTATTGAGTTATGTACTGGTATGTCATGCTCAACTCATATGATCATGTTTGGGGGTACCCATTCATGTGATGTTTCACACACCATTCACCACTTGCTTTCCCCCTTTCAATTGTGGTGTTTGTATGGTTTATATTGGTCAATTTAACCCACACAAGCACTGTCAAGGCCATGTACATTTATGTCATGGTATCACAAAGAAATAACATACAAATCTGGATAGCGCATTGAGTTTTTCGTGTGTTGCCTTGGTGAGTTTTGGTTATGAAGTCAAACACAATTCATTCAATCATCGGTGGTGTCCGGTGAATCATTGTGTGTTTTTGACTGAACCCTAGGTGGTATCCTAGTATAAAATCAGTAACATTCTAGTTCTAGGTGTCACAAACCAGGGATTAAAATATCATAACCTTATATCATGAAGCGATGAAGGATAAACATCATACGAGTACCCCGGGTTGATCATGCTTAATTAATTCTATTAATCTCTACTTTGTTTTATAGCTTCTATTTTCTATTGTCATCTTTAATCATCAAACCCAAGTATTATAAAACCCCATTTTCCCTTTTTAATTTCATAATCAGAACCACATTTTAGAATTAATGATCTAAGGCTCCGTCGAGAGACAACCTAGGGTTGCTTCTTTACTGCAGAAATTCTAGTCAAAATTAAACAAATAATTTGACGCGCTCGACAACGCGGTCAATCGGTAGATGATAGAGAATACTGAATTTCAGGTCATCATTTCCTTCTCTAGATAAGATAAAGTTTCTCCCAAATAGGGGCACATTCACCCACTATACATCTCCAGCCAATTCAATGGTGTGGAGGTTCACCGCTGTCTTGTCGACACAGGCATTAGGATTATCCTTTTCCGACATGGACACTGTGGAAACTGGGATTGTCCGAAGATGAATTGACTCCCTCTGACCTAAAAATACATGGATACAATAGGATAGATAAGACCCCAGTCGGCAATATCCATTTGAAGACCCAGTTTGGGGGCCTAATTTCCAGCACCGAGTTTATGGTTGTCTCCCAAGACACCGTGTACAATGCATTGATGAGCAGAACCTGGCTCCACCAGCATGCGGTTGTTCCCTCATCATATCACCAGTGCCTCAAGTACTCCCTCAATGTTTTATTGGGCATGCTCCAAGGTAAAGTGTCTTCTTATGCCTCTTTTGAAGCCCACTACTTGGATTCCGACTATTATAATAGCAAGTACAAGCAGATTTAGACTAATGAGATCGAGTATGCTGTGGTTGCAACCGACCACTAGGCAGGTCTAGATAATGCCTATGTCTTCCTGATCCATCGATTGGAGGCCATGACCCCTGATATGGGGAATTTTTTTTGCCTATGGTACAATGGGGAAGCATATTATCATGTCAAAGAGACGTCGGGAGATCACTTTGTATTATTATACGAATCAAGACACGGTGATCCCTGAGCCCCCTACTCCCATAATATATCGGGATGTCCGCCCCATGACAAAGACAACACGCCATACTTTCTTGTTCCGCCGGGATGGAATTAACCACATCAAGTCGATGCGCCACTATTCCTTTGATATCATCAAGAGTGGGCCCTTGGGCCGAATACCATATGGGATCGGGTCGACATCCTTCATTGCTATGGTTTCAGCAGCACTGAAATCTCCCGATGTAGTGACCACTAACACTCAGGCTGGTACCAGCCTCTCCTCAGGGTCTGTTGACTCAGAGAAATATTCTCCCACTAGGGATCCCTCCTCCTCAAGTGAAGAATAGGATTTAGAGGATTCTCCCCCACCATTGAGGATGGAGTCTCCACCATGGTCGATGAACTGGTACAGGTGAACCTCAGTAGCAAGGCAGACCCGAGACCCACATCGATCAGTGCTGCCATGTACCTTGAGGAGTAGCAGTGGTACGTAGACTTCCTGAAACCAAATTGTGATATATTCGCCTAGTGATACAATGAGATTCCAGGACTAGATCCCCAGGTAGATGTCCACCACCTTGGTCTCCCTGCAAATCATCGCGGGTTCAAGTAGCCTCCGATAAAGATGCACCCTTCTCACGATGCCATGGTAGAGGCCGAAGTTGATAAGATCATCAGGGACAATTTCATCAAGGAGGTCAAGTACCCCAAATGGATAGACAACATTATGCCTGACAGGAAGAAGAATGGATAGATCCAAGTCTACATCAACTTATGGGATCTCAACCATCACTGTACGAAGGATGATTTTCCCCTTCCTGTGATGGAGTTGTTCATTGATGCTACATCTGGATTCCAAGACCTATCCTTCATGGATGGGTACTCTAGGTACAACCAGATTCAAATTTCCCCTGAGGACGAGGAGTCCAAAACTTTTAGGGTACCACAAGGTATGTTTTGTTACCAGGTAATGCCCTTAGGCTTAAAGAATGCAGGTGCCACCTATCAGCGGGCCATGCATCGCTTATTCAATCCAATCCTTAGGGCATTGGTGGAATGCTATGTGGATGATCTGGTGGTCAAATCTTGTTGGTTCCAGGACCATCTCAAGGACCTTAAGAAAGTGTTCAGCTTCCTCTGTTCTCACCAACTAAAGATAAACCCATTGAAATGTGCCTTTAAGGTCACCTCTGGGAAGTTAATCAGCTTTTTTGTTAGATACAAGGGTATCGAGATTGACCATAAGAAGATCAAATACATCATCTAGATTTCTCCCATGAGAGAAATTCAGAAGATTCGAGGTTTTCAAGTCTAATTAGCCTACATATTCCGATTCATTGTGAATATGTCTGGAAAGTGTAAGCCCTTTTCTTAGCTCATGAAAAAGGTAGTGCCTATGAGTGGGAAGATGAGTGCCTAACTGCGTTTGAGGAAATCAAGCAGTATTTGCTACAACCTCTAGTATTAATGCCACCCGTCTCTAGAAATCCAATGGTCCTTTATGTGGTCGCCCGGAAATGATCTCTCGGTGCCCTTCTCTCCCATAAGAATAATGATGGTACGGAAAATAGCCTCTACAATCTCAGTCGTATGCTCATCGATACAGAGACCAGATACTTCCCCATCGAAAAGAGATTTCTTGAGCTAGTATTCACTGTATAGAAATTATGACATTACTTACAGCACCATGAAATACAGCAGGTGTCTTGAGTAGACCAACTTAAGTACATTTTGAATCATCCCATGTTGATAGGCCGTCTAGCTTGGTGGGTAGTGATTCTTTAGCAGTTCAATATCAGGGTTGTCCCTCAGAATTCTATTAAGGTGAAAGCATTGGAAAAATTCCTTGCCTCCCATCTGTCTCCTATTAACTATTCTTTGGATCTCAATTTTCCGATGAGGTGATCCTATCAGTAGACCATGACATTCTATATTGGCAGATGCACTTAGATGGTGCTTCCCGAAGCCCCACCAACAGGAGGCTCAATGATCCCATACTCAACAGGGTAAGCTTGGATATTGTCTTTAATACCACTATACAAGCCATTCTGCTTTACTCATTCCTATTTTCATAAGGCTAAACCAACAATGAGGCAGAGTATCAGGCTCCTATCACTAGCCTCAAGTTGTCCCTTGAGATTGATGTGCCCCATTTTAATATGAAATGGGATTTCAAACTAGCTATCAAGCAGATCAACAGTGACTAAGTTGTTAGAAATATAGAGCTTGTACCATTGTTGGAGCGTACTCTCCAGATAATAGACCAGTTCCCATCTCGGCTGGAAGACACTTATGTACCTAAATCATATAATGGTCGAGCTGATGCCTTGGTTGACCTAGTTACATCACATGAAAAACCCGAGAAGGATGATATGATTATCCATGTGGCACATCGGAATCATTTATACTCTCATCCCAGATGATGACAACGGCCTACAGATGAACAATCTTACCACCGGAGCCACCAAGTTAGGACCCCTAGATGTAGTGGTTGAAGTGACTCTCAACTGGAGATCCCCCTTTGTTAAGTATCTCCATGATGGTTACCTACTGGCTGATCAGGCCGAGCGCGAGTGAATCTGATGCCGCGTGTTATTATTCACCCTCCAGAATGGCCCTGGCCATGAGCGGATCCTCTACAAGTGCAGATTTGATGGGGTTATCCTCTGTAGCATTGAAGGAGTCGAGATTTCTTATATCATGCAACAGGTTCACGCCGGTTCCTATGGGGATCATCAGACTGAGCCTAAGCTGTCTCACTAGATCTGCAGACTAGGGCACTTTTGTCCCTCCATGATCCATGACTACATCGAGTTCGCCAAAAGGCGTCATGTGTGTCAAGTTCATGCCAAATTCATGCATCGGCCGCCATAGCCTCTCTACTCCACCAAGTAATCTTAGCCATTTGTGGTGTGGGGACTCGACGTCGTGGGACCATATCTACTGGTGACATCTCACCAGTGCATGTTCATCCGGACGGCTACAGATTTCTTCTCCAAGTGGGAGGAGGCAGTTCCACTAATGGAGGTCAAGGCCCATTCCATCATTGACTTTGTGAGCTCCAATATCATCTATTGATTTGGAGTCCCTCATGTCGTCCACACCGATAATGACACCAACTTCCATGCAATTGAGTTAAAGAGGTTTTACTCCAAATACAACATCCATTCTAATCATACCTCCTTCTATCACGCACAAGAAATTGGGAAGATCGAGGTGTTCAATAAGACCCAATATAACATTTTACAGAAAATGGTTCAAAACAAGAATAGTTGGCCAAAACATCTCCCCAACACCCTCTCGGATTATCGGATGATGACTCATAATTACACACAGGTGACCCCATATTCCCTCATATATGGAACAGAAGTCATCCTGCCTATTGAGATTCAGTTTCCTTAATTTCAAACAATAGTGTATGATCAGTAGGTTCCAGATAAAGTAGTTGAAATTCGCCTGGCCAAGTTGGAAGCACATGATGAAAACAGGCCTTGTGAACTGCACAATCCTGAAAGTCATCAAAATAAGATAGCTAGAGCCTTTAACATGATATTTCTACACCGCTATTTCCTGCAAGGTGATTTAGTCCTCGCTTTGAGGATGCCAATGATTCCTGGATGGAAGCTGCCGAAATCGGATCCCAAATGGGAACAACCTTATATAATTCATAGGGTTTACCTCAATGGTGCATACTCCCTGGTGACCATGGATGGTTAAAGTATAACTCCTCCCACCAATGCCGAGTTCCTTAAGCTACACTTTTCATGAGTTGTAGGGCCCCACATGACCATAAACTATGGGGTCCCATATGACTATAAACTGTAGGGTCCCACATGACCATAAATTGTATGGTCCTGCCTGACCTTAAACTGGATGGTCCCACATGACCCTAAACTTCATGATGGTCCCGCATGACCCTAAACTGCCAAATGGTCCTACATGACACTAAACTGCCTAGTCCTGCATAACCCTAAACTGTCGAGTCCTGCATGACCCAAAACTGCATCATCTTGTATGATGTTAAACTGCTCATCGTCCTGGAAGACGTTAAACTATATGGTTCTTCTAGAACTAAGCAAGGCTTGATTCCCATCCTTATGGGATATGTAGGAATGCTCATACACTCAGTCCTAAGTCCATCCCCCAGGATCTTGTCTTCAACTATCCCCCCTCGGTATAGTTCTCTCGGAGGGTCCTTCCATGGAATAGAGTAGGCTTATTTATCCCCACTCATTTCAGGATTACAACAGTCGCACCATGTGCACCCTCCCTATTCTTCTATCCTCCCACGTCCTCACTGCACGAAATTTAACCGCATGGCCTTCAAGAAATACTTATGGCTTGATTCCCATCCACATGGGATATGTAGGAATTCCAGGACATTTCATCTGTCGGTCCATCCCCAAACTCCAGAATCTCCCCTCGGGTCAATATATATGGTGTGGTACAACATTTTTCCTCAATTCACCTCGATTTCAATATAGCCCCACCATGCGTTTCACTCCTTAGATACTTCCACGTCATTCATCGTCTGTCTTGATGTTGAAATGCACTGGTACACTTATGCTTCACTCACGGTCCTTGTTTAGGACTCCATCATCTTTCATGTATAAATGGGCCTTCGAATGGACTAGATGCTTAGCCCAAGGGCCTCCTACCATTACAGGCCAACATCCTCGAGGATTTCGAACAAAAAATTGACACAAGTCCCGCATTGTGAATATGGTTAGTGGGAGATCAAGATTTTTTATTCCCATTATAGGTCACACGATATGGATTTTGTGTTTCGAAAATGGTCAACAACTATCCTTTATTGTTATTACCACTCCCATAGGTCCCAAATATTGAGTGCAATGGCTAGTTCTGCCCCACTATATCTTTAAGTCGTGGTCTCCCTTGGTTTATGCCAGCTGTCTGACCCTTATGAGACGAGGAGAGCCTAATCCTACTCCTTGTTTCCCACAACGAGCATTTCTCATGTGGGATTAGTTTCTATGATGAGGCGATGCCCGCATGGGAGGCCATATGGCTATATTTGGCCGGGGAATCTAGTCTTTGGTCCCTCGACCCCTTCGGCCCCCTGGCCCAAGTTCTTTGCTATGGAATCCCATCCTAATTTACGTCGTCCTATTTCGCCACACCAAAAATATCCCCTTGAGGAATCCATCCCTTCATTTATAGTCCATCCTGTGAGTACCGACCCATCCATGTTTCACGAGTCCCATCATTTGGGCTTCCTTCACCTTCCATATCTAAAAGGCCCTCGAATGGAATGAATGCTTCGCCTAAGGGATCTCCTACCATTATAGGCTAGCATCCTCAAGGATTACGGGAGAAAAATTGATACAAGTCCCATGTTGTGAATATGGTCAATGGTCGATTCTTAATTGTTCGCACCCCTTTTGGTCACACAAGGGTGGATACTGTGTTGTGAACCTAGTAAATAGTGGTCCTCTATCATCATCACCATTTTGTGGTATTCCATAGGCACGATGATTTACCCTCTCTGTCCCATGCATATGACATAAAATTAGGCATATACGGTCCGGGTTATATGAACCTAAACTAAGATCAGATTCGTCCTTACTACAAGACGTTAAACTAAAACTAGCCAAGACTTTCTGTCCGAGGTCCAGCCTTAGGGCCCTTGAGATTTTGGGGCCCCTCACCCAAATTATCACTTAGGGTTGTATGGTGTAGTGCGATATTATGTCCCCATTCATGCCGGGTTTCTCGTCATGCTGTACACATCCACGGATAAGGTTCCTTACCCATACCTCTATCCTCACTACAAGATGTTAAACTATAAGATGGACATGAAATTCTATCCATGGCCCAGCCTCAGGCCCCTCGGCCTTTCCGGGCCCCTGGCCATGGTCTCACTTAGGATGGATGGGTGTCGTGTAGGATTATGTCCTCATTCACGACGGGTTACTCATCGTGTCGTACACATCCCTTGTTGAGATACCTTGACCCTACTTTCCGTCCTTACCTCAAGACGTTAAACTGCACAACATCTTCATGAACTAAGTGTGGCTTGATTCCCATCCTCATGGGATATGTAGGAATTCCTGAACATTTAATTTGTTGGCCCAGCCCTATCTCGTAGAGATCTCCCTATTATCTAGGCCCCTTTGCCTGCATTCTTTCATGAGAGGGATATATGGTGTGGTTTGGGATTATGTCTTCATTTACGTCAGTTTTGTAACAACCACATCATGTACCACTTTCTCCTGATAGATCTCCGTCTATTTGTTCTATAATCATCTTTTCAAATTGGATGCTCTCAATTTAAGCCCCTCAATCATCTACGGTGGTTCACCAATGTGCCCAAGAGTACTCTGGTTTAGCACCCAGAGTGTCAAATTCTACATGGACATGATTTCTCCCATTTTCAGGCTTCATGTTCCCCTTCATTTGGGCATCCATAAACTTTCACACCCGAAGGGACCCCCAAATGGCATGCATTCTAGGCTTAAGGGATCTCCTATCATTATGGGCTAATGTCCTCAACGGTTTCAGACAAAAAATCGATACAAGTGACACATTGTGAATACGGTTAGTGGTCGACACACAATTGTTCATCCCCATTTCAAGCTAACGTGATATGGATTATGTGTTTCAAACATGGTCAATAGTTATCCTCCATTATCACTACATCCCCTTTAAGCCTTGAATTTTGGTCACATGATTCACATTATTTTCCACACCATTATGTCCAAATGAAATTTTGACACTCCTGACAATATCCCTCAGTGCACATCTGCACATTAGGAGAACCAAAGCCACAATAAAGTCATCATTAGGGGCTTCTAAATGTCTCCCCTTTGTCATGTGTTCCAAGTATTGAAAAACCCTCTTCCACCCTTGTTTCCCACACCAATTTTGACTCACGTGGTCTTAGGGATCCGATTCTCAATAGTCATTTCACGTAAGCCCTTTCCTAGGAGTTATCCCCCCTACTTCTTGTCCCACATGACATTAAACTTTATTTTGTCCCGCACGATGTTAAAAGTAACCTTTAATAACTATGTGTGGCTTGATTCCCATTCTCTTGGGATATGAAGGAACACTCAGACATCTCATATTCGGGTCCATCTCAACAAGGGCTAGCCTCTGCTGTCTTATACCCTTTTACCTTTTCAGGCCCCTTGACATGGGGTTTCCTCCTCGGAATCATGCACGGTATGATGTGGACCTAGTCCCCATTCACATCGGGTATGATTTATCATGTTGTGCACATTCCCTATAGAACCTCATCTCTCCTACATATGTCTAAGCCATATGACTTTAAACTATGATGCATACTCCCACGTGACTTTAAACTGTTGTGTCTATATTACATGACGTTAAAATGCATGGTTGGTCCAATCAGATGACCCTAAACTATGACTCTATCATCTTGGCCGCACGACAAAAAACAGAACTACACCATGATATCCTCACTCGAGGGGGCATCATGGTTGGTATCGGTCACACACCATACCATTTATCAATTCCTCATATGGCTTGATTACTGTGGTGATTCCTGGACTTTCTATCCTAGGATAATCTCTTAAAAAACACACATTCATCCTAAAGGACAAACAAGATCTATCAAATACCACTTCTTTTGGTGCAAGGGCCAGACCCACATGACCTCATCATCCATGGAACTGGTACATTACCATTCCACCCCAATAACTATATTTTTCTTGATTCCCCTCATCATGTAATACGTAGGAATGCCCGTGCACTTTGCATCGATCCCAACCTAACTTTCGTTTTCTGTCCCTCGACCTAAAAATCCCCCAGGGAACACATGGTGATCTGGACTCCAAATCCTCATTCATGTCGTGTTACATAATTACCTCACCATGTTTCTCCCACGTTCACTACCATCTGGTCTGAGCTTATGACCATAAACTATGATTACTTTCTGTCCTTGCTGTAAGATGTTAAACTGCACGACATCTTCAAGAACTACATGTGGCTTGATTCCCATCTTCATGGGATATGTAAGAACACCCAGACATCTCATCTCCATGTCCAGCCCTAGGAATCATAGGTCCCATTCCCCTCTTGTTTCACTCCCTTGGCTTGAACTCTTTTGGGGAACCATGAAATCGATACTCTACCCCGAACAAGTTTGGGATGCCCCACAACAATGTTGGGATGCAAGAAATTCCTCACCTGAGAGGCCCTATCTAGAATTAAGAATGATCTATGATCAGATTGATACACTCACACAATGTGTTTCCATCATGGTGGAATAATTTCAAGAGTTTTGGACTCCATTCAAAAAAACCACCACTCCACCTTCCATGCTTTGCGTGCCCTTTATTTGGACCCTCGTCCTCTTTCATGTCTAAAGTAACCCCCTAACAGTATGGATGCTCGGCCTAGGGATCACCTATTATCTTTAGCCAATGTTTTAGAAGACTAATGGATGACATTTTGAGTCAAGCCCCGTGTTTCGAACATGGTCAGTTGTCAGCCCTCATTTGTCATCCCTATTTAAGGCTAATAGAATACAAATACTGTGTTTCGAACACAGTCAACAATTATCCTTTGTTGTCACACCATCCCCACAGTGTTTCAAATCTGGGTTATTGTGATTCACAAATTCCACTCCCTTATGTTCAGGTTGATTTCAAATGCCTTTTTCATTACCCCACTCATTCACTTGAGCACATTGAGAAGATGATACATCAATTGTTCTAAGGTCCTCGTCCTTTAATCAGGCCTCCCCCTTATTTTCCTAGAAATCAGGGTAGTTTTTTCAAACCCCAAATACATGAAACTTGGTCAACACTATTATGTTCAGATGGAATAACATAGCGATCATTCCTTGTTTCTCACATTGGGCCCATCTCGCGTGAGCTTAGGGATTGATCACTCAGTGTTTCACAAATATGATAGATGCGTGTAAAACAAACATTAATAATGGAACTCATGCATGCTATAGAATCTATGTAATTAGAGCGTGAAAGTACATTAGAGGGTTTGTGATCTCTAAAGCACCCGAGGGTCTATCCCTCCCATGGATGGGTTAATCCCGTCAAAAGAAAGCTGCAAATCTACCACCCTCTGGCTTGTGGAACCCAGGATTTTCTGCCGCCTGTTCAGTTCCTATTCCTCAATAATGATGGGGTGAAATTCATCAGCTACAATTTGGTCCAAATCTACATTGGTCCGAATTACGGTCATCTCCTTAGAGGATCTCTTTAGGCCCTCTTCGGCCTTTTCTAGTAGGGCCTTCAATCGTAATATCAACCCCGATTGCGTGTTAAGGGTCGCTGAGTGCTCATCTGCCCGGACTTGCAGGTGCTGAACATTGTTATCAGCCTCCCTGAGCTTCTTGATGTTCACCGATTTCCTTTTCTTCTAGCCCACACCAAGTCCTTATTCATACTCCTAAATCTTCCCCGCCATAAGATCTCAGATGAGCATGTGAGGACACTGGACGTCCACTCCCCCAAAACATAGTTCACACTGTCGTGAGCGAAGTCTTTCCATCTCATCCATCCACAATGCTTGAGGGGTGTCATCAATGAAGCACTTGATCAGCTTCCACAATAAGTGATGGGCTATTTTTTTGTCCTCTTCATCAGAGGCGGTCTCGTCCCAGTAAACGTGGTTTGCAGGCTCATATGCGGGGAAAACCCTCAGGAACTCGTCAGCAGGGTCTGAATCTGGAATTTGATCAGGAATGATAGGATTTGGGCTATTTGTTTGATCCTTATCATCAGATCCCACCTCAATAATCTTAGGCAAAGCCCCACTGGTGGTCCCATGAGTGATCGAGAGTGCTGCAGTTTGGTCAGTCTGAATATCCGCCTCCATGATCACCATCATTACTCTGGGAAAGACACCTCCAGAAGCCCCACCCAACCTCTCTAAGGCGACCCACACCATTTGAAGAACTTTTCACACAAATAAGGGGTTTGTACATTAGTTGACATGGTTAATGGGTGACATCCATGAATTTGGTAGAAGAAACTTACAAATATTGAATTAATGGTCTCATTCTTGGGTTCATGTTATTGGGACCCCAAGGTGTGGCCACCTGTATATGGTCGGAAGGTCTGTAAGCTCCAGAAGGGTCACCTCAGGTGTCCTGGCCCTGCTAGATGTTGAAATTAATGCAGCCACAGGTGTGGATCCTAAAGGCCCCACATCCTCATCCACTGAGGGATGAGAACATGTTCTATGTACAAGGTCCTCTTGCATAGTTCTGCTGTTAGCAAGGAGTCCAAAATGTCCGGGAAGCACACCCTAAAGATGGGGTTTGGGATTTCACCTCGATGGCATCTGCAAAATATTCAAGATTCGAGTCTTGATCGCTAAATTCACCCTCCTCCATTGGGATCCTTCTACCAGCTTCGTCCCCCCAGGAGGACTCATCCGATTCTTCCAATAGAGGGAAGTGCTCTCTCAGTTTAGCGGTCGATAACTGTGGAGGGACCATACGATCTAGCAACACCTTGACATGGTCTATCATTAGATGCAAGACACCATGGGATTTCACTAAGTCTACCATCTTTGTCAGCTATTTCTCTACTTCTGCCTGAGACACCACAAAGCCCGCCCTGATAGTGCCTATCCACATAAAATCCATCCCGAGATGGTTCAAGTGTTTCCACATCTTATATGGGCAAAGGAATTTCCGGTTGACTTCCCAGATGTCTCAGTCCTAGAGGAAGGAAGTATTATCTGGTATGTCTATATAGTGCAAACACTTCCCCGGAACCTGGATTGATATCCTACAGAATCCTCTCGGTGGCCTCCCCTATGGATGACTCTGTTCTTCTAGAACCATCGAGTCCACTACCGCTATTGGATCTATCACTACTGCCTCACCCTATACAGGTGTGGGTCCCACATCCATGGCAGCCCCACCACCGTGAGATTCCCTTTCCGCCTTCCAGACCTAGCCTAGAGATTGAGGAGGCTCACTGTCACCGACCAGAAGGGTTGGCTGCTTCATCATCTCCCCTGGGTAGGCCACCTCCTAGCTTTGGGCATACTCCTTTACCAACCCAAAGACTGCGGTAGGCATAGGCAGCTTATTCCAAATCTTCATGTCTTCCTCTGTGAACATGAGACACATTTTCCTCATCGCACATGGGTGTTCCTCTTGGTGCACCCCTAGATAGACCCTCAGGGTCAGTCACTGCATACACCAAAATTGTCGGGAAAATTAGTACGGGGTGTATGGCTTGCAAAGGGGCTTAGGGTCCACCCTTTCCACTAAGAATCCACCTCTAAAGGTCAATAAATAGGATTGTTGCTCTTCCGTTATTTGGCTGTCATTAGTAAAAGCACCCATTGGCAACAAAAACAGGTGAAATTTGAATTTGTCCACCTTCCACACCTGGTTTAGTACCAACGATGTGGTCATCTTGGCCAGAAAGCTTCTCACGACATTTAGAATTGATGTACGAAAGTTTTACCCTAGAGGTGAGATGGGGTTCGGGTATTTATAATCCCCCTAACATGCACCTCTATCCATCCATACAAGAGGTGGAATGGCCAACATATCCTCTATGGCCTATTCCCCTTACTAACGTGCCACAACATCTTGTATAGCATAGCGAGAATTAGGATCCCGAGGTTGACTCACCTTCCTGTCGCCAACATGGACACCATGAAAAATGTGCTGGGTCACATGCCCATGTTTGTGTCCCTCACCAGCAGGATCCAACCACAATTGAGATCCGCGATGAATGCCTCCAGCTTGACTATCGGCTGCTTCTCGGTGCTGATGATAAATCCCTAGGTTTTCCATTTTATGTCCTCCATGAGTTTCCAATATGAGTTCTCCTTGCCTCATTGATCCCCCTTTGGGAATGTTTGAGGCCTCACTAGAAACTGCATGTCTTCCGGGATGTTCAGAAACTGCTTGAACCACCGCTTGAAATGGACATTCCATACGACTTCTTTGTCCTCACCCAGCACTAGCTCTATCAAAACCATCACCAGCCGTGACATTTTCTATGGATCCTCCCACGCACCAATGATGTGGAGGAATTCATCATAAATCGCCCCCAATATCGAGACCCTGAGATCTGGTTCACATCCCACAAGCTGATACCATCCTCCCCATGGTGTAGGTGGAAGGTATTGGTACTCAATGACCACCTACTCAGTAACTCCGACATCAATTGTTTTAGCTGATAGATGTGAAACTGGTAGGACCAATCCACCTTATATAGGCCCAATCTCCTCATCTCAGCTCCAAAATCTTCACATGAGGCACCTACCTAGCAGGCTTAGGCCCAATCATCTGTGAAGTTTCCACCCTGGCGCAGGTCTAACTCCTCAGACCGTCCCTCCCCCCTGTTCCTCAAGGATGCCTTCAAGATTTTATGGTACCGAGGGGTGGACGTCTCCAGTTGCAATGACTTCACATCCACATTGTTCAGGTGGTTATACAAGCAGTCAGCATCGATGGTTGTGGATTCTTCTCGGGCATGGCTGTCAGCTGCCCTGAACCATTGGTGCTGACACAACGTACTCCTGAACCAGTAAGCTGGATCGTCCCTACTTGATTTCATAATGAAGACGTCATTCCTCATCCCGAAGCCGTACAAAGGAAGCCTCTTGCACAATGGATTGTTTCTCTGGATCTTTGATATCAGCTCCACCAATGATCCATAGTCCGAATGGATCCGTATTAACTCCCCTAGGACTAAGATATTCACCATATTTTCTCTTCAGGTAGCGTCTGCAAGAACCCCCATAGAGGCCTTCTGAAGATCCATTTAATCTTAGGTTTGGGCATTTCCTGTGGTCGGTTCGTGAAGCACTTTCACGGAGCAATGTCACAAAGCTTGTTCGTGATGAATGTTCATGGATCCCTACCCCAACCATCCAAAAGAAAGTTGCTAAGTGCTGTCGTGGAGTCAAAGACTCGCTGTGTGCCATGAAGCAAAATCCCTGATTCACGGAGAGCAAGTGCGGAGTACACATATCTTTGCGAATCGAGAGCACTATAATCCAAAGTTGTAGAGGAAATAAAGGAAAAAAGATAGTTCATCTCCCTTATTTATAGGCGGTGACGTTCAGAGCTTTATAGTGCATCCATGATGCACTAAGATTCAAGGTGAGCCCAGCCTGTATGTTGCATATCTTCTTTGTGAGCCTTATTCATGAAATAGCTTCTTGGACAACAGAGATATTTTGGAGATTGACCCTCAGACTTTGACCCTTTATTTCTCCTCGGCTCCAAGTCTGAGTGGGGGAATTTGTTGACCCCAAAAGTTGGGATAAAGAAGAACAAGATGGAAGACTCTGGGGCAACCCCGCGAAGTCCTTCCGTGGAGCCCCATGGCCCCACGCCCGTTTTCGATCAAGGGGGTGGGCTGCACCACGAACACATTTGAAGTTTTCGAGCCTACCATGGAGTAAGTAGGCAGGATTCCCCACGAACCCATTTTAAATTCGTGAGCCTGCTGCGGAGCAAGGAGGGGGGATGACCCACGAACCCCTTTGACGTTCGCGATCCCACTGTGGAGCAAGAAGGAGAGAGTCTCTGCGATCGAATATGAAGTTTGCAACCCACCGTGGAAAAAAATCTATCTCCATGCTGAGTGCGCTCTACTTCATGGAGCCTCTTGCCTATAAATACAGGGCTCCACTCGAGCCCAAAGAATGGATAATCCGACCTTTCACCATATGATCTCTCAAATCGTGAAGCACTCCTTACTCTGCGAACCATGAGCTCTGCTAGGTACTTTTTCTTCACGAAGTGCCTCCCCCTTTTCATTAATTGAACCCCTCTTCCAAGAGGGATGTATTTCGCAAAGCCCACGAGACTTCGTGAAGGAATGAGATCCCCTTGGTGAATCGGGCCATATCGAAGTGTTTATGCTTCACAAAACGCCATCCACACACACATGACCCACATGCTAAGGCAGGGTTACTATACTTCACGAAGCACATTGCTTCATGAGACCTTGCTTCACAAGGCACCCCTTCTTTGTGAGGCATTGCTTCGCGAATTCCTATCCATTTCATGAAGCTCTTCCTATATTCACCTATTCCCTATGACAAGCCTAGGCGACTTCACTTCGTGAAGCACATTCCTTCACGGAGCCCATCCACTTAATGGAGCACCAGAGATTCACAAGGGTTCCTATGTACCCTTTGCTCTGTAACTCATTTTACCATGCATCCTTTCAAGTTCGCACGAAGTAACTTCAATGTCCCTTGGATGATACTGCTCATTGCGTTGCTTCACCTCATGCTTCTTCACATAGGCATTCTAACATCTATTGATTCTTTTCATAACCACGCTACTATGGACCCCAATGGGATCATCACTCAAAACCCTCCATCCACATCATTACCAATGCATTCCTTCCCTCAAGGGAAGGTGGTTATCAGTTATGTAATTCCTAGGGGTGCGGAGTAAACCTATCTCGTCTGAGCTGTAGGACTCTAAACTACCAAGCACCATCATCCGTAGCACATTACATTAAACTATGACATGCCTCGTGCGTCGGATGCAGGGTTCCCCCACCTTGGACATTCTGCACGCTTGCTGGTCTCCACATTAGTGAGATCGTTCCTCAAATGGAATGAGATCCTCTTTATCAGAGCAGCGCCTGTCTGCGGGGAAAGGGAAACCACCCGGGTGAAATTCCCTCGATCTTCTTGTAGGAGGTAACACCCTTGCTCCTCCTCTCTTTCTAGGGGCCAAATCCATCCCCTACTAGGCTTCATCACTATCTGGGCCTCCATCCTGAAGTAAGTCCCATTCCCCATCACCTTGGGAAGCTAACCAGACGTAAGCCCATGTTTTCTCTTTGGGCCACTAACCACTTGTAAGCACCTACTCCACTACCCACAAATGCACCTTCCACGACATGATCATCAGGTCTTTGCTATCTCTTGTTTCTCACACTGAACATGACTCATGTGGTCTTAGAGCAAGCATCGACCATGAAATCCTCTATGGGAAGCCTAGAGCTTAATCCCCACACCCATTACCTGAACTATGAAGTCTTTGATCCTTGTCATGGCATGTTACATAGGAAGCCTTCTGGAGGTTCAAGACCAACACCCATTGGTCTTTCCAACCATCTTCATGTCAGTTCGCCATCCCCATAACCTGAACTATGAGGTCTCTGATCCTTTCCAAGACAAGGTACGTAAGAAGCCTCCCTGAGGTTCAAGCCCACAATCCATTGGTCCCAGCCAACCTCACGTAGGTTCACCAACACCTTGGTCTGCCTCAAAGCGTAAGCCCCAAATTCCCCCATGTCCCGAACAATGTGGACTTTGATCCTTTCTAAGGTAAGGTACGTAGTAAGCCTCCCTAAGGTTCAATCCCAACACCCATCAGTCCCGGCCAACTTCACGTCAGTTCCCCCACCCTGAACTACGTGGGATTTGATCCTTGTCTCCTAGATAGGGTATGTAGGAATCCTCCATGAGGTTCAACCCCATCTATTGGTAAGCAGTTTTGACCCAATTCAACGGTAAGACGTTGTTAACCCCATTCAGTGGTAAGCTATTGGCAACCCCATTCAGCAGTAAGTCATTTCCAACCCCATTCAGGGGTAAGCCATTTTCAACCCCATTCAGTGGTAAGTTGTTGTCAACCCCATCCAGTAGTTAGCTATTTTTAGGTGAACTACGAGGACTTTGATTCCATAACATAGGGATACGTAGGAAGCCTCTTCGAGACTCAATACCAAAATCATCGTCTTCCTCAAGATGAATCCATCTCATTCTCTATCAACTTCATTAAAGCTTCCATAATCCATCCTGATTCTTATCCAGGCTGCCACATCCCGGTGGGATCATACCACCTCATTTCCCATTACCGTTAACAACAATCGGGAAGCTAACCACACATTGGCCCCAACATCAGTGTTCCCTCCCGAGTTTGCAACCATATGATCCTCTCTAATTAGTGTTCTGATCATTCTAATCCGTCTTTGATAGACATTAAAACTGTGACAAACCCTGTGATAAACATATGAAGCTGAGGAAAAACTCAGATATATTACTATGACATAAAATTCCCCGCCTTCGATGTGGGAGGCCTTGGGCTTCCGTGCCCTCCGGAATCCCCATAATAAGGGGAAGAAATCTAGACATCCATTGTCCCAGTGTCCAGACATGCCAGTGATTTTCAAATTGACTACTCCCCTAACTGAAGGTTTCTGACCTAATAAGACCCTTTGGAATGTCCCAAAATAAGTAGTGTAATTTACAGGTGTCTATGAAGATATGGAACTAGGAAGAGTTTCACGAACAACATCTTAAATCTATAAGGAAGACTTGAACTTGGTGATGAATTTTGAGAAGGAATCTATGGAAGAAAGAACTGACATCCCATCATCCTATTTCGATCAAGGAGCAAATGTACCTGAACAAGGAACGGATGTCACCCACATTTGGAATGAAGGAATGTGGGGCAACAGTTGAACGTCCTCGAACAAACAGATGCACGTTCCCTGACAGAAGCATTAGAAACAAACAAATACACGGTTCATGAATCTCATCACTTCATCCAAATAAATGTTAAACATAGAAAAATTTGTAGCTTTCATGTACATATCTACATCTTCAATCTGCGCCTCCATAATCTCCACTTGGATAGAGGGTTGATTAATCTTTTGATAAATATAATATTTTTCCCATGGATTTAGGATTTTTAGATCCATCCATTTTAAATATAAAAATATTGGACCTTTAGTGATCCTCATATGGAATAATCTATCATGATCCTTATAAATCAAAGCATCGTCCACTTTGTTTACTTTCAAAGGGTCTTAATGTATTGAGAATTCATAATCCTTTATCAACTCTAACCATATCCTCTGGTGCATGTTCAACTCCATTTATGTGAATATATATATCATCCATTTATGATCAGTTTAGATATCAAAATTTTATTTATAGAGATAATTCCTCCATATCTTTAATGAAAAAATTATTTCTTATATCTCCAAATCATGAGTTGCGTATTTTATCTTATGAATCTTTAACTTATACAGGGCATAAAAGATAACCATGTTATTTTTCATAAGAACACATAAAATTCCATTCATGGATAGATTTTTATAGATTACAAACCCTTCTCCACTACAGGGTAATGTAAGAATAAGTGCACTGACAAACCTTCTCATTAGTTCCTTGATATTCTCCTCACAGTTCTCTATTTTGAGGAATTTGAAATTCTTTTGAGTTAACTTGGGTAGAGGACTAGATAGTTATGATAAATTCTACAAAAATCATCGATAATTTCTTCATAAACGATGAAATCTATAGATCTCAGTCATCATGGTTGTTGTAGTCTAGAAATTAATAGACTCTTTCTTTGATGGATCTACTGATATATAATCTATTGAGATTATGTGACCCCAAAATGAATCCTTTTGCAACCAAAATTCCCCCATTGTAAAATTTTATTATATATTATTCTTCCTTAGGGACTTTAGTACAATTCTCAAGTGATCTTCAAGCTCTTCCTCTCTCTTGAAATATATAAGAATGTCATCCATAAAGATGATCACAAATTGATAGTGGTAATTTCTAAAGACTCTATTCATTAAATACATGAAGATAATAGGGGAATCGGTAAGACCAAAAGGCATCACTAATAACTCATAGTGTCCATACCATTTATGGAATGTAATCTTGGGTATAGGATACTTCTTCACCCTCAATTGATAATATCTAGAACTAAGGTCAATCTTGGAAAAGTATTGGGATAAGAACTATTGATCAAACAAGTCATCAATACAAGGAAGAGGATACTTATTCTTGATTTTGAACATATTAAAATCTCAATAATCATTATAGAGTCTCATTGATAAATCATTATTTTAACAAAAATAATGGGTGCACCCCAAGGTGACACACATTGCCAAATGAATAACTTATCAATATTTTCATGGATTTTCCTCTTCAAGTCCCGCAACTCAATTGAGGCCATTATATTGCGAGTCTATAAAATTGGTGTGTAACTACGTTTGAGTTCTATTGAGAACTCAACATCACAATTTGGTGGAAGGATAAAAAACTCTTTTGGAATGACATCATCAAAATATGAAAAAAGACATATCATTGATGTCGATTTTCTCCCAAAACATTTGAGATAAGTAGGGATTTTGAATAGGAATTAATTCCCATACACTGGATGTATTTTCTATATGATGTTCATTATTATCATCACATTGTTGGATGATCATTACAGGGTTTTAAATACCAAATTTAACTTACCATCCTTCATAATTTATGTAGTATTTATGTAGATAAATCCAATACATGTGTAACATAACATAAAATTCAACAAAATTAAGAATGAAAAATTTTCAAGAAGAACATTCCCACAAACATCAACCATAGAGGAATCATAGACTTGTGATGCAATTATCATACCATTAAAGGTTTTCACTAATAATTCCATGTCTAATTATTTTGTTGGAATACTAATACCCTTATAAAATTCATTAGATATGAAATAGTCTATAGATAAAAAATCAAATATAATATTAGAAGTTATAGAGTGGATGGTAAGTGTTCTTTTAATCACTTCATTATCACACCCCTAGTCAGAAATACCGATTGCATAAGGTTTCCCCTTTTCCCTAAACTTAATAGGTTATTTACATCGATCACCATCATCATCCCTTGGGTTTGAGAACAATTTAGAATAATTACCATTCTTAATACAATTGTAGCATTGAAGCATGTGAGGTTCATTATGTGCCTTTTTTCCCCATTCTTAATGTTATCTAACTTCTTACCATAACATTGTCAATAAAATTCTTGATGGAATTCCCTCATACACATAAAACATTTATTAGACCACTTAAGGAAATTTACTCAAAGTTTCTTCCCACACAAAGAGAATAATTGAAATCTCATCTTCTTCTCTCCATGGCTTTTAGATTTTCCTTTAAAATCAATCTTCCTTTTCTTGTCAAAACCATTAGATTGATATATGACTCCAACCTCAATTTCAACATTGATTTTACAATGAAAAATCTATTCATAGACACTAAAATCTTTTATGAAGAAATACCTTCTAAGACTTGTCTTTAATACACTTAAAAACATATCAAATTTACTTTCAGTATGGATGATAATTCTTGAATCATACCTCGCAATCTCATGAAATTAGCCACATAGGTACCAATAGATTCATCATCTTTTGTTTCAACTCGTGGAAATCTATCTCAATCTTGGTTGAAAGAATTATAGGAAAGTAATTATTGAAAAATATTTTCTTGAACTCATCCCAATCCATGGATTCATTGACATCATTATTTCTAATATTCTTTTTTAGTGTCCACCAATGTTTATATTCTCCTTCTAACTGATAAAGGGATGGAATGAATTTCTCATTCTCTGAACACTGTAAAATGGAGAATATAATTTCTGTATTATTGATCCATTTTTCAAAAATTAGTGGATTATAAGAGCCTCTAAATGAATGTGGAAAATACATATTGAAATACTCAACGTAATATTTTTAACTCCTTTGCTCATTTGGATGTCCACCATGTTTCATAGTTTGAGAAATTTGTGTGATAATATGAATGAGTTTTTTCATTCCAGCTCCCATATCATTAGGTTGATCGGGAGGACATTCAATGAATATTCCATCACAATCACAATTAACATGGTTTTTTCAGGTTCTATCTATTGAATAAAACCAAATGAATAGAGTAAGAAATTTTTATCATAATGAAGAAATAAATAATCATAAAAAGTGACTTATAGGATGTATGAATTAGGACACCATCTTTAAGATATAACACTTTAAGTTTATCATAGTTTTTTCATATATAATATCTATTTAAATCCTTTAGGATGGTTAATGAAAAGTATTTTAATTCCTAAAGAATATCCCCAAGAGTGTCAAACCAGGTGTGTAGTAAGGCAGGTGGTCTTGTACTAGATTACCCCAAGTCAGGCCTAGAACATCTTGTCAGAGTTTTTATCCCTAGGTACATCTATGTCAGATCTATATCCACTTATTATATACAAATAATGATGTATTTCTAGAAAACAACTCACTCTATCCTTTAAAAAAATTCCAGGATATTTTCTTATATGTTTCCTTATGCATAGACTTATCTCTAGACATGTCCATAGGTTTGTCGCTAGTATTCTCTCATCCTAGCTTCCAAAGGATGACTAAAACATTACCTGATACCAACTATAGGGACCCTCACATTTCATATGTTAACATTAAATAACTTTTATAGAATATATAAATATTATACAAAAATATTCACAAATATCATACAAATATATTGCCTTTGGAAGCATAGTAACATAAAAAATGATAGATAAGTGATCTAAATTATCTCCCACTGGGTTATTCATGACTAGAAACCTACTTATACATATAAAAATTAATACAAATTTTCCTAACTAAGGAAAAGATACATAAAAAGGGATGGTCTAAAATTCTTATTAAGGGTATAAAAGGAAAATATATAAGCATAATCATGATCATATTGGTTTGAGAACATGGTCATGAAAATAGAAGACCATACACTGCATATCAAAGATCATATACATGGATCATGGAATAAAGGTTGGAAGTTCATAAGAAGTTAATCATAAGTAAATAAAGAAAATATGATAGGAAATCATTACATAAGAATAAATAAAGGAATTACGACAGACACATAGAAATATAATGTGATTTCCATACACTACTACAAAAATGGGCAAGGGAAGCGACCCATTATATCAGCGCTAAGAAAAAACTGCTGATAAAGCAACCCTTTATCAGCGCTAAAATTTTAGCACTGATACAGGGTAACCTTTATCAGCGCTAAACAAGTGCTGATAAAAAGACCCTTTATCATTGCTAGAAAAGCGCTGATAAATAATCCCTGTATCAGTGCTAAAATGTTAGCACTGATACATGATGAATTTATCAGCGCTAAAATTTTAGCGCTGATAAAGGTAGTCTTTATCAACGCTTTGTTATCACTAATAAAACCTTAGTCCATTTTTTTATAAAGTCTATCACATAGTGCCCTTGTTTTATCATGACCTAAACTCTCTCGGTATAGGAACCCTGCGACTCCCCTCCGCCGCCCGCTGAGCTTCGCGTTCCCGGACCTCCGCCACCCTCAAGCTTCGCTTTGCTGGATCTCCGCCGCCCGCAACTCCCTCGAGCTTCACATTGCCGGACCTCTTCCACCCGCTGAGCTTCGCCTTGCTGGAACTCCCTTTAAGGCATGTTTTCCAAATCATTTTTAATATTGTTCTCCTCTCCCATCACACATAACCATATGTTGATTTGTCATGATAGATTTAATGGATATTTGAGATTGTGATGGTTATAGGCTACATGATTCATGCTTTTCTTCTTCATGTTTTCCTCTAGGGTAATGCCTCCTATCGAAGCTCGAGTTTGGTCCAACTTCTTCTAATGGTTCTAGAAATATTATTATATAAATCATATCACACAATTAAAACATTGTTAATTGGAGTTTTGGGATGTGAGGCTTTCCCATCAATGGTGTTCTAGTGGATTTTTGTTTAATTATTTAATCCCTAGGTTTCATTTCATCAGTGGTGATGATTCTGCTTCATCATAGATTCATTAGTCTTCTTACTACATATTGTGATGGGGTTCTTGGGGGTGATCATCCAATATATTTCTATTACTCTTAAGGTATCACCTTTTTTTAATGACTATGGTGGGTTTTTAGGTGATTTGGTATTTGTTTATTCTAGATCGTAGAAACCATTCAATTTGATGGTGGTATGGATGGATATGTTATATAAATTCTTCCAACAATCACCTTTATAAGAAGGTGTGGTTTGAATTATAGAATATATATGCTTTGATTTAATTATATTATTAGGTTATGTTGGGTTGCAAATGGGTGATGAGGTTCCTAAGGTGATTAATTCTATTTTGTTATCTTGTTAGTGAAGTTGGTGATAATGATGTTGATCAAGCGCATCACGATTTAAGTATTAAGGCACGAGTATCATCATGATTTGAGGCATGATTCAATAGAATATTTGTGTTTGAAATTTTAATTTAGTGGTGTTTTATGGGGTATTTTTTATAATTTCACATACTATTTGAACATATGTGGCTATGACATATTTATTTTTTCTTTTATCATTACTCCATTATTATATGATTTTCTATTAGTATAGTTTTTTTTACTGTAAATCAAAATGCGGAATATTTGGGGAATGTTTGACATGGGTTGATTTTCTTTAAAATGGATGGTTTATTCATGTAAAATATCTCTTGAGAAACCTTGTATTGGTGGAATGATTGATATTATCATCTTCAATAGAGATCAATGAGTTTACACTATCAGAGTGAAGTTTATGAAAAATTTAAGGCCCTTCACACTTGGATTCCAGTTTCACTAGATTCCTCCTAGGTATCATCGATTCCCTTATATCCAACACCATGTCACCATAATGTAAGTAATGAAGGATAACCTTTTTCTTTAAGGAAAACACCACCAGGTTCTGATGCATTTCTAGGTCAGCCAATGCTTGAACCCTGTTTTCTTCAAGGGGTTCCCCCCTTCTTTGCTTCATGCAATCTAAGGGACATTTTCTAGAAGTTCACTTGAATGGAATGATGCCCCGACCACCAAGATTTCTAGCCTTTCCATACCTACCTCCATCTCTATAATTCTCCCTCGCTGAGGTTACTAACTTCTTCTCTATAGTGGCCAGGCCCCTTCCTAGCAGTGTTTGTTCTGTCTCCCTTGGCTCTAAGCCTATCATCCAGCTCCAAATATTTATTGATCCAAATAGAACACCCTCACAATCCCCCATGTTTCATTACCCATCCTTCCCCTGCCCCTTTGGATCCTCATCTCCCACTCATATGAAGCTTACCTGCCAGAAGGGATTATGAACATGTTCAAAATCAAGGGACCTCAACGAGAGATCATCCTCCCACTTCAATAAGGCTACTAGCTCTAGATCCAATGTAAGATCCCTATCCTACCCATCATTATTATCTTCATATGTAATTCTCTTAGTCTTATTGCCCATGTTAAATCATACTTCCTCACTATAGAAATAAAAAAGCATAATGTCATTGTTGTTGTTGTAAAATAACACAAAAAAATCCAATAATAATCATAGAATTCTCGTGGAAGATTAAGTTGCATGTATTTCTACACTCTGACCCCTCCAACAGACACACATGGGTATTTTAGTATAATAAATATGTTGCTGAGACTTCTCAAGATTGCAATAAATTCATCACTACCATGGTGTCAAACGATGACACCTCATTCTTTATGACTTTTTTTTGGAAGCTATGACCCTCTTCAAATGGAATCTCTATGGAGTGAAAATAATACCTTTGATACCGACCACAATCCATTGTTTGTTGGGGGTGACTTTAATGTCATTTCCAACCCAAAGGAAAGGAATGGAAGAAGCCCATTCCAGAGGAAGGCCACCATGGAGTTTGTTAAGTTCATGGCTGGGAAGGGCCTCATTGATCTCAGTTTCTCAGGGGCCATCACCGCTTGTGGAGTATATTGGATAGATGTCTAGACAACATGAAAGACACTAACCTATTCTCAAATACCATGTTTTTCCATCTTTCTTGAGGTATTTTGATCCACTCCCCCCTCTTGGTTTCCAATTATTCTCGGCATGATCATCAGGAATGGTTTCACTTCCACCAGCATTGGGTTAACATCCTATGGTACTAGGGCATGGTTTTTGAAATATGGAATGAACCCTTGTAGGAGTATTGGGACACCTTCAACCTCAGTGACCTGACCTCAAACCCCGATAGGTGCGTGTTTGCCCCTTCCTCCTCAGGAACCTTTACCACCTTGGACTACTGTCGCATATGGACTCCTTCAGAGTATTCTAATATATGGAATGATTCCTTTGGTTTATTGGATTATTAAAACCACTTTGAGATTTATGTGTGACTATATACTTATTATATTTTCTTATTATTTCTTACACATCCCCACTTGAGTTGAGTAACCTGATTGAAATCCATATTGGTACTTTGGTTCAGATGTGGATGTGGTTTTTTATGTGTTTGTGACATGTGTATGTGTGGATATATGGGTATTTAGGCATGATGATATTGAATTCAGGGAAGAGACCTAGGAGTGGTAGATTTATCATTCTTGATTATTATTGTGTTTGGTCTAGGGTAATTAGAGGAAACTATAATGAATCTAAAGTAATTATATTTAATGAAGATGAATAAATACTAATGGTTAGGCTCTATTAATCTCTATTTTTATAAGGAATTGGTTCTCTTATACTGTATTTGGAAGTCTTGTTTTATGTACTTGAACCATAAATACTAATATTTGAGATTCAAATAGGATGAATAAGAATAAATATTGGATGGATGATAATCGTTTGACAATATAGTATGAGAACAGATTGAAAGAGTTCATCAAGTTTGCAAAGGATCACGCAATGGATCCTTCTTAAATCCTTTGTCCGTGTTTACGTTATTGTTATTCTAGAATACATACTATAGAGGAGTTGAAAAAACATTAGATATGTCACGGAATAGATCAAAGTTAGAAATGTTGGAATAAACACAGAGAAAAAGAGAATGTAGCTACTGGCTGGGATAAAACTGCATTTTATGGATCATCAGATATGAATACCAATATGGATAATGAAGAAGACTTTATGGAGGATGTGATTACATATGTCAATGATGATAAAGATTGTATTGAGGAAATGAAAAATACAATTGAAGATGAACTTTGTGATTCCCCAAAATTTTTTGAGAAGTTAAAGATTTGTGCAAAGACACCATTGTATGCCGATTGCACTAAGTATACAACATTGTCAACTATACTGAAGTTGTATAAATTGAAATCAGGCAACAGATAGAGTGATGTTAGTTTTACGGAACTACTTGCTCTCTTGAATGACATGCTCCTGGAAGATAATGAGCTCCCATGCCGGACATTTGAAGTTAGAAGAATGCTACGCTCGATGGGTTTGATTTCTGAAAGAATACATGCCTACCTGAAAGAATTTATATTGTTTCAAAAGGACAACAAATCACATACAGATTTCCCAAATTGTGGTTCTTATCAATACAATAAAGATAAATCCAATCCTACAAAAGTTTTATGGTACTTTCCAATCATTCCAAGGTTTATGCATCTATATGGAAGTGAAGAAATTGGAAGACAATTATCGTGGCATGCAAATAAAATAAATAAAGATGGGAAATTACGTTATCTGGCCAACTCTCCTCAATGGAAGAAAATTGAACATGTGTATCCTGAATTTGGAAAAGAGCCAAGAAACCTTAATCTTGCGTTATCTACAGATGGAGTGAATCCTTTTGGCTTTCAAACCAACACTCATAGTACATGGCGTGTTATGTTGGTAAATTATAACTTGCCACCCTAGTTATGCATGAAGCAAAAATTAATCATGTTATCTATACATATATTAGGACCAAAACAACCAGGTAATGATATTGATGTTAATCTAGCTCCTTTGATCGAGGATTTGAAGTTATTGTGGGATTCAGGTGCTATGTTGTATGATGCTTATAAAAGTGAATACATCATGTTGAGAGCAATGTTGTATGGGACAATAAATGATTTCCCTGCTTATGGAAATTTTTCAGGCTATATAATTAATGGAACTCAAGGGTGACCCATGTGCAAAGAAGATACATAATCAACTAGGTTGAAACATTCATCGAAATATGTGTTTTTAGGATATCTTAGATTTCTACCTCGTCAGCATAAGTACCGATCTTGGATGACATCATTAAATGGAAGTTCAGAACAACACACAACACCATCTCCACTAACAAGTGATCAGTTGTTTGAGAAAGTAAAAGATCTGAACACTATTTTTGGTAAACCATTTTTGAAAAACCTTACGAAAATTGGTTGGAAAAAGAGATCAGTTTTATTTTAATTACCATACTGGAATTGTTTGTACTTCAGACATTTTATTTATGTGATGTATGTGGAAAAAAATGTATGTGACAGTGTTATCAGAACATTGCTAAATGTCCCGGGAAAAAAATATGGAATTAAGGCAAGGTTGGACATGGTTGACATGGGAATACGAGAAGATTTGGCTCTCGTGAAGGGTGAAAATAGAATGTTTCTTCCTACAGCTGCTTATAATCATTCTAGGGAGGAGAGAAATTAGTTTTGAAACTTCTTCAATGATGTAAAGGTTCCAGAGGGGTATACATCAAATATAAAGAACATTATTTCAATGAATTATTTGAAGTTTAAAGGTTTTAAATCAAATGATTTCCTTGTTTTGATGCAAGATCTAATTCCTATAGCTTTACATTGTATTTTTCGCAAGAATGTTCATTATAAGTTAACCAAACTTTTTTATTTTTCAACGATATATGTAGAAAAGTTTTAGACCCAGAAAAATTTCCAGATATGGAAAAAGAAATTGTCATCATATTATATGAATTATAAATTTTCTTCCCACCAACATTCTTTGATATGATGGTTCATTTAATGATTCACTTTGTGAGAGATATTTGACTTTGTGGTCCTATGCACTGTAGATGGATGTATCCTATTAAATGATATATAAATATTTTGAAAGGGTATGTCAAAAATCGAAGTCAGCCAAAGGTTCGTATAGTGGAGTGATATATTGTTGAGAAAGCCATTGAATTTTGTTCTGAATACCTATCTGATGTGGAAAGAATTGGTCTCCCGAAATCTCATCACACTGGACCGATTGAGGGTGAGGGAATTTCTAGAAGAGAAGTTGTGACAATCAGTATTACAGATCGAGAGCATGCCCATCTTTATGTTTTTCATAACAGTTGTGAGGTTTATCTATATATTGAAACTCAAAAATAAATTCTTAGGCAGTTGAATCCATTAAGGGATGAAAAATGGTTATCAAATACACATAATCACCAGTTTATTGGATGGTTTTTGGACCATATTTTTAAGCAGTAGGATAAAAATCCCAATTCAATTTCAGAACGACTTCGATGGAAAGCCACTAGACCAAGTGTGTATATTTTATCTTACAATGGTTATGTAATTAATGGTTATACATTCTATACAGATGAACATGATGAAGATAGTACCATGAAAAATAGTGGAGCTACACATGTGGCTGAAGTGATTCATGTTTCTGGTAGTAAGGATAGAAATCCAATTTATGCAAATATGTCATACTTTGGAATTATCAAACTAATATGGAAGTTGGATTATACGACATTCCAATTGCCGATTTTTCAATGCAAATGGGTTGATAACAACAGTGGTGTTAAAATAGATGAATAGGGATTTGTGAAATTTGATTTTAGTAAAGAAGGGTACAAAGATGAGCAATTTATAATGGCATCACAAGTGGTACAAGTTTTTTATGTTCCAGATCCTGCAAATCGAAAGTGGTCGATTTTTATGTTATCATCCAAAACTACTAAAGGTTCTGATGAAAATTCAGTTGAGGATGATCCTTTCAGTGGTACGTTGAAATCATTTCGGAGTGGTACTAATGTATATGATTTTTTGTATGTTAGAGGATACCACAATGAAGTGATTTGGATAATCGATAGAGGTTTCAAATCCCTTAAGCCTTTGAAAAAAAGAAAGAGAGTTCAATAAACAGGTTATATTTTGTTTGTAATATAGATCTTGTTATCTCATGTTATTATCTTATCATTACTAAATTTATGTAATCTAAATTAACTGTACAACCACTTTTGAAGATAATGAATTCTACACATTCTGGTGCTTTTAACCTTAAGGCTGAACAAGTCTCTCAAACTGCTGCTGCAGCTCCTGCTACTCCTGAAGCTGCTGCCGCTCTTGCTGCTGCTCCTACTGCGGCTCGTGTTGCTCCTGTTGTTCCTCCTTCTGTGGCTCCTGCTGCTCTTGCTGTGGCTAGTGCTGCTCCTGCTGCTGCAGCTCCTAATACTCATAGTTTTGAGGTCCAACAACCATCAGAACATGTCGTTGATACCATTTCAGATGAACATATAGATGATGTTGATATCGATGAAATGGTCGGGAATAAAGGACCAACGTCACAAAAAACACAGGTGCGTCGTAGTTCGACAGTGTTAGCCAATGTTCTTAAGGTGAAAAGAGAAGGCATCAAAGTTGAAGTCGTATGGAATGCATGAGGCCAACATGTGAATTTGAATAAGGCTATATTTAGCAGCTACATTGGATTTTTCACTCGGCAACGCATGCCGATTGACATAGATTCATGGCACCATGTTGTGTCTGGGTAGAAGGTTGTGATCTGGGAAGCAATTATGGTAACATTATGAATTTATTTCTTTAATTTACTAGAAAATAAAATAATGAAACAATGTCTTACATTTCTCAATCTCTTGGAGAGTACATTTATAGTATATGATTCACACAAGGATTATGTACTAAGGCTTGTAGGAAGGATTCATTGAGGTTTTTGCACTATTTTAACAAGATGTCACCTAAAAGATTCGAAAGGTAAAATAAACACGCACCCACCCATTGTCTAGCTCACCTGATATCCCAAGAAGCATGGGAAGAATTTATTTGTTGCTGTGGGGATGAGAAGTTTCAGTTACATTGTGGTTGATAATACGTTGTTTGAGGATACATGTATTAATCAATTTGATTTTCAATATTTCATTTATGAAACAGAAACTCTGTACTGAAAATAACCAATGTGCATCAAAACCAGCATACCCCTATCGTAAAGGAAGGATGGGGTAAACTTCAATAGAAAAGAAAATGGTACGTATTTTAAATTTATAGTAATATTATTAGGTGCCAAAAAATAACATCATAATTAACTTTCTATGTTTATATGTAGATTGATGAGTCTAAAACAAAATAGACTTCCATCCCACGTCATGTGTTATGGAAGGAGGCACGTGTGAATAAGGAAGGGAAGTTAGCATATGAGAACACACAAAAAGTGTGGGAAATATGTGTAAGTATGAATTGACAATAAAAAGATTTGTTTTAAATTTATATTACATAAAAATAATTAGTTATTTTCCTATATCTGACAGTCATAGAAATCAGCTACTCCTATAGAGGATACATACCTATTATCGATGGCTTTCAAGAAGCCAGAAAAATACGGTCGTGTCAGAGGTGTGGGGTTTGGGGTGACACCCCATGTATATTTTGAGAAGAAGAAAAAAAATGACGATACAGATAAAAATTTGGAATAAATGAGCGAAAAAATAGCAACCCTTGAAGAACGATTGCAATGGAAGGGATAGTTTCTAGCAACTTTTATGGGTGGGAAGCAAAGGGAAGACAAAAGTCAGGAACAACCAGCGTGTGAACATCCTGCCCCACCCCTCCAGCTTTGAGGCGAGCCATTCCCCTTAATGAACTATCTTAGCTGTGGTAATCAATATTCTAATAATTGTTCCCATGAAATGTGAATCAGACAAACACTGATAATTTTTCTGTACCGATATTCTACTGGGTGATAATGATTGTGATTTATATCTCCCAACACCCACTTATCACCTTTTAGCGAGGGCTACAATGTTCAATATCCCAGATTCCACGATGCATAATATACCTCTTCTGAAAGATCATCTGAAATTGATGATTACTGTAGCTCATGAGCCAAATGAAGAGATACCTATTCCACTTGTTGAAGATGATATTCATACGGTCGAAAAGGCTATTGGGACATTCATTGCATGACGGTCACAACTTATATGAGTACATGCAGACACATAAGTATTTATTTCCTTTTATTTCAAGACAAACCATTAACAATTAATGAAAAAGGGTCTAAACCAATGATTGTTGTTATAGATGGAGAAAGGGAAGGGGGTGACAAACGTCGGCTCAAAACCATCTAAAGGATCAACCAACCGATCCCAAGGAGCTACTGAAAGCACAATAACACCACCTGTTATCTATCCAAATTTACTAGCATTGAAGACTCATGTGGATAGAAAGCTAAAAGATGGTAATAGTCATATAGTGGTTTTCAAAGAGAATATATACAGAGAGGAAAGTCAAAATTTCGTTGCTACTGAAAATGTCAATGAGATCCTTGAAAACGGTTGGCTAGGCATCATAGTTTTAAATGTATATATGAGGTATGTTTCCATGAATTGATTTTCTAAAATCTAATCTAATGTGAAAATTATGACTAAATGCATTTTATATTATTGACAGACGCATTTATGAAAAACAGTTGAAGGAATTTTCCCATGAGCCATGATTTGGACTCGTTAGTCCCCATACCACATCAACACACCTAAAAAATAGAGCCATCAAAAAGGGATGAAATAGTAAATGGCTTGCTGAAAAAATTTGAAAGAAAGATTATATATGATAGACTCTTCTTAATACCAACCATTAAGGGGTAAAAATCTAAAATTAAAGGATATCAATTATATTTTCACTTCATTTATTACTTAATCCTTTTTGTGTTTTTAGGAAACATTGGTTGCTAATTGCGGTGAACTTGGATAATCCAAAGATTCATTTTCTAGATTCAAAGAAAGGATATCCATCAAACCGACCACACATGATGGAGTTTGTGAATCTGTAAGACACTACATCTTACGTTTTAGGTCTAAACATCAAGTAATATAATTTAAATTATCTTTTACTGAGGATTCTTTTATGATAGGGAGGTGTATCATTATCATCCAAAAAACGAATGAGGATAGGGTCTAAGCATAAGTAGGTGAGCAAGTACTACGTCTGGACAAATATCAGGGTATATATAATAAAATTTCACTATCAAAACACATCTCAACACAAGTAACTTAATCTTCTAATGATCAATTTTTTTCAGTTTCCAATACAAACCAACGATAATGGTTATGTTTATTATGTTTGTGAATTTATAAAAGAGATCGTTTTTTCATCAACAAACTAGTATCCCTAAAGATGTATTTTAAAAAAAACTACTAGTTCGTTTAATTTATTTATCAATTCTTTATTTTTATATTTTGCAGTACTACTCAGACTGCTGTAAAGCCTCATACTCACAAGACGATATTGATGTGTTTAGAAACGAGTGGGCTGCATACCAGATGGATGATTGTACACAAATACAATTAAGACTTGACTTGGGGAAATGTACTATTGGTGGTCATTTTTGAGAAGGGTTAAGGGGATCTAAAGATGAAAAATTGTTGTATGTAAATGTTCATAGGAAAATTTTAATTGTTATTAAAAAAACATCCTATCTTCAATAAGTTATTTTCCCATTTTAATAGATGATATGCACTAGCAACATGCAAGAATGCTAAACCTCTGAAAGGGTCTCTATTTTGTTTAAAATGGACACAATTTTAAGTGAAAACAACAACTGACCTATGGAAATCTGAAAAAACCCATTCGGATTGTGTTTATCCTTTAGGAGAACAATCCACAGGTCCTTTTTGACAAGTACAAGTCAACCCACCTCAATCTGAGGCACGGTGTGACTGGTATCACTCAAAGGGTCTCTATTTTGTTTAAAATGGACACAATTTTAAGTGAAAACAACAACTGGCCTACAGATTTCCGACCAAACCCATTAGGTTTGTGTTGATCCTTAAGGAGAATGATCCAAGGGTCCTTTGTGACATGTATGTGTAATCCTCACCTCAATCTGAGGCATGGTGTGGCTGGTATCACTCAAAGGGTCTCTATTTTGTTTAAAATGGACACAATTTTAAGTGATAACAACAACTGACCTAAAGAAATCCAACCAAACCCATTCAGATTGTGTTAATCCATTAGGAGAATGATGAAAGGGTCCTTTTTTATTTGTAAGAGTTAACCCCACCTCAACCTGAGGCACTGTGTGACCGCTATCACTCAAAGGGTCTCTATTTTGTTTAAAACGGACACAATTTTAAGTGAAAACAACAATTGACCTTCGGAAATCTAACCAAACCCATTCATATTGTGTTGATTGTTTATTAGAATGATCCACATGTCCTTTGTGACATTTACAAGTCATCCCCGCCTCAATCTGAGGCACGGTGTGGCCGGTATCACTCAAAGGGTCTTTATTTTGTTTAAAATCGACAGAATTTTAAGTGAAAACAAAAACTGACTTACGGAAATCAAACTGAACGCATTCAGATTGTGTTAATCCTTTAGGAGAATGATCCAAGTGTCATTTTTGACATTTATGAGTCAACCCCGCCTCAATCCAAGGCACGGTGTGCCCGCTATCACTCAAAGGGTCTCTCTTTTGTTTAAAGTGGACACAATTTCAATTGAAAACAACAAATGACCTATAAAAATCAGACCAAACGCATTCATACTACCTTGAAATTTTATAAGAACAATAAAAGGGTCCTTGGTGATGTGTAAGAGTCAACCTCGCCTCAATCCAAGGCACGGTGTGGCCGATAACACTCAATGGGTCTCTATTTTGTTTAAAATGTACACAATTTTAAGTGAAAAGAACAACTAACCTATGGAAATCAGAAAAAATGCTTTCGAATTGTGTTCATCCTTTAAGAGAATGATCCACAGGTCCTCTTTGATGTGTACAAGTCACCCCTGCTTCAATATGATTCACGGTTTGGCCGGTAGAACTTGAAGATTCTCTCTTTGGTTTAAAATGGACACAATTTTAAGTGAAAACAACAACTGACCTATGAAAATCCGACCAAACGCATTCAAATAGTCTTGATATTTTATAAGAACGATAAATGGGTCATTTCAGACATGTAAGAGTCAACCCCGCCTCAATCCAAGGCACTGTGTGGCCAGTACCACTCAGAGGGGTCTCCCTTTTGTTTAAAATGGACACAATGTTAAGTGAAAACAACAACTGGCCTACGAAAATCCGAGAAAACACATTAGGATTGTGTTGATCCTTTAGGATAATGATACACAGATCCATTTTGACCTTTATGGGTCATCCCCACTTCAATATGAGGCATAGTGTGGCCGGTATCACGCAAAGGGTCTCTCTTTGGTTAAAAATAGACACAATTTTAAGTGAAAACAACAACTGACCTACGAAAATCTGACCAAACACATTAGGATTGTGTTGATCCTTTAGGATAAAAATCCACGGGTCCTTTGTGACGTGTAAGAGTCAACCCCACCTCAATCTGAGGCACGGTGTGACCGGTATCACTCAAAGGGTCTCTATTTTGTTTAAAATTGACACAATTTTAAGTGAAAACAACAAATGATCAACAAAAATCCTACAAAACGCATTCAGATTATGTTTATACTTTAGGAGAATGATCCATGGGTCCTTTTTTATGTGTATGAGTCAACCCCGTGTTAATCTGAGGCACAGTGTGACCGGTATCACTCAAAATGTCTCTATTTTGTTTAAAGTGGACACAATTTTAAGTGAATACAATAACCGACCTACGGAAATCTGACCAAACCCATTCAGATTGTGTTAATAATTTAGGAGAATGATCCATGGGTCATTTTTGATGTGTGAGAGTCAACCCTGCCTCAATACAAGGCACATTGTGACTGCTATCACTCAAAGGGTCCCTCTTTTTTATAAAATGGACATAATTTCAATTGAAAACAACAACTGACCTATGAAAATCTGACCAAACGCATTAGTATTGCCTTTATCTTTAATAATAACGATACAGGGGTCCTTGGTGACATATACGAGTCAACCCATCCTCAATCTGAGGCACGTTGTGGCCGGTACCACTCAAAGTGTCTCTATTTTGTTTAAAATGTATACAATTTTAAGTTAACACAACAACTGACCTACAGAAATCTGATCAAACACATTTGGATTGTATTGATCCTTTAGAAGAAAGATCCACGGGTCCTTTTTGATGTGTACGAGTCATCCCCGCTTCAATCTGAGGCACAGTGTAGCCGGTAGCACTGAAAGAGTCTCTCTTTGGTTTTAAATCGACACAATTTTAAGTGAAAAAACAACTGACCTATGGAAATCTAAAAAAATGCATTTGGATTGTGGTTATCCTTTAGGAGAACGATCCATGGGTCCTTTGTGATGGGTAAGAGTCAACCCCAACTCAATCCGAGGCATGGTGTGGCTAGTATCACTCAAAGGGTCTCTATTTTGTTTAAAATGGACACAATTTTAAGTGAAAATAACAACCGACCTACGGAAATCCAACCAAACCCATTCGAATTATGTTGATCATTTGGTAGAATGATACAAAGGACGTTTGTGATGTGTAAGAGTCATCCCTACCTTATCTTGAGGGAAGATGTGGCCGGTACCACTTAAAGGGTCTCTATTTTGATTAAAATGGACACAATTTTAAGTGAAAACAAAAACTGACCTACGGAAATCTGACCAAACACATTTTTATTGTGTTGATACTTTAAGAAAATGATCCACAGGTCCTTTGGGACATGTATGAGTCAACCCTACATCAATACAAGGAACAGTGTGACTAGTATCACTCAAAGGGTCTCTATTTTGTTTAAAATGGACACAATTTTAAGTGAAAACAACAACTGACCTACGAAAATCTGACCAAACCCATTCATATTGTGTTCATCGTTTTGGAGAAATATGAAAGGGTCCTTTGTGATGTGTATGAGTCATCCCTGCCTCAATCCGAGGTACAATGTGGTCGGTATCACTCAAAGGGTCTCTATTTTGTTTAAAATGGACAAAATTTTAAGTGAAAATAACAACTGACCTACGGAAATCCAACCAAACACATTACAATTATTTTGATCCATTAGGAGAAAGATCCATGGGTCCTTTGTGACGTGTAAGAGTCAACCCCTCCTCAATATGAGGCACGGTGTGCCTGCTATCACTCAAAGGGTCTCTCTTTTGTTTAAAATGGAAACAATTTTAATTGAAAACAACAACTGACATATGAAAATCCAACCAAATGCATTCAGATTGCCTTGATATTTTATAAGTATGATCCAAGGGTCCTTTGTTATGTGTAAGAGTCAACCCCATATCAATATGAGGAACGGTGTGTCCAGTACCTCTCAATGAGTCTCTATTTTGTTTAAAATGTACACAATTTTAAGTGAAAACAACAACTGACTTACGAAAATTTGACCAAACACATTCGGATTGTGTTGATCCTTTAGGAGAATGTTCCACGGGTCATTTTTTATGTGTATGAGTCAACCCTGCTTCAATCTGAGGCATGGTGTGACAGCGATCACTCAAAGGGTCTCTCTTTTGTTTAAAATGGACACAGTTTTAATTGAAAACAACAACTGGCCTATGAAAATCTGACCAAACACATTCATATTTCCTTGATATTTTATAAGAACAATACAAGGGTCCTTGGTGACGTTTTATAGTCTACCAAACCTGAATCTGATGCACTATGTGTCCGGTACCACTCAAAGGATCTTTATTTTGTTTAAAATATACACAATTTTAAGTGAAAACAACAATTAACCTACATAAATCTATCCAAACACATTAAGAATATGTTTATCCATTAAGAGAAATATCCATGGGTCCTTTTTGATGTGTACGAGTCATCCTCTCTTCAATATGAGGCATAGTATGGCCGGTATCACTCAAAGAGTCTCTCTTTGGTTTAAAATGGACACATTTTTAAGTGAAAACAACAACTGAGCTATGGAAATCTGACCAAACGCATTCAGATTGTCTTGATATTTTATAAGAATGATCCATGGGTCCTTTGTGACGTGTACGAGTCAACCCTGCCTCAATCCAAGGCAAGGTGTGGCCGGTACCACTCAAAGGGGTCTCTCTTTTGTTTAAAATGGACACAATTTTAAGTGAAAACAACAACTGACCTACGGAAATCTGACCAAACACATTCGTATTGTGTTTATCCTTCAGGAGAATGATCCACGATTCCTTTGTGACATGTATGAGTCATCATCGCCTCAATTTGATGCACGGTATGACCGGTAGCACTCAAAGGGTATCTCTTTGGTTTAAAATAGACATGATTTTAAGTGAAAACAACAACTGACCTATGAAAATCTGACCAAATGCATTCGGATTGTGTTGATATTTTATAATAATGATCCATGAGTCTTTTTTGACATGTATGAGTCATCCCCACCAACCCCCTGGACCGCTCCACCCCTCTAGACACCAACCCTCCCCCTGGACAATCCCACCCCTCTAGACACCCCCACCCCCTGTAAAGACCCCCCGACACCCTGGACACCAGCCCACCCCCTAGAATTCCCCCATGTACACCCCCATACCCATGGACACCCCTACCCCCCCTTGGACAGCCACCCAAACCCTTGAACAGCCTCCCAACCCCCTGAATTCTGAATTGATTTCTTTATGTACTTAATTAACTAATGAATTGTGTGTTAATGGTGTACAGTTATACTTGTTGTATGGGTATACTTGGTATAATTAGCTTATGATTTATGTGTTAATTTTTTATGGGTATACTTGCTCTAATTATCTTATTGAGATGCTGAATTTGTTTGCAGGTGTTCGGGTGTGCTGCTGCAGATTTTTTCGTAGCAGCAGACAGAACATTTATCAGCGGTTTTTTAGCGCTGATAAATGGAGCTTTTATCATCGCTAAAAAAGTGCAGATAAACTAAACCTTTATCAGTGCTAAATACGTACTGATAAAAGACCAGTTTATCAGCGCTAATGTAGGGCTGATAAAACACACATTTATTAGCGGTCTTTTATCACTAATAAAGGGTTGTTTTATCAGCGCTCGTTTAGCACTGATAAAGTCCACCTTTATCAGTGCCTCTTTAGAACTGATAAAGGCTTCATTTATCAGTGCTTTTTTAGCGCTGATAAAAGATTCATTTAATAGGGCTAAAAAAGAACTGATAAAGGGTACCCCCTTTATCAGCACCGAGCTTTAAAGTGCTTTTTAGCGCTGATAAAGCCCGTTTTGAGAACTGATAAAGTTTGTTTTTGTAGTAGTGATAGTATCCAAGGAATCACTGACAATACCATATTAGTAATGTTGGTTCACTCCCCAAACCATATTGGTAGTAATTGCTAACTCCTATGGCCAACTTAGTAATGAAATATTACTCCCAAGCACATTTTAGTCTATCTCGTGAGATATAAATTGTTACCCAATGCATTGGACTGATTTATAGGTCCCACCCATCTCATAGTGAAATCATACAAACATGTATCAAAAGATAACTAAAAATCACATCATAGCCCATAAAATTAAATGGGTATCATAAACATGTTATCTTATCATAACCTATGGAAACTGATATAGGAATCATAATCAGTTCATCATAATCATAACCCATTAATATAAGTGGGTATCAAAGGCACATAACTTGGGAAAGAGAAATGGGTTTCATAAACATCATTCCATCAAAGAATAATTCATTCAAAGAATAATTGTGAATGAATAATTGAATAGATTCCATAGAAAGGAATGTGTAACACCAAATTTTTTTATCTTTGATGAGAAATAATTTTGAAAGATCTTTTAAAAACATTTCTTGAGGAAAATATTTTTTTCTTCATTAAAAATTTCTTTCTAAAACATAAAACATTTTCAAAGGATCTTTTCATTGGAAATAGAATTGAAAACATTTAAAGGAATATTTTATAATAAGAAAACATTTTTAAAATAATTTTATCGTTAAATTTATCTTAATGTATCATTTGAAGTCATTTTTGAAAACATGTTTTTTAAAATAAAATAGCTTTCCAACCTAAGATAGAAATATCGTCAGATTTTTATAAAAAATAATATTATTTATCATAAGTACCAAAGAGTGTAAAATTGTAATAATAAATAGATTTATCATGAATAAAAATATAATAAGGAAACTCTTGAGTCTTCTTGAGAGATATGTCATAAGATTTTATCAATGAAACATAATCATTAACAACCTCAAAGAGTGATGGTATTGTTTCAATAAACTCTTCCTACTTGGTTAATTGTGATAATAATTTCCATGTAGGAAAACGATATTATGTTAATAATAAAATAAAATAAAAATATGGATATTCATTTTATATCATATAAAATATATTTATATACCCCTTAAAAAATAATGTAATTGAATAATAAAACATATATTTCAATGATGGAAAATTAGGAGAAAATTGTCTTACCGATTTGGAAGATTTTGAAACATTAACCCCATTAAATAAAGATAATATAATGGATATATAAATACACATAAAATTAATTTTATTAATCATTAAAAACATTCATGGAAAATATACACACCACTCAAAAATAATGGGTGGTAAATAAAGCATGTATCTCATATAAAAAAATTGAGATGAAATCCCCTTACCTTGTGTCTTGAATCGTGTCATACTCATTAAAAAAACCTGTATAATAAATATAAATTTATTATAAATATTTTAAAGAAGCATATTATAATTTATAATACCATATATTTCTTTTATTATGACCTTATATTACTCTCCTGTTAACAATCATATGTTAAGGTTTCAGTTTAGGTAATATCTGCTTTTTTGTTCGCATGTGTCTTAGTTTTTAATATCCTAAGTCCTTATACTTTTATCATTAGTAAAGAATTTAAACAATGATATAAATATAAATAATAATCAGTATATTTTTATTATCATAATATATAGAATATATATTTATGAAAGGGAATACACCGTTCATAGAGACGGTAATCTGTATGTCTGTACGAATATTGTTTCCATTTTTATTGTTGTATTGAAAGGATGGATGAAAATGAAATATATGTATTTATATATATATATATACATATATAATATCACTAAAATTGAATTATAATTATATATATATATATCATATAATTTCACTAAACCAATCCTTAATACATTCCATGTAGTGTGTGAACGAATCACGTTGCTTTGAGAGGGTGGTAGTCCACAAATCCTCAAACGAAATTATAGTATGTACATCATATGGAATGTATAATATATATGTGTCTTAAAAGAAATAAGTAATATAAAATACATAATGAATATAATATTTGACATATACAAATAGGCATTCTATTATAATGTTCATCATGAAAGGCGGTAAAGGAAAAATGAACAATTATCGTTTAGTGAGGTGGTAGTTCACCATACACGTAAACAGTATGTTCATTACCCAGTAGATGGAAGTGTGTGTAAGTATAGGTTGAAACAATAGAATAAACACATAATAGTATAATGAGGATAATTTTTTATTTATAAAGCAATAATATAACAATATTTTAAGGAGTGTAGAAAGAAAATACAAGAAATGAGTTTGTGGGATAATGTTACCACTTATTCGGATAACACCTTTTGGTTTGCATGAAAGGGATTCCTTGAAAGTATTTATGAATAAGGGAGGATTAATGAAGAGGGTATGATTTTTTGGGGTATATTTTAGTATATATTTTCAATGACTAATTGGTTTTAGAGGTGTGATTAAGAGGAAGAGCTGGTGGCCTTTTATAATGATGGAGTGGCACTCTTGTAAATATTTGAAGAGAGGATTCCTCCCATGTTATAGATGTTGCAGGTGGATTTAATAATGATAACAAGCTGATAAAATTGAGTGTATTATAAAAATATATTCTTAAAATGGATTTTATAAGAAAAAATATTCCGTTTTGGGCCTTATGTTTATGGTTTAGTCACTTATTATGCTTAATTTAACATTAAACATTGTAACCAATTTTAATCACTTTCACAAATATTTTTGGTCAAAAAATAAACTGATCATATTAAAAATTAAAAATTATTCTGATTCATAATATGGAATCCATTTTACCAAATTCCAACCCTATAATTTGCATAAATTAATTTAAAAATAATCGTTATGACGGGATGACACTGTGGGTTTTTAATGTAAAATATTTCAAAAGTTTGCATTATTTTCATAACCTAGTTCAAAGTGAAATTGATCTCGATGACATAAATTTTATTAATTGATAAAAATATTTTATAATTAAACTTATAAATAAATTTAAAATATTATATAGATGTATACATATATTATATGAAAAAGTATTTTTCAATTAAAATTCAGTATTTTCACTATTCATCCAAAAATGAACATTCTCAGAAAAAATCACAAAAAATATCTTTAAGATAATTTTGAAATTATAAATTAAAAAATGAAATTTATATTATCAAATTAAATTTCTAAATGATTCAATTTTTTTATTTTTCACTGAAGGATATTAAATGAATATCATTTAAAAATTGGTTTTTTAAATATATATTGACTTTACTAAAAAAATACACTTCATTATCAATAGGATTTATTTATATAGAAAAATAATAAAAAATATTTGAAAATTAGTTATTAAAATTCTTATAACTATATTTCACATGTGATTTATTATTATATAATTTTAATAATTATAACAACCAAATGATGTTTCATAGAAACATTGGTGTTGCGTGTAATGTATTCCAAGTCAGTGTTGCATGTAATATACGCCAAGTCAATATTCTATGTAACTTACTTCCAGTTGATGTTCCATGTAAGATACACCAATTCAATGTTCTATATAATGTATTCCAATTTGGTTCCTTGCTGAATTAATGTTGGAATAAATGTAATGAAATACATAAATTAAAATTTAATTATCTCAAGAGAGAAAAGGTGAATAAAAACAAAGGATCCTTCATAAAATGTGTAAATTCTGGATTTAGAATGTTTCATTTTATGGTAAAATTGAATCCAATAATATAAATTTATTTGATCCTCTAAATAAAAATGCATTCAATAAATGGCCTACACCAACGATCATAATAGAGGAATATAGTTTCAGTGTTTTGGAAGGTTATTATTGTTGATTTTTTCAAATTTTTCCAAAATTTCTAACCAACTAACAATGATTACTCATAAATATGATATGTTTATATTGAAAAACAAATTTGGATAATGTTTCGAAAAATTGAATAACATATTGGTAAATTGTTTGGTTTTGAATATACAATCAAGAAATGATGGATTTGGGATATGTAGTTTTTCATCACAGAAGGGACATGGTTTTCTCCTAATATAGAATAATAAATATATATTTCTATATATAAAGGAAATTAATGGTTCTTGAAAAAAACTATCCAAACCATGATATTGGGTTGCTAGTTTTAATCATTTCATTTAAGATATGGATACATTAACTCTATGTTTAAAATATATATATATATATATATGGATTTTATGATTTTGATATACATATTTTCAAAGAATGATCTCAAAATGAGGAGAAAGAAATGGATCAAGCTACTTGGGGACAATGATTTCTCAATACAGTACCACCAATATAAGGAAAATTAGATAGTAGATACATTGATCTAAAAAAACCATATAGTCCTAGACAAAATGATGGTTGATAAGGATCATGTGTTCGGGGTTTAGAAAATGTCAATCCAGTAATGATTAAAGATCAAGAGACATAATTCCTTTTTTCAAATAACTTCCAAATCCATTTAAAAAAAACAATCAACATAATAATTATAATATTCATAAGAAACTTAAATTTATGAATGATGGAAAATTAAAAGACTACATTTTTGAAGAATTAATTCACAAATTTTGAAAGAGACATTGTGTTCCCTCTATACCTAATCCAGATAATGAATTGGTTTATCAATAAAATTGTTTAGAATTCACTATACACCATGGTAGCTCCATTTTGTATTGATATTTTAAGGGAGATATTTTTTAGGGATAATATGAAGAGGTAAATTTATAATTATTTTATGAGATATTTGGTCTTTTGATTGGTGATGGTTGAAAGAAAAATTCTATAAGATTCATGGAAACTCTTCCAATTACATTATGGAAATTAGATGACATTACAGTTTAATTATTTATTGGTTTACCATAGGATCCTAAAAATAATAATTCAATATGGTATATTGTTGATTACCACATAAAATGAACACACTTCATCACTATAAGAGAATATTTAACACTTGATCACATTTCACGGGTCTATATTTATAAAGATGTATGGATTCATAAACACATATAAATTTTGTATGATTAGGATATATGAATTATATTATAATTTTTTTAATATTCTTCAGAAGGATCTTGATACCCATATTCAATTAGGCACCATTTATTATCCAAAAACTGAAGGAGAATATGAAAAGACAATCTAAATTGTACAAAAATGTTGAGGTCATTCACTTTTTAAACTAAAGATATGTGGATTTTGTAATTATATTTTATAGACTTTTATTATAATAATAGGTTCTGTAAAAGTATTAAAATGGTTCTATATGAAGAATTATATGGAAATAGATGTTATACTCCATATTGTTGGGTTGAAGTTGGAGAAATGAAGCATGTTGGCCCAGAATATGGGGAGGAAAACACAGAAAATGTAATGGATACTCAAAACCAAATCAATGAATATTAAATCAAGAAAAAGATATTTTTTGATAAATAGATAAAATATATGTAATTTCAACTTAGAAAACATTTTTTCTTGAAATAATTTTTTAGATATGAGTAATAAGGTTTGGTAGGAGAGGAAAATTGATAACTAGATAAATTGGACCTTTTGAAATCCAAGAATGAATTAATGTTGTTTCATACAATATGATAATTATACCAAGTCAATATAAAGTACGTGATGTGTTTTTTATATCATTTTCAACGAAGTATAATCCCAACATAATGAATGTGATCACCCATGATGAAGTAATATTGGAACCTGATCTATATTACTAAGAACATCATATCCAGCTTCAAAAAACTAGAAAACTAGTGTTTACAAATTGGATGACATAGCTAGTAACGTGATTTAGTGAAATCCGAAGATAGAAGAGGTGATGTTGGGGCCTAAGGAAGTAATGATGAAGATAAATACAAATATTTTCATATGTTGATATTCTATAAATTATAAGAATTAAATTTTTATTGGTGGAAAGAATATAACACCTCGAGGATTTTTGTTATATATATATATATATATCGTTTAAATAAATTAAATTTATTCAATAGAATGAAATGAACATATACATGATTTTAGAATAATAACAAAATATTAGACCATTATAACATAGCAATTAAATTAGACGTTATGAATAGTAATAACTAAATTATGAAAATTATATTTTTATACATGTATACACAAATCTATTATAAATCAATTGATTAGAAATAAAAAAAAGAATCATTTGGGAGAAAATGATATTTTATTTTGAAAAAACATATTTTTTTCAAAGAAAATGTTTCATCATGTTACACCTAGATTTTCAATTCCATGCTTTGATTTAAATCCTCTTTCGATATTTACCTATATCTTGGTTTCTGGGTGTTTCAGTTCTGAAATTCCAGTGTCTCCTAGATTATTAATCTATGACCTTAGTCTTGGGGATATTGTATGGAACTTGGAATCCTCTTTTTTCAAAAGTATTGTGTGATGTTGTGGTGTTTTGGAGTTGGATTAGTTACACTCTTAATGGCACCACATGTTGGGTATGTTGTTGAGGTTTTTTGTACCATTGAGTTTCTATGTTTTGGGGTAAAAAAGATTGTTTCTTTTGGGAAATTTTCACCCATATCCTTGGCCTAACTTTCTCCCATTGTTTCCCCCTTGGAACCTCCTGATATTGGAGGAGAATTTATTGGTTTTGGGTGGCCAGAAAATGTTGCACGGTAAGTCCGCACAGTTTACTGAACCGTGCATGAAAATCATTCATGGGTGTCCAGGTCATTATAAATCTTTTGTAATTCCCATTTTCCCTTCCTAAATAAACCAAATTCTACCCCATTATTCACCATTTCATTCCCTACCTCCATGGAAAGCCTCAAAGCTCTCTCTCCCTCCCTTGGAACTCAATTTTGAAGAGATCTTTGTTGGGGGAGAATTTAAAACCATGCATGTAAGTAATTCTACCTTTGATTTATTCTATTGCGTTAGGGTTTCTTTCACCCTTTCATTAGTTATAAAGTTTCCAGTAGCTAGGGTACATTCCTAGGGATTAACATTGTGTCTTTTTTGTGTAATCATGAGTTTTTAAGTTGCTTTTCACTTATCTGAGGCATGGAAGTGGTGAAGTTTATGTTTCGCACCACGATTTATGTTTTTCAACACTTTTGGTAGGTGTTTCCATGTTTAAGACATTATTTATGAGTTAAATTTCTTGATTTATTTATGTTTCATATTCCTCTTATGTTGTGTGTGGTTCAAAAACTGTTTTTGATGGATTTTCCTAAGTGTTTAATTTTATAGTTGCATTTTTGCTTTAAATTGGGTGTTTTCCATGTGTAAGTCCTCTGGTAAGGTTTGGGTTTGTTTTATAACATATAGAATTGATTTATTAAATGCGATTTGGGATTGTAATTCTTCTTTGGCAGGGTCTTGGTGTGCTTTTGGGTTTAAAAGAAGGTTTGTGAATGTTTTTAGGTGCAAAACCTTGTCATGTTTTTTTTGAAAGTGTTCTATGAAAATTCTAAATTGTTTAATGTGATACACAAAGTGTTCAAAGGATATTTATTTACTATTTTAGTTGTTTTATGTTACTAAAATGAGTTTTTGAAAGATAATGCAGCCAGTTGTGATATCAAAATTTTTGAGATTTTTTTTTATTTTGTCGAGGTGATTTCTTAAATTTTTATGTGAGTGAAAAACTTGTTTGTGAGTGGTTTCGTGTGAGTGTGATGATAAAATGAATTTTAATATAGAAAGTGTATTATGTGAAATGTTTTTGGGGATTTTATGTTATGTGTTTTATATTGTAAATGTTTTATAAAAATGTTTATAGGTTTTATTGGAAGTGTTAAAGATATGTTAAAAGTGTTGTGGGTTCTTTTGGTGTGAGTATGATTTCAAAATAAAATTGAATAAAAAGATGGATTTTGTGACTTGTGTGATAAAAATGTGGTATGTTTGGTGAATGTGTGTTTTGGAAGTGGAATTTTCAAATGAAAATTTTATATGATGGCTTTTTGAACTTGTTTTAGTATAAGAGGGAAACTCGGGTATCAAGGTCTGTGGACTTGTACTAGTATGCTAGTGATCCCGTGGGGTTTGGCCTTAGTATCACGTAGAAAGTTTGACACCGAAAACACTAAATAAACTTTGATGATGATGATGATGTTGGGGAACCACTAGGTTATGTCTATTATCCCTACTAGTGTCTCATGTGCATGAGAATAGATATTGTGATGGTTTCTTTCACCGAGATACGTGGTACCTGGGACCCACAGCGAGTTAGTTCCTATGGGTAATTTACCATTACTTATGCTCAAAGGATAATTTATGCTTACCTTAGGCATATTGTATGTTGGGATGGAAAATTTTTTAACTCTGGAATTTTTATTTAAAAGTGATGATTCTTTAATATAGCCCACATGAAATCTATTTTTATTTAAAGTTTCATGTTTTATAAATTGTTACTAACATTCCATGTTTATTAATACTTTCTAGCTTTTTGTATTTGAATGTTTATCAAATAGAATATCTTAGTAGTGGTTTCATATTGTGCTTTGGATCACACCCTTCATACACCTTTTGGTGTAAGTAGACACGATTATTCTTGTCATAGGTTTGGGTACATCTTTTGGGCCAAGGGTTTTAGTTTTTAGCTGTCCATCATGATGGAGTGTTATGGAGATGGCTTGAGGGTGGTGCCTCTTTCTATGTTGAGGTTCTTGGGATATAGTTTTTGGTTGTGTTCCTTTTTAATGGTCTTTTAACATTGTTTTAAACTGTGTAACTCAATTTTTAACTTTTTTCAAAGATTGTTTGGTTTCAAAAATCCAGATTTGGTTTATTGGATTTGTTTGTTGTTGTATGTTTATAAACTCAGGTAAATAGGTCCCAAATTGTATTTTATGATACATAGAAACTCATGGAATCCCATGGGGATCTGGAATTCCCTTCAGGCCTTGTCTTAAACCATGTCGGGTTCCAGTTTTGATGGAGACCAAATTTGGTTCATAACAAAATGGTATCAAAGGAGGTTCACTCTCTTTGTGTTATGTAATCTTGGAAAGAGTTAGGATAGTCTAGAGCTTGGATTGTCAAGACATGAAATACTGGTTATGGGTATTTTTCCTTGCCAACACACCTCATGATGAGATTCATGTTTGAAGGGGATGCTGGGATTTATCTAAGTTCTTTAGTTTTCATGGTTTGATAATGATTTGGGGAAATGAAAAGAGAGTTGGGTTAATGGTCTCAATGAGCTCACAGGGCCTAGAAAGCCATGTGGATCTAGGGATATTTCTTTAGAACACTCTCAGTTATGGTGAAGTGATTTAAGTATGTATTCCAACTATATGTTCAATTCACCCACCTAAACTGTTCTCCTATACCATTGTCTTATGTCCTTTAGTTTTTAAATCCTGGATGTTTGGATTTAATGAAAAATTGGCTCGGTTTTAAGAATAATAATGTTTTTGTGAAATGATATTCTAATAAATAGGGAAGGGTTTGATTTCATAAATGGTGGATCTAAATTGTCATAATTTTTATGAAATGGAAAATGGTTTTTTTAAACCTATTTTGAAATAAGGAACTATGTTAAAGTTTATTTCTAATTTTTTTTTCCAATAGAGTTATCTACACTATTGAAAAGGGTTTTAATAGGATGTAATATTTTAGAGGTCATTTGTGGAGTTTTTAGTTGGATTTAGATTAGGTATCTGGAGAGAATTTTAAAAGTTTAATGATATTTTAGAACCTTGTTTTGAAATAAGAACATTTTACTTCTTAATTAAATGGTGATTTATGAAATAGAGTTTTAATGAAATTAGAAGTGTTTTGAAGTGGGTTGATTTCTCTTGAAACTTTTGTGAAAGGAATGAAAGTGAGTTTTTATTAAATGATGGGTGCTTTCCTAATTTAGTTTTTAAGATGTAAAATGGTTTGATTTCCTGGTTAGAGGTCTTTATAAAAAGGAAGTATTGGTTGACCATTTTGGTTTTGAAAAGTGGAAATAATTTTTGTTTTCATCTTTGGAATCTCCATTAGCAACCACATGCATGGAGTTAAATGGGGTGATGGATGGATAATGGCTTTATTGGGTGAGTGCCAGGATGGATAGGAGTAAGCTTCCCAGAGTGGCAGGGAAACATGCATGTGTGAGGCCCATGGGATACCATTGGTGGATACACTAACTACTGAACAATTTATTTTCAAAGTAATGATTTTAATGGAAAACATGATATCTTGATGAATGGTTTGGGATGGTGTGTATTATGTGTTTTTTAAAATGTTGATGTTGTGGGAGGTTTTGAGTTTAAGAACCCCTCTTGTTTGAACCATGTTTTGGGTTTGTGTTTCTTTAGAAAGATGGGTTGAAGGGAAATTTAGTGGCCTCTTTAGTGAAAAGTTCATGAAGAATTTATGTTGGTTCCCATCATGTGATTAGATCTGGTTTGTGGAATGTTTGGAACAGTGGACCAACTTGGTTGGGTCCTTGGATTCTCTTATTGGATAAGGTACGCCCCCATTAATGGTTTGTGCACAACTGAATTGCAACCCAAATAGTTTTTCCATTGGATTATCCTTTAGTAGATCAATATAAATAATATATTCTTGAGCTTTGTATATTGAGTTTTCACCTTTTACTTTCTTGGTTTTACGGATCCTATCGTAGTGTGAGCGTGCTTTTGGAATGTTGAAAGAGACCTTAGTTTCTTAAGTTACCTAATTAATCGAAGGAGGAAGTGGTATGGGGTTGTTAGTGTGGATGAGTTTCTAGATGGTGTCTAAGAGGGCCTATGGGTCCTTCAAAGTCACTTCAAAGAAAGGGATGATGTTAAACCACCAGTGTGGGAAATCTGGTCATGAGAGGCTATTATAGCCACTTATTGGAATTGTGTGATGTTTGGGGACGTCGCATAAGTTCCCTCTCCATTTCTTGTTTTTATCAGTCACAATGGTCATGTTCGGAGATGTCTAGTGATGTCATGTGCTCTTTGACTGTAAATGTGATGTTGTATGATCTTTTGTGATTCTTTTTTTTTCAAAAGTGTATCTCGTTTTGGGAGATTTCGATATCCTATGTTTAGAAGAAGGTGTTTCGATATATTTTTTCCTCGTTTCATTTCGTATCTGAAGAAACAAGGGGTGATGTGTGTGAATATTTTAAGACCTTGTTTTAGTGAAATGTTGGATTGGGGTAAAGTGATTTGGGAATGTTTTATGTCTTGGTAAACCTATTGAGGTTTTCCAGGTAGTTTTTTGTAGCAGCTGAAGGAGATGTTCCATTTGGGGGTTTCCAAATCCTAATTGCGAGGCAAAAGATGCTTCAGTAATTTGAGCTCCATCCAAAGGTCTCAAAGTGAAGCTGGCACGTAGTCAGTGGAAATACTAGGGTCATTCAAACTCTTGTACAAAGTATTATTATTAGTACGAAATATGGGATTATTTTAAACCTTTGGTTTTGAAATATTGCTTTTGTTTTTCTTTTTCGGTGGAAATAGGTGGGAGGAAATCATGTCCACATTATCATCTAATGTCATTCCATCCCCCTTTGGTTACCAATGAGTTTTTATAGAATGGTTTAAAATTTAGATAGATAGGTTGAGCTCATTTTTTGCACATGGTTAATAGTAACTGTGCCCCCGAAAACTATATAGATAGAAGAATACCTATGGTTAGCACACAGTCTCCCAAACCATGCGGACTATGCGTGAGGCTATCCCGACTCTTTAAATTCCGGGGAATTTTTGTGATGGATCATGAGGGTCAGTTAAGATGGTTTTTTCTTATGGTGGGGATCCCATTTGTGTCTCCCCATACTAGTGACTTAGATTTTTCCATGGTCTTGGCTTAGTGGTAGGTAGTCTCATTTAGAGATATTTAGCGACAAACATCTTCCTTGGGTAAATGTTGGGATTCGAAAATGCCCAATGGTTAAGTTAAAGTAAGGTAAGTGTATCCTTGTTCATTATTGTTGTTAGTTCGTTTAAAATGCATTAATCTTGTTTAGATAGTGATTGAGGAGGTTTCTTTTGGGATAAAGTCCTAATGTGCTTGATAGTTTCTAGAAAGAGGGGTATGTTTTGGTTTGGGATAGTATTCCTTCCTTAATAGATCACTAGAGGTGTTTTCGCCTTTGGTGGTGAATATTGACACATGATTCCATATTTGATTCTCAGTTGGATTTGAATTTTTTTATTTGGAATTTTTGGGGATTTCCGAGGGTAGAAATCTTTATGGTGGGGAGAATTGTCACACCTAGATTTTCAATTCCATTTTATGATTCAAATCCCATTCAGTTCTTAATTTTTTCTTAGTTTCTGGGTGTTCAGAGTTTGAAATTTTGGTGTCTATTATGATATTGATCTATGAGTATAGTCTTGGGGGTATTTTATGGTAATTTTCCTCCAGTTTTAAAAATTATGGTGTGTGGTTGTGGTTTTTTGAAGAAGGATTAGTGACACTCCTAGTGAGACCACTTGTGGGGTAAGTTGTTGAGATAGTTGGTACCCTTGAGTTGGATTAGTTTTGGGGTCAAAATCATGTTTTCTTTTGGGAATTTTCTCCCATATATTTAGGATACCATTACCCCTTAGATTCCCCCATGGACCCTACAGAAATTATAGGAGAATAGTTTGGTTTTGGGTGACTAGACCATGCCGCACGGTTAGGCTACACAGTTTACTACACTGAGGAGGAAACTCGTGCAAGGGTGTCCAAGTCATTAAAAATGATTTCTTAATTCCCATTTTTCTCTTCAATAATAAACCTAAATCTTACCCATTATTCCCCATTTCACACCCTACTTCCATGTATAGCTTCCAAGCTATCTCTACCTCCCTTGTAACTCAATTTTATAAGGTGATTTTATGGGAAAAACCTCAAAACTATGCAATTAACTAATTATCTATGTGATTTCTTCCCTTTCATTAGGGTTTCATTCACCCATTATTGAGTTCTAAAGTGTCCAACATCTAGGGTTTATGCTTAGGGTTTATCCTTGTGTATTTATGGCGTAATATTTAGGTTTGAGGTTGAATTTAACTTCATTGAGGTGTGGTGATGGTACGATTGATGTTTCCCACCAAGATTTTTGGGTTTCAACACATTCGGTAGGTGATTCCATGTGTAATCAATTATTTTTATGTTAACATGACTGATTTATTTATTTTTCATATTTCTCATTTGTTGTGTGTGGTGGGAAAACCATTTTTTATGGATTTTCCTAAGAGTTTAATTTTATAGTTTCATTTTTTACTTTAAAGTGGGTGTTTTCCATGTGTAACTATTGTGGTAATGTTTGGGTTTGTTTTATAACATATGCATTAGATTTATTAAATGATTTTTGGGATGCCAATTTTTCTTTGGTAAGTTCTTGGTGTGATTTTGTGTTTAAAAGTGTATTTTTAATGGGTTTTAGGTGAAAAATATTGTCATAATTTTTGAAAGTGTTCTATGAAAATTATAAGTGGTTTAATGAGTTACCTAATGTGTGAAAATGATGTTTATGTGCTGTTTTGGTGGGTGTATATTCCTAAAATGATATTTTGAAAGATAAAATGGTCAGTTGTGACGCAAAACATTTTGATTTTTTTAATTTTTTTGAGGTGATTTATTAAATTTTGATGTAGGTTCGAAATATGTTTGTGGGTTGTTTCGTGTGAGTGTGATGATAAAATGAATTTAAAGGTAAACTGGGTATTATGTGGAATTCATGTGTGGGCTGTTATGTGATGTGTGTCAACTTGGAAATGTTTTATAAAAATTATTAAAGGATTTTTTGAAGTGTTAAAGATATGTGAAAAGTGTTGTGGACTATTTTTGTGTGAGTATGATTTCAAAATCAATTTGAATGAAAGGGGGGATTATGTGACTTGTGTGATATACATGTGTGATATTTTGTGAATGTGTAATTTGGAAGTTGTATTTTAATGTGAAAATTATATTTCATGTCTTTTTGAACTTCTTTGATCAGAAGTGGGAAACCCAGGTATCTGGGTGGTTGGATGTGTACTAGTATTCTAGTGATCCCGTGGGGTTTGGATTCAATTTGACATAGCATGTTTAATGTTGACAACACTAAATAAACTATGAAGATGATGATAATTTATTGGAACCTCTATTTTATGGATTTTCTCCCTACAAGTTTCTCATGTGAACGAGAAATGATATTGTAATGGTTACTTTCACCGAGATACGAGGTACTTGGGACCCACAATGAGCTAGTTCCCAAGAGTTATTTCCTGTTACATGTGCTCATTGGATGTTTTATGCATACCATCAGTAGACAGTATGTAAGGCAAGAAAATTTCACAGATTTGGTGTAACACCCCAGGTAAATAAAGAATATTACATTTTTATATTTATCCATATTTGTGAATAAAATATTAATATGACTTTAATGGGGACGCAATGCTCGATGGCGTACCCAACACGCAACAACGAGTTTCTTGGGAATCTTACGTTGCACTCTAATAATAAAATAATATTATTTTAAATGGTAGTTAACATGTAGATGTTTTATTGGCGGGAAGGGATAGAAATAACTAAAATGTGATTATATATATTTTTAAATGTTTTTACATTTATCCAATAAAAGTTTAAGGCTTAAAATACGGAAATAATTCAATTTTAGGCGTATATGCCCTAGTTTTCACTAAAGGCTCACTTATCGCCTTTTGATGGCGAACCGTCATTAAATATAGTTTTGTTTAATCTTAAAAATTCTATTGGACCAAATAAAACTCTTCTAAAGAATCGGGACATCAAAATTTACTTTGTGTAAATTTTTGGTATCTTTCTGATAAAGTTCATTTTTTAATGAATAGTGTAAAATGTTGTATTTTAATTCAAAACCTCTTTTTAATATAATTTATTTATATGATTATATTATCTTTTGAATTTGTTTTAAATTGAAATTAGAATATATTTCTATCATTAAATCCAATAGTGGTCATTGGAATTAATTTCACTTTGAAATCAGACTTAAACTAGTTTCAATCTTTTGATACTTATTGTTTCATAAAAACACGCTATTTGCTCTGACAGCGGGAATTAATTATTAAATTAATTAATGTGACTTATATGTTTTGAATTTTTTAAAATAGACTTCATTTTTGAATTCGGAATATCAAATATAGCTTAGGGTGAATTTTTGGGATTTTTCTGAAAAACTTCAATTTTTAATGAATAGTGAAACCACTAAGTGGTATTTATAAAAACTGATTTTTTCCGTCTAAATGAAATTTTTCCATCTTTGTGTTTTGAATTTCAAAAATCCGACATACATGGTTGTCATTAAGAAGTAAAATGTGGTTCAATGGGATAAAAATAATTTTTTGGTGAATAGTAACTTATTATGTTTTTAATCGCGATTAGAGGTAATTAGGGTAGTTTAAGGTAAAAATAATGTTTTAATAATATGAAATGAACTTTACACATGTCATAACCTCATTGGATGTGTCATGGTCGAACAAGATAACCAATGGGTCAACATGGTGACCCCATGAAGCCACTTTGGTTGGAAAATGACATTAATATCTTTTTATTTAAAGTTAAAGTAAAAATGAGACAAACATGAAATGTTTTACTAAAACAATTTTTACATGGGGTTATACAAATCTGATTTTTGACTATAAATATTCATTAGAAATATAAACAGATTTCCTACATCATAGTATTTTTTTTATAATTTTTAGACATTAAATAAATTAAATTATTTATGACATCATGATGATGCAGCGATGACCTCATTATTTAACGATTTAAATAAAATGAAAAGATAATGTAATATCTAAGACCTAAACATATCCAAAACCTATTGGATGAGTGTATTTCGAACCATTATCACTGTATCCTCGAAACACATCAATTTGGGACCTCTTAAATCCGAATACCATTTTAAAATAAAGTGACTTTTCTTTACCTTCCAAGAGTGCCCCTCCTCTCCTCTTATAAAAGGCCCCCACCTCTACCTCCTTACCCACACTCCCAAAGCCTTTGGCTCGGCCAAACTCAGCCCATTTTGTCTCTCCACTTCCCTCTCTTACTCTTTGAAGCCTCACTTTGGGCATAAGGATTCCCAAGGAAGCATTTGATCTCAAACCAAAGGGAGTTACACGAATTTAAGGTAATGTCTTCACTTGAGTCATTTTGTTTTATTTTGCTTCTCCAACCCCCTAAAATATTTTTATTCATTTCTTTTATAACAAATACAGTATCTTAAATATACTAGGATGTTGTTATAATAAGGATTCGAGCTACACTTACACACACCTACATCTAATGGTTAAATAAACATACTGTTTCCGTGGATGGTGAATTTCTGCCTCCCGAAACGATGATTGTTCCACATTCTTCTAACACCTTCAAAGGTGGCCATTAAGATGACACTATATTTATATATGATATCTAATATGTTTATGTTTTACTTAAGCTTCTGTATTTTTCATTTATGGCATACCTTTATGGTTTCCATTATGGGTAAACGCGATATCTTCATTTAAGGAAGTGCAGACTACCGCCCCCTCAAAGTGATTTGATTCGTTAATACCATATGTGGTACGTATAAAGGATATATTTAATAATATTATATATGATACCATACTGGAATTAAAATACTATTATGTATCATTATGTTTTAATTCTATTAAATATGAAATAGAAATGGAAGTAGCGTTCATGCGTACGTACGGCTTACCGTCTCCATGAACGATATATTTCATTTCTTATCTCAAAATGTTATGTAATATTATAAGTACATATATATAATGGATATATATTTAATATATTACATCTAAATTATGGATATCATTCTGAAATTATAACATATATATATCTCTCTCCTTTTGTTTTAATTCCATTAATATGAAAAAAATGAAAGTAGCGTTCATGCGTACGTACGGCCTACCGTCTCCATGAACGGTGCTTTTCGTTTTTATCCCCAAATGATATGTAATATTATGAAATGAATATTTACTGGATATATATGATATTTTAATCATTAATACTATTTTGGAAATTATTTACTTATAACTACATGGGCAATCTTTTTTCAAACAAGTTCATTTTTGACTCATGTACCAAACATCGGCAAAAACATCTGATATGAACTAACATTATTAAACAATTATTATAACATTATAATATGTGATATGAACTGAATAATAATCTCTAAAGGAGGTAATTAGGCAATTATTAATTGACCATAGTTTATTACTCAGGAAGATAAAGAAACGAACAAGACATGTTGGACTTGAGGCAAGGTATCTTACTCCTCTCTTTCTTTTTAAGTACACTCTTTTATGTAATTCCTTCTAAGCTCATCTTTCTTGTGATTGGGATGTTCTTTCATATTAATATTACTATAATTTTTATGTTCATATGATGAGAGACCCTATTCTCTCTCATCAATCTATTTTGGAAGTTTTGAGTGGCGCCGTTAGGCTGCCGAATTTTCGTAAGAGATCTAACCTCTCTCTTTCTCTTTAAGTACTCTCCTTTATGTCACTTCTTTTAAGATCCTCTTTTTTATGATGGGGGATGTTCTTTTATATTCATCTTTCTGTACATTTTATTGTAATGTGATTAGATACTCTATTTGATCTAATCAATCCATTTTTGAGAAGTTTTAAGTGGCGCCGTTAGGCTGTCGAGTTTTCGTAAGGGATTTTTCATCTCACTTTTATTCCCGTGATATTTATGCTAAATTTGCCACAATTTCCTTTGAGTGGTGTATGTACTGACCATTATTTTACTCATTGTGTAATATTCTTTCATTTATGAGTATTTACATCAATGTTGTAGTGTCCTTCTTTCACGGGGCGTATGTTTCGAAAGATACCCATGTCGGTAAGGGAACCTTTCACCCTCCTCTTTTTAAAAGACTTATTTTGTTATGTCTTTTAATTCACATAATATTATTTTGGGATATGTTCTTCTATATCCTTATTGATGTAAATTTTATGTCCAACTGATGAGATACCCTTTTTATCTCTCATCAACTCTTTTTCTGAATTTTGAAGTGACGCTGTTAGGCTGTCTAATTATTGCAAGGGAACTTCTTAACCCAATTTCGATTCTTTGGGATAAACTTGTACACCTTGAATATGTCATTCTATGATTATGTGTGAATGTACTCTGATTGTTTTATACCCACTTATATTTCGTGTATTCGTTTGTCACACATAGTTATGTAACTGATTATCCTTAATCCAAGGATACCGTCTTTTTATGGGACTTCGTCTCAATCTCCTTTCATTGAGGCATATTTTGTTTTATACACAACCTTTTTTTATATGGTGTATAAACCCCTTTGACTTTTACGTTTATTCAAAAGGAATCTTTTTTATACGAAGCATTTTACTAAACGACAAAAGGGAATGTTTTTGTTGTATGTATGCGGTGACAACGACTTCTCCGCCGCCGTGACCATTATTTGAGTTTCGGCTTCCTCTACAAGCCATACCTCCTTTTTAAAAAAAATAAATACCATGTTTTAATTTTCTTTTATTTTGGTATTGAAAATGGTTTTAATAATGTTTTTATATCAATGTGTTGTATTGATATCTTGTGATTGAAAGGTGGAAATGTTATGTTTATTTTATGCATGTTTTATGTGATATGATTATGTTGAGGTTCTTGGGCATTATTATGAAGACGGGTAGTTCCATGATAAACTAAGGGCGGGTGAGCCCGATATATCTCTCCAATGCATTGGGTAATGCAAAGGAGTGAAACGTTAAGGTTTCTCCGAAGAGATTTAGGGAATATACTGTGATGGGTATTCCAAACGTAACCAAGAGGGTTACTCCCTACGTATGAATGTTATGAATGCCTCAAGTTACCTTTATGTCTTATGATTTCTATGACTATATTCATGATTTTATGAGGTATGTTAATGTGCCTATGTTTTATGGGTAAAGTATGATTTCATTCTTATGTGTATATGAACTCATGTTTCCTTTCCATATTTTTATAACCCTTACTGAGCTTTTTATGCTCATCCCAAGTTTTTGAAATGTTTTTCACAGGTCAAGGGAAATGTTCATGATGTGATGATAGTGTCAAGTATGTTTCAAGAAATAATCCAAGTTTTATTTTAAATATGTTTCCGTTGATGGGAAGAATGAATACTGTCTTTTATGTAACCACTTTGTTTAAATGTGGAATGTAATGCAAGTTTCATGATCTAATTCTCTAAAACTATAAACCTGAAAATATCCTCAATGTGTAATCTTGTAATAACTCAAGATTAAGTTAGGTTTAAGGCTGGGGCCTTATAGTTGGTATCAAAGGTCAGTTTAGATAACTTTAGAGGTTAGGGTATTCCTTAAGCACAAGTGGAATTACCATAACGGTTAGGATTTCAGAAAGAGTCCCAGTTTTAGATAAAGTGAATGAGTAAGTGTATCTTAGTGTTTACCTTCATCATTAGTACATGATGGTTTGTTGATATACTAACACTAACATTTCTGTTTTTAGTGAAATGATGGATCTAGCAGGCACCAAAGAGACAACAGGTTTGAAGGAAACTGTGCTGGTTCTCTGATTAAGAGACTGAATGAAATGGGGGATTCAATGAGGAATCTCATGGTTGTTCTAAACCAACTATCAAGGAGTCATGATCAACCACTTGAACCTTGTTATGTTCTATAATTCATCATGTACGAGATGACCAAATCGATGTGGAAGTTTAGGTAATAATTATAAAGGTAACAATTAGAGTTTATATGTTCCTTACTTCTGAGGTAATTATGGGTTATTATATGATATGATGGAATAAGAAGGCATGAGATAAACTTGAGGAATATGTTATATTTATTTTTGATGAATTTATCTCTTTTTGAAGAATTTTATAAAATTATATAGTTTTTGAAAAGGGACAACACGCAGACCGTGTGACAACCCGTCGCGTCGGACGAAGCTGCAGGAATCGAACCCACAACCAAAGTGCAACTGGTATTTATCGCCTACCACTGGACTACGTGAAGTCCCGGGTATGTTTGACCGATTCTTTTTAGTTAGATGATTTTATGGATTAAGAGTAATTTTATTTTGGGTTATTTATGGAAATGATTAACCTATCATGGAGGATATGTGATTAGGTTAATTACTTTTCAATACGACACTTTAAGAGAAACTGATATTGTTTGGAGATAAATGTTACAATTTAACTTGGAAGACTATGTGAATAAATCCTTAAAATATTTGGGTTTCAATATTAGATTGGTTTACATTGAAGAATTTTATGGAAAAATTGGTTATCGAATGCTCCTCGTTGAACTTTGGGGTTTGTTGGAAAAATTTTGAGATTAAGAATAGATTTTCTTTTTATAAAGGGTTATCCTTTTTTTTATTATCTGATATTGTATTAACCTTTTTGGTTTTAGTTTTGGTGAAGGTTTGAAGGCGTGGGAAATGTATAATTATTTTTTTGTGGATTAGGTGCTCCTCTATAAGTTGTTTATAGTACTCTTAATGCGAACAAGTCTTCCTAAATACTCCTCTTTTGGAGAAAGTATGAGTCTGTGTAAGAAATCTAGTAAAAGTTGAAAGTCAACATGACAATTAAGTATTTTTCCTTATGTTTTAGTAAGCTCAAAAATAAATTCCTCAATAAAAAGTAACATAAAACAAAAATGTTGTCTATTAACTTTTCCTACTGGGGAACCCAACACCGTTTAACCCATCACAAGTTTGTGATTTTCTTATTGTTAACTTTCTCCTAAACATGTTTTCTATCACTCTCCATCAGAACATGACCCTATATTTTCTCCTCCATGTCCATGTTTTCCTACATGGAATCCTAGTATGGGTTAAATCGCGTGACCTCTGTACTTATCTTTCTTTATTTTAAAGTGATTGTTTTACCAACTCTTGTTTTGATGTGGGATTTTCAATGAAGTTTCCGAGCCCAATTTTAAAATTGCGAGGACGTAATTCCCAAAAGGGGGGAAGGATGTAACACCCAAGGTAAATAAAGAATATTACATTTTTATATTTATCCATATTTGTGAATAAAATATTAATATGACTTTAAAGGGGACGCTATGCTCGATGGCGTACCCAACACGCAACAATGAGTTTCTTAGGAATCTTACGTTGCACTCTAATAATAAAATAATATTATTTTAAATGGTAGTTAACATGTAACCGTTGTATTGGAGGGAATGGATATAAATAACTATAATGTGATTATATATGTTTTTAAATGTTTTTACATTTATCCAATAAAAGATAAAGGGTTAAAATACGGAAAGAATTCAATTTTAGGCGTATATGCCCTAATTTTCACTAAAGGCTCACTTATCGCCTTTTGATGGAGAACCGTCATTAAATATAGTTTTTTTCACTCATAAAAATTCCATTGGACCAAATAAAACTCTTCTAAAGAATCGGGATATCAAAATTTAATTTGTGTAAATTTTTGGTATCTTTCTGATAAAGTTCATTTTTTAAAGAATAGTGTAAAATGTTGTATTTTAATTAAAACCTCTTTTTAATATAATTTATTTATATGATTATATTATCTTTTGAATTGTTTTTAAAGTGAAATTAAAATATAATTTTACCATTAAATCCAATAGTGGTCGTTGGAATTAATTTCACTTTGAAATCAGACTTAAACTAGTATCAATCTTTTGATACTTATTGTTTCATAAAAACACGCTATTTTCTCTGACAGCGGGAATTAATTATTAAATTACTTAATGTGACTTAAATGTTTTGAATTTTGTAAAATAAACTTCATTTTTGAATTCAGAATATCAAATATAGCTTAGGGTGAATTTTTGGGATTTTTCTAAACAACTTCAATTTTTGATGAATAGTGAAACCACTAAGTGGTACTTATAAAAACTGATTTTTTCCGTTTAAATGAAATTTTTCCATCTTTGTGTTTTGAATTTCAAAAATCCTACAAAAATTTTTTTCATTAAGAAGTAAAATGTGGATCAATGGGATAAAAATAATTTTTTGGTGAATAGTAACTTATTAAGTTTTTAATCGCGATTAGAGGTAATTAGTGTAATTTAAGGTAAAAATACTGTTTTAATAATATGAAATGAACTTGACACATGTCCTAACCTCATTGGATGTGTCATGGCCGACCAAGACAACCCACATATCAACTTGGGGACCCCATAAAGCCACTTTTTTTTGGAAAAGGACATTAATATCTTTTTATTTAAAGTTAAAGTAAAAATGAGACAAACATGAAATATTTTACTAAAACAATTGTTACATGGGGTTATAAAAAACAGAATTTTGACTATAAATATTCATTGGAAATATAAAAATATTTCCTACATCATAGTAGTTTTTTTATAATTTTTAAACATTAAATAAATTAAATTATTTATGACATCATGATGATGCAGCGATGACATCATTATTTAACGATTTAAATAAAATGGACAGATAATGTAATATCTAAGACCTACAAATGTCCAAAACATATTGGATGAGTGTATTTCTAACCCTTACCACCTTATCCTTGAAACACATCAATGTGGGACCTCTTAAATCCGAATTCCATTTTAAAATAAAGTGACTTTTCTTTACCTTCCAAGAGTGCCCCTCCTCTCCTCTTATAAAAGGCCCCCACTTCTACCTCCTTACCCACACTCCCAAAGAATTTGGCTCTGCCAAAATCTGCCCATTTTGTCTCTCCACTTCCCTCTCTTACTCCTTGAAGCCTCACATTGGGCATAAGTCTTCCCAAGGAAGCCTTTGAGCTCAAACCAAAGGGAGTTACCCGAATTTAATGTAATGTCTTCACTTGAGTCATTTTGTTTTATTTTGCTTCTCCAACCCCCTAAAATCTTTTTATTCATTTCTTTTATAACAAATCCAGTATCTTCAATATACTAGGATGTTTTTATAAGAAGGATTCGAGCTACACTTACACAAACCTACATCTAATGGTTAAAGAACATACTGTTTCCGTGGATGGTGAATTTCTGCCTCCCAAAATGATGATTGTTCAACATTCTTCTAACACCTTCAAATGTGGCCATTAAGATGACACTATATTTATATATTATATCTAATATGTTTATGTTTTACTTAAGTTTCTGTATTTTTCATTTATGGCATAACTTTATGGTTTCCATTATGGTTAAACGTGATATCTTCATTTAAGGAAGTGCGGACTACCGCCCCCTAAAAGTGATTTGATTCGTTAATACCATATGTGGTACGTATAAAGGATATATTTAATAATATTATATATGATACAATACTGGAATTAAAATAATATTATGTATCATTATTTTTTAATTCCATTAAATATGAAATAGAAATGGAAGTATCGTTCATGCGTACGTACGGTTTCCGTCTCCATGAACGGTATATTTCATTTCTTATCTCAAAATGTTATGTAATATTATAAGTACATATATATAATGGATATATATGTAATATATTACATCTAAATTATGGATATCATTCTGAAATTATAACATATATATATATATCTCCTTTTGTTTTAATTCCATTAATATGAAAAAAATGAAAGTAGCGTTCATGCGTACGTACGGCCTACCGTCTCCATGAACGGTGCTTTTCGTTTTTATCCCCAAATGATATGGAATATTATGAAATGAATATTTACTGGATATATATGATATTTTAATCATTAATACTATTCTGGAAATTATTTACTTATAACTACATGGGCAATCTTTTTTCAAACAAGTTCATTTTTGACTCATGTACCAAACATCGGAAAAAACATCTGATATGAACTAACATTATTAAACAATTATTATAACATTATAATATGTGATATGAACTGAATAATAATCTCTAAAGGAGGTAATTATGCATTTATTAATTGACCAAAGTTTATTATTCAGGAATATAAAGAAACGAACAAGACAAGTTGGACTTGAGGTAAGGTATCTTACTCCTCTCTTTCTTTTTAACAACACTCTTTTATGTAATTCCTTCTAAGCTCATCTTTATTGTGATTGGGATGTTCTTTTATATTAATCTTACTATAATTTTTATGTTCATATGATGAGAGTCCATATTCTCTCTCATAAATCCATTTTGGAAGTTTTGAGTGGCGCCGTTAGGCTGCCGAATTTTCGCAAGAGATCTAACCTCTCTCTTTCTCTTTAAGTACTCTCCTTTATGTCACTTCTTTTAAGCTCCTCTTTGTTATGATGGGGGATGTTATTTTATATTCCTCTTTCTGTACATTTTATTTTATTGTGATGAGATTCTCTATTTGATCTAATCAATCCATTTTTGAGAAGTTTTAAGTGGTGCCGTTAGGCTGTCGAGTTTTCGTAAGGGATTTTTCATCTCACTTTTATTCCCGTGATATTTATGATAAATTTGCCACAATTTCCTTTGAGTGGTGTATGTACTGACCATTATTTTACTCATTGTGTAATATTATTTCATTTATGAGTATTTACATCAATGTTGTATTGTCCTTCTTTCACGGGGCGTATGTTTCGAAAGATACCCATGTCGGTAAGGGAACCTTTCACCCTCCTCTTTTTAAATGACTTATTTTGTTATGTCTTTTAATTCACATAATATTATTTTGGGATATGTTCTTCTATATCCTTATTGATGTAAATTTTATGTCCATGTGATGAGATACCCTTTTTATCTCTCATCGACTCTTTTTCTGAATTTTGAAGTGACGCCGTTAGGCTGTCTAATTATTGCAAGGGAACTTCTTAACCCAATTTTGATTCTTTGGGATAAACTTTTACACCTTGAATATGTCATTCTATGATTATGTGTGAATGTACTCTGATTGTTTTACACTTAATACCCACTTATATTTCGTGTATTCGTTTGTCACACATAGTTATGTAACTGATTATCCTTAATCCGAGGATACCGTCTTTGTATGGGACTTCGTCTTAATCTCCTTTCATTGAGGCATATTTTGTTTTATACACAACCTTTTTTTATATGGTGTATAAACCCCTTTGACTTTTACGTTTAATCAAAAGGAATATTTTTTATACGAAGCATTTTACTAAACGACAAAAGGGAATGTTTTTGTTGTACGTATGCGGTGACAACGACTTCTCCACCGCCGTGACCATTATTTGAGTTTCGGATTCCTCTACAAGCCATACCTCCTTTTTTTAAAAAAAATACCATGTTTTAATTTTCTTTTATTTTGGTATTGAAAATGGTTTTCATAATGTTTTTATATCAATGTGTTGTATTGATATCTTGTGATTGAAAGGTGGAAATGTTATGTTTATTTTATGCATGTTTTATGTGATATGATTATGTTGAGGTTCTTGGGCATTATTATGAAGACGGGTGGTTCCATGATAAACTAAGGGCGGGTGAGCCCGATATATCTCTCCAATGAATTGGGTAACACAAAGGAGTGAAACGTTAAGGTTTCTCCGAAGAGATTTAGGGAATATACTGTGATGGGTATTCCAAACGTAACCAAGAGGGTTACTCCGTACGTATGAATGTTATGAATGCCTCAAGTTACCTTTATGTCTTATGATTTATATGATTATATTCATGATTTTATGAGGTATGTTAATGTGCCTATGTTTTATGGGTAAAGTATGATTTCATTCTTATGTGTATATGAACTCATGTTTCCTTTCCATATTTTTATAACCCTTACTGAGCTTTTTATGCTCATCCCATGTTTTTGAAATGTTTTTCACAGGTCAAGGGAAATGTACATGATGTGATGATAGTGTCAAGTATTTTTCAAGAAAGAATCCAAGTTTTATTTTAAATATGTTTCCGTTGATGGGAAGAATGAATACTGTCTTTTATGTATCCACTTTGTTTAAATGTAGAATGTAATGCATGTTTCATGATCTAATTCTCTAAAACTATAAACCTGAAAATATCCTCAATGTGTAATCTTGTAATAAATCAAGATTAAGTTAGGTTTAAGGCTGGGGCCTTATAGTTGGTATCAAAGGTCGGTTTAGATAACTTAAGAGGTTAGGGTATTCCTTAAGCATAAGTGGCATTACCATAACGGTTAGGATTTCAGAAAGAGTCCTAGTTTTAGATAAAGTGAATGAGTAAGTGTATCTTAGTGTTTACCTTCCTCATTAGTACATGATGGTTTTGTTGATATACTCACACTAAAATTTCTGTTTTTAGTGAAATGATGGATCTAGAAGGCACCAAAGAGACAACAGGTTTGAAGGAAACTGTGGTGGTTCTCTGATTAAGAGACTAAATGAAATGGGGGATTCAATAAAGAATCTCATGGTTGTTCTAAACCAACTATCAAGGAGTCATGATAAACCACTTGAACCTTGTTATGTTCTATAATTCATCATGTACGAGATGACCAAATCGATGTGGAAGTTTAGGTAATAATTATAAAGGTAACAATAAGAGTTTATATGATCCTTACTTTTGAGGTAATTATGGGTTATTATATGATATGATGGAATAAGAAGGCATGAGATAAACTTGAGGAATATGTTATATTTATTTTTGATGAATTTATCTCTTTTTGAAGAATGTTATAAAATTATATAGTTTTTGAAAAGGGACAACACACAGACCGTGTGACAACCCGTCGCGTCGGACGAAGCTGCAGGAATCGAACCCAGAACCAAAGTGCAACTGGTATTTATCGCCTACTACTGGACTACATGAAATACCTGGTAAGTTTGACCGATTCTTTTTAGTTAGATGATTTTATGGATTAAGAGTAATTTGATTTAGGGTTATTTATGGAAATGATTAACCTATCATGGAAGATATGTGATTAGGTTAATTACTTTTCAATACGAGACTTTAGGAGCAACTGATATTGTTTGGAGATAAATGTTACGATTTAACTTGGAAGACTATGTGACTAAATCCTTAAAATATTTGAGTTTCAATATTAGATTGGTTTACATTGAAGAATTTTATGGAAAAATTGGTTATCGAATGTTCCTCGTTGAACTTTGGGGTTTGTTGGAAAAATTTTGAGATTAAGAATAGATTTTCTTTTTATAAAGGGTTATCCTTTTTTGGATTATCTGATCTTGTAGTAACCTTTTGGTTTTAGTTTTGGTGAAGGTTTGAAGACATGGGAAATGTTTAATTATTTTTTTGTGGATTAGGTGCTCCTCTAAAAGTTGTTTATAGTATTCTTAATGCGAACAATTCTTCCTAAATACTCCTCTTTTGGAGAAAGTATGAGTCTGTGTAAGAAATCTAGTAAAAGTTGAAAGTCAACATGACAAGTAAGTATGTTTACTTATGTTTTAGTAAGCTCAAAAATAAATTCCTCAATAAAAAGTAACTTAAAACAAAAATATTGTCTATTAACTTTTCCTACTGGGGAACCCAACACCGTTTAACCCATCACAATTTTGTGATTTTCTTATTGTTAACTTTCTCCTAAACATGTTTTCTATCACTCTCCATCAGAACATGGCCCTATGTTTTCTCCTCCATGTCCATGTTTTCCTACATGGAATCCTAGTATGGGTTAAATTGGGTGACCTCTGTACTTATCTTTCTTTATTTTAAAGTGATTGTTTTACCGACTCTTGTTTCGATGTGGGATTTTCAATGAAGTTTCCGAGCCCAATTTTAAAATTGCGAGGACGTAATTCCCAAAAGGGGGGAAGGATGTAACACCCCAGGTAAATAAAGAATATTACATTTTTATATTTATCCATATTTGTGAGTAAAATATTAATATGACTTTAAAGGGGACGCTTTTCTCGATGGCGTACCCAACACGCAACAATGAGTTTCTTAGGAATCTTACGTTGCACTCTAATAATAAAATAATATTATTTTAAATGGTAGTTAACATGTAGCCGTTGTATTGGAGGGAATGGATAGAAATAACTATAATGTGATTATATATGTTTTAAATGTTTTTACATTTATCCAATAACAGATAAAGGCTTAAAATACGGAAAGAATTCAATTTTAGGCGTATATGCCCTAATTTTCACTAAAGGCTCACTTATCGCCTTTTGATGGCGAACCGTCATTAAATATAGTTTTTTTCACTCATAAATATTCTATTGGACCAAATAAAACTCTTCTAAAGAATCGGGACATCAAAATTTACTTTGTGTAAATTTTTGGTATCTTTCTGATAAAGTTCATTTTTTAATGAATAGTGTAAAATGTTGTATTTTAATTAAAACCTATTTTTAATATAATTTGTTTATATGATTATATTATCTTTTGAATTGGTTTTAAAGTGAAATTAAAATATAATTTTACCATGAAATCCAATAGTGGCCGTTGGAATTAATTTCACTTTGAAATCAGACTTAAACTAGTATCAATCTTTTGATACTTATTGTTTCATAAAAACACGCTATTTCCTCTGACAGCGAGAATTAATTATTAAGTTACTTAATGTGACTTATATGTTTTGAATTTTGTAAAATAGAATTCATTTTTGAATTCAGAAAATCAAATATATCTTAGGGTGAATTTTTGGGATTTTTCTAAAAAACTTCAATTTTTGATGAATAGTGAAACCACTAAGTGGTACTTATAAAAACTGATTTTTTCCATTTAAATGAAAATTTGCCATCTTTGTGTTTTGAATTTAAAAAATCCTACATACATTTTTGTCATTAAGAAGTAAAATGAGGATCAATGGGTTAAAAATAATTTTTTTTGTGAATAGTAACTTATTAAGTTTTTAATCGCGATTAGAGGTAATTAGTGTAATTTAAGGTAAAAATAATGTTTTAATAATATGAAATGAACTTGACACATGTCCTAACCTCATTGGATGTGTCATGGCCGACCAAGACAACCCATGGATAAACTTGGGGACCCCATAAAGCCACTTTGGTTGGAAAAGGACATTAATATCTTTTTATTTAAAGTTAAAGTAAAAATGAGACAAACATGAAATATTTTACTAAAACAATTGTTAAATGGGGTTATACAAATCAGAATTTTGACTATAAATATTCATTGGAAATCTAAAAATATTTTCTACATCATAGTAGTTTTTTTATAATTTTTAGACATTAAATAAATTAAATTATTTATGACATCATGATGATGCAACGATGACATCATTATTTAACGATTTAAATAAAATGGACAGATAATGTAATATCTAAGACCTACACATGTCCAAAACATATTGGATGAGTTTATTGAGAACCCTTATCACCTTATCCTTGAAACACATTATTGTGGGACCTCTTAAATTCTAATTCCATTTTAAAATAAAGTGACTTTTCTTTACCTTCCAAGAGTGCCCCTCCTCTCCTCTTATAAAAGGCCCCCACCTCTACCTCCTTACCCACACACCCAAAGAATATGGCTCGGCCAACCTCTGCCCATTTTGTCTCTCCACTTCCCTCTATTACTCCTTGAAGCCTCACATTGGGCATAAGTCTTCCCAAGGAATCCTTTGAGCTCAAACCAAAGAGAGTTACCCGAATTTAATGTAATGTCTTCATTTGAGTCATTTTGTTTTATTTTGCTTCTCCAACCCCCTAAAATATTTTTATTCATTTCTTTTATAAAAAATCCAGTATATTAAATATACTATGATGTTGTTATAATAATGATTCGAGCTACACTTACACACACCTACATCTAATGGTTAAAGAACATACTGTTTCCGTGGATGGTGAATTTCTGCCTCCCGAAATGATGATTGTTCAACATTATTCTAACACCTTCAAAGGTGTCCATTAAGATGACACCATATTTATATATGATATCTAATATGTTTATGTTTTACTTAAGCTTCTTTATTTTTCATTTATGGCATACCTTTATGGTTTCCATTATGGTTAAACGTGATATCTTCATTTAAGGAAGTGCGGACTACCGCCCCCTCAAAGTGATTTGATTCATTAATACCATATGTGGTACGTATAAAGGATATATTTAATAATATTATATATGATAACATACTAGAATTAAAATACTATTATGTATCATTATTTTTTAATTCCATTAAATATGAAATAGAAATGGAAGTATCGTTCATGCGTACGTACGGCTTACCGTCTCCATGAACGGTATATTTCATTTCTTATCTCAAAATGTTATGTAATATTATAAGTACATATATATAATGGATATATATGTAATATATTACATCTAAATTATGGATATCATTCTGAAATTATATCATATATAAATCTCTCTCCTTTTGTTTTAATTCCATTAATATGAAAAAAATGAAAGTAGCGTTCATGCGTACGTACGGCCTACAGTCTCCATGAACGGTGCTTTTCGTTTTTATCCCCAAATGATATGGAATATTCTGAAATTAATATTTACTGGATATATATATGATATTTTATTCATTAATACTATTATGGAAATTATTTACTTATAACTACATGGGCAATCTTTTTTCAAACAAGTTCATTTTTGACTCATGTACCAAACATCGGAAAAAACATCTGATATGAAAAAACATTATTAAACAATTATTATAACGTTATAATATGTGATATGAACTGAATAATAATCTCTAAAGGAGGTAATTAGGCAGTTATTAATTGACCAAAGTTTATTATTCAGGAATATAAAGAAACGAACAAGACAAGTTGGACTTGATGTAAGGTATCTTACTCCTTTCTTTCTTTTTAAGTACACTCTTTTATGTAATTCCTTCTAAGATAATATTTCTTGTGATTGGGATGTTCTTTTATATTACTCTTACTATAATTTTTATGTTCATATGATGAGAGACCCTATTCTCTCTCATCAATCCATTTTGGATGTTTTGAGTGGCGCCGTTAGGCTACCGAATTTTCGTAAGAGATCTAACCTCTCTCTTTCTCTTTAAGTACTCTCCTTTATGTCACTTCTTTTAAGCTCCTATTTGTTATGATGGGGGATGTTATTTTATATTCCTCTTGATTTACATTTTATTGTAATGTGATGAGATACTCTATTTGATCTAATCAATCCATTTTTGAGAAGTTTTAAGTGGTGCCGTTAGGCTATCGAGTTTTCGTAAGGGATTTTTCTTCTCACTTTTATTCTCGTGATATTTATGCTAAATTTGCCACAATTTCATTTGATTGGTGTATGTACTGACCATTATTTTACTCATTGTGTAATATTATTTCATTTATGAGTATTTACATCAATGTTGTATTGTCCTTCTTTCACGGGGCGTATGTTTCGAAAGATACCCATGTCGGTAAGGGAACCTTTCACCCTCCACTTTTTAAAAGACTTATTTTGTTATGTATTTTAATTCACATAATATTATTTTGGGATATGTTCTTCTATATCCTTATTGATGTAAATTTTATGTCCAAGTGATGAGATACCCTTTTTATCTCTCATCGACTCTTTTTCTGAATTTTGAAGTGACGCCGTTAGGCTGTCTAATTATTGCAAGGGAACTTCTTAACCCAATTTCGATTCTTTGGGATAAAATTGTACACCTTGAATATGTCATTCTATGATTATGTGTGAATGTAATCTGATTGTTTTACACTTAATACCCACTTATATTTCATGTATTCGTTTGTCACACATAGTTATGTAACTGATTATCCTTAATCCAAGGATACCGTCTTTGTATGGGACTTCGTCTCAATCTATTTTCATTGAGGCATATTTTGTTTCATACAGAACCTTTTTTTATATGGTGTATAAAACCCTTTGAATTTTACGTTTATTCAAAAGTAATCTTTTTTATACGAAGCATTTTACTAAACGACAAAAGGGAATGTTTTTGTTGTACGTATGGGTGACAACGAATTCTCCGCCGCCGTGACCATTATTTGAGTTTCAGCATCCTCTACAAGCCATACCTCCTTTTTTTTAAAAAAATACCATGTTTTAATTATATTTTATTTTGGTATTGAAAATGGTTTTCATAATGTTTTTATATCAATGTGTTGTATTGATATCTTGTGATTGAAAGGTGGAAATGTTATGTTTATTTTATGCATGTTTTATGTGATATGATTATGTTGAGGTTCTTGGGAATTATTATGAAGATGGGTGGTTCCATGATAAACTAAGGGCGGGTGAGCCCGATATATCTTTCCAATGCATTGGGTAACACAAAGGAGTGAAACGTTAAGGTTTCTCTGAAGAGATTTAGGGAATATACTGTGATGGGTATTCCAAACGTAACCAAGAGGGTTACTCCCTACGTATGAATGTTATGAATGCCTAAAGTTACCTTTATGACTTATGATTTTTATGATTATATTCATGATTTTATGAGGTATGTTAATGTGCCTATGTTTTATGGGTAAAGTATGATTTCATTCTTATGTGTATATGAACTCATGTTTCCTTTCCATATTTTCATAACCCTTACTGAGCTTTTTATGCTCATCCCAAGTTTTCGAAATGTTTTTCACAGGTCAAGGGAAATGTACATGATGTGATGATAGTGTCAAGTATGTTTCAAGAAAGAATCCAAGTTTTATTTTAAATATGTTTCCGTTGATGGGAAGAATGAATACTGTCTTTTATGTAACAACTTTGTTTAAATGTGGAATGTAATGCAAGTTTCATGATCTAATTCTCTAAAACTATAAACCTGAAAATATCCTCAATGTGTAATCTTGTAATAACTCAAGATTAAGTTAGGTTTAAGGCTAGGGCCTTATAGTTGGTATCAAAGGTCGGTTTAGATAACTTTAGAGGTTAGGGTATTCCTTAAGCATAAGTGGCATTACCATAACGGTTAGGATTTTAGAAAGAGTCCTAGTTTTAGATTAAGTGAATGAGTAAGTGTATCTTAGTGTTTACCTTCCTCATTAGTACATCATGGTTTTGTTGATATACTCACACTAACATTTCTGTTTTTAGTGAAATGATGGATCTAGCAGGCACCAAAGAGACAACAGGTTTGAAGGAAACTGTGGTGGTTCTCTGATTAAGAGACTGAATGAAATGGGGGATTCAATGAGGAATCTCATGGTTGTTCTAAACCAACTATAAAGGAGTCATTATCAACCACTTTAACCTTGTTATGTTCTATAATTAATCATGTACGGGATGACCAAATCGATGTGGAAGTTTAGGTAATAATTATAAAGGTAACAATTAGAGTTTATATGATCCTTACTTTTGAGGTAATTATGGGTTATTATATGATATGATCGAATAAGAAGGCATGAGATAAACTTTAGGAATATGTTATATTTATTTTTGATGAATTTATCTCTTTTTGAAGAATGTTATAAAATTATATAGTTTTTGAAAAGGGACAACACGCAGACCGTGTGACAACCCGTCGCGTCGGACGAAGCTGCAGGAATCGAACCCACAACCAAAGTGCAACTGGTATTTATCGCCTACCACTGGACTACGTGAAGTCCCTGGTAAGTTTGACCGATTCTTTTTAGTTAGATGATTTTATGGATTAAGAGTAATTTGATTTTGGATTATTTATGGAAATGATTAACCTATCATGGAAGATATGTGATTAGGTTAATTACTTTTCAATACGAGACTTTAGGAGCAACTGATATTGTTTGGAGATAAATGTTACGATTTAACTTGGAAGACTATGTGACTAAATCCTTAAAATATTTGGGTTTCAATATTAGATTGGTTTACATTGAAGAAGTTTATGGAAAAATTGGTTATCGAATGTTCCTCGTTGAACTTTGGGGTTTGTTGGAAAAATTTTGAGATTAAGAATAGATTTTCTTTTTATAAAGGGTTATCCTTTTTTGGATTATCTGATCTTGTAGTAACCTTTTTGGTTTTAGTTTTGGTGAAGGTTTGAAGACATGGGAAATGTATAATTATTTTTTAGTGGATTAGGTGCTCCTCTAGAAGTTGTTTATAGTACTCTTAATGCGAACAAGTCTTCCAAAATACTCCTCTTTTGGAGAAAGTATGAGTCTGTGTAAGAAATCTAGTAAAAGTTGAAAGTCAACATGACAAGTAAGTATGTTTCCTTATGTTTTAGTAAGCTCAAAAATAAATTCCTCAATAAAAAGTAACTTAAAACAAAAATGTTGTCTATTAACTTTTCCTACTGGGGAACCCAACACCGTTTAACCCATCACAAGTTTGTGATTTTCTTATTGTTAACTATCTCCTAAACATGTTTTTTATCACTCTCCATCAGAACATGACCCTATGTTTTCTCCTCCATATCCATGTTTTCCTACATGGAATCCTAGTATGGGTTAAATCGGGTGACCTCTGTACTTATCTTTCTTTATTTTAAAGTGATTGTTTTACCGACTCTTGTTTCGATGTGGGATTTTCAATGAAGTTTCCGAGCCCAATTTTAAAATTGCGAGGATGTAATTCCCAAAAGGGGGGAAGGATGTAACACCCCAGGTAAATAAAGAATATTAAATTTTTATATTTATCCATATTTGTGAATAAAATATTAATATGACTTTAAAGGGGACGCTATGCTCGATGGCGTACCCAACACGCAACAATGAGTTTCTTAGGAATCTTACGTTGCACTCTAATAATAAAATAATATTATTTTAAATGGTAGTTAACATGTAGCCGTTGTATTGGAGGGAATGGATAGAAATAACTAGAATGTGATTATATATGTTTTTAAATGTTTTTACATTTATCCAATAAAAGATAAAGGCTTAAAATACGGAAAGAATTCAATTTTTGGCGTATATGCCCTAATTTTCACTAAAGGTTCACTTATAGCCTTTTAATGGAGAACCATCATTAAATATAGTTTTTTTCACTCATAAACATTCTATTGGACCAAATAAAACTCTTCTAAAGAATCGGGACATCAAAATTTACTTTGTGTAAATTTTTTGTATCTTTCTGATAAAGTTCATTTTTTAATGAATAGTGTAAAATGTTGTATTTTAATTAAAACCTCTTTTTAATATAATTTATTTATATGATTATATTATATTTTTAATTGGTTTTAAAGTGAAATTAAAATATAATTTTACCATTAAATCCAATAGTGGTCGTTGGAATTAATTTCACTTTGAAATCAGACTTAAACTAGTGTCAATCTTTTGATGCTTATTGTTTCATAAAAACACGCTATTTGCTCTGACAACGGGAATTAATTATTAAATTAATTAATGTGACTTATATGTTTTGAATTTTGTAAAATAGAATTTATTTATTAATTCAGAATATCAAATATAGCTTAGGGTGAATTTTTGGGATTTTTCTGAAAAACTTCAATTTTTGATGAATAGTGAAACCACTAAGTGGTACTTATAAAAACTGATTTTTTCCGTTTAAATGAAATTTTGCCATATTTGTGTTTTGAATTTCAAAAATCCTACATACATGTTTGTCATTAAGAAGTAAAATGTGGATCAATGCGATAAAAATAATTTTTTGGTGAATAGTAACTTATTAAGTTTTTAATCGCGATTAGAGGTAATTAGTGTAATTTAAGGTAAAAATAATGTTTTAATAATATGAAATGAACTTGACACATGTCCTAACCTCATTGGATGTGTCATGGCCGACCACTAAAACCCATGGATCAACTTGGGGACCCCATAAAGCCACTTTGGTTGGAAAAGGACATTAATATCTTTTTATTTAAAGTTAAAGTAAAAATGAGACAAACATCAAATATTTTACGAAAACAATTGTTACATGGGGTTATACAAATAATAATTTTGACTATAAATACTCATTGGAAATCTAAAAATATTTCCTACATCATAGTAGTTTTTTTATAATTTTTAGACATTAAATAAATTAAATTATTTATGACATCATGATGATGCAGCGATGACATCATTATTTAACGATTTAAATAAAATGGACAGATAATGTAATATCTAAGACCTAAACATGTACAAAACATATTGGATGAGTGTATTGCGAACCCTTATCACCTTATCCTTGAAACACATCAATGTGGGACCTCTTAAATCCGAATTCCATTTTAAAATAAAGTGACTTTTCTTTACCTTCCAAGAGTGCCCCTCCTCTCCTTTTATAAAAGGCCCCCACCTCTACCTCCTTACCCACACTCCAAAAGAATTTGGATCGGCCAACCTCTACCCATTTTGTCTCTCCACTTCCCTATATTACTCCTTGAATCCTCAAATTGGGCATAAGTCTTCCCAAGGAAGCCTTTGAGCTCAAACCAAAGGGAGTTACCCGAATTTAATGTAATGTCTTCACTTGAGTCATTTTGTTTTATTTTGCTTCTCCAAACCCCTAAAATATTTTTATTCATTTCTTTTATGACAAATCCAGTATATTAAATATACTAGGATGTTGTTATAATAAGGATTCGAGCTACACTTACACACACCTACATCTAATGGTTAAAGAACATACTGTTTCCGTGGATGGTGAATATCTGCCTCCCGAAATGATGATTGTTCAACATTCTTCTAACACCTTCAAAGGTGGCCATTAAGATGACAATATATTTATATATGATATCTAATATGTTTATTTTTTACTTAAGCTTCTGTATTTTTCATTTATGGCATACCTTTATGGTTTCCATTATGGTTAAACGTGATATCTTCATTTAAGGAAGTGCGGACTACTGCCCCCTCAAAGTGATTTGATTCGTTAATACCATATGTGGTACATATAAAGGATATATTTAATAATATTATATATGATGCCATACTGGAAATAAAATACTATTATATATCATTATGTTTTAATTCCATTAAATATGAAATAGAAATGGAAGTATCCTTCATGCGTACGTACGACTTACCGTCTCCATGAACGGTACATTTCATTTCTTATCTCAAAATGTTATGTAATATTATAAGTACATATATATAATGGATATATATGTAATATATTACATCTAAATTATGGATATCATTCTGAAAATATAACATATATATATCTCTCCTTTTGTTTTAATTCCATAAATATGACAAAAAATTAAAGTAGCGTTCATGCGTAAGTAAGACCTACCGTCTCCATGAACGGTGCTTTTTGTTTTTATCCCCAAATGAAATGGAATATTATGAAATGAATATTTACTGGATATATATGATATTTTAATAATTAATACTATTCTGGAAATTATTTAATTATAACTACATGGGAAATCTTTTTTCAAACAAGTTCATTTTTGACTCATGTACCAAATATCGGCAAAAACGTCTGATATGAACTAACATTATTAAACAATTATTATAACATTATAATATGTGATATTAACTGAATAAAAATCTCTAAAGGAGGTACTTAGGTAGTAATTAATTGACCAAAGTTTATTATTCAGGAATATAAAGAAACGAACAAGACATGTTGGACTTCTGGTAAGGGATCTTACTCCTCTCTTTCTTATTAAGTACACTCTTTTATGTCATTCCTTCTAAGCTCATATTTCTTGTGATTGAGATGTTATTTTATATTAATCTTACTATAATTTTTATGTTCATATGATGAGAGACCCTATTCTCTCTCATCAATCCATTTTGGAAGTTTTGAGTGGCGCCATTAGGCTGCCAAATTTTCGTTAGAGATATAACCTCTCTCTTTCTCTTTATGTACTCTCATTTATGTCGCTTCTTTTATGATCCTCTTTTTTATGATGGGGTTGTTATTTTATATTCCTCTTGCTGTAAATTTTATTGTAATGTGATGAGATACCCTATTTGATCTCATCAATCCATTTTTGGAAGTTTTAAGTGGCGCCGTTAGGCTGCCGAGTTTTCGTAAGGGATTTTTCATCTCACTTTTATTCCTATGAGATTTATACTACATTTGCCACAATTTCCTTTGAGTGGTGTATGTACTGACCATTATTTTACTCATTGTGCAATATTCTTTCATGTATGAGTATTTACATCAATGATGTATTGTCCTACTTTCACAGGGCGTATATTTCGAAAGATACCCATGTCGGTAAGGGAACCTTTCACCCTCCTCTTTTTAAAAGACTTATTTTGTTATGACTTTTAATTCACATAATATTATTTTGGTATATGTCCTTCTATATCCTTATTTATGTAAATTTTATTTCCAATTGATGAGATATCCTTTTTATCTCTCATCGACTCTTTTTCTGAATTTTTATGTGACGCCGTTAGGCTGTCTAATTATTGCAAGGGAACTTCTTAACCCAATTTCGATTTTTTTGGATAAACTTTTACACCTTGAATATGACGTTCTATGATTATGTGTGAATTTCCTCTTATTTTTTTGCACTTAATACCCACTTATATTTCATGTATTCGTTTTTCACACATAGTTATGTAACTGATTATCCTTAATCCAGGGATATCGTCTTTGTATGGGACTTCATCTCAATCTCTTTTCATTGAGGCATATTTTGTTTTATACACAACCTTTTTTTATATAGTGTATAAACCCATTTTACTTTTACATTTATTCAAAAGGAATATTTTTTATACGAAGCGTTTTACTAAATGACAAAAGGGAATGTTCATGTCGTATGTATGCGGCGACAACGACTTCTCTTCCACCGTGACCATTATTTGAGTTTCGTCTTCCTCTATAATCCATACCTTCTTTTTAAAAGAAAAATAAATACCATGTTTTAATTTTATTTTATTTTGGTATTGAAAATGGTTTTCATAATATTTTTATATCAATGTGTTGTATTGATATCTTGTTATTGAAAGGTGGAAATGTTATGTTTCCTTTATGCATGTTTTATGTGATATGATTATGTTGAGGTTCTTGGGCATTATTATGAAGACGGGTGGTTCCGTTATAAACTAATGGCAGGTGAGCCTGATATAGCTCTCCAATGCATTGGGTAACGCGAAGGATTGAAACATTAAGGTTTTTCAGAAGAGATTTAGGGAATATACTGTGATGGGTATTCCAAACGTAACCAAGAGGGTTACTCCCTACGTAAGAATGATATGAATGAGTCAAGTTACCTTTATGTCTTATGATTTCTATGATTATATTCATGATTTGATGAGGTATTTTAAAGTGCCTATGTTTTATGGGTAAAGTATGATTTCATTCTTATGTGTATATGAACTCATGTTTCCTTTCCATATTTTTATAACCCTTAATGAGCTTTTTATGCTCATCCCATTTTTTGAAATGCTTTTCACAGGTCAAGGGAAAGGTACTTGATGTGATGATAGTGTCAAGGATGTGTCAAGAAATAATCCATGTTTTATTTTAAATATTTTTCCATTGATGGGAAGAATGAATACTGTCTTTTATGTAACCACTTTGTTTAAATGTGAAATGTAATGCAAGTTTCATGATCTAATTCTCTAAAACTCTAAACCTGAAAAGGTCCTCAATGTGTAATCTTGTAATAACTCATGATTAAGTAAGGTTTAAGGCTGGGGCCTTATATTTGGCGTTTTTTAAAGTGTTAATTCTTTAAAATATCCTACTTGAAAAGTATTTTTATTTAAAGCTTCACCTTTTAGAAATTGTAACAATCATTATATGTTTATGAAAACTATCACGATTTTTATCTTTAAATGTTTATAACTTGGAATATCTTTGTGGTGGTATTATACTGGGATTTAAATCACATCCTAATTACACTATTGGGTGTATTTAGACTTTGTTATTTTTATCACAGGTTTGGGTACTAATTTTCTGCAAATGGTTTCAGTTTTTTGCAGTCCATCATGTTACAGTATTGTGGAGATGGCTTGAGGGAGGTGCCTCTTGCCTTGTGGAGGTTCTTGGGCTATTCATTTCGATTATGTAAATTTATAATGGTAATTGACCATTTTTTTTAATTATTCTACTCAATTATAAATTTTTTAAAAGATGGTTTGGTTTCAAAAATCCAGATTTTTTTATATTAGATTTGTTTGTTATTGTATGTTTATAAACTTGGAAAAATCGTTCCCAACATTCATTTTATGACACTTGGGAACTTGTGCCAGCCTATTGGGATCGAGAACTATCTTTGGGAATTGTCTCCAACCGTGTTAGGTGTCGGTTTTGATGGTGACTAGATTGGGTTCATGGAACATCGTATTTTGAGAACTTATGTTAAATTATTTTTTTACCACTTTTAGAAAAAATATTGGAAAAATGATTCCATTTTTGAATTAACCTGTCAAAATTATCTTAGATTTATTTTCTAAAAGTTTATAAAATTATTTTTTTGTGGAATACTAAAAAATAATACTTTTTGTTGAAAACATACGTTTTTTATTTAATTTAAAAAGTTCCATTATGTTAAAAAATTAAATGTAAAATTAGTTAAATTTTATTATAATTAACCCAATTATGTAATTTTATAAAATTATATATTTAATTTTAAAATATAAATATTTATGCTTATGCAAACTATTCCTTTGGAAAACCATTTTGTTTGTCTATGGGTATAATGTTAAATTAAATAATGACTATTTTTTCAATTGAATTTTTTAAAATGTTTTCCATATTTGTAATTATAATAATTTATATTATCTAATAAATTTAACTTATTTTTTGTTAATAATTAAAAAATTAATAATAATTAATTACCGTAATTAATGTGAAAATGGGTTTACTTGGAGCTTAAACTAAGACGATAATTATTAAATGGATTAAAAACTTTTTCAATACATATTTTTAGTACATAAATGGACTTTATCCAATAAAAGTTTATATAATGATTCATTTTGGAGCATTGTGTAATGTGAAAAAAGTGGATACAATTTATCCTATTCAAAAATTCAATGTTTGTCATTCCCCCAGCTTATAAAACTGAACTTCCTATCCTCTCAAATTCACACTTCTAAATCCATTTGTATACTAAAAGACCTACCAAAATACCTTTATTACATATCTATACATTACCTATTGTCTTTTTTTATCATAAAATAAATAAAGGACAATTTTTTATAATCCTAAATAAGTTATCTTGCATAGAGGTATTGTTATTAACCATGTGTCTTTTTTTATTTGTTTCTCTGACTCCTTCAAATATTCACCAACTATGATAAAATAATTAAAAGAGTATCATAAATATAAAGTGATTTTATTATGGTACTGTAATAACCTATATACATCTTTTCTTTCATAATGTGGGAAATGAAATCGTCGCTCATTGTACAGAGAACAACCTTCTCACGAACAGATGCAAATGGTTTTCCATTACTACAACTAATATATGGATATAATGATTTATTTAATTTATATATATTATATTTATCACATAATTATAATTTTAAAATTATAACATCAAATCTACCTTCTTACCTTTCAATACATTAGAAAATGATAATGTCTATCATGCGTATGTGTGGACTACCACCTCCATGTAGATATATGATATGTTTTTCATTTTATTTTGACATGGATGGTAAGAGGGATATATTTAATTAATATATATTATATATATGATATAAAAATAATTCTATAAATTTTAACTATTATTTACCTTTCTTTTTTATATCCATTCAAAAAATTGAAAGCAGTGTTCATGGCTTTTCACTGCCTACCATCTCTATGAATGATGTAACTCATTTTTATAGCACTAAATTTTATGATATATTATGAATAATTATGTAATTAATATATATATTTATATATATGTTATTTATATAATGGGTAATTTTATGGGTACTATGAATCCATAATCAAAAAAATAATGATTGAAACTACTGATGTAAAACATATGTGAACAATAGAGTTATTATCACCTGGAATAATGTTTTTAATAATGAAATGTTAATAAATGAGTGATAAAAAATTATAAGAAAATATAATATGTAATTATATATATTATTATTTTTCATTAATATATTTATAATAAATCTATATTTATTATAGAGTATTTTTAAATGTGAATGAAGGAAATCAGACCATAGGTAAGGGTTTCCCATTTCACTATTACTTTTGTGAGAGATATTCCAAATTCAACACTTATTTATTCTGTGAGGTGTATATAATGAGCATTTAATATGTTATTTTAAGAAAGTATTTATATTAATTATATCTAAAATTTCATTTGAATTTAATTATTCATGGGTTTAATGATTGAAAATTTACCAAAATGGTAAAGGTGTTATGATTACAACATCTTATTTTATGATTATTATTTATGATTAAGGTTCCAATGATGAAATATTATTATATATCACTCCAAAAAATCATTAATTAGATTATCTTATATTTACTCAAAGGATTTTCATGTAATATTTTAATTTTTCAATCATATTTATTTATAATTGTTCAAAAAATCATTTTAATAAAATATACATATTTTTCCTACTTGGGAAACAAATCCTTTTTCTTCTATATCTATGTTTTATAGAAATTTTTAAAGAAATTTTTTTCAAATAAAAAAAATTATTTATTAAATAAAATTTTAACAATGATTGAATTTTTAAAAAATGTACATAAAGGAACCATTTGGTCATTTTTTAGACAAGATAAATTTTAATCTTTTCAAAATAGTTTGAAATGAATTTTTTTAATAATACAAAGTGTATAAAATTAACAACCCTCATGACCACTAATTGTTTTGAATATTTAATTACATTTTTATAAGGTTGTTTTTAATGTATTTTTTTTGAATTTTTTTTAAATTTTTTAGTTTTTAATTCTAATTTTCAATGTGAAATGTAAATTTTCCTCATGAATGTTTTAATTAATTTTTTTATTATATTTCTCTTCATAAATGAAAAAAACTATCATTTGATATTATTATCCAACTAGAATATGTTATAATGATATTATATTTATTACTTATATGGATGTTTTATGATTAGTTTGACTAGGATTAACTATTTTGACACCATTTTCAACAGTACTCTAGATAGTTATTGAATTTGTTTATTTATTGGGAAAACTATTAACATTAATATGATAGGTTTTCAATATGAATATTTATGTTGATTATTTTTGTTAATTAGGGAAGTTGTTATCATTTAATATTGTAGTTTTTAAATATGATTTTTTACATTATTATGCTCCTCCCCTTTCATTTTAGGAATGAATTGGACTTATAAAGTGATGAGAGGGGCATGTAATAGCCCTTCAATACATCGACAGGACTCATAAAAAAAACAAGGCTGTGTTTTTAGGATAGGAATTACCTATTTATTTAAGATTTATTATCATGATTTTTTGAGTATATGGTTATGATTTATTGAATAATGATATTATTTATTAATTCCCTTGTGATTATTCAATAAGTTCAAATATCCATTGATAAGTTTCATTCTCGTCTGATTATTAATATGGAATTATTTTATTATAATTTATTCCAAAATATTATACTTAATGTTCAATTTATTGATTAAATTTCATTTTTTTTAGTTATTTACCTCTCCATATTGATTTTCATATATTTATTCATCATATCTTCTAATGTATGCGTAACAATACTGAGCACTAAATCTTACCCCTTTATTATGTTTCCTATCCCAATGATATTCGAAAGTTTATTATGATTGTTATTCATGGATTTTCTAGGGGAATAATGGTGTAATAAAAGAAAATCCTATGTTTTATTTTAATTTTTCAATTATAATATGAGATTTAATTATGTATATAGTATTCTAAGACTAATAAACTGTTCAGTCATCCAAGATGTGATTCCAAGTATCTAGTTCTATGGTAATAATGTTACTACCGACTCTGGGGTACTTGGACTAAGGTCAATAAATCATAAATATATCAAATTCATATTTATATTAGTGATATAGTAATAAATAAGTGTAAGGGAATGATTATAAATTATACTATGGTGTTTTTGATGTTTTATGTGTTTTCAGAGGTTTTTTCTATTTTATTTTTTATTTTTTAAAACTCATTGAGATTACATATATATATATAAATAATAAATTTTTAATTTTAAAATCATTTTTGTTTGGGATACCATTATATTGACATAAAAAGATTTAAATTATTATCAATTTATTTTGAAATTTTACTTGTATTTATTTTAAATCATTTTCAAGCTTTTGATAGGATACTGTAATTCAAACCCATGATGACTTTCCAAAATTTAAATTCTTATCATAAGATTTATTCTAGACCATTTATAAATATTATTTCTATTACCCTAACCTTATTATGAGAAAGAGAATGTTTTATTATTCATTTTCTTTGCTTTTGAGTACATTGAATGTTCACAAAATGATTGAGGAATTTAATTGGAGAGACAAAATATTTCCTCAAGTCCTAACATTACATGATTGGAATTATAGGTTCAAATTATATTAGAATCAAATTATCCCTTAGATACCATCACATTAAAGATATTTATATGATTATATAATTCATTAGTGTTGGAAAATGTATTTTCATGTGTTTTTTAATAGAAATTTCACTATTTAGTGAATTTGAGGGAGAATTATTAATTATATAGGTCAATTAAAAATAAATGGGTAAGAGCCACATTTATTATAATAATTTATCATCTCATTATTCTTAAATATATATATATATATAGGGAAAACATATACCTAACTGAAATTGAAAAGGAAAAATGTGTACATGTGAATATATATATACATATGAAAAAGAAAAAAAATATATAGAATGTGGAGTGGTTGTTTAATTGTGTTTCATTTTTTTGACTCAAGAACCACATTAAAATGTGAGGGAGTTATATGGAAGTAACATGTTGAAAGGGGATTTGAATGTGTGGTATATTTTATTTCATAACATTATTGATCATGAATTTTTTTTATAGTTCAAACCTTCTAATTTTAGAATTTGTTTGTAAAATTTTACTGACAAATAATAAACCTTGAAACATTTATTTTCATAAAATCTTGTTTTATTTCATTTTTATTATCTCAAAATGGGAGTAAATGATAAAAATTACAACTCTATTGTCAATAAAAATATTTTCAAGTTGGATTATACAGCCATTTTTTAATTTCTATTGAGTGAAGTGTGTCATTTAATTTAAAGTAATGTGTGTCATAATAATTGAATGTATGGATATATAAGGTTTTATTACATATGTAAAGAAGAGATCATATCTTATAAATAAAATTCATCAAAGAGGCATGATAAATCTTGTTTAAAAAAATTAGAGAAGTCCCCAAAATTAGATTTTGGGTCATATGTTCGACATAGATATATATTTTCCATCCCAATGAAAAAAATGCATGTGTGGATGAGTGATGAGATCGATATTTTCATTAATGTTTGATTTAATTTGTTTGGTTAAAACCCCCACTAATTTAATATTTTTTATTATTTAATTACACAATGTAGTCATAGAAAATATTTGAAATTATATTGAAAAAGGCCTAACTTTGTGTGTTTAATTTATTTTATTCACATTAAATTAATTTGAATATAGGATGAATTTATTTTAGGTTTCATTTTGATGTTGTTATAATAAAATTTTTGTTCCATGAAAATGTTTTTATATACAATGTAAAAAATTTAATTCTTCAATAAAATGGTTTTAACCCTCAATATTCAACCAATATTAACAAACACCCAGTGAAGGTATTATCGTTATAATATTAGATATATGACTAGGGATATCTAATATTGAACGATAAGAAATAATAGGGCTTAAATATGCATGGTAATAAATATTTCATGGAACAATATTCAAACCCTAGGGCCACCCAAAGGTAGAACCTTATATATGGTGGAACTTCTTGAGATGAAGGAATGGATATAAAGGGTTATAAATCATCATCATATCAAGACTAAAGTCTTATGTTAAAAATAGTTGATTATTTGAGAAAAAAATTGGGTAACATACATTTGGAACACATGAGAATGAGGTAACAGTGGGGTAGTAATGCCCTAGCAGCAATGTGTCACTCAAAATTTAGAGGCACTTGCACGAGCATATAATCATTATGATCATCCAACCAAAATTATAATAAATAATATTCTAATTTAAAATGTGAAATTTAAAAAATTTAAAATACATTTTCATTTTATTCCTCCATAGATACATGAATGAAACACATTCAAAGAGTCTTCAAATCAACTAGAACCACCTAGTATACATTAATTCACATCAATACCATTTGAAAACCTATATATAAACAGAGTATGAATTTGGAAGCATAAATACCCTCTAATGCATTATAGGTAATATAATCAAATGTTGAAGAATGTGTCATGTAGTCATGGACCCTAATTTAAAAAAAGAAACACACATCCAAACAACATTTAGAGATACCTAAGATCCATTTAAAATGAAAAAGGGATTTGTTATTGGATGTTTTATAATATTTATGGCACAACTTCAAATAAGAAAAACATAAAGAATAATATTCTTAAATTTTTTCTATGGAAATCACACCACTCTCATCTTAATATATATAGATCCTTCTTGTGGAAGAATGAGAAGAATGACCTATCTATTAGTGGATATTTATGTGTAATAAAGGAATGAGGATAATATTTCACTCCAAAATAATGGATTAAAAAGGCTTTGTATCCAATTATTCATATTTTAAATGTTTCATTTTTAATATATAGTAGAATTTTACTCTTTCTCTAATTCTATTTCCAATATTTTCATTCCAAACACTTCCTTTATAACTTCATAATTATATGGTACACACCCACTACTAATTCAATTGATAGGAAGTGTTTGTCACGTTTATATCTTTGCATTTAGATTTTAATTTAATCTAACAACTTTGGTGGATTATCTATGTTTTGATATGAGATTTATCACTCATTTTTTAATTATTGGTCTCCATATTCTTCCACCATAAAATAAATTCTTACTTTCCACATTTTATTCACTATGCTAACAGTTAAAAACCATATTTATATGATTATTTTGTTGATAATAATTAATATAATTTCCCCTAATTGAGATTTATTTTAATATTTAATGAACATTTACATTTTAAGATTAAATTTTAAAACTCAATGAAAACTATGTTTTCATCCATTAATTTCATTAGTGTATTTTTAGAATAAGTTTCATTGTGAATATTTTTGCTGAAAATTAATATAAGGATTGATAATTATTTGGGAGATGTATTTGAATTAGACCATGCTAGCTGGATCCCATGTTTGAATGTAAAAAAGTGTCCATGAAATTAATGTCATACTTAATTTAACATAGTCTACCTTACCTCTCTAGTTGGGTAATAAAATTTACATCTTTATAATTAAGGGTTTCAAATTTTTTTATATTATAAAAATATCATCTTAGAACAAGTCATTATATAAAAATGATTTTTGGTTTATTGGAGAACTCAATTGAAACAGTGGATCGTGGATGAGTAATGTTTGGTTGCATAATTTTAAATGTATCCTAGATAAATATGTAAACCTCAGACCACCCTAACTATATGTAATTTACATTTATGAACTTTTGGTGGATTTTTCATGGATTCATATATGTGTTTCCAAATGTACGGTTCCCTTTACACATCTGTAACTATTTGGAATATGGATGGCATATGGAATGGATTTCTTTTAATTAGGGTCTTTCCATCTTCTTCTAGTTATTATTTCTTTTGATTTTTAATTATAATATATTTTGTTCTATAAATAATCTAAATTTTTCAGTATTTAACTTGTTTTCATTTTTTTCTTGGTATAAGAATTTGGGAATAGAGATGAGATTGGGTTATACTATTTCAATCATTTTCTTATTTATTAAAATTGTCTATATTTTGAAAAAAAATTCCTTGGGAGACAAGTTTTTTCTAAGGTATATCTAATTATTACCTCCTTAATTAGTTGTTTTTAGTCTATGATCACAGTTTAATTTATAAAATTGTATCAGTTTATTATGTTTTAATTTCTAAGGAACTCAATTGTTTAGTGTTATGACCATGTGTTTTGGCTTGTTTGAATTGTGAGATTGAATCATTAATAGTATAACATAATAAACTTGAGATATAATTATAGGGTTCAAATATAATTAATAAAGTAAAATTGTCACGAACCAATCTGGGATGCCATCCAAAGTGGCACCTGACTCAGTCCGCAGCAAGACCCGAAGGGAAATCATGTTCCCCACGGGCTGACACAAGTTCCTGGGTATAATAAATAAAGTTTGGGAACATTTTACCTGAAATATTAAACACACAATGACTAACAAGAAAAATAAATTAAAACTAAGAAAATAAAGCTAAACATACCTTAAACTATGAAAAAAAAATTAAATTTTACAACTTGATCCAAAAATTAAAAAGGAATTATGATAATAGAAAAAAACCAAAACTCGAACTCAAACCTCCATGTGAAATGAGGAGCTATATACCCAATCCACCAACTCCAACCATCATGAGAAACCCACTAATAACTTAGACCATCATTTCTAAACCTGATGGATCGACCAAGAATACAAAAGGAAATGGATCTACATACACCCCAAGGTGTATGTCAGGTGTGATCCAGGAGCCAAGTAGGATTCCACCAAGAAAAATGTTCCACGCATAATTATTAATTGGAAAATAAATTTGGAAATATAATAAAATAAAATAATTATACACATGATATGTTTTAATGGAAAATGTTTTAAAGAAAATAGTTTCAAGGGGAATAACCTAAATTAAAACACACACACATAGACACTCACTTTTTAAATAACCAAAGTTTCACACTGATGAGTGTAAAGTTACCAAGGAGAACTAAATATGGTATAGGCCTCCTGGGTGTTATTTACCGTGGGTACCTTGATCTTTGTTTCTTGGTGAAACATGGATTGGAAATAATAACCCACAGAAAATGTGGCTTAGAAACAACGACCCTCACTAACCACCCTTGGACCACTATCCCACTAGTCTAGTCCACCTTCCTTTCTACCCAAGCTTCTTTCTTTCTTCTCAAACAAGTTTCAAGTTCACAAAGGGTGCACATCACATAAGAAAGTCAAGCTAATACACCACACATTACAATATACCATTTACACCATCAAATTCACTTTTTTAAACCAAGTTCGTGTCACACATCACACTTATGCATAAAATAAAAATAGGGTAATTACACACACATAATAACTATTTCCACACTCAAACCCTCATTTAGGACCATGAACACACCAAAAATATTTTTAAAACATAACCCACAAAGGATATACTCTCAATTAACCCATTTACACAATTTGAAAAGACACTTATAATTAAAAAACCACAACATACACACACAAATACCATTTTGAAATAATACACACACTAAAACATTCTTCAAACACATTTCACACCATTAAAATAATTTAATTAACCATTTAAAAATATTTCACACACTAAAAATATTTCAATACTAAATCTTCATTTCAAACACAACCAATTAAAACTACTGCGTGGTCAGAAAAGAACATTGATAGCCAAACAAACCATTAAAATAATTTTTTAAAAAATTTCAACATATTTCACATGAATTTAAACACAAAAAACCTCTACACAATTCAACCAATACAAATTTTCACACTTAATAATTATTTAATAAAATAATTAAAATTTTTATAAATAAATTTTAAAGAGATAAACACCACTTTACAAACCAGACCGACCCAAACCCCCCTTACATGGCCACATGCACGAAACTCCACCTGAGGAACATTTTCTGCATCATGCATGGAATTAAAAAACCATCGACACAGTTAAAAAGAACATTACTATAGTTATGAAAACATAAAAAAACATTCGAAACCATTTAAAAATACACTGCAAAACTAGAACAACAAAAATACACCCAAATACTCATTTAATACATAACACATATATATGCTACACCAATACACCCATTTCACCCTTTTTATATCCTAAACAAGTAACTGCACAATTTATAAAACACTAGTAAATTGTTCGACAGGGGTTTTCACAACAACAACATAGTCATATCATATAAACACACTAATAAACACATTAATAAATACTAAACCTCAAGTAAAAATTAAATTTTCACCAATAAAATTGATTAGTAAACATGCCAAATTAATTAAATATGAAAATGAACTTATCAATTTATACTCATACATGGAACCACCTACTACTATATAGCGTACTTCACAAATTGGTGTGCAATGATTTTTGCACAACAATCCCACCACAAACAGCACAACTAAGCCCTAAAATCAAACAATTGAATCAATTACATCGTAAATGAAACAAACACAAAACCAATACCCCCAATGAATATGAATCAATACCCCAATTCAAAGGAGGAGGGTTTACATGGAGGGATGCCCTACTAGAGAATGGAAGTGAGGCACTGAAATTTGTGCTGGCAGGAGGAGCCATGTCTGGGTTCGCAGTGCGCTGGAGGCAAGTAGAGGGGATAGGGTCAACGGGGGTGATATAGAATCCGGTTATAACACCCCGAGCTTCCACGATACGCTTCTCTTTTAATAATGTAATAGCTTGCATTGTACGCAAGTTCGAGATTCTAACACACTGCGACCAATCAAAGTAGTAGTTATGAATAGTAATACCCACTTTTTGAAATTATATATATTTTATATTTAAAAATGGACTTCATTTTTTATTTGGAATATCTAAATTATCCTATGTTGAATTTTTTGTAATTTTTTGAGAACTTCAAATTATCTATGAATAGAGAAAATACTTAATAAAAGTTTTTAATAAAAATAATTTATAGTGATAAATTATACTATTGAGTGGTTTTAAAGTATAATTAGAATATATTTTTACCATTTTATCCAATAGTGGTCATTAGAATTATTTTCTCTTTGAAATTGGACATAAACAATTTTCAATCTTTTGATATAGATTGTTTCTTAAGAACACACTATTTTTTGTGATAGCGGGAATTAATTATAAAATTAATTAATGAAACTTATATGTTTGTAATTGTGTAAAATATCCATCATTCTTGAATTTTGAATATCAATTATAGCTTAGGGTAAAATTTTGGCATTGTTCTGAAAAACTTCAATTTTTGATGAATATTGAAACCACTAAGTGGTAGTTAAAAAACCGATTTTTGTTTAAATGAAACATTACAACTTCTGTGTTTTTATTTTCAAAAATCCAACATACATGGTTATCATTATAAAGTAAAATGGGGTTCAATGGGATTAAAATAATTTTTTGGTGATTAGTAACTGTTATGTTTAATTAATCATGATTAAAGGTAATTAGTGAAATTTGAGGTAAAAATGATATTATAAAAATATTAAAATACCTTTACACTTGTACTACCCTTATTTTATGAGTCATGGACGACCAAGAAAATCCATGGGTCAACTTGGGGAACCAATGGATCCACTTGGGTAAGAAAATGACATTAATAACTTTTTTTAAAGTAAAAATAAAATTGTCACAAACATGTGATGTTTTTCTAAAACAATTATTACATGAGGTAATATAAGTTACATTTTTTAACTATAAATATTCATTGGAAATATGAAAATATTTCCTATATTATGGTAATTTTTTTTATAATTTTTATACATTAAATAAATTAAATTTTTTATGACACAATGATGATGCAGTGATTACCTCATTAATTAACTATTTAAATAAAATGAAAATAAAATGTAAAATCTATGACTAACAGCTGTCAAAAACCTATTGGATGAGTATATTTCGAACCCATATCACCTTATCCTAGAAATATATCATTGTGGGACCTTAAAATCTGAAAATAATATCATAATAATGTAAAATTTCGTGAGTTTCCAAGAGTGCCCCTCCTCTCCTCTTATAAAAGGCCCCCACCTCTACCACCTTATTGACACCTTCCAAGCCATTTGGATCGTACAAACTATGCCCAAATAATCTCTAAAAATCTCTCTAATACTCCTCTAAGCCTCAATTTGGACGTAAGTCTTCCCAAGGAAGCCTTTGGCTCAAATCAAAAAGATTTACCCGATTTTAAGGTAATGTCTTCTCTTGTGTCATTTTGTTTTATTTTGCTTCTCCAACCGCCTAAAATATTTTTATAACTTTATTTTGTAACAAAACCAGTATAATAAATATACTAGGATGTTGTTATGAGAAGGATTTTTTTTACACTTACACACACCTTTGTCTAATGGTTAAAGAATATACTGTTTCTGTGGGTGGCGAATTACTGCCTCACGAAACGATGATTGTTCAAACTTCTTTTACCACCTCTCATGGTGGCCATTATGATGAAAATATTTTTCATATATTATATATATTATGTTTATGTTTTACTTATGCTTATTTATTTTTCATTTATGTCACACCTTTATGATTTTCATTATGGGTAAACGTGATAATTTCATTTTAGGAAGTGCGGACTACCGCCCCCTCAAAGTGAATTGAATTGTTAATTCCATATGTGGGATGTATAAAGGATGGAGTAAATGGTATTATACACTACATTATACTGGAATTATAGCATACCATTATATAATTATAATTTAATTCCATTAAATACTAAATAGAAATGAAAGTAGAGTTCATGCGTACGTACGACTTACCGTCTCTATGAAAGGTGCATTTCATTTCTTACCTCTAAATGTTATGTAATATTATAAATTCATGTATATACTGGATATATATGATATCTACATAATGAATATAATTTTCGATATAATGGATATTTTTCCACATGAACAAGTTGTAATTATAAGAAGTTTATTTTTGACTCAAGTACCAAAGATCGACAAAACGACCTTTATTAATTTAATAATTACATAATGTTCATAACATGGTAATAAGTGATATAAAAGGAATAGTGAACTTGAAAAAGGTTTTTAGGAAAGTAGATATTAACTCTAGTTTATTATTCAGGATATTAAAGAACGATCGAGTCAAGTCGGACACGAGGTAAGGGAACTTCTTAACCCAATTTCTGTTCTTTGGGTTAATCTATTACATTCAAATTATGTCATGATATTATTATGTACAATCTTGTATTTGTACTTTATTTATGTGTACTTATAGTGAATACACATAATAGATCTATTTTATTTAAAAAAATTATCTTTGTAAGGGAACTTCTTAACCCAATTTCTATTCTTTAGGTTAATCTCCTACTTTCAAATTATTTCATGATATTATTCTGTACTATCTTGTATTTTTACTTTCTTTATGTGTACATATAGTTAATACACATAATAGATCTATTTTATTTAAAAAAATTATCTCTGTAAGGGACTTCATCTCAATCTCCTTTCATTGAGGCATATTTTTTTTATACACATCTTTATTTTATATGGTGTATAAACCCCTTTGACTTTTATGTTTATTCAAAAGGAATATTTTTATACGAAGCATTTTACTAAACGAAAAAAGGAATGTTTTTCTTTTCATACGTATGCGGAGACAATGAATTCTCCTCCGTGATGACCATTATTTGAGTTTCGGATTCCTCTACAGGCCATATTTTTTTTTAAATGAAAAATAAATACCATGTTTTAATTTTCATTTATTTCGGTATTGAAAATGGTTTTGATATTGTTTTATTATATCAATGTGTTTTATTGATATCTTGTGATTGAAATGTGGAAATGTTATGATTACTTTATGCATGTTTTATGTGAAATGATTATGTTATGGTTTATGATATGTTTAATCCTTTTTATATGAGGAATGCATTGGACTTAATAAGTGACGGGTGGAGCCCGCTATAACTCCTCGATGCATCGGTAGGTCTCATGAGACAAACTAGTGTCTTGGCATGAGGCCTTGACAAAATCTTATTTGTAGTCTTAGCACGAGGCCTTGGCTACGTGGTTACGATAGTCTGGCATTATGCATTACATCATTATTAAAGTGGTTATTGATATTGCATGTGATTATTCGACCAGTAGAATATCCACGTGAATAAGTAAATGGAATTATGTCATTTCACTTTAGCCGTATTATGTTGAAGTTCAAGTTTAAAAGGCTTTTGTTTTAGTTATACATTTCCTTAAATGTTTATGTTTTTTTATGAAAGCTTCCTCTATATTGTTATCCTTACTGAGCATGTGAGCTCACCCCTTCTAATGTTTTAATTTTTCTAAGATGTGGAGAAGTATATTATGAATGACCTGCAAGGATAGTATGAGTGGATATGAAGACAATATGTTGTTGTAGTTTTGTTTTACTATATGATGTTATGTAAGACTTATGAATGTATCTAGTGTTTCCAAGGCTACTAAACTAATCGGTCATTCGAGACTTGATCTTTTGTGATCATGCCAATGTTATGCAATAATGAACCGACTCTGCATAACTGGGGTCGGGTCATTACAGTTGGTATCAGAGGCAGTTTAGTACTAACCTTGGAAACTTGATTTAGATAAAATCTGATTAGAGAACATATCCCAAAGATAGACTTTGAGGATTAGTATAGAATAACTTCCTATAATTTTGGTATTATAGAGATTTTGTGAGTTTTCCGAGCAATACATCCCTGTCTGGATATGAGCAGGTAGAGGCGGATCTGGCACAGATGTACCAGGGGTAAAACCCAAAAACATCACTTTGAGCTAGACTCGAATAGGAACTGGTGCACAACAACGAGCCTTGCTGCACTCATGGTTACGACACTCTTAGGGGATATGCTTAGGATAATTATCATTTTCTTTACAAACCATTATGAAGGATCTATGAGTATATACTTCCTCAAAGAAAACAATTTTATGATTATGGACTATATCCATAAACCGTTCAATTTATGTTATGTGTTTTACAATTATGGAATTATGTATTTTGATTAATAAATTGATCTAGTTTATGCCATTGTTTAGAAATGGAGGCTAGTGGAAGGAATGGAAACCGTATCAATGCACGCACTCCATGTAGGGATTTCCATCCTGCTCAAGATAATTATTATGGAGCAGGAGAAACCACTAGTGCTGATCAACTTCTCACCATACTGGGAAAACTCACTCAGGTTATGAATAATAACCTTACTCGTATGGAGCACCCTGATCTACAACGTGGAGGATCAATGTTAGACCGCTTCATGAGGCAAAAACCACCAAACTTTAATGGGGGTACAAATCCATTAGTAGCTAAGCAATGGATAAACTCCTCAGAGAAAATATTCCTTTCCTTGGGGAGTAGTGAAAGGGAAAAGGTTATCATGGCAGTTTACCACCTCACTGGAGATACTGGTCAATGGTGGTCATTGATTCAAAATACAAATGAAGATGAAGAAGTATCAAGTATGTAATAAAGAGAGTTCAAATATCTTTTCTTAGAAAAATACTTTCCTCGTGACCATCGAGCAGATATGGGAAGGCAATTTCTGAGTCTGAGAAAAAGGAGGATGAGAATATCGCAAAGTATGAGGCCAACTTTACAAGGTTAGTGAGGTATACTACAGATTATATACGTAACCCAAGAAGTAAGATTGATCATTTATTTGATTTGTTAAAACCATTTCTCCATCGAGCTTTAGTATCACAATCCTTCTCACCATACGAATATTTTGTCTCATGTGCTATCAAGATAGAAAAGGAATTCTCTAAGTCTTATGACCACAAAGTAAAGAAAGAGAAGAAGATAACAGTGGAACAAGAGAGAGATAAAGTGAAAAAGGGAAAGAAGTATGTTCTATTATGTGATAATTGTGAGAAGAATCACCCAGGTACTTGCCTAAAAGGAATGGGAGTTTGTTATAAATGTGGAGAAAAAGGTCACCCAGCTCGTGATTGCAAGGGAAAGAAAGAGGCTATCATTGTTGAATGCTACAATTGTAGAGAAATGGGGCATTATGAAAATGAATTTCCTAAGCTTCAGGTAAACATACCTCTGAAAAGGCCAAGGTATCAAGGACAAACTTATGCTATTACTACAGATGAAGTTGAATAATTATTTTATTTGTGTTTTTTGACTCAAGAACTATATTATGGTTATAAGAACAATGTGATATATATAAGGATTATACTTCAGTACTTGTTGATTTCATTACGGTTTTAATATGATGAAGTTAATCATATTTTTAGTATGTGACAATAAGAGAAACTTTACCTTGTTTGGGGAATCTGATGTTACAATTGATTTTGGAATTTAGAGACCTTTTACAGAAATTTTGGACAATGGTATTTTGGATAACAATAAAGGTTGGAATGGATTAAGTTGAACTTTGGATAGTATTGTTTAAGGTTAAAACAATTATGAATATTATTTTTGGAATATTATAATACTATGGTTTTAGAGAAAGGACAACCTGCAGGTTGGGGGATAACCCGTCGTGTCGGACAAACCTGTAGGAATTGAACCCACAACCATAGTGCGATATGCCTTTATTACCTACCAGTAGCCTACAAGAAGTCCCTGGTTATTAAAAATAGTTTTCCTAATCTAAATTGTATGTGTTAATATTTGGAACCTTATACGATTAGGATAAATATAATATTTTTTAGTTCTATTACCATTTTGAGTGAAAGATGAGTTTGTGGTATAAATTAGTTAAAGGATGAAACTCTACTTGTCAAGCATATATATATATATATACCGTCCTCTTATTCTATGAATAAATTAATTCTTAAACTTTAGGAAAGGGATATTAAAATAAAAAATGTGTTATCCTAATACCTTATGTTTTGTTGAACTGATGATATTTTAAATCACCATAGATTGAAGGCTTTGAGGCCCTCAATTTTACAATTGTTTTTGATTGATGACCTCAATCACTCCCTATAAATATTTACATTTTTCTTCCAATTATATGTCTCTAATTTCCACCAATGTTCTCCTTATTGAGATCATAATTTGGTGGTGAATTTTTCATTTCCCTTTCCCTCTTATTAAGGCTAAATTTTATTAACCTTATTTCAGATGTGGGTTTTCCACAAAGGTATTTTCTATTTTCAACATTTTATTTTCAAAGAAAAATTTAAAATTGCGAGGACGCAATTTATTGAAGGTGGGGAGAATGTAACACCCCGAGCTTCCACGGTACGCTTCTCTTTCAATAATGCAATAGCTTGCATTGTATGAAAGTTCGAGATTCTAACACACCGCGACCAATCAAAGTAACAGTTATGAATAGTAATACCCAATTTTTGAAATTATATAAATTTTATATTTCAAAATGTACTTCATTTTTGTATTCGGAATATCGAAATTATCCTAAGTTGAATTTTTTGTAATTTTCTGAGAACTTCCAATTTTCTATGAACAGAGAAAATACTTAAAAACAAAATATTTAATCAAAATAATTTATAGTGATAAATTATACTATTGATTTATTTTAAAGTATAATTAGAATATATTTTTACCATTTTATCCAATGGTGGTCATTAGAATTAATTTCACTTTGAAATTGTACATAAACAATTGTCAATATTTTGATATATATTGTTTCTTAAGAACACGCTATTTGTTGTGACAAAGGGAATTAATGATAAAATTAATTAATTCAACTTTTATGTTTGGAATTTTTTAAAATATAAATCATTTTTTAATTCGGAATATCAATTATAGCTTAGGGTTAAATTTTGGCATTGTTCTGAAAAACATCAATTTTTTATGAATAGTGAAACCACTAAGTGGTAGTTAAAAAACAAATTTTTCGTTTAAATAAATCATTACCACTTCTGTGATTTGATTTTTAAAAATCCGACATACATGGTTATCATTAGGTTGTAAAATGTGGTTCAATGGGATTAAAATAATTTTTTGGTGAATAGTAACTGTTAAGTTTAATTAATCGCGATTAAAGGTAATTAGTGAAATTTAAGGTAAAAATGATATTATAAAAATATGAAAATACCTTCACACGTGTCCTACCCTTATTGAATGAGTCATGGACGACCAAGAAAATCCATGGGTCAACTTGGGGATCCCATGGAGCCACTTGGGTAATAAAATGACTTTAATAACTTTTTATTTAAAGTAAAAATAAAATTGTCACAAACATGTGTTGTTTTACTAAAAAAATTATTACATGGGGTTATATAAGTTAACATTTTTACTATGAATATTAATTGGAAAGTTAAAAATATTTCCTACATCATGGTAATTTTTTTATAATTTTTAGACATTAAATAAATTAAATTTTTTATGACACAATGATGATGCAGTGATTACCTCATTAATTAACGATTTAAATAAAATGAAAAGATAATGTAAAATCTAAGACTTACACTTGTCAAAAACCTATTTTATGAGTATATTTAGAACCCTTATCACCTTATCCTAGAAATATGTCATTTTGGGACCTTTAAAATCTGAAAACCATTTCATAATAATGTAAAACTTCTTGAGTTTCCAAGAGTGCCCCTCCTCTCCTCTTATAAAAGGCCCCCAACTCTACCACCTTATTCACACCTTCCAAGCCCTTTATATCGACCAAACTCTGAACAAATAATCTCTAAACTTACCTATCCTACTCCTAGAAGCCTCACTTTGGTTACAAGTCTTTCCAAGGAAGCCTTTGGCTCAAATCAAAAAGAGTTACCCAATTTTAAGGTAATGTCTTCTCTTGTGTTCTTTTGTTTTATTTTGCACCTCCAACCCCCTAAAATATTTTTATAACTTTATTTTGTAACAACACTAGTATCTTCAATATACTAAGATGTTTTTATGAGTAGTATTTGATTTACACTTACACACACCTTCGTCTAATGGTTAAAGAACATACTGTTTCTGTGTGTGGCGAATTACTACCTCACCAAATGATGATTGTTCAAACTTCTTTTAACACCTATCATGGTAGCCATTATGATGGCACTATTTTTTATATATGATATATATTATTTTTATGTTTTCTTTATGCTCTTTTATTTTTTATTTATGGCACACCTTTATGATTTCTATTATGGGTAAACGCGATAATTTCATTTTAGGAAGTGCGGACTACCGCCCCCTCAAAGTGATTTGAATCGTTAATGCCATATGTGGGATGTATAAATGATGGAGTAAATGGTATTATAAATTATATTATACTGGAATTATAGTATAAATTTATATAATTATAATTTCATTCCATTAAATACGAAATATAAATGAAAGTAGCGTTCATGCGTACATACGGCTTACCCTCTCCATGAACGGTGAATATTATTTCTTACCTCTAAATTTTATGTAATATTATAAATGCATGTATATACTGGATATATATTATATATATGATATCTACATCATGAATATAATTCTTTATATAATGGATATTTCACCACATGGAAAACTTGTAATTATAAGAAGTTTATTTTTGACTCAAGTACCAAAGATCGAAAAAACGACCGTTATTAACTTAAATAATTAAATAATGTTAATAACATGGTAATAAGTGATATAAATGTAATAATGAACTAGAAAAATGTTCTTAATAAATTAGAAATGAACTCTAATTTTTTATTCAGTAGATTAAATAACGATCGAGTCAAGTCGGACACGAGGTAAGGGAACTTCTTAACCCAATTTCTGTTCTTTGGGTTAATCTCCTACATTCAAATTATGTAATGATATTATTATGTAATATCTTTTATTTGTACTTTCTTTATGTTTACTTATAGTTAATACACATAATAGATCTATTTTATTTAAAAAAATTATCTTTGTAAGGGAACTTCTTAACCCAATTTCTCTTCTTTGGGTTAATCTCCTACTTTCAAATTATGTCATGATATTATTATGTAATATCTTGTATTTGTACTTTATTTATGTGTACTTATAGTGAATACACATAATATGACTATTTTATTTAAAAAAAATTATATTTTTAAGGGACTTAATCTCAATCTCCTTTCATTGAGGCATATTTTGTTTTATACACATATTTCTTTTATACGGTGTATAAACCCCTTGGGATTTTACGTTTATTCAAAAGGAATCTTTTTATACGATGTGTTTTACTAAACAACAAAAAGGAATATTTTTATTGTCATACATATGCGGCGACAATGACTTCTCTACTGCCGTGACCATTATTTGAGTTTCGGCATCCTCTACAATCCATAATTTTTTTTAAATGAAAAATAAAAACCAAGTTTTTATTTTCATTTATTATTGTATTGAAAATGGTTTTGATGATGTTTAATTATATCAATGTGTTGTATTGATATCTTGTGATTGAAATGTGGAAATTTTCTGTTTCCTTTATGCATGATTTATGTGATACGATTATGTTATGGTTTATGATATGTTTAAAACTTTTCATATGAGGAATGCATTGGCCTTAATAAGTGATGGGTGGAGCCCACTATAGCTCCTAGATGCATCGGTAGGTCTCATGAGAAAAACTAGTGACTCAGCACGAGGCCTTGACAAAATATTATTTGTAGTCTTGGCAAGAGGCCTTGGCTACGTGGTTATGATAGTCTGGTATTATGCATTCCATCATTATGAAAGTGGTTATTGATATTACATGTGATTATTTGACCAGTAGAATATCCACATGAATAAGTAAATGGAATTAACTCATTTTACTTTTGCCATATTTGTTTGAAGTTCATGTTTAAAAGGCTTTTGTTTTAGTTATACATTTCCTTAAATGTTTATGTTTATTTATGAAAGCTTTCGCTATATTGTTATCCTTACTGAGCATGTGATCTCACCCCTTCCAATGTTTTAATTTTTCAAGGATGTGAAGAAGTATATTATGAATGACCTGTAGGGATAGTATGAGGGTATATGAAGACAAGATGTTTTTGTAGTTTTGTTTTACATTATGATGTAATGTAAGACTTATGAATGTATCTAGTGTTTCCAAGGCTACTAAACTAATCGGTCTTTCGAGACTTGATCTTTTGTGATCATGCCAATGTTACACAATAATGCACTGACTCTGGGTAACTGGGGTCTAGTCGTTACACCGGTGCATTGATATGATGTCCGACCATGGGAGAGGGGGTAGTGTGTAGCTATTATGGATTGAAAGAGAGGGCGCTTGCAGCGTCATGTAGGAGGGGGGTGTGAGCAGCGTTTGTCTAGGTTGGAGGTAGGGAGGCTTGGGCTTCGTTCGACCAGTAGAAAATGTTCCGGCTCGAGGGAGCAAGGGTAAGGGGGAGTCATGCTCTAGGGTTTAAGGGGGGAAGGGGTCCACGTGGGGAGAGAGGGGAAAGCAAGATAGAAAGGAAAAAAGAAAATAAAGGAAAAGAAAATAAATTAAAATTAAAAAATTGAAATGAAAATAAAAGAATAAAAAACTGCATAAACAATAAAAATTCTAATCCTAATAAATAATTTAAAACAAATACCAATAAGAAAACAAAAATAATAAAACCAGTCACAAAAATATATGCATTAATTATTGAGTTTGGACAATATTCACAGACACGTGCATGGTCACAGGCACAATCACATGCCAGTGTAATAATAAATTTAATAATAAAACATTCTATTATTAAGGTTTGGAACTACACACAATCACATGTAGAATTGTTCACTAGTATATGAACCCAAATTTCTTTAAAAATAAAATTGCCTTAAACTAGAGCTAAAAAATGAGACCCAAAATAATTAAATTAAAATAAATCATCGATCAGGGTGTGAAAATTCTCCCCACGATGACACTTTATGCCCCTATAAAGTCCCAAAAGGCTTGACCAACCCAATATTCAAAGTAAGACCGTAAAGCCACATAAAAAACCCAATCACCTAAATACCAAGCATTCAAAACACCCATAATATGAAACTCCATAGATATCAAACCCAAAATATCAATGAAAAATAACCAACAACAAGGAATTCACCTCCAAACACAACTATTACATGGAACACCCCGACGCCTAACTTATAGATAACTAGGGCCACTCGAGATCTCCAAGAACACTCATCAAGCAACCCACTACCTGAGCTAACCAATTACCATGGTCAAAGTTGGGAAGAGTTTAAGTAAGGGGTTGCCCCGCCAAGCTCACTTTCAAGGTAGAGTTTTCAACTAGTTCATCTCATGGTGGTCTCACCACTATATTAGGGTTCTTGTCAAACATTGGTTCCTCAACCCAAAATAACTTATACAACCATAAAAACCTCTAACATTGGCTAAACCCTCCAAGATCCCTATGTTTAACCAAAACAACACAAGAGGAGATTCCTGCGAGACCCGCAGTGGGTCTCCTCACAATTTTAAAATTATCCTAACACAATAACACATGCTTGGGAATTCCCAGTTTACTTTGAGCGATATAGACTGACCTCTTCCTCACGAACATACTAACCCAGGACGAATTGCAGGGATGATTTATACACTGGCCAATACTCTGCAACATTGGAGAGGTTTGACCTCAGAAAATCTCTAAAAAAGGGTCAAACTATACAAGTATGTGTCAATTCGATAAGACTTGAGAATCTATTAAATGAGTACAATTTGAATCCATAACCTACTAGAAGAAGGTCTATAGAGCACACCAACTATCTTTACAAGAATACAGATTCTCTGAACCTCTTTATGACTTAAGAAGAACTCTCGTAAATTAAGACCTTAGTAAGGAGACAAGGGATCCATGCCCATCACAAAAAAATGAAGCATTTATAGATGTTACTAAAATATAGAAATTTATTTTGTCCCCAACATGGCACTTCATACTTAAGTTAGACCAAACCCATCCCACGTTGGACAAGTTTTGACTATGCGTAAGCTTCACCCTGGGCCCTATGGCTGGGGCTCTTATGTCTGGAGCATCTACTACCTCACACTCAAAAGCTAACCACATCTATGTGGATCTTCCTCTACTGGAAATGAAACCTACGTACATATCCTCGTGTCCCAAGTGGACACTCTGTCAACATACCAATTGAGAATTGAAAAAATTGACTTAGAGAGCCCGATTGACTATACTTGAGAAATGAGATTGAGCAGTCCGTAAAATGTGTGACACAAACTAATGGAAAGAGCAATACAAGAACAATTCCCTTTGGTTCACACTCCTCATGAGATGAGGAACCTACACTTACCACAATATGAAAAATACCAACAACTATCACGATAATTAAACTAATATTTCCACACGACCTCGAGAGAACATGAAACTAGCTCATCAGAAAGGTCAACACACCTCCTTCACCACCTGTTCAGTAGAGACCCGAAGCTTGACGTACAATGAAAATACATTACTTTTGCGGAATACTTAATACATAACAAAAACAGACACACAAGGATCATAATAGTTTAGTATCTTTGGAAACTCAGAATAAAATCTACTAATCGTGGTGAAAGATCTTCAACATCTCCCAATAAAGATCATCCCTTTTGTTCTTACCTAAAACCTTTCTTTATATCCTGGGGAAAATAAAAAATAAAAGGGGTGAGATCAAATGCCCAGTAAGGGTAAACATAGAGAACATAAAACAATCCATAAAAATTTGAATGCAAAAACTTGAACATAAAATCTAGACATCAAAATGTTGAGCAAAGAAAAAAATCATGGAAGTACGTAAGGCATATATCATAAGGGAACATCAATCATGATAAAATAGCATGTGAATAGAACATTTAATTGTGGAAACCATTAAGCACATGATATGATTTCAATAGTAGCCAAGGCATTGCTGCCAAGACTATCTTAGTGGACAAAGTCCCTTTCTGAATCGAGTTCACTCCTCGTTCCAGTCCTGTATTACTGAACCGGTTTAACTTGCCATTACAGCCATGTCTATCTCATGAGATATAAATCTTTACCCAATGAATTAGAGGAAGATATAGGTCGCACCCATCTCATAATGAAATCATTCTTACTTGTGCCACAAAATAAACTTAAAACATTCATCGTAACCCAAAGAATAAAATGGGTTTCATAAACATCATCCCATCATTTCATAATCCATATAAAACAAATGGACATTTCATCATAAGAAAATTGAACCATTTAAATCATAGATACATTAAACTTGAAACATACACATATCAAAAAATGTCATCTTATATGGAAAATGGTTTTGATAAAACATTTGAACTGAATTCTTGAGGAAAATATCCTTTCTTCTTCAAAATCATTTTATTTTCAAAAAATGTCATACAATTTTAAAAGAAAAATGATTTTGTTGAAAATATTCATGAAATATTTTGGAGGAAGCTTCATGAAAATAAGGCTTTATAAAACCGTAAAAATCTGTTCGTGCCGTATAAGTTAAAAAAACATTCTTCTCATACTTTTGCCGGAAAAGTCAAAAAGTACCTCGTAACGTAAAAAAGAGAAATATTCCTTACATAACATGTAGTAAAAATAAAAAATGGGTAAAAAGGACTTTAAAAATACATGAAAAAGCTTTTATAAAACATGGGCATGAATGATAGAAATAACCCCAGTAAATACTTACGAATAAGCAATCTCGGATAAAAATGAGATTTACAAAATTATCCCTTATCTTCGGTCCGATATGCTTCGTACGTATCCAAACCTCCTGTATAATTATTTAAATAATGTCATTGACTTATTACAGAATCATATTAATTGTTATTATATCATATATGGTTCACTTATGACTTTATATTACCCGTTCCTTTGTAAATTCATGATAAAGTAGCGTTTTGGGTTAAATCGTTTCATTTGTCGTTCGTGTTTTAACTTGTAATTATTCATATGATTACTTAGATAATTATTACTTACAGAATGAATTTAAAACCTGATTTATATATAATATATATTCATAATAGACATATATATAATAGATCGATAAATGGAAAGAAATACACCGTTCATGGAGACGGTAGGCCGTACGTACTCATGAATGCTATTTTCGTTTCCTTATTGAATTGAATGGAGTTAAGTATATGACATACATATATATGTACATAAATCCAGTATCATTATTATGTCATATATTTCATTATTACTTATTATATATACTTTATAATCATTTTTGAATTTTTAACATGGAAAATGAATCTCATCACGTCGTGGAGATGGTAATCCGTACGTACGCACGAGCGATGATATCATTCCCATGGAATTGTATTGGAGTGTATGTATAATATTTCAGAATCAATATCACTTTACAATAATCGTATATAGTCATTATTTACACCCATTATACCCATCCAAGTAAGGTGGTGGTGGAAAATAGATTACACCACAGCGTGGAGACGGTATTCCGTATGTACGCACGCGCGGTGATTTCATTTTTCGTAGGATGGATAGATGGTGAAATAGGTTTGTTTCATACTTATAATAACATATCAGTATATGATTGATTCTTATGTTATTAATTCATAATGAAACAACCTAATAAGAAGAAGTGGAAGAAGAAATAAAGTTGAAAGAATCGGTAACGGACATTACCTCTTCTTTGAAGCGCCTCTTTGAGACCTCCTCTTAGGGAACTAAAATTGGTCTTTGAAGAAGACCAGGACCTCTAGGATGTTTATATGGAAGTGGGTGAGTGAAATGGGAAGGATTTGGCAGAGCTTGGAGGATCAAATTGGTGTGAGGTGGAGAGGGAGGAGGTGCCCTTTTATAAGGGAGGAGAGGGGCACCTTTTGAGTAACTAAAAATATTCTATTATTATAAAGTCATATTTGGTGTTTAATTGCTCCAAATTGATATATTTATAATATAATGTGGGGATGGGTCGAAATAATCTCATAAAATATAATTTATACAAGTTTAGGTCATTATATTAACTGTATATTTTAGTTTTAACTCTTAGTTAATTAGATTGACATTTACCATGTCACTTTGTATTTTTATACTATATAGTTAATAAACATACCATATACATCCAAGAGACCCCAAGTGGTATATTAATGATACACCTATCATGAAATAAGTATCTTGCCCTAAACTTGGATTGTTAGGAATATAATAACAATGAATAAAATAATATTTGTTTTAAAAACTATTTTATGTCAATTTTGACACTATTTGGTAATTGATTTTTTTGAAAATAATAACCGAATGATTAGTTCAAAAAGAGATATTTAAATCAACACTAACATGTCATATTAACATAAAAAATTATTGGAATTCATAAAAAGTCTCAAATTACATTTATTTGGGTATTTATAACATCAACTATGTCAATATTTCATTAATAAGATAATTACTGCATCATCATTATGTCATAAATAAATTAAATTATTTTATGTCTAAAAATTACAAATAAAATACCATTATGTAGGTAAAATTTTTATCTTTATAATTAAAATTTATAGTCGAGTTAATCTTATGTATAACCCTATATTAAAAATTATTTAGTTATTAAACTTTGATTTTAACTATTTTAACCCTTCTTTAAATAACTTAATAATAAATGTCCTAATCTAATCCAAGTGGGCCTAAATGGTCATATTTTATTCCTAAGGTTGTTTTTGGTCGAATTACACTAATCCAATAGAATTAGGACATGTGTTAGGGTAATAATAATAACACTTTTACCCTTAATTAACCTTTTTACATTTAACCGTGGTAAAAAAAGTAAAAAGTTACTATTCACAAAAAATTATTTTCATCTCATTGAATCACATTTTAGTCCTAGATATTAAATGTGACTCTTATACTTTCGAAATTCCACTCACAGAAGCGGTAAAATTAAGTTTTATGAAAAATTCAGTTTTTTAACTACCACTTAGTGGTTTCACTATTCATCAAAAAATGAAAGTTTCCAGAAAAATACCAAAAATTAGGCCTAAGCTATATTCGATATTATGAATCCAAAAATGAAGTCCATTTTGAAAGATAAAATTTATAAAATTTCAAAAAGTGGGTATTACTATTCATAATGGCTAGTTCATAATAATATTATAATAACATCTCGTTTTGTGAAACTCGGTATTGCGTACTACACACGCTATCGAGGAAGGTCGCGATTGCATGTAATTCAAGGCAAGTCAGGGATGCGTGTTGTGAAAGCTCCTTTTGGTGTAGCATACAACACAAGACATTAATGAAAATAAAAAGAATATTTTTCATAAAATATCGGGGTGTTACATTCTACCCCCCTTAAAATGAATTTCGCCCTCGAAATTCGTCGGGGTTATAAATGGTTTACTACTAGAAAGTTTCATTAATAGAAACCCACATCGTAAAAAGGAATACCAAAACTTGGCTTTAAAAACTAAAGTATAAAACGTAACGGTTACCCAAATTAACTCATCACTGGGTTTCCATGTAGGAGAACATAGGTGAAAATATGGAAATGGAAGAAAAATCTAACCATCATGTTTTGATGGAGAGTGGTAGAGAACATGGCTATGAAAAATCCAACAATCACAAATCCATAAATTTGTGACGATCTAAGGTACCATCTGATTCATCGGATATAAGAGCACTAGGACAACATTTTTGGTTTTCAAGATCATTTCCCTAAAGTTGATGAAATTGGAATTAGAAGAAATACTTTCTTGATTTTGGTACAGTCTCACCGTTGGCCGTTCTTTCTACAATTTCCACTTCATCTCTTAAATAAATGAAGTTGAATTTGTCCTTCGTGATGTGTTAGCAGATCATGTGATAGAATGATGGGTCATTCCATCTGTCTCAAACAAAAGGTTAGAAAAGTTATCAAAAAATACATAAGTCCATCTATAGTGAGATTAATCATATATGGTTCCCAAAATGGACTTATACTTCATATATCATACTGATAAATATAATAAAACTAGTTTCTACTAAACAGGTACTTCCTGTAGTTCAGTGGTAGGAGATAAAGGCCAGTCGCACTTCGGTTGTGGGTTCCATTCCCACAGCCTTGCCCGACGCGTTGGGCTATCGCCCATCCTGCAGGTTTTCCTTTTTCCAAAACTACATTATAAAAAACAATTCTAGCCTTAAACAATACTCACTTATGTCCAACATAATTAATTCCAATCTTTAGGCTTATCTAATATACATATGTCCAATCTCATAGTATAAAGAAAATGATTACTTAAAATGTCATCAACCATGCATATGAATACCATCATTTATCCCCCATATATATTTCTGGTCACATTCCAATCATGTGAATACCTTAATCATGTATTCTCTTGAAAAATGAATACCCATTAAACCTTAGTGAAAAAATGAATGCTTTCAAAAGTTAACTCTTTCCACATACCAAAATCCAAAAATTCTATATACTAAAACCATGATATAACCTTCTCCTTATATTAGTCATGAGCTCATGGATACTATCAAACATTTGATTTTCTTCTTATCCCTTCATTATGCACATATCTTCAACTTCCCGAAAATATCTGAATAACCTTTCATAGTTACGGGTACCATTCATCATACACTTTCAAAAAATAAGGAAAGACAACAGTGTAACGATCCTTAGATGTCTCTTTATTCCATAGTACCGTGAGATTACTTATACAACATTACACTTGATAAACATGTAATCATTCCACTACCTTGTTAAACCATTGACTGAGCTTCAACAATTCTTTCATCTCACATATCATATGTAGTCTCTTCATCGTCATCAACATAAATACTACCCATACGACCACACTGATTCTCTTCATGAGACTTTCCCTTAGGGCATTGGTTTGCATAATGCCCGTACAGTCCACATTTAAAACATTTAACTATTGTTGATGTCGTAGCAATACCATTATCCTCATCCATGGTGTTAACTGAACCTTTTACTTTGCACTTACTGGATTTGTGTCCTTCTTTTCCACACCCAAATCATGTTCTAGTTCCTTTGAAACATTTTACTTGATGCTTCTTCCCACATGATTTACATAGGGTAAATTAAACATTCTTTCCTCTAAGATCATCATGAAACTCCATCTTTATCTTATTAGCCGAGTCAGGAAACTTACCAAATTTGAGTTTATTGATCATATAATGAGATTTCTGATTCGGCATAATAATGATTATTGGACTTGAAAATCCCATTTCATTTGGTTTCTCATGAAGAATATCATTCCATTGTCCGTCATATTCTCCATTATCGTGAATCATCATGTTTCCAGCCATTTTCTAAATCCCAAAAAGAATAGTTTGAGAGGAAAAAATCATGCTAGGAAAAAAAACACAGTGAAGGGGGATTAACCCTCAATATCTAACATCTTAGGTTAAATTCTATGATCATTTCCGTAGTTCTAGGACTATATCTTATATGTATACTTATCCTTAGGGACATCCCTCGACATACCTTAGAAATATCTCTAGGGATCTCACTAACATTTTCGCATCCTACTTTCAAAAGGTTAACTAAACCTTTCCTCTGATACCAACTGTAGAGACCTGAAGCTTGACGTACATGGACAATACAATACTTTTGCGGAATACTTAATACATAACAAAAATAGACACACAAGGATCGTAATAGTTTAGTGTCTTTGAAAACTCGGAATAAAATCTTCTAATCGTGGTGAAAGATCTTCAACATCTCCCAATAAAGATCTTCCACTTTTTTTATTACCTAAAACCTTTCTTTATATCCTGGGGAAAATAAAACATAAAAGGGGTGAGCTCAAATGCCCATTAAGGGTAAACATAGAGAACAAAAAACAATCCAAAAAAATTTGAATGCAAAAACTTGAACATAAAATCTAGACATCAAAATCTTGAGCAAAGACATGAATCTTGGAAGTACGTAAGGCATATATCATAAGGGAACATCAATCATGATAAAATATAATAGGAATAAAACATTTAATTGTGGAAACAATTTAGCACATGATATGATTTCCATAGTAGCCAATGCATTGCTGCCAAGACCATCTTAGTGGACAAAGTTCCTTTCTGAATCGAGTTCACTCGTCGTTCCAGTCCTGTATTACTAAACCAGTTTAACTTGCTGTTCCAGCCATGTATATCTCATGAGATATAAATCTTTACCCAATTCATTGGAGGGAGACATAGGTCACACCAATCTCATAAAGAAATCATTCTTACTTGTGCCACAAAATAAACTTAAAACATTCATTATAACCCAAAGAATAAAATGGGTTTCATAAAAATCATCCCATCATTTCATAATCCATATAAAACAAATGGAAATTTAATCATAAAAAAAGTGAAACATGTAAATCATAGAGAAATTAAACTTGAAACATACACATGTAAAATAATATCATCTTAGATGGAAAATGGTTTTGATAAAACATTTGAAATGAATTCTTGAGGAAAATATCCTTTCTTCTTCAAAATCATTTTCTTTTCACAAAATGTCATACAATTTTAAAAGAAAAGTATTTTGTTGAAAATAGTCATGAAATCTTTTGGAGGAAGCTTCATGAAAATAAGGCTTTATAAAACCGTAAAAATCTGTTCATGCCGTATAAGTTAAAAAAACATTCTTCTCATACATTTTCCAGAAAAGTCAAAAAGTACCTCGTAACGTAAACAAAAGAAAGATTCCTTACATAACATGTAGTAAAAGTCAAAAATGGGTAAAAAGGACTTTAAACATACATGAAAAAACTTTTATAAAACATGGAAATGGATGATAGAAATAACCCTAGTAAATACTTACGAATAAGCAATCTCGGATAAAAATGAGATTTGAAAAATTATCCCTTACCTTAGGTCCGATATGCTTCGTACGTATCCAAACCTCCTGTATAATGATTTAAATAATGTCATTGACTTATTATAGAATCATATTTATTGTTATTATATCATATATGGTTCACTTATGACTTTATATTACCCGTTCCTTTGTAAACTAATGTTAAAGTAGCATTTTGGGTTAAATCGTTTCATTTGTCGTTCGTGTTTTAACTTGTAATTATTCATATGATTACATAGATCATGATTACTTACATCGAGAATGTAAAACATGATTTATATATAATATATATTCAGAATAGACATATATATAATAGATCGATAAATGGAAATAAATACACCATTAATGGAGACGGTAGGCCGTACGTATGCATGAACGCTGTTTTCGTTTCCTTATTGAATGGAATGGAATTAAGTATATGACATACATATATATTTACATAAATCCAGTATCATTATTATGTAATATATTTCATTATTTCTTATTATATATACTTTATAATCATTTTTGAATTTTTAACATGGAAAATGAATCTCATCGCGTCTTCGAGACGGTAATCCGTACGTACGCACGAGCGATGATATCATTCCCATAGAGTTGTATTGGAGTGTATGTATACTATTTCAGAATCAATATCACTTTACAATAATCATATATAGTCATTATTTACACCATTATACCAATCCAAGTAAGGTGGTGGTGGAAAATAGATTACACCACGGTGTGGAGACGGTATTCCGTACGTACGCACGCGCTGTGATTTCATTTTCCGTAGGATGGATAGATGGTAAAATAGGGTTGTTTCATAATTATAATAACATATCAATATATGATTGATACTGATTTTATTACATCATAATGAAACAATCTAAGAAGAAGTAGTGGAAGAAGAAATAAAGTTGAAACAATCGGTAACGGACATTACCTCTTCTTTGAAGTGCCTCTTTGAGACCTCCACTTAGGGCACTAAAATTGGACTTTGAAGAAGACCAGGACCTCTAGGTTGTTTCTATGGAAGTGGGTATGTGAAATGGGTAGGGGTTGGCCGAGCTTGAAGGTTCAAATTGGTGTGAGGAGTAGAGGGAGGAGGTTCCCTTTTATAAGGGAGGAGAGGGGCGCCTTTGGAATAACTAAAAATATTATTTTATTATAAAGTCATATTCGGTTTTTAACATCTCCAAATTGATATATTTCGAATCTAAGGTGGGGATGGGTCGCAATCCTCTCATCAAATAGAATTTATACAAGTTTAGTTTATTATATTAACCTTTTCTTTTAGTTTTAACTCTTTGTTAATTAGATTGACATTTACCATGTCTCTTTGTATTTATATATTATATAGTTAATAAAAATACCATATATATCCAAGCGACCCCCAAGTGGTACATTAATGATACAAATATCATGATATAAGTATCATGGCCGAACCTTAGATTTTTAGGAATATAATAACAATTAATAATACAATATTTGTCCTAAAAACTATTTTATGTCAATTTTGACACTATTTCGTAATTGATTTTTGTGAAAATCATAACAGAAAGATTAGTTAGAAAAAAGGGTATTTAAATCAATAATAACATGTCATATTAAAATAGAAAATTATTTTAATTTATAAAAAGTCTCAAATTACATTTATTTGGGTATTTATAACATCAATTATGTCAATATTTCATTAATAAGATAATTACTACATCATCATTGTGTCATAAATAAATTAAATTATTTTAAGTCTATAAATTAAAACTAAAATACCATTATGTAGGAAATATTTTTATCTTTCTAATTAACATTTATAGTCGAATTTATTTTATGTATAACCCTATATTAAAAATGATTTAGTTATTAAACTTTGATTTCAACTATTTTAACCCTTCTTTAAATAAATTAATAATAAATGTCCTAATCTAATCCAAGTGGGCCTAAATGGTCATATTTTAGTCCTAAGGTTGTTTTTGGTCAAATTAAACTTATCCAATATAATTAGGACATGTGTTAGGGTAATAATAATAACACTTTTACCCTTAATTACCCTATTTACTTTTAACTGTGGTAAAAAAAATAAAAAGTTACTATTCACCAAAAATTATTTTCATCTCATTGAACCACATTTTAGTCCTTGATATTAACCGTGTCTCTCGGATTTTCGAAATTCCACTCACAGAAGCGGTAAAATTATGTTTTATGAAAAATTCATTTTTTTAACTACCACTTAGTGGTTTCACTATTCATCAAAAAATGAATGTTTCCAAAAAAATACAAAAAATTAGGCCTAATCTATATTAGATATTCCGAATCCAAAAATGAAGTCCATTTTGAAAGATAAAATTTATAAAATTTCAAAAAGTGGGTATTACTATTCATAACAGCTAGTTCAGAATAATATTATAATAATATCTCGTTTAGTGAAACTCGATATTGCATACTACACACGCTATCGAGGAAGGTCGTGATTTCTTGTAATGCAATGCAAGTCAGGGATAAGTATTGAGCAAGCTCCTTTTGGTGTAGCATACAACACAAGACATTAATGAAATTAAAAAGAATATTTTTCATAAAATATCGAGGTGTTACATGTTCACTGTTCGAGCACCTTTGAGATCCACCACTTTCCCTCACCCTTAATTCCTTTGGTAGAACCGGGGGATGAATCTATTCTTGAGGATCGCTCAAGACATCCCCATTAATAATGAAAATGGAACAATCCTCATTTTCTAGTCTAGTCCTGCTCCATCAGACATAGTCGAGACAGCTTACACCCACCCATCTTTTGGAGTTCCTCAAAAACTAGAGACACTTCCAACCTTCTCAAAGCACTCAATGATATTCAACCAACATTAACATCTACAAATAGTCAACACAACCTAGAAAAACCCCACTCGGCCACTCTACTGGGATTCTAGGCTGGTCCAAGAATTGAGAGACCTATTGTAAACCCATGGGACATTTCTTGGGGGAATATCCTGAATAGGAAACACAAAACAAGCATTCCAAAAAACCAAGCACCTCACTAAGAAAACATCCACATTTCAGACAAAAATCCAAAAAATCCAATTTAAAACATCAATTATTTTTCAAATAAAAACACCTTCTTGAAAAACTATGCCTAGTACATCAAATCCAAACAAATCTTTTGTACCAATCACTTTTACCTCAGACTGAAAACCATTTCCCAATTATAAAATCATTTATGTAGAAAATTCCATTTTAAATAAAAACCAACTTTTCTTCTCTAGTCCTCTTGGATAAAATCATCCCAATACACCTGACACAACCAAAACACATAGGAAAAGAACAAGAAATTTCCTAACAATTTGCCCTAATAAACATTTTAGGGAACAAAAATGGGCTTTAGGAATAAATCAATGACCACTTCTATTCCTAGGTGCCTCGTAGATATGCGTTGTTATAACCCTCATGAACCCATCCACATGATCCACCTACTATCCATTATTCACATCCACATGAACACAAAATAACCCATAAGGATTCCACTAGACAAAACAAGGCCCTTCCACATTCAAAACAAAACATTCCTAATATTCCAAAAATACCTTTTTCCCAAAACCATTTCAAAAATTCAAGATAAATTTTTAAAATTATTTACATTTTCAAATTAACTTAGATCAATTTCAAATAACCCAAGACATTCTTTTAGAAATTCAATATCAATAAAAAACACCAAATTCAAAAAACAAGGTCTAAGAGAAATGCACCAAAAAAATCATTCCAAAGTCACACCAAGATAAAATAAGAGCAACCCCAAAGTCTAGTTTCCTTTTAAAAAACCCTTTACACCAACCCAATACTGAATCAAGACATCACCAACACTAAAGAACCTAGACAGAGAACTAGTGGTCTTGCCTAACCCATTTACATGGTTTAGCAGATCATGCCCTAGAAAAAACCATCCACTAGAAGTATCGAAATGTACTCTCAAGCATCTCATGGATTGCTACACCATGTTAGACTGTGCACAGTATCGGTTTACTCTAACTATCATCCCCCATCCACATAGAACAAATGCAATAAAATCTCATACTACCAATTGTTACTCAAGGGTTGGAATGACTAAGAGTTCAAGACTCTCAACCTGAACATACCACTCCAGTACTGGCAGTACTATCTCTGATCTACCACACACTGCAAATAAAAAAACAAACCTCCTCTGATACTATTTTTTCACGAACCAAGCCAGGTCGCCATCCAAAGTGGCACCCAACCCAGTCTGTTCCATGAACCGAAGGGATTTACTAATCCCAATGGGTAGGTATAAGTGTCAAAGTATCATAAATCAAGGTTGTTAATATTTTACCTGAAATATTAAACACAGAATCACAAACAAGATAAATAAATTAAAACTAAGAAAAGACAACCAAACAGGACATTAAACTATGGTAAAAATTAAATTTTTCAACTCGAACCAAAAACCCAAAAGGAACAACGAAATCATAACAAAAAAAAAACAAAACTCCAACTCAAGCCTCCATGTGACATGAGGAGCTGCATCCCCAAGCCACCCACACTAACCAGCACAAGGAACCCACTAACAAATCAGACCATCAACACTAAGCCCGATGCCTCGACATGGAATACAAAAGAAATAGGATCTAAAAACACCCCAAGGAGTATATAGGGTGTGATACAATATCCCAGTTGAATTCCACTGAGGAAATGGTTCAACGTATAATTAGTAAATAGAAAATAAATTTTAAATTTCAATTAAATAAATAATTATACACTTGAAAATTATTAACGAAAAAAAGTTTAAAGAAAATAGTTTCAAGGGGAATAACATAAATTAAAACACACACACACTTACTTTTAAAATAACTAAAGCGTCACACCAATGAGCATAAAGTTACCAAGGAGCACAAAATATGGGGGAGGCCTCATGGGTGTTATCTAGCGTGCATCCCCAGTTCTTCATGTCATAGATAAACGTGGAATAGAAACAACAACCCTCAGAAAACATGGCTTAGAAACCATGAACCTTAGTAATTGTTTCTTAGAAACCATGACCCCTATTAACCATGGCTTAGAAATCATGACCCTCACCATTCATATTTTTAGTTAGTGTTTCAATCATCAATCCTGATATTTGAAATAGGGCCAAAACCACCCCCGAGTCATTATCCCACATGTCTAGTCCGCCTTTATAGCTACTCAGGCATCCCACTTTTTGGTCAAACAAGTTTCAAGTTCATAAAGAGTGAACATGACATAAATAAGATATGTTAAAACACCAAACATTCCAAGATACCATTTACACCATCAATTTAATTTTTTAAATCTATGTTCATGTCAAAAGTCACATTTATGCATAAAATCCGAACAAGGTACTTAATCGCACAGAATCACCATTTTCACACTAAAGCTCTCTTTTAAGACCATGCAGACACAATGAATCATTTTAAAACATAACCCACATAGGTTACACACTCAATTAAACCATTTTCATAGTTAAAAAATATACTTATAATAAAACAAACCATAACTTGTAAACCCAAATACCATATTGAAAAAAGACACACACTAAAAAAATCATCATACTTTTTTCACATCATTGGCTTAATTTAATTAACTATTTAAAAATATTATGCACACTAAAAATATTTCAAAAGTAAATATGAATTACATACACAGAAAATTTAAACTACTGTTTGATCAAAGAAAGCACTTTCGTAATCAAACAAACCATTAAATGAATTTATTAAACAATTTCAACAAGCGTCGCATGACTTTAAACACCAAACCATTAAAAAATTCAAGAAAAACACATTTCACCCTTTATTATTATTTAATAAATCAATTAAAATTTTCATAAATAAATTTAAAATAGAAAAACCCCACTTGATTCACTAGAATGACCCAAACCCTCCCTTACCTGACCACACACACCCAATGCCACCTCATGAACATTAACTACATCACAAAAAAAATTAATGAAACCACCCGCACATAAAAAATACCATTAATATAGTAAATAAAACTACCAAAAAAACATTCCAAGCCATTTAAAAATATGCCACACAACTAAAAAACAAAAAATCAACTCAAATATTCATTTAAGACAGAACACATACACAAGCTACACCAAAATACCAATTTCACCAATTACACATCCTAACAATGTAACTGCACAATTAATAAATCCTAGTAAACAATTTGACAAGGGTTTTCACAGTAATAACATACTCATATCATATAAACACACTAATAAACAAACTAAAACATACTAAAACTCAAGTAAAAATTAAATTCTCACAAAAAAAAAACTGATTAGTAAACATGCTATATTAATTAAATAAGAAAATGAACTTATCAATTAATAATCATATACAGAACCACCTACTGTTATGTAGTGGACTTAATAACATGGTCCACAATGATTTTCCACATCAATTTCACAACAAAAAACACAATAATGCCCAAAAATCAAACAATCCAATAAATTACACTATACAAGAACCAGATTAAAAATATAAACCCCAATGAATATGATTTGAACAATAAAATCAGAGGTGGAGTGTTTACGAAGAGGGATGCAATGCTGGATAAGGGGAGAGGGGTGCCATAATTTTCAACAACAGGTGGAGGCATGTTATGGTTCGCTGTGCATCAGAGGAAAGTTGAGGGGGAGAGGGTTAAAAGTTGCGATAGGGAGGCAAGGTGCACTTGTGTGAGGTTCGTTCGTGGGAGAGGGGGTAGTGAGAGATTATTGCAAACCTATGGGGAGGGCGCTTGTGTTGTCGAGCAGAAGGGGGTGCAAGTGGAGGTTGTCTGGAAGGGAGTCCAGGTAGTGCGGGCTTGGTTCAGCCGAAAGGAATAGTGCCGATAAGAGGAATCAAGGGTAAGGGGGAGTCATGTGCTAGTGTTTTAGGGGGAAAGGGGCCTATGCTGGGAGAGAGTGGAGAGGAAGAGAGGGGGAGAAAAAAGGAATAAAATAAAATAAAAAAAATAAATGAAAAAATATAAATAAAATAATCAAATAAACCTCAAAAACAAAAAAAAATTATAATCTTAGTAAATAATAAAAAAACTTATACCAATAATAAAACAAACATAATAATACCAGTCACAAAAATAAATTCATTAATTATTGAGTTTGGACACCACGCACAGACGTGTGCATGGTCGCATGCATTGTCAAATTACCATGAAATAATAAATTTCATAATAAAAAGTTTTATTATTAAGTTCAAAAACTACACATGGTCATGCGTATAGCCGTAGACCTGTATATGAACCCATATTTCTTTTAAAATAAAACTGGCTCAACTTACAGCTCAAAAATGAGACCCAAAATAATTAAATTAAAATAAAGTGTTGGTTGGGGTGTAAAAAAATAATTCAGAATTTCATGTTCAAGGTTTTTCTTCATTTATCCATTGACCATAATATAACTTTTGGATTAAAATCAAAGAGGATTGTCGTAATAGGATGTCATAATGTTCACCTTGGGTTCATCTAATTTGATCTTTAGGATTGCGTTATTTCCCATAGAGTTTAGGATTTAACAAAATTATTGGATCGCAATTAATGGATTTAACATTATGGATTCTTATTAATGAACCATGAATGGGTATATTATATATAGTAAATCTTTTCAAATTGAATTTTTTAATAAAATTATTTTTTTGTTTGTTTACTTATTTACATTCTTTTGTTCCAAATTCACTCACCAAAACATTTAACGGTATTTCCTTCATTGAATAAGAAATACCAAAAATATAGTATTTAAAAATAAAATATTGGCTTTTCAAAACTAAGTATCCTCAAGAGAGATGACCTAGGTTATCCCTTATTCTACACATAGTAAAAAATAATAATTCCTTTCTAAGTAGAAATGAAAAATTATTTCCAATTATCCACTATTTTTTGGGATCCATGTAAATCAACCATTATTTGTTAACATTTCATGTATTTTACTTATCTATTATAAAAACAAGAAAAAAGTGGATTTATCGTTTACATCAACACTTAAATTTGTAAAACTGTATAGTTATTTTCAAGAAAAAATCATGGGGGTTTACAGTCAAAAATATAGGGACAAAAAATTAATGTGGTTGATAATAGACCTCAAGAAAGACCAAGATTAGTCAATTTTTGAAGCAATGCCAAATTACCATGAATAATGCATTTAATACATTGAAGATTTCTATGAATAGGTGGTTGAGTTTTAAAGATATATCATCATCCTTACTTTTTAATATGTAATCTTTGATGTGAAAAATTAATTCCATACCCCTAGCCTTTTATTTAATTTTATAATCCTCCTACTATCATTGCAAGTGAAATCTACACTTGACGATCCTTGGTTAAAGGGAGTGGAAAAATCCCAATATTATTTTTTAAATATGAGACTATAATCAAATATAATTCACTAACCATATTAATTATTAATTTTTTAATCATTTTAAAATTTTATTTTTTAGTAATTTTACTAGTATTTTTTATGTATATTCATCACATTTGTTACATAACATTAATGTTTACAAAATAAACTACCCAAGAGGTAGTGGAAGAAAAATAATAAGAGATTAAGAAGATTATGGTGATTTTAATTCCTCTTATAAATCAACATACACATCTACTATAATAGTAAAACATAAAATGCAATTGGGTTATCCATTCATTATTTTTTTCCACAGTTATTACTTATTTTACTTCCTTATTCTATGGATGAGAACAATATTTTCTTTTCTTGGGACTCTCCAATATTGGATTCTTCTCAAAGACATGAGAAGAAATAAAATTTCATTTTTTATATCAGGGAAACCTCACCCATATTAGGGTTTGGGTTTTCCAAAAATCTTTCAAGGTGTAGGAAGTATAAATACAAAACCTCTTAAATAATAACACATATTTATAAAAAAATTAATTTTTCACATTCATTTATTGTTTTTAATTTTTTAGTTTTATTTTGTTGGTTTCCGAAAATTTAACATATGTTCTTAACTAAAATACACTAGATTTAAAATTAACTTGGTTTTATGTACCATTTCTAACTTTATTGATGTTGTATAATTTATAAACATGAAGCTTGTGCTTTAATTCCATTGGGTTAATTCATTTATGTGTGAGTGAATTGACAAACTTATAAGAAATATTATTTGTATTTTAGTTTTTAATTTTTAGGAACATTAATTCTTAGTGGATATGTATTTTCATTTTTCACACCATAATTGATTTGGAGATATTATACTTATTTTTGAAAAAAATTTAATTAATTTTTTTGTCTACTTCCTAAAATTTTATTTTGAAACATTCATATGAATATGACTGATTTTTGAAATAAATTCCCCTTAAACAATGAACAAAATTACTTTTCAAGTCCAATGAGGTATTATCAACCCCTTTTTAAAAATTCTTCTTAATATCCACACTTAAATGAGAGAAACAGGGGTTTTTAGAAAAAACATGTTATTATTTCTCTTCCAAAACATTGGAGTTGATGAAATATTTTTAAAATTCTTGACGAACATAATCAGATAATAAAAATGTAACATGAGATGTTCACCTTATATTAATCATGTTTTTTACCTTGGAATTTATAAATTGACTAATAGTTTTTTATCACACTATAACTTTATTATTGATTATCTACCATCACTCTATGTTTTTTTCATGGATATTTTACATTTGAGTATGAGTAATAGACCATATATATTAGTTATTTCAAAATAATTTTTTATTTTATTAAAAGTGGGAACAAAAAAACACAATCAAGAGGGTCTGATATAATGGAGGACAAGAGAATAACCTATGGAAATTCTAACACCTTTCTAGGGAAGAGAGCCAGTGAATGTGAACTCTAGGGGGCACTCTTCAGAGGTTGTAGAGGATGTAAAATTAGACACTCAGTAACCTTCATTCCATGTATGAAGATGCTCCATCACAATGGTGATGAGGGTCTTTCTTTGTAGATCCAATATATGATATTTCATTATGTGTTTCTTGTATTTTTTGGAATTTTTTCATGACTAATGACCCTCTTAAAAATAATTTTCTTGAATTTTTATCCATTCACAAGATTTATTTTTTAAATTGCTTTCAATTAAAATAATTTTAAAAAATAAAGTAGGGAATTAGGATGATACCCTATATTCCATTAATTGATTGATTCAATTCCCATTCTGTTATAAGATAGTGTTTGTTTTTGAAATCTGTAGTATGAACTTAAAGATATATGTTTTAGAAAATTTTACCTATATATTTCTATGATTTTATTTAAGATACATACAAACTCTTTTCTTCCTTTTAATTTTTGAATTATATAACCACCAAGCCATAGAAAAAATATCACTTTGAAAATATATTATGGAATAAAATATTTTTTTTCCTTTTTTGTATGGTTATGAGAATTTTAAAAAACCTCTAGAGGTCATATATGTTCTTGAGAATATGATAAGTTTTAGATTACAATTATTGAATCTAGAGTGACATGAATTTCCACATGAGGTAAATTATTATTTAGTGTTGGATGGTATTTTTATGGTTAATAAATATAAATTTTAGATAATAAATTTAAATGAAATCATTTTCTATTAATGATACATTTTGAATTATAATTTTTTATAGATGATGGAAAATTCTCTAATTTTTTATATTTTTAGTCGATTTGATATGGATATTTGAAAATTTCATTAGTGTAAAATTTTGAATGTGTGTGAGAGATAGTAAAACATGTTTTTAATATATATTATGTTGAAAATAATAGATATAATTTCCCTATATTGAGATATATTTTAATATTTATGGAAAATAATCAATTTGTACAATACATTAAAATTATGTTTTTCAATTTTACTTTCACTCAAGTATTTTTATCATATTATGTTCTATGTTGCATATTTTGAATTGGAATTTTATTTATATATTCCATATTAGTAAGAGTATTATTTTAATTTAGACCATGCTTTCTGGATCTTATTCTTTATGGGATAATGGAATCCATGAAGTTAGTTCTCAGCTATATTTTAAGTGTAAAACATTACTCCACCATTTAGGCCAAAACATTTCCCAACATACTTGTAATGGTATAAAAAATTTATATATTATAAAAATATCAATTTCTATAATTTTATTCTATTATAGTTATAGTAGACTAGAAATGGAAATTTAGTTTAAATGGTAGCTCAAATATTATTAAATTTTGGAGGATGGATTAAACATGTAGCCTTTAATAATTTCAAACCTTATCCCTTCAAGTTGTATTTAATTGAGTTATTTATAATTTTAATGTTTATATCATGTCTTAGGTTGGGTTTGAACATATATAATGGCCCCTTAAAAATTTTCTATCAATTTGGATGAATGAAGGCTTATAGAAATGATTTCATCCAATAATGATCATAACTTATTTTTCTAGTAATTATTTATTTTATTTTATACATGTAATATATGTTTTTATTTCATAGAAAATATTCTTTCACACTTTTATTTAATTTATTTGGATTTGTCATGATATTATCTAAGAGTGGATATAATATTTCATTATACTGTTTCCAACCATTTAATATGAAAATCAACTCTATGTTTAAAATTAATCTCATGGGATACTAATTTATTTTCTGGATGATGTAATTCATAACACTTTGATTAATTTTTTTTGAATGTAGAACAACAATGTAGTTGATATATTTTTATATGTTAACTAAATTTCAATTTTTATACAACTAAAATGATTGGAAGTCAAACTACAAACTTAGATATGTTTGAACCATCAGATTGAAACATTAATAGCCATATCTAAATAGATTTGGATAGAATTAAACGTTTTAAATCTAATACTCATACTCAAATAGTTATAATTTATTATATAAGGATGAAATGAACACCATTTGTGAGAATATGGTGGTTGAATTCTAAAATGACAAAAGTCCAATGAATGGGAATGATGAAAAATACCTAAAATATGATAATAATTAGGGGGTCTTGTAAATTGGAGTTATTTCTATTTAAATACTAATAAAATAAAATTTCTATTTAATATTAATCATATTTTTTTATATAATTATATACTTAGAAACCATCCTTTTATACTGATAAAGAAACTACCCAAGAGGTGGTGGATAGAGAAAAATAAGAAGAAGATCTCAAAGAGTTCATTCTGATACAGACACATCTTTTAAATCATAATACATATATACTAGAGGAGTACCCTGAGAAAGATAACATGGATATCATAGAGTATTTCTTCTTTCCTTCTCATTCCCCCAATTCTTATTTAGTTTTATTTCATATTATAGGGGTGGGGTTAATTTTCTATTTTCATTAGGGTCTCCACTATTGGTATCTAGTCAAATACATTAGGATAAATAGAATGTGGGGGTTACTATCAATAAAATATCATAAACCATTATATTAAGTTTGATCACAATACTTACTTGTAATTGGTAATATAAATATAACACCTCTTAGTGTTCAATCAATATTTACCTTTATTTTTTCATTTTATTTTCCCTTCAATTTTTATTAATTCTTTTGTTTAATTTTTTTAGTTGTTAATTTATTTACATATTTTATTAACTCAAAGACACTATATATTAAATAAAAAATGTTTTATTATTATGTTTTACTCGATTTTTTATATTTTATTTTATGATCATGGTTCTTATGCATTAATTAAAATGGGAAATTTCATTTTTGTGTGGGGTAATTGAAAACCTGGTTAGGAATATTTCTTTGTTTTTTAATTTTTCTCTTTATAATAACATTGAGATATAATGAATATTAATTATAAATTTTCATACATGAATTAATTTTAAGATATATGAATTTATTTTTGAGAATTTGTTTTTTTACAATATTTATAATGTGGATTCTTTTCCAAGATTTTTTTCCCAAAAAAATTATGATTTTGTTAAATATTTTAAGTACAGGCCCATGAAACATCGACCCAAATAATTTTTTTTCTATCAGGTATTCTAAAATAATTTTCAAATATTCATCCTAATAAACTCACTTTCTTGATAGAAACATGGATTTTTGTAGAACCCAAACTTATGATTATTTCTATTTCAAAGTCATGGATTTTAATAAATATATTTGAAATTATTTAGCCACTTAATTAGTTATCCACCTTTTAACATGATAACTTCCCTTTATACCAGCCATTTTACCCCTAATAATCCATGGAATGTTTATAGGTTTAGGTGATATTAAAATCAAAATTTTTATTACCTACCCCCACTCTTAAAATTTATTTATTTATATTTGAAGTATGTGTGTGGGTAAAGGTATTTTCAATTGTGTTCCTTGGGAATCAGTTCATTACAGGGTGTGAATGGTGTATGCCACTGTTCTAGATATTCGTGAGAGGAATGGTCATTAGTCAATTTTATCTATAATACTTAATTAATTTACATTCTTTTCAACTAATAAAGAAAAAAAATAAGATGGTGAGATGATATTGAATGATTCATTATGCTTTCTTTCAGGACTCATGTCCCTCATAATAATAAATCTAAATATTTATCAGTTATTTACCATATTTCAGCATAATTTCATCTTCCAATATTTTATTTGAAAAAATGGAAGACAATAATTTGGTTGAAATCCTTAATTATTATTTTTGTTTTACTCATAGCCTGTGTCATTCAAAAAGGTGTCATAGTGTTTCACATTTTTAAGGGGAATCAAGTAAGGTGCATTTCTTATTTTTCACATAAATATTCATGTAATTGTATTTAATATTATTATACCCTCGTTTCATCCAATTAATATTTAAAATATTTTTCCACCAACCTAAAGACACAATATCATCTTCAGAAGATAGAAATATTAAATAAAATTATTTTGGATAGTTTCAATGGATGAGGATTTTCAAAATCATTTGTTGATCATGAAATTTATTTATAATATGAAAATATTTATATTCAAATTTTTGAAGAAATAGTGAATTGTATTTCTAAGATATATAGGATATAATTATGACATGTATGGATTCTGATTTTTTTAAAAAAATTAATTTTGAGAAAATATAATTCAATGAATTTTTTTAAGAAATAACACATTATGAATTATATTTTGGAATATATTTTATAAAATTCTTTCATTCATGATATTTTGGTCGATTTTAAATGGGTATTTCATGATAATATAAAAGTGAAATTATATAAGTGTAAAATAGTTGATAAAAATTGATTTTATTTAATTTTTTTGAAAATTATTATTATAATTTAAAATCATTGATCCTTATTTGAGTTTTTAATAAAAATTTCTAATTTGAGATTAAATTTGAAACATCTATGAAAATTATTTTTCTTCCCTTTTAATTTAAATCACTAAGTATTATCATGAAATTTTATTTAGTTTTTATTTGAAATTAAATTTCATAAATAATTGTAAATTAATTGGTTTACATTTTTCATTTTGACCATAGTAGCTAGATCCCATGTTTTAATGGATAAATGTGACCATGAATTCAATTATGGTATTGAGTCGATAGATTGTACCTTACGTCACCAATTTAAAATAAAATTTTCAACTATACATGGAATGGGATTAAATTTTTCTTGTTGTTAGAAGGATATTATTTTTGATTTCCATTTTTCTAAATAGAGATATTTTTTATTTGGAAACGTGGTTTAAATGGTGGCTCAAAACTGATTAAATTTGGGAGGAACAACTTTACTTGTTCCCTTCATGAAATTATAAACCATGTACCACTACAAATTTATTGAATTGAGTTTTTAATAATCAGTGATTTTTAATGGATTATGTAGGGTGTGGAATAATAAATCGGTCCCTTAAAAAATCACTAATAATTTGAAAGAATGAATTCTTATGGTAAGGAATTATTTTAATAAGGCTCTTATTCCCTTATTCTAGTTTTTATTTATTTTCAAATATACTTGTAATCAAAATTTAATTCTATAAAACATATAATTTTATTGATTTTACTTAATTTTTTATTCTTATTTTTGGAATCTAAGAGTGGATATGATATTGTGTTAGAACCTTTCAAAACATTTCTTTTTCAAATTATCTTCAAATTGAAAATCCCCCCAATAGGAGAATAATCCTTTTATGGTAGATTTAATCCATACCTTCTTAATTATTATTTTTTATGGAATAGAACACTATAATTCATGATATTTGGTCAATTAATTGAATTTTTAATTTATAAGGAAGTCACACAATTGGAACATAGAATAAGAGGTCTGGCATGTGTGAAATGTTTGAGTATATCTTTAATCACTAAATATAATCAACTTGGGAATGAATTATTAAAGGTTCCAGGTGTAGTGGAAGTTTGTTGGTGGGTCTACTCGACATTAATTTTTCTACTAACAATGATCAATCCAAGATCCTTCATGATAATAATACACTGGATCATTGGAATATAATGAAGATTGAATGAAAGGAAGGGAGTCCTGGAACTATAGAGAGGATCATCATATGTTGGTTATAATTAATTTAATTAAATGAAAATAATTACCTTGATGGAATTACCTCTTTGTTGATGTTTCAGGTCACTATCTAATGTGCTCCATCATTTCATCATAGAATCCAAGTGTATAAATCCTCTAGTGGCGATCCAAACATACTCCACGTATCTATGGATTTCGCTGATGTAATCTTTAGGTGCTATCATGAAAGATCCTTCACTTGCGATGTCCGCCTTCGATCGCCTTGAGAGACACATCCAAAAGCACTCTCCTTGATTAGGTGGAGGAGGATCTCTCTCATAACATGAAAGCATTCTTAGGGAAAAATAATTATATCATGGCTTTAGGGATTTTTCTATGTACGTTGTGCACAACCACAAAAAATGGCTAGGCTCACGATATTAATATAATTTGGATGTTAATTACAATGAATTATAAAATGAATTAATTACATAGAAGAATTTATTAATTTAATTTAATTTTTAATAAGACCCCATGTCTAATAATAATACACGACTATTATTATCACATGAAATGCACCCATTGAATCACACATAATATAATATAATTAAATAAATAATATTATTTCTCAAAAATCTCTAGAAAAACTACACGGCGTGTATATTAATATACACAGTGTGTAATTTTGTTTTTACTTTTTCATTATTTCCTCCACCACATTTATTAGACCTCGAATAATGAATACATATTTCATAAATAAATGTCACTACATTACTCCTTAAAAAAATATTACTTCTCCAATAATATAATCTCTTGAATAACAAGGGTGGAAATAAATGCTATCAGACATCCTTTAATAATTATTAAACCACAATCGGGAATAATATTTAGTAAACATGTTAAATTAATATTTAACTGAGATACTTGGACACACATTGTGTGTGACCCTCTAGGACACTTTCACAGTGGAATTAGGCAGAGCCTGCCTAAATTCCAAGGATAGCAACTAGAAACACACTAAGGAACGCATAGAAAAAAAGTTAATGCTGTAGTGATGTGTCATCTCATACGAATGCTTACTGTGTAATATAATCCCTTTGTCTTGATATCTCAATCCATGTGGGTTGCATTCTAGTGCCATCAACCTGTGTGCTAAATAATTCTTTCTTTGACATCCTGAAATTGAACATTCCCATTCCTCACCAGGGCCATGAAATTAGTTAGGCTATATTAATTCCATCAAAGGTCCTAAGAAATTAACTTCTGTTGTGAAACAAAAAGGACAATTCCTTTCTCAAATTATATATTAATGCAGTATCACTCATGATGCACCCATCATATCCTACCTCACTGAAAACAATGTTTCATTATAGTTTTCATCAATACATATAAGTGTGCTAGTATTAATACCCATTAATAATAATCACAATGTCTAAGGACCAATACAAACATATGTAGATAGGAACATCCAATAACACAATGAAATGTGGATGTCCTTCTGGCATGTCCCGTTCTAATAATATACTTTTGTATATTACCAAGGGAAAACACCATGAGAAGGTTCCTCTTTCTTTTATGAGTCTACACCCCAAATAGACTGTATTATCTGTGTCCCTAAAAAACATCAACCATCTATATAACACATATTCAAGAATAGTGTTATGGATCGTCCAGGTTCTCCTCATATCAGGGATTTTCGATGAACATTTGATGCAACCGCTATCCATTGGAAATTATCACATGCATTATCACAGAAAAAACAATCAAGAATCGATATGGTATTTATTAATTAATAACTAAAAAGTAGTTAGTTCTAGGCCACCAACTCCAACAGACTCCCACTTGGACTAGAGAAAACTGATAACAGACATTAACCCACTAGCTCTCACATGATATCCATGATTCTGTGGAGATAGTATTTTAGTCAAGTGGTCTACCACGTTATCTTATGTGCACACTCTTCTCACTAAAACATCACCCCTTTTGTTAAAATACTTCAATAGGGGATGCTTTAAGATAATGTTATTTGTCCATTTATGTGACCACAATTATTTTTTAAGATCCACCACTATAGTATTATCACAATACAATGTGATAGGATCTTTTCTGCTAGGCACCACATCAACCTCTTGAAAAAAGTTCCAAATATAGACAAATTTTTTAGCTACATCTGAAGCTGCTAAATATTTAGACTCCAATGTAGAATCGGTGACAATTGGCTTCTTTGATATCTTCCAGCTCACAACTCCTCCAATGAGATGGAAAACATATCTTTATTGCGACTTCATGTCATTTTGATATATCTGAAAACCTGCATCAACATACCCTATGATGATAATATCCTCATCTCCTCCATACACCAAGAACATATCATTAGTTCTTCTTAAATAATTTAGGATATTCTTAATAGTTGTCAAATGTTGTTCTAATTGATCTACTTGATATCTGCCTACCATTCCCAGTGCATTGAAACATCTATCCTAGTATATAACATGGAATACATGATGGATACTATAGTTTAAGCGTACGGGATATTACTAATCCCATATTTCACCTGCTGTGTATGAGAACACATTTTGTTAGAAATATTTATTTCATGTGACAATGGAACAAATACCCTCTTGGATTATTCCATTTTAAAACTCTTTAGTATCTTGTCAATGTATGTACCCTGACTTAGTCCAAAAATCCCCTTGGATCTATCAAAAATGATCTTGATCCCTATAATGTAGGCTGCTTCGCCTATGTCATTCATGGATAAACACTTGTTCAACCAATTCTTAACTTACTGTATGACTTGTACATCTTGTACAATTAGTAATATGTCGTCAACATATACTACTAGGATAACGACCACATTCCCATTAAACCCCCAATAAACACTTGGATTGTATTCATTCTAAATGAATCCAAATTCTTTTATAGCCTCATAAAATCAAATTTTCCATGACCTAGATGCTTTATTTAATCCATAAATTGATTTAGGAAATATGAAAATCTGTTTGGCTTCACCTGGTACTACATACCCTTCTGGTTGTGTCATATGGACATCTTCCTCAAGATTCCCCTTAAAGAGTGCTATTTTGACATCCATTTTAAAAATCTTGTAGTCATGGTAAGATACTATGTAAAGTATGATTATTATGGATTTCAACATAGAAACTGGAGATAAGGTTTCCTCATTATAAATTCCTTGATGTTTTCTAAATCCTTTAGCAACTATCCTTGATTTATAGGTGGTAACATGACCTTCCATGTCCAACTTTCTATTTAATACCCACTTTCCTCTAACAGGCTTTACATCTACTGGTTCATTGAATAGAACCCAAACATGGTTCTAATACATAGAATCTTTCTCAGAATTGAGAGCTTCTAGATATCTTGTAGCTTCTGAGCTCTCTATTTCTTCCTTGTAGGAGAGAGGTTTATCATTTTCCAACAAAAATGATTCACCATCCTATATGACTGGGAAACCAAATCTCTATGCTTTCCTTACCTCTCTTGAGCTACTACATAGTACTTGTGTTTATAAAACATCTTACATAGGGGATTATGGAAATTCTTCATGTAACATCTCATGTGTATTTTTAGCATCAACTTCATCGATGTCAACCATTCTCCCACTATCCTTTTTGAGGATGTTCTCCCTCTCAAGTAAGACGACTTTTCTAGAAACAATCATCTTCTTGTTTTAAGGGTTATATAGCTAATATCATTTGGTTTCATTGGGATATCCTATAAAGATACACCTCATGCCCTAGGGTGCTATTTTGTTTTTTGCCTAGTAAGGCCTTAACAAATGCCTCACATCCACATACATGTGTGTGTGACAAAATGGGTTTCTTTCCAATCAAAAAATAAGATTGAATTATATTTGTTTCTATAGTTGGTACTAGGTTTAATGGGTATATTGAAGTTTGCAATGCATATCCCCAAAAGGATAATAGAAGAACTGAATGTATCCTCATAGACCTCACCATGTCCAACAAGGTTCGGTTCCTCCTTTCACTAACACCATTCCACTATGGTGTATAAGGAGGAGTGAGTTGAGATTGAATCTCTGAATCCCATAAATGTTGATGAACTCTTGGTTCAAATATTCTCCACCCTGATCCAATCAAAGATTCTTTATCTCCTTACAAAGATGATTCTCTACTTCATTCATGAATTCCTTAAATTTCTTCAAGGCCTCTGACTTATACCTCATTAAGTAGATTTGGAATTATCTACTCAAATCATCAGTAAAAGTAATGAAATAGGAATATAAACCTCAATATTCTACTAGAAATGGTCCACACACATCTTTGTGAACCAATCGTAGAAACTCTCTGGCCCTTTCACCCTATCCATAGAAAGGTGGCTTGGTTATTTTACCTTGTAAACAACAATTACATCTGTCAAGAGGTTTTCTCTTAGTAGAGTCTAAAAAACCAAACTGTCCAAGCTTTGTTTAGTGCTTCCCATTTACGTGGCCAAGACGGTGATTCCACAACTAGGTGTTTTATAAGTAATGAGAGTCTGTTTTGTTATTCATTTCCAACACTTGGTTTTTGTAATTTAATACATACAAACCATTATTTAAATTCTCCATACCATAACATATGATGTTCTTATAAAAGAAAAGACCCTTATTTCCAAACATGAAAATAAATCCATCCATATCAAAACATGATAATGTAATTATGTTTTTGGTTACACTATGATCATAATAACAGTTATGTAAAACCAAAATCATCTAAGTTGGAAATGAGAGATTGTAAATGCCAATGGCTAAGACAGCCATCCTCGAGCCATAGGCATCTCGAATATCCTCATCTCATATGGAAATATTTTTAAATTATCTTGGATTGTACATTTGAATACATATGTGATCCCTACAAGCTTTATCTAATAACCAATGTGTATAAATGGAATGATTACACTTGATAATAAACTCAGTTTTAGTGTCCCCATGATTTTGGGTGAAATTCATCTTCTAGTGGTCTCGCATGCCTCTTGAAAAAAATACCACCTCATATTCCTTGCCCTACCTCTGGATCCTCCACTTCATGGAGGGATGATGCTCAGTTTATTCAGACTATTTATAAGTCCTTAGCACCTTTGTCATGTCCTTCCTTTTCTTATTCACCATAAGGACCGTGGGATTGTCACACCCCATGTCCTTATCTAAATAGTGAATTATGGTCATATTTTTAGGTAGACTCTTCACATTATTTCTCTTGCTTTTTGTTTATAATAAATCTAGAGAAGGTCTTGGGCAGTGATGATAAGATGAGATCTATATGAAACTCATCTGGGAACATAATCCCTAAGATGTCCAGGCATTCTATATAGCCAAAAAGATTAACTACATGAGGCCCGACTACCGCAGAATCTCCAAGAATAGTTTTAAACAAAGCATTGGAGATCTCATATATCTCCTTTCTCACCTTCTCTTGATAAATATCTTTAAGGTGAGACGTCATGTTATACACGTCCATTTTTTCATGTTTCTTCAAGAGCTCATTAGACAAGGATGATAAAATGAAACATTAGACTTCTGTGGAATCATACAAATATTTCATATATAGATATAGTTCCGAATCACTAGCCTCTTTTCTGGGAACATCTAGAATATGCTCCTCCAACACATAATATTTCATCTCATAGAGAAGGATGACGTGTAAACGCCTCTGCCACTCTTGGAAATTATTGCCGATGAGAAGGTTTTCCTTCTCGATTATGGTTCTCAATGATATGATTTAATTCATTTTTCATACCATTTCTAAAAATTTATATGAGAAAAAGTTTTGTAGTTTATCATGATAAAACAGAGACAAACAAATAAATTAATACTTATTAGTCTCCCACTATTTTATCGAAATCCAATAGCCCTCACCATTGACTTCAGAATATTCTATTTCTTGAATATTATAGTGAAAAGGATCCATATTTACCTTCACATTACCCCAACTAGGGTTGGTCGAGAATATTTAAGGGTTTTAGGTAGGCATTCCAAATTCCAACTACATTAACACTCAGTTCCTTGATTCGCTGAGTGGACTCCCCAATCTTGAAATCCATTTTTTTGGATTTCCTCAACATTTGCCTCTTGGTCACACAAAGTACTATTGTGGTAGTCATCCCTTGATATGAACCATGTCAAGTAAACCCAAAAACTTATATTATAATTCCCCAATAATTAAAATAACCCAAACTTGGGTTAATAAAAAACATTGAACTGTGGTTGAATTCTAACCAAGAATATGGAAGGCTATACCGACTTAATATTTATTTGAGGGATTTTATCCTTATATATAAATTTAAATTTATTATCTTTCATACATTATTGTTAATATTATGTTTGATATACTTATGTGATTAACCATGTATAATATAATATTTTATGCATAAGCTAGTCTTATTTTTGTTTTATCTTGCATCCTTGTATAATTCTTTAATTGCGTGATCGGGACAACACACCCACAATAAATAAATCATGAAATTGATAAACTAAAATAAATGATATGATAATGATTGCGTTATATTGGGTAGTTTATCTAGTGGTCGATAAACTAACCCAAGACTTGGTGGAGAAACACCTTGAACCTTTTTGGGTTTCTGTTTACATCTTTCTACCTATCCACCTTTGTGTCTCCTTGGATTGGTTTCATCATTAATCCTACCTTAAGCAACCTCCACTAGCTTGGGAGCTAAATCCATATTATTTTATCTCACTCGCAGGTGAGGGGTGAAATATGGTTTTAAATAAAACAAACATTGGGCACACATGCCTTGTATATTAATGAGGCGAAGGCTCGCAGGCCAAAAAATTTATTATAAATAAATTAATAAAAATAAACCATCCAACTAAAAATTTCCTTGTCTATATCATGATAATACATGCAAGAAATGATATTTATGCATAAATAAAAACTAAAATTAAATTCTTTAATCATTATTTATTATGATAAATCATGCTAAAATAAAAAAATTATCTATAATTAACCAATCCTTTTATCTTAAATCCTTTTTTTAATTTCCTTGAGATTCTCATCCATCATAATTCTAAACAAATAAATTAATTTAAAATTATCTCTTTAAGTAACATGTACCTTTGAGGCAACCCAGTGAATTCCCATTCATAACTGACCAATGAATAAAAATGAACAATACATAGATGTAAAATTAAAAACATATTTATATAAAACACCTATCACGTGTTATGCCTTAGCTTTACTCCCACAATATGGTACATGTCTCAAGGGTTTGTATAATATAATAATAAATTATAATAAATCTATGTAATTTGGATAGGTGCACAGTGTGTAGTTCCGACTACATGGAGTGTAATATTCTTCATCGTCAATATGGTGTACATGCTCAGAGACATGGTGCATAGATGTACTTTAGAAACCTTTAGAGTACACAAAGTGCTCAATAGGCCACGGGCTATGTAGTGTCTGCCTCACATGGTCTCCAATCAGGAAATACGTGTACAAGATATATGGTCCAACCCTAACCTAAAGGGATTACATGTTGTGTCCAGTGGGAAACACAACTTTTAATCTATAATCCTCATGCCACCGGTTCCTGGTCAACACACGGAGACATTAAAGGCATAGAAAACTCCAACACACGACCTGGTTTGGTGGACTATTCTAATTCATTGAATATTGACTACATGTCTTGTACAATATACTACATGCCATGTGTTCAGGTGTTGTATGACCAGGAAGCTTTGGGACCTCCGGATGAGATCCTCTGTTTTATTTTAATCAAAATTAAAATAATTGATCATTTCTGTAAGGTGAATGTGAAAAGAAATAAGATGAACATATCTTGAGATTCAGATTTTTATAATGATTAAATATAATTGAAACTAATAAACTATTAAATTCTTAAATCGTAAAAAAAACTAATTAATTATAATAAATTAGATGACACCTCTGATACCACTTTTAGGTTATGGGCGTAGTAGAGGTGCGTTTGTGGTGTATCCAACTTTAATTTTTCCATTAACAACGATCAATCTGAGATCCATCATGATAATAAAACGTTGGATATTCAGAATAGAAGAAGAATAAAAGAAAGTAATGGAGTACCAAAACCATATATATGATCATCATATGTTGGTTATAATTAATTTAATTAAAGGACAAAAAATACCTTGATGGAATTATCTCTTCGTTGATGTTTTTAGTCATTATCTGATGTGATCCATCACTGTATCATAGAATCCAAGTGTATACATCCTCTAGTGGTGATCCACACATTATCCACATATCTATAGATGTATTCAAAGGAATATCTGGGTGCTAGCATGGATCATCCTTCGATTGTATTGTTTGCCTTCGATCGCCTTGGGAGCCCCTTCCAATGTACTCTCTTTGATTTGGTGGAGAAGGATCTCTATCTTAACTTAAGAGCATTCTTGGAAGAATAATATTTCTCTCTTTTCTTAAGAGATATTTCAAAATCCGTTGTGCACAACCACAAAAAATTGCTAGGATCATGAGAATAATATAATTGGAATTTTAATTACATAGAAAAATTAAATGAATTAATTACCCAAAATCATTTCTTAATTCCATTTAATTATTAGTAATACCCCATGTCTAATAATAATAGTTTACTATTATTATCATTTGACATTAGCCCAATTAATTACAAATAATATTATTTAATTAAATAAATAATATTATTTCTCATAAATCTCTAAAAAAACTACACAGCGTGTATATTAATATACATGGTGTGTACTTTTGTATTTCCATTTTATGTATTTCCTCCACCACATTTATTAGACCTTGAATAATGACTATTTATTTCTTAAATAAATATAACTACATTAATCACTAATAAATATATTATTTCACCCCCAATATATTTTCTCTAATGAATAGTATTGAAATAATTGCGATCAGACATCCTTGAATAATTATTAAACCACAACTGGGAATAGTCTTATTCAACTTGTTAAATGAATATTTAACTGAGATACTTGGATACACTTAGTTTGTGGCTGTTCAGGCCCCTTTCTAAGTGGCATTAGGAAGAGCCTACCTAAATTACAAGGTTAGAATCTACCAACATGCCATAGAACCCATAAAGAAAGAATTTAACGCTTTAATGACATGTCACCTATTACGAACGTTTACCGTGTAATGTATTCCCTTTGTCTGGATATCTCGATTAAAGAGGGATGCATTCTAGTTCCATTACCCCATGTGCTCAATAATTCTTTCATTGACTTCCTAGAATTAAATTTTCCCATTTCTCACCATGCCCATGGATTTATTTAACCTATATCAATTCCTTGAAAGGGCCTAAGATATAAAATTATATTGTGGAAAATAAGGGACAAATCCTTTCAGGCATTATAAATTAATGTAGCATTACTCTTGGGAAACCAAACATATCCTACCTCACTACAAATAGTGTGTTGTCACTGTTTTCCTAAATACATCAAAGTGCATAGGTTTTAATACCCATTATTAATAATCTTAATGTCTAAGGACTAATACACACGTATGCAGATAGTAACATCCAATAACACTATGAAATGTGGAAATCCTAATATTGGGTCTCGTTCTCGTAATAACATCTTATATTTTACCAAGGGTGCATACCATGAGAAGTTGCCTCAATGTTTTATGAGTCCTCACCCCTAATAGCCTGTATTATTTGTGTCCCTCAAATAACAGCATCCGACCATAGAATGTATATTCTAGAATAGTGTTATGGAACTTCTAGGTTCTCATCATAGCAGTGATCTTCTATGAACCTTTGGTGAAACCACTATCCTTTGAACATTATCACATGCATTGTAACCCAGAATAAAAATCAAGATGTGATAAGGTATTTACTAATGAATAAATTAAAATGTAGTTGGTTTAAGGCCACCAAATCCAACAATTATAGGGTACAAAAATATTCTTAAAAAACAATTAATTCACATTTTCAATGTAAATATTCTTCTTAGATTTACCTTTAACCATAATTTTTATTTTGGATCACAATCAAAGTAGTTTTTCATGGATAGATGTCTAGAAGTTATCATAGGGTTTATTTCCTCAAATATTTTTGGACAAGATAATTTTTGGAGGGTTATGGGGTTAAAATGAATAAGGTATAATAATTAATGGATTTATATATAAGGAATAATAATTAATTAATAATTATAGTGTATTTATATTGATTAAATCATGTTATATTTGTGTTTTAAATAAATTATTATCCTCTTTGTTTTTGTTTTAACATCCATTATTCCAAGGTAACTCAACACCCCCCATAATTTTATTTTAATTTTAAAAAACACAATATACCAAATATATAATAAAAAATTGAAATATTGAGTTATCAACACTATGTATCCTCAATATAGATGGCCTAGGACAACACCAAGGATATTTTTAGTAAATAAATAAATATATTTATAACTCAAATGATAACACCTTTCTATTTGAAAACTTTTTTAGGACACAAGTCAATCAATAATTATTTATCTTTACTTTAAAAATATTTTAATTTATTGAATTTTAAAAAAATGAAAAAAATACAATAATCTTTTACTCAATCCCTATAAATTATTTAAACCATGTATTTATTTTCATAGAATATTCAAGGTGTGTTACAATCCAACTATGGAGAGATGGAATTGAAAGACCACATAGTGGGACTAAAGGAAGACCTTGAGTATCCAATTGTTATATTCCTTATTTAATGATCTTAAAACTTATTACACTACATTATAGACTTCTATAAATATATGGGTGAGGAAAAATAAGATCTCATACATCCTAATATTGAAGAACAAACCCTTGAATATTTTTCGTTAAAGTGAGTGGAATTAACACTAGATTTTCTTTTTTTAGATGTTACAACATTATCAAATATTCACTACCCTTCTATATGCTTTAAAGACCAATGAAATATATATTCTCTATAATTTTATGATGATAAGAATAAAGTGACCACCACTAAGGAATATATAGATGTGGAATTACAATGTAAAAAAATTAAAGGGGATGTGAAAGATGAGAAAGTACTGAAAACAAATAAATTTTGAGGTGTCATATAAATTTAATTTTTTCCTACATTAATATATATCTAACTGAATTATGAAATTATTTTCCTCATTAAATATATGCATGATCGGAACTTTTGAAACCAACCCTAGATGAGTGAAAATAAATTACATTAGTAGTGGTGGTTAAATAAGAAGAAGAAGGGCTTGATGATCTCTTAGTGATGGTTTTACATCCTATATATCAACATACACATAAAAAATAATTAGACACTATAACATACCACCTCATTTCACTCTATTAATAGTAATTACAATAGTTCTCAATGATTCATCCAGCGAACCTATAACGACCCATACTTTACACACATTTTTAGTACATAAAAATTGAAGTACACTTATTACAACATATAACAAAACCATGAAAGGAACGTATAAGTATAGTGTCTTTAGAAACTGGGAAACATAAACAACTGGTTCATAAAGCATCTACATTGTCTCCCATTTATTTCATCATATCTATAGTCCCTTTTGGCATATATTACTTAATAACCTTCTTCCTGACCTGGGGAAAGAAAACATACAAAAGGGTGAGCTCAAATTCTCAGTAAGGGTAAACAAAAGAAATATCAATCACATCATATTCATAAGAACATAACATTTTGGAAATCTTACCTTGCAAAAGAGATCATAATTTCATAACATGGGATAAATCATGGTAGTGAAAAGTAATCACAATACTCATAACCTAAAACATAACGCTTTGTGGCATACACACATAATCATAGAGAATCATTCCATATTAGTCAAGACTCATTGCCAAGACTGTTTTAGTGGACAATGTCCATTTCTGATCCGAGATCATTCCTCATTTCAGTCCTCTTTCACTAAACTGGTTTAACTTGCCATTCCAGCCATATCTATCTCATGATATATAAAATCTTTACCCAATGCATTTGAGGGAGATATAGGTCCCACCCATCTCACAATGATACCATTCTTATGTGTGCCAAAAAATCTTAAACCATACATCATAGCATAACCCATGTAATAAAAATGGGATTCTTAAACATCGTGACATCATAAAACAATTAATATAAGATAAAGGAATTTATAAAAATAATTACATCACAACATAATCAAATCAATTTAATAGTAGGGATAGAAATAGAACCTTTTATTATCTTAGATGGAAAATAATTTTGATAAAACAGTTGAACTCCATTCTTGAGGAAAATATCCTTTATACTTCAAAAACATTTTTCCTTTCTTAACATGTCATACAATTCTAAACTAAAAGAAGTTGATTAAAAATAAACTTGAAAACTTGTAAAGGAAGATTCTTGGAAATAATTATTTAAAAATCCATTCATACCGTATAAGTTAAAAAAACATTCTTCTCTTACTTTTGTCGGAAAAGTCAAAAAGTACCTCATACGAAAAATGACAAAAGATTCCTTTCATATCTTTTACTAAAAACTCACCGAAGGGTAAAATTGGATTTAAAAATTTTTACGAGTATGGAAACAATATTAAATATTTAGTAAACATGGATGTGGATGATAAAATATACCCCAGTAAATTCCAAAGTATAAACAATCTCGGATAAAAATGAGATTGTGATATTTCCCTTACCTTAGGTCCGATTTGCTTCGTATGTGTCTGGACCTTTTGTATAATGATTTAAATAATTTCATTGACTTATTCTAGAATCATAATCATTGTTATGATATCATATATGGTCATATTATTAGCTTATTATTAGTAATATTTCATTGCTACTTGTTATTCTGGTGTTTATTACTTTTTGTTCTTATGCGTGTTTTGTCGAATAAATTCTTATTCTTCCTTTTAGGTTATAGATACCTCATTTCCAGAATGGTATTAGTGTAATATATATCATATTTATTCACTCAATTCATTTATGTAATCATTATGCAATGAAAATCATGTAGAAGGAGTCACATCACATTGTGGAGACGGTATTCCGTACGTACGCACGAGCGATGATATCGTTCCCATGATCGTGGAATTGTATTGGAGTATAATTATACTATTTAAGAATAAATATAATTTTAAAATAATCATATATATTCATTCTTTACACCATTATACCCATCTAAGTAAGGTGGTGGTGGAAAATAGATTACACCACGGCGTGGAGACGGTATTCCGTACGTACGCACGCGCGGTGATTTCATTTTCATTACGATGGATAGATGGTGAAATAGGGTTAGTTCATACTTATAATAACATATCAGTATATGAGTGATAATGATGTTATTAATTCAAAATGAAAAAACTAATGAAGAAGAAGTGGAAGAAGAAATAAAGTTTAAATAATCGGTAACAGATATTACAACTTCTTTGAAGCGCTTCTTTAAGTCCTCCGTTTAGGGCACTAAACATGGTCTTTGAAGAAGACCAGGACATATAGAATGTTTCTAGGGAAGTTTAGAGGAGAAATTTTCAGGGGTTGGACGAGATTGAAGGCTCAATGTGGTGTGAGGAAGAGAGGGAGGAGGTGCCCTTTTATAAGGGAGGAGAGGGGCACCTTTGGAAAAACAAAAAATATTATTTTATTATAAAGTCATATTCGGTATTAAATATCTCCAAATTGATTTATTTAGAAGCTAAGTTGGGGATGGGTAGAAAACCTCTCATAAAATATAATTTTGATATGTTTATTTTACTATTTTAACCTTATCATTTAGATTTAACTTTAAGTTAGATAATTTTACTTTTACTGTGTCTTTTTGTGTTCTTACACTATAAGGTTAATAAACTTACTATATCATTCCAAACGAACCCCATGTTGTTTATTATTAATATATATGACCTAATCTAAGTCATTTTACAGAAACTTAGATTTTTAGGAATAAAATAACAATTAATAATATAATATTTGTTTTAATAACTATTTTATGTCAATATTGACACTATTTAGTAATTGATTTTTTTTGAAAACATAACAGAATGGTTAGTTACAAAAAAGTTAATTGAAGAAATAAGTACATGTCATATTAACCTATAAAATTATTTGAATTCATAAAAAGTCTCAAATTACATTTATTTGGGTATTTATAACATCAATTATGTCAATATTTCATTAATAAGATAATTACTGCATCATCTTTGTGTCATAAATAAATTAAATTATTTAATGTCTAAAAATTACAAATAAAATACCATTACATATAAAATCTTTTTATCTTTATAATGTATATTTATAGTTGAATTTATATTATGTAGTACCCTATATTAAAAATTATTTACTTATTAAACTTTGATTTTAACTATTTTAACCCTTCTTTAAATAAATTAATAATAAATGTCCTAATCTAATCCATGTGGGCCTGAATGGTCATATTTTATTACTAAGGTTGTTTTTTGTCTAATTACACTTATCCAATAGAATTAGGACATGTGTTAGGTTAATAATAATATCATTTTTACTCTTAATTACCCTATTTACTTTTAACCGTGGTGAATAAAAGTAAAAAGTTACTATTCACAAAAATTATTTTAATCTCATTGAACCACATTTTACTTATTGACATCAACCATGTCTCTAGGATTTTTGAAATTCCTAGCACAAAAGTGGTAAAATTATGTTTTATGTAAATTTGCAAATTCTCCTAGGAGGTGGGTAAGAGACGGTGAAAAGTTCAATAAAATTTTTATATATCTAAAATTATTATAAAATTACTCCAATGAATTACATTGAACTTATATAGTTATTATGTATCAATTTTGACCTAAAATAAATATTAAAAAAATAAAAAATTATTTAAATAAAAAGTCGGGTTTTAAATAGTAACCTAGTGTTTTCACTATTCATCAAAAATTGAAAGTTTCCAGAAAAATACCAAAATTTCACCCAAGGCTAATTTCGATATTCCGAATCCAAAAACGAATTCCATATTGAAAAATAAAATTTACAAAATTTAAAAAAGTGGTTATTACTATTCATAATGGCTAGTTTTAATAATATTTTAATAGCATATGGTTGTTTAGTGAGACTCGGTATTGCGTACAACCCAAGCTATCGAGGAAGGTTGTGATTGCGTGTAAAGAAAGCCAAGCTAGTGTTGTGTGTAGTGAAAGATTCCTTTGATAATTTATATAACATAAAAAACAAAATATTTCTCATAAAAGTCTCTGATGTAACAGAAACTACCTAAACTCCAATGGAGGCCGACTAGTAATGGAGATTTAAGGAGGTATTGTGGGGAGGATATACCCACTGTATTACTGTAAAAAAGAATATAAAATAAAAAAATATAATCCATATCAAATAAATTGGAAGTGAATAATGATAAATTTAAATGAGGATATAACAAATTAAAATCAATAAATTCTCTAACAACAATTACATAAATATAACTAATAGGCCATAGGTCCCGTTATTTATACAGGCCAAAATAAAAGTGTATAAAACATTAAATCTATGACCTATCAGAGAAATTTCACACCCAATTCTCCTAATTTCATTAAATATATGTAGCTGAATTTCAATTATCTATGATACATGCCTTATCCTTACCTATACCTACATCAAGAAAACATATTATTTTATACCATTGTGCAATAGAATATCAAGAAGGAGTGAAAACAAAACTCAATAGGGATCCACGAACATGATCTTATATAGAGTGTAAATATACTGATATGTGCATATGATAATCCCTTTTAAATTGGAAAATATAATAATTGTGGAAACACTAATAAAAACTTCTTACTTATACGTGATGTTGGAATGTCTCTATATATTTCATGACGACTATGAAAAAATGCAAACAATATTAATCATTGGGTCCAAGAACTCAATCAACTATATCAGCATTGGGTATTATCAACGTGTATTTGAGAATGTAATGATGAACGTTCCTACCAACATTTCCATTTAGCGGATCCCTAAATAATTATGGGTGAACCATACAGAATAAGACTTTCTAGGGTAATTTACCCATCCTCATAGCACAAGTCATCCAACTCATTCTCAATACCATAAAAGGGAAACATACACATCCCCATATCATCCAAAGAGATCATACCAATCGAGATTATTATACCTAGCCTTGTTGAATGTATAATCAACTAACTGGGTGTAATATAATCATCCATGCAGTACATTAAATCACTAAAGATAATATAGAAATCTTAGGTCCAAGAATAATGTCTTGAGAAAGAAAACACCTACATGGATGAATTTAGAATCTTCTAGTATCAATCATGAGAATATAAAATAAACATGGGCTAGTCTCATGCCTGGACCGCATAAACCACCATATCTTTCTCATTTTATAATATAATTGGTGTTATAAGATGAAACATGTGGTTATCTATACCCATAACCATACCAATTAACATCCCCATCAGGTTTACCCAGTGACACAAGCAACACAGAATACTTTTAATCGCCACTACCCATCTCATATAGACTCGCTCAGGGTTGTTCTATCACTAAACATCCATTGGGGTAAACTTGTTCAATGAAACATAGGTATACTATAGGGATCCCTCAATTCCAATATAGTCTTGTAGGTCAACACTCTTCAATTACGTACTCTATATCTCTCAACATATTTGCAGGTGAATCTGATCCCCAAGGCCTCTCAAATGATTTTCTTTACTAAAAACATCTTATAGTATGGGAAATGAAACATATATATAAATTTGTCCATTCTAGGTTTTCCAGCTGAATAATCCCACCCCAAATTGGTTTTTCCACTAATATCATAATGTGGATGGATTTATTCCCAACACACATCTTGATGAGCGTGAATTTCTCAGAAACACAAAAGGCATTCCTCTAAGGCCTACCCAACCTGGAATCTCTAATTTCAACCCATTATATATCTTAGAGGTGAATTAAAATTTATACATGATCTAATATGTCACATTTGGTCTGACCTCACATCTCTAGAATTTTGGAAGCCCCCCAATATCTCAATAGCCATCGACTCATTCCTCGACAGCCGAGGCGACAAGATAGAACACACTTGTCGTTCATGACCCTCATAATGCATTCATTTCTTGGGCCATGTTTTAATTAATTAAATAATGTATTTTAATATAACAATTTCCTATATATTTATAGAATCTTTTAGTGATTCAAATTTAATTTAAACAAAAGTTCAGTCACACATGTGGAGGTACTAAAATATCAATACAAAACATTAGAACATGAATAATCTATATGGGATGGTATAAATGACCAGCTAACTCATCTAATATTTCCCATTTATTTCTATAAGCCTCTAGTTGTATCCCCAACTCGCCAAGAATCATCAATTCCCAATCTAAGATCATGGAAATTCTCATGCCTCTAAATCATTCCAAAGAACCCCTGTAAATTATTTATAATTAATAAAAAATTAAATAATAACTTACAATGTGTTTTAAATTTTAATTCAAAATGGAATAATTGTTTCTTAACTCACTAGCCATGCACTACTAGATGAAACCTTAAGAAACCACCCATGAAAGGTCTACTGTGGACACCCATAACCATTCCGAGGAAAATATTTAATCAACGGTGTTATTATAATCATTATTTTAATTTTTACATTTAATAAAAAACATAAATAATTCCATAACATGATGTACCTTTTGTGAAATTATGAATAATGACTGATGAATGCCATTAAAAGACACCTACATGCTTGGCTGCATAAAATTTCTACAAAAATCATGTGATTTTATCATTATATTGTAAAATCACTAATAAATACTTGAATTAAAAATGGAATAAATCATTTTTATATGAAGGATAAGAAGATAATTGGAATAAGTAGGATAACCTTACCCATGATCACCTCTAAAACACGCCTGGAACAATCTCTAATTGAAGTAGATCAAGGGTGGAGAAGGGGAGACTCCCCTTAGATCAGCCGAGTGAAATAGAGAGCCATGGGTGGGGTTTTTTATGTACCCCTCTAAAAATTCATGGTGGTATAATTAGAATTTTACCCCCATATATTGGATCAGCTAGTTGTTGGAAACAACCTAACTATCTCAACAGCGCCCTTGATCAAACCCAAACCCCCTGAGACACTTTTCAATGAAAATAATGACACCAAAAAAAATATTTGGGAATTTATCTCTCTTAATTTGATACCAAATCCTATTCCTAAAAATTAACCACCCACCAAATAACAAAACTCAAACTCCATCTTGAATATTTTACACCTATATAGAAACAGTCATTATAAACTCCACACAGTAACACATCTCATACCCTAGATGTCCTGGTGGTCATCCAATTATTCATCCCAGCCAACATAAATTATAAATTCTTAATTAATCATCCTCATTAAATGTAACACCCCATTATTTTAAATATATTTTCCTTTTTAAATAAATTTTAATTATTCTATAGCTTTTTTACACACAACATTGAGTTTAAATAAAACCTGATAGAATATACCTTTATAACATATCCATTAGATTGGAAGATATGTATATTGTTAAACATATTAGTATATATATATATATATTTATAATAATCCCGCTCAATAAAATTGTATTTATTAATTTTTAATAATTAATGACTCAATTTTTAGTGAATTTTTTTATGATTCAAAATTTGATTTTCTTCGAAAATAGTTTCTTATTTGTAATGAGAAAATATTATAATACATTTTATTTCAACATTAGAAATTAATATTACTAAAAATTATTTCACTTTTTTTATAATTATATCAAAATTATCTTAAGGTGATTTTTTTCAAAATATATTTATTTTTCAATGAATAGTAAAGAATGTCGATTTTGTAGAAAAAATAATTTTTTAAATTATTTAAAAAGTACCAATGTCATTTGAATTGATTTTAAAATTTAGTAATTACCATTTGATTAAAAATAATTCAAATAATTTCATTTTAATTTAAACTATAATTATTAAATTTATATAAACATGTTTTTATATAAAACGTTTCTTTTGGGAAACCTCTCTTTATCCCATACTTTTGGGTTTATCTGAAAATGAAATTATACATAATATAAATAAATAATTTGGTAAAATAGATTATATATGTTGAATAAACAAAATTTATATTATATAATGATTTTTAACATAATTTTTGGTTATTATGAATTGTATAGAAGGTAAAAATGCATTACTATAGTAAAGGTTAAAAGGGGTTATTTTGGGTTCAATTAAAAGTTAAAAGTTATATTTCTGCATAAACATGTATAACTACTATTGGATAGACATGTTTCAATCCTATATACCCTCTTATTGGTATTTTAATCATCTTGAATCATTTTTCATGAGTATGATTTTATTACATTGAAATATTTTTAAATATTTCAAGTGTGTCCTCTCCCAACATTATAAAAGGAAACCACTTATCCTCTCTTATCCATACATTAAAATCATATAATCTCATCCAATACTATCCCAAATCCTTTACTAACATTCCATCCCATGTACAAAATTTATTTTTTTGATCACAATTTTAAATTTTCAATGAATAAGGTGTAATCAAAAGGAGGTCACTCAACGAATCTGTATAACTCTTTACTGAGTACTATAGATTTTATTTCTTCTTCCACCTTAAATAAATATATTGTATCCATTCTGAAATAATAAACTTATTATATTTAATATACATAATTTTTTTTATGATGAGGGATAAACCATTTTCCACCTCCATTTCATAAAATATGAAATGAAAATTATCACTCATGCGTACATGTGGACTGATGCTTCCACTTATAGATATGCTTTATTTTCCATCACCACAATTAATTTTTTGTTATTATGATGTATTTAATATTTAAATATTATATTTATGAAATAATAATTCTTATGAAATTATATGTTCTTATCTACCCCCATATATTTCCATCCATTTGAGTATTATAACATCACTCGTGCGTTTGTGTGGACTACAACCTTCATAATGTGAACTGATTAATTTTTAGTTATAATTTAAATTTTTTATAAGGGTATATTATATTAATAAATATTATATTTATGACATAGTAATAATAATGATAAATTAAATTATTATTCACATTTAATTTATTCTAATAACCTAAAAATGGAATCATTACTCATGTGTATGTACAGACTACCACCTCTGTGAAGTGATGTAATTCATTTTTCATTATCAATTTATATGAGTGGTTATAAAAGTTTATAGAATTAATAAACATGATAAATATTTTAGGATGAATATTATGTATATGATTAATCAATTTACATAGAGAAATGATCGTAACCATCAAACTGAATCATGTTTGGAAAATAGATATGTTTTCACCTAAATGGCCATTTTTAGGAAGAAAATTTAATAATATGATAATTATAAATTATAAAATAATTTTTCATTAATAATTTATAAACTAATATATTAATGTAGTGTAATTGTAATAAATCTATATTTTTTATATTGGATGTTTGAATATATAAAAATAAAGACAAGACATACGGTAAGATATTTATGTTTCAATCCCTTTTTAATCAATATTTTTTAAGATTAAATTTATATTTAAGAATTTATATTATACTTATCTGATAAATAACATTAATTTTACTTATATATTAAGTATTTATGAATTTTTTTAATTTTTACTACAATTTTCCAATCTTTGGCACTCAAAATGGTACATTATTGTTTTTAAGAAAATCGGGCCTTATTTATGACCACTCAATGATTCGAATATTTATTTAAAATATTACGAGGTTTTTTAATGAAAATAATTTCCTAATATTATAAAAATTTATATATATTAAATATTTGATTTCAATATGTAATGGGTATGTTCCTCAATAAATTTTACAGTGATATTTAAAAGGAATTTTCATCCATTAAAACATCCTTTAATGATAATTAAGCTTCATTGGGGTTATGATAGAATTATACCATTCTTATTATTTTTTATGTTGGTTATTACTTATAGTGAAGAAATCATGATCAGGCCCAATTTATCTTAAACTGATTAATAAATGATTGAATGGTAAATGTTTTCATGAACTTGTTACATTCATATAAATGGATTATTATTCCATTGTGGTTGGGTGCGTTATATCCCTCTAATAAATTTTGTAATGTGATATTTATGTCTCATTAAATGATATTGATAATCATGGTTAGGATTGAGAAAATATTTTTTTTCCATCTTGATGCATGAGTTTAACCACATTAGCTATACTCAAAATATTGTTCATGGACATGATTGGGAATAGATTTCTTCACATTTTGATGTGTGAGTATGGTTTAATATATCTGTTAACATATGACAATGCATGGAAATTATTTTTAATAACTATTTTTTCATAATTATGATTTCAAATTCTTATGATTCTAGATTCCTATGAAAATACTGTCGAAGGATGATTATTATTTTGACTACTTTATTGATCATGATTATAGATATGAAATGATTTTTGAGTTTATGATATATGATTTTTAGGGTATGAATTTTTGATTTTGAAAAAATTTATCATATTTTTTTATTTTATCCTTATTATCATCATATTATTTATTATGACTGATATCTCCCATTTTTACCATTATTGGTAATATGATCTTGCCCTTTTTATTTTTCCTTCCCCATGTTTGGATAAAGGGATTTTATGTGTGGTGAGTCTAGAATTCCACCTTATATAATGAATTATTTTTATATAATTAATATTTTATATAGATAAGATGTTTTTGTATATAGTATCCGTGAAAAATAAACCATTATAGTTCTTAGTTATGTTTATTTGAGAAATATGTTGAATATTCATTGAAAAGGTGTAATATTTATGTATGTTATGATGGGGAAATTATAGTGGGAATCATCGAATGGTTTAATTATTTTTTTATATTAGCTTAATCGAAATATAATTATATAACCTAATAAAAACCTGTGGTTAATGAGAAGTGATATACGTTAATCCTAAATCATCATAGGAAGATAAGATGGGGTGATAATTTTGACATCTCATGAATAATTTTCATTACTATTTAATTTAATACCATGTTTATTATAGTATTATTATTACATAATGTTTTTTAGTCAATGGCTATAACCATAAGGAATAATGTAAAAAATGAATGTGATATCCAATGAAATGACCATCCTCAATAATAACCAAATGACTTTATAATTGGGATGAAAAACCTTGTTTCTATGCTCACTAAACTCTCTCAATTTATGATTAAAAATAAGAATCACATTGGATTTTAAAATTTACCAAATATGGATAATAATTCTATAGATTCTTTCATTTGAAAACTTCCACCCTCCAACTATGCATCTCTTTAACCACTTGTTTCCATGTAATTGACTAGTGTTATGGGAAAGATTTTTTTATTTAGTGCTTAAATCATGAAATGGTTTTCTTATTATAATATCACCTAAAAGGTGAAGCTGGTCAAAGGTGGACTCTTATCAATAAAATGATTCAAGGGGGATATAAAAATTTATGGAATATGAATAGTTAAATAGAATATTTCTTAACAAATAACTCCCTTAATCTCTTTATACTAATATAGAAAATGAAATTCTTTGAGATGAAATAGAATTTTTCTGAATTGATTAGAACCTATGAATAAAAAGATATAATAATTTCAAGGTACACATCTAAATTTATAGTCTACCATATGATAAAAATATATTGATTCAATAGCGAACTGAATATATTACATTGAATATTGTTATTCATAAGTGACTTTGCTAAAAAGGTGTAAACCATTAAATGCACTCTAAATGTATAAATAGAGAGTGGCAATTGAAATTATTCTTCTGATTTTATGGAAACTAGGGAAAAAATGGAGCCTTATGTAAATTATATTGAAAAATACCTAAGAGAAAAAAAATTAAAAACACCTAAATTATAAAAATGTGAAGGTAAACAATCAGTAAATTTTATGAAAGGAGTTGGGAAATTTATTAATTATGAAATGTTTATGCAGTGAGATAGTGATTATTAGTAGTGGATGAACAGAAAATCAAATTTTTTATAGGAGAATATTTATTCAGCTAATTGTTTTTATGGATTTAGGTATAGGAAGATTGAGCATTATGAAAATAAATCATGATGGAAAATATCCATTAAGGTTACATCTCGGTGTTTTCGAATGATTGTGTTTCTTGAAAAATCAAATTGATCACATTATAGTATGCTTGGTGTTTCTAAAGTATACATGTTGAAGGTGTTGTAGTTTCCAAGTTTTTGAAAAAAAAATAGGCCCCAAAATCAGGTTTATTTTTTTAAAAAAATGAAATATTTCTGCAAGGAATAATTGGTAATCACATTGATAGTATGTAAAATAGAAAATTGAAATAATAAAATCAAATAATTAAAAAAGTAGATACACTATGCAGACTACAAAGTGTGCTTTTTTTCTAACGGAAGATAGTGAACTAAAATCTATGTAAAGGGTATTTTGTTTTTGAAAAAATATGATGAATTAAGTACACTACAATGTGTTTTATGTTAAGTAAACCACGTTGCAAGATCAGTTCATGGGAGGCTCTTTGTTTGTAGTCAGAGATTTTATTTTAATAGTCACGTCAAATGTTTTTTTTCATTTATAGAAACAGATGATGAAGTAAGGTAACTACAAAGGAATCCAATTTTATAAGATCCACACAGTGTGTATAGTACGTGATGTTGTCTAATATGTAAATTATTTTACAGAAATTGTTATTTATAGATTTTATAGGATTTATTTTCCAATATAAAGGATGATTGATCACATTATTTGGAAGATGGAGAATCATGTTATATAATATCATTGCTGGAAGAATATAGCTAAGTATTAAGTGGTTCTTGAGGGAGGCATTCCATAAAGTTATTCACAATAGAGGTGATTCATGAAGTATTTTGTAAAGTATCAATTCCATGAATGTGGTAGTTAGTGAAGATAGTTGATAAAAAGGGTTGATGGGGAACTGGTACTCAAAATGTAAATGGGTTCATGAAGTTAAGGACATCTACGAAGCATAGAAATCTTTCAAAAACACATGTTATAGAGTTCACAGTTTTCTTAAAATGTTTTCAAGCAGTTTGTGGAAGAAACATGATAGTTGGTGAATGGTCTCTCTACAAGGAAATCGCCACATGATGATTTGTATTTCACCTATAAGGTAAAAATAAAGCATCATGGTACACTCATGTGTGAAATAATTCTAATTTGTATTAGATCAATGGATGAATATGATAAAGAATCATTTATTCTATGAGTATTAAAATTTTAACATCTATATTTAGAAGAAGAATAAGAATAAGACATGGGATATTCACCCTCTATCTATATTTGCAGAAGTATTTTATTCTCTACTATATTTTTTGTAGAGAAAGAAAAATATTAATCTCTTGATGACATTTTTAGATCCAAATACATGGTACTTTTTTATTAATAGTAAAAATAAGTTTGGTATAGTATCCAGGTGATTTTATAGAAGTGATGGAGTGGCCCAAAAAGTACTTAAATAGGTAATATCTGTACAATTGAGTATTTATTAATTATTTCTGATTTTGGAACCTGTATTTCCATAAACTGTGTATGAATCTTTTCTGTATTAGTGAGTCAAGGAAGTAGAAGAAAGGGATTCTTTCTACATGCAGTGAGCTAGTAAAAGAAAGATATTGGGAGTGACACATGGGAAGTAGTTAGTTCTCCCTAAATCTGGTAAGTTTGTGAGTCTAGTCAAAGCACTAATCTAGGAAAAACATTTTATTCATAGTTAGATTTAGTGTAATTGGTACATCAGCACATTATTGTTGTATACTTATTGGACATATCCCAATGAGGGTGAACCAAATAAGAAACTGAGTGTCCATTTCCTAATTTCTTTCACTACTATCTAGGTATATTGATTCGAAAATTTTGGAAAGGATAAGATCAATATAAACTATAAATGATAAATAAGTAAAAATAATAATAGAGAGGTCAATATCTGGTACGAAAAGAATAATTTTTAAGAGCAGATCCATACTTTGACTAACCACCCCTCGGTATCTAAGCCCCTTTTGAGATAAAAAAATCCCGAATAAAAGGTCTAATGAGGATGATATTTGATAATAATCCCATGAGAAAAAGGATAATGGGAAGTCTTTCACTATCACCACTGATTTGGGTATGGAGAGTGGAATTTTTAATAGTACACATACTATAAAATCTATAACTAAAAATGTTCTTTTTATTTGAGATCTACCCACTCTATTATATTTGAATAATTTTTTAATAGTATCCCATCCTCACCTCAATAAATAGATATTGATTTTGAAGTAAAAACATCTAATTGACTGATAATCATATCTCATGTATAAATATCCTCTCATATTGAAGCTTTTGTGAATATACCTCATGAAAACATTCTGATTCTCCCTATCATTGAATTTGATCTGATTTTAGTAATGGATTGGTTCTAACTATATAGATTCTATTTAAATTGATGTGGACGAGAAGTCATGTTCGATATTTTGAATCAACATATGATTGTCTATCGATGTAAGGATGAACAAAAACTTCCAATGGGAATAACAATTATTTTATGAGTTTTACTACCCATTAATGAGTAATATTTATCTCAAATGGTTGGAAGGAAACTCAACAATAAATATATTTCTATTATTTAGATTTATTCAAATTTATTTACTAAGGAATTACCTAGTATTATCATAAATCAGGAGGTCTCATTTTCAGTATAATTTATATATAGTTTTAAATTTATATTAAAGACTCCATATATATTTTCCTTGATTGAGTTGCAAGGATTGAATAAGAAACTCTAGGAGAAACCTTATAAAGGATTCATATGCCAAATTTTTTCAACATGGGGTATACCATTTTTAAGAAGAAATATGTTTTAATGAATCTTGGAATTTATTATTGGTAACATAATAGGATCACTCCCAAAAAAAGTATATTTTACACCATATTGGTGACTTTATTGATCAACTATGGGAAGGCCAATATTTTCTAGGATTTACCTTATTTTTGGATATCATCAAATGAGGGTAAAAAAAAAGATACAGGCAAGTAAATATTCTATAATGAATATCGTCATTATGAATTTATATTAATTTAATATTAAAAAAACAATTCTCTTTCTATCTAGATGTATTTAACGAATTGATTCACCATGGATAACCTAGACCAGTTAGTGGTATCCTTTACAAATGATATTATTATATATTCTAAGATCAAGGAAGGGCATTATGAATATTTTAGGATTGTGATGATGATCTTGAGTAATGTAATGTTTCATGATAAATTTACTAACTCAGAATTATTTATATAAAAAGATCATTCTTTGGTTATATAATTTCAAAAGAAAGTATATAGATAGACACAAGAATGATGGATGTTATTAACCAACTACCCAAACCAAGCATGGTAAAGGAGATTCATATTTTTCATGGTTGTGTTTGATAATTTTAGTGATTTTTGTGGGATTTCTCATGGCTGTCTAATATTCTAATAAAGTAAATATATAAGGGATAAAAATTCCTATGGATATATAAATGAGATGAAATTTTAATGATTTGAAAATATGGTTGGTCAGCACACCTATGATTACATTTCCCAATAATGGATATATTTTTATGATCTATAGTGATACTATGAAATGGTAAGTGGATACATTCTCATGAATATTGATATGGTGATACAATATGCCACCCAATAATTGAAATACATGATAAAAATTATTCCACTCATGATTTGGAACTAGAAACTTTTATTTTGGTATTAAATATATGGAGAACCTATTTTTATCGAATGAAATATGATATATATTCTAACCATAAAATATTTAGGTATATATTAATTCAGAATGATTTGAATATGTGCCAAGGATATGGATTTAATTTTTCAATGATTATGAATTCTTAATACATAAACACCCTTGGATGGTTAATAATGTTAATGATGCTCTGATTCAAAAATACCATTTTATTTTTTCATTAATAAATATTGAAAATTATCCATTATTTAGTTATTTTATGAATATGGATCTTGAAATTAAAATGAAATTGGAAAAATTGTATTTTTCTCTGATGAATTTCCAACTATCCATTCTTGTGACACATAAATTGGAGTAGAAGGGGTTGTTGAGCTACAAAAGAAGGTGATAAATGTTCATGTGTTCAACCATGATAGTGTTGGAATGATAAGGTTTAGGAATTGAGTGTGTGTCTTGTCAATACAATATAATAGGAAGGATAATTTGGATGAATCACATAGTTAATTATTCTTTATCCATCTTGGATATATGTGGATACATAGACATCTAAAAGAGTATTTTCTAGTGGAATGAAATGAGAAGGGATGTCCTAAAGTATGTATCTAGATTATTGATATGTCAATATGTTAAGGATGAGTGAAACAAGTTTATGAGGATTCTATAACAATTAACCATAGTAGAATATAGAAGGGGAAACATTACCATACATTAGGTAATCAAACTCCCCAAAATATCAAAATGAAAGAATAATATTTGGGTTATATTCGATCACCATATGAAATAAATGCATTTAATTTCATTCAAATAATATTTATTTCTTGGTCATATTTCTAGGATATACATTAATGAAGTGGTAAGATTTCATGGAGTACCGTGTTCTATTATATTTGATTGGGATGTGAAGTTTACCTAAAAGATCTAGATAAGTATTTGGGGGAACTAGATATATATTTGAGATTTATTAATACATATCAAACATAGAAATATTATTAGTAAATGATTACAATTAAAAATATAGAATAAATGTTTAGATATTTCACTATAGATTTCAAATGTGGGGAAGATCAACACCTATCCTAGGTATAAAGTTTTGTAAAATTATATCTTTCACTTGAGAATTCAGACAGCTCCCTACAAAACCTACAATCATAGAAAGTGAATATATTTAATATGTTGGTATGATTATTAATTTATAAAGCTATTTTAAACTAATATATCTGAGGAAATGGATGAGGGGTTCATAATAAATTCAGAAACACATTAGGGAATATTAGAATCAATAAAATTGATGATCGCAATAATTGAAAATCTCTAAAATTTGATGTTACTGAGAATGTAAGACAATGAATTTCACTATGGAATAAGTTTATGAGATTGGGAAAATTTTTAATTATAATCCATAGATATATTATTAATTTAGATATTAATTTCAATGGGATGGTTTTAATTTCGTGGTGCTTACACTGAACCTCTCTTTAGTTTATGACGTGTTCCCTCCTAAGGAAGTAAAAAATTCTATCATTTATAGCTACTGGAATCATAGGTTATACTAATAGAGAATGATATTTCCAATGAATGAAAATTGGTAGAAATCCTTGTTCCTATAGATGAATTTATATTAAACAAAACTACTCACCTAGTTAATGTTCTCTGGTGGAATCAGAAAATCGAGGAAGCTACATGGATACATAAGGATGCAATAGAGTGTAGATATAATCATTTTTAATATTGGTGTGATGAAATTAAAAGTTGAAATTATTTTTATGTGGGGTATAATTTAACACCATAATATTTGAAATTTATTTTTCCTTTTAAATAAACATTAAATATTTAATAGCTTACTTTACTTGCAACCTATAGTCTAGACGAACCATAATATTGTATACCTTTATAACCATGCTAATGGATTTTACGGATTATTAGGTTCAAAACATTATAAAACATTTTTTAATGATCCTAATTAGTTAATTTTTATTTCTTAATTCATAGTAATTAATTAATAATTTCTAGTTAATTAATAGTGCACTTTAAAATTACATTTTCTTTAAATATGCACTTCATTTATTTTTAAAAATAATAATTTAATTATTTTATAATAATTTCAGAAATTTCATTTTATGAAATGGTCATAATTTTTGAAATCATTATATAAAAAATATCTTATGTTGGAATATTTGTAATTTTTTGAAAATATTAATTTTTTTGTGAATAGTAGACAAATACTAATTTTATAGAAAAATATGATTTCTTTTCAAGTATTTAAAAAAAATTTATTTTTAATTGATTTTTAAATTTAATTATATCCTTTTGATTAAAAATAATCCAATTTATGTCATTATAATCTATATTATTCTATATTTTTTTATAAAAACATTTGTATACTTAAAAACTTATTTTTTTGGAAAACTGTTGTTCATAGTGCGTGTTGGGTTCATTATGAAATTAATTTCTACCTATTATAGAGATTTTATTTAATAAAATCTATTAAATATTTTTAATTACCATAATTAATATTATATATTAATTTCAACGTAATTTGTGATCACTATGAATAGTAACTAATGATTAATTTTATAACTACAGTAAATTCTAAAAGGGGGTACCCAGGGTTAAACAAAGAGTGACGGGTGATATTACAATATGTATATCTATAAAATTAACTATATGGACATATTACTACCCTATATTATATCATCTTTAGATATGAGTCATTTGGAAGAATTTTTATTGAGTATGAAATCATCATATTTTGATCTTTTAGAAAATTCCAAGTGTTCCATCACCCTCCCTTATAAAAGGAAACTACCTCCCCCCTCTTATCCATAGTTCAAGATCCACTTAACTCCACTAATACATACCCAAATATTTTCCTAAAATCTATCCCCATGTACTAGAAGTCACTTTTTGATAATAATACCATCCTTTCAAGGATAATACTATAATCCAAAGGAGGTTACTCAAGGAAGAGGTATAACTCTTAACTGAGTACTTTCAGTTTTAGTTCTTCTCATTCCTATAATAAATATATTTAAACCTTAATAAATTAATAATTATGTATATATAATATAATTAATTTCATTTATGATGATGTATCAAATAATTTTTCACCTCATTTCCATCAAATGGGAAATGAAAATTATTTCTCTTGGGTAAGTATTGACTACCGCCTCCATGCCATGATATAATTCATTTTCCATCACTATAATTAATGTTTTGTTATTATGATGGTTTTATTATTATATATATTATATTTATGAAATAATTATTCATCTATATTTATATCGTCTTATCATATATCATACAATTTCATCCATTAGAAAACAATAATTCCCCCAATGTGTACTTGTGTACTACCACCTCCAAGAAGTGATGTGTTCTATTTATAAATAATGTATTACAGAGAATATAATAAGGATATATTAAATTAATATATATATTTATATATATGATATAATAATGATTCTATATATGAGAATTATTATTTTCCGTTCATTCATTCTATCCATCGAAAAGTGTAAACATCACTCGTGTGTAAGTATGGACTGTTGTCTCTATGAAGGAATGTAATATATTTTTCATCAATAATTTCCCTGAATTGTTATTAAATTGATTATAATTAATATATATAATACATATTTTAAAATGAAGAATATGTATATCCTAAAGCCACTAAATATGTGTAAGTAATATAATAATAAAACTGAATATGGCATGAAAAACAGACTGGTTTTCCGACCGAATGTCCATTTATAAAGAAGAATTATTAATGAAAGACTAATTAACTATTATAAAGTAATGTTAAAAATTAATTTATGTGTGGATATGGTTTCATAATATATTTATAATAAATATATATTTAATACATAGTATTTGTTTTAATGCGTATGAAGAAAGATGATACATGAGGTAAGGGGTTCATGTTTGAATTCTATTTATATTAGGATTTTTTATGAATTAATTTCCATTAGGAAACTTCTATGATATTTATCAGATAAACCCCATTTATTTTTATTATCCCCCACTTATTTTTTACATTCTTATGTTTATAAGAATTTCCCGCTCATTGGTACTGAAAATGATTCAAAAAATTGTTTTAAGAATAGTTAACTTATTCATCCTATTTCAATTAGAAATCCTTTTTCTTCCATATCCATGTTTATTAAAAATTATATAGTAAATATTTTTTCTATTATTAATTTATTTTTTAAATTAATTTTTCCTATGCTTTTCAATTTTAAATAAAATTTTAAAAGAAACATCTTTTGATTTTTGGAACAATATAATTTTTAAATAATGTGTGAATATAATCATTATTCTAATGATTACTGAATGAAAATAAATTCCAACTATCATGAAAAATAAATGATTTGATTGTTCCTTTATGATAATTCATGGTTCTTTCCAAAAAAAATCAAAAATTTTGTAAATTTTTTTAATTTAAATATGTTATTTCAAAATGAAATGTGTATTTTCATCATGAAATGGTCTCATGATCTTTTACAGGTATGTTAATTGATGATGGTGTCCTTTTATGTTTCTTATAAATGGGGATGTGATCCAATGATACTGTCCATATTATTTCTCTATATGGTTGTTGACTATGATGAAAAAATCCTGAAGAACCCAATTTTCTATTATATGGATTAATCTACGATGAAATGATGAATGTTTTTATGACCTCGTGTCATACATATTAATGTATTATGATAATGTGATATTTGGGTTTATTATATCTATAAAATACTTTGTTAAATTCATTATTGATATCTCATGAGATGATGATGATAATCTAAGACATGATTTGGATAATCTTTGTTCACATCATGATGTGTGAGTATAACTATTTATATATACTCTCACAAGATTATGCTCTGACGTGATTATAGTAATATATGTTCTTATTTTGATGAATGGGTATGATTACTTATAGATATTCTGACAAGATTATCAATTGACATGATTGTGAATATCTATGTCACAAGATCAGGGTTTTCTATTATTATGATTCCACATGACTATGATATGAATCTTGAATAAGGATTACTATATTTACACCATTATTGATCATGATTCTGGATATGACATGGTTTGGTAGTTTGTGGTCTTTGATTTTATAGTTATGAATCTATTATTTTGAGAACATATAGTTGAATATGTTATCATTACATTATAATCATTTAAGACATCTTATTATTGATATCTAACACGTTTTTCCCTACTGAGCATCAGAGCTCACACTTTTATGTGTTTTATTTTCCTAGATTTTTATTAAAGGATTTAAGTGTGAGGAGTCTAGAAGGTTTATATAGCTCCCATGCTTATCATATAAGAATATTACATCATTTTGGATGAATATTCATCATATTAAAAAATCACACACTCGTGGATAGTAATAATTTATTGTCTTTGGAAATGTGTAACATAATCTTTTAACTTTTTGGGAGATCATTAATGTTTCACAAAATGACCTCCCCATTTAGTACTCCTTAAAACCATTATTCAAAACCTACAGAAAGGAAATAGAAGAATGAGTGAGATCAAATTCATAGAAAGGGTAAATAATGGAGATATATAAGAATAATAGAATATATGGTTATGATAACATGAGTATGACATTTGAATATCGTAATCTTCAATTCAAATATCATACACATGAGTCAATTAATACCGATTATTAAATCATAATAAATAAATCGTAAGGTAATCACGATTATATTCCATGAGATCATAACATAGGAATAAGATGTTGAATTTTGGTAGAAACATAATCATATTAAATTATTTTTATAGTAGTCAAGGATTATAATAAAGGTAATCTTAGGGCACTAGGTTCACTCCAAAAACTATATTAGTAGTCATGGATCACAACCAATACTGTATTATTTGTCATGTTTTACTCCCAAGACCATCTTAATAGTCAAGGATCACTCCAAATACCCTCTTATTAGAAAAAGTACCTCACTAAATTGGGTTCACACCCTATTCCATCCTTGTCTATCTCATGAGAGATAAATATTTTCACAATTAGTTGGGTGGGGACATATATGTCCGACCCATCACATAATTAAATCATACATATGTGTGCCACAAGATAATAAAAATTCATCATATCATGACCCATAAATAGAGATGGTTTTCATAAACATCATATCATAACCCATGAAATAAAATTGTTATCATAAATATTTCATCATATCATAACCTATGTAAACGTTTTTGGGTTCAAAAAATTTTCATCATAGAGTATCCCATTAAAGGAAGTGGGTTTCATAAGTTTTTATCATGGTATAACCCCGTAGAAGAGAAATAGGTTTCAAAAACTACATTTCATGATAAATATAAATCATTCAAATAAATAATAATAATCTGGTACTATGATCATATCCCTAGTAAAGAATATACTATATCAAAGGACAAAATTTTATATGGATACGGATTTTCAATGATCACATTAATAATTTATTAAGGAAAAATTATTTTTCATTGAAAATCCTTTTTTTATGACATAAAACATATTCAAAATCACTTTATTTATAATCCCCTTTGAAAAAATATTAAGTATTATATAAAAATAATTTAAAAACATTATTGAGGACAATATATCTTCCACTTTGGAAAACACTTTTTAAATCATAAAACATTTTGAAACACTTTTTCTTTTAAAAAAGAATTGAAAACTTATAACTAATGCTTTGAAAATAATTTCTAACACTTTTTAAATATAACTTTGTTTTGACATAGTTCTAATTGGAAAAAAATTATTTAAAACCTAATAAGTAATCTTCAATGAATGTAAGGATCATGATGGTAGAAAATTCTATACATGACATATTCATTAAAATAAAGAGTCATTTCATATTGTCCATAGAAGTCAAAAGATCCTTGTTTGGAAAATGAAAAAGAGATATCATTTAATAAAATTGTATAAAAAGGTAAATCATGGGTAATCATTTATTATAAAAATAATAGGATAATTTTGGAAAATATTTTAATATATGTTTAGAAAAAATTATTTTGAAATAAAATAGATTTCTAACTGAGGATTGGAATAAATTCAGATTTTCTTAAAAATAATTCTTAGTTATATAAGGTCCCAAATAGCGTAAAAATGGTACAATTATATGAATATATCATGAATAAACATAGAATAATAAAAATAATGAAAATTATTGAGTAATGAATCATAATATTAAATCAATGTAAGCATTATCATAATGAAACCCGATAAATGATGATATTATAGAAATAAACTATTAACACCTTTGGTAACAATGAATCATAAACGCCATGATGGTATAATATAAAATAAATCAAAATACTATAATGGAGATGAAAAATTAATGCTATAACATGTAAAATGGGTTGTATATACACCTCATAAAAGGATGTAGTTTCCTTACATAACATACATTTCAAAGAAGACAAATTGAGACACAAATACCCAGACCTCTTTAGAAAATATATTATCCATAAAACCTAGGAAAGTGATATCCAAAATTTTATATTTAAATACAAATAAACATTAGTATGATAATAATTAAATAAATTCATGGTTTGTATACACACCATATAAAATACATATGGGCTGGACATCGATTATGTTTTGTGAAAAATAAAAGTGAGACTGAAATCCCTTACTACTTGAGTACATTTTGAATAATGAGGTCCATAAAAAAATAAAATAAAATGAAAGTTGTAATATCATTACATTAATTAAATTCATAATATATCATGTTATAGGGCCGTATATACACTACACAAAAGAAATGAGCGATGAATATGGGATAAGTCTCGCTGAAATAAAAGTGAGACTATAAATCCCCTTACCATACGTCTTGAATCTAATCGTACATATTCAAGCCTCCTATATAATAAATATAAGTTTTTATGAATATATATGAAAAAATATTCTTATATATAATACCATAGAATATTTAATTAACATTTTATGTTACTCTTTTATTAAAAATTCAATGTTAAAGTTCTGTTTTAGGTAATAAATGCTTTGTCTTTTGTATATGTTTTATCTTTATTACTTTTGTTCCAATTTATTTGATCAATATATACTCATTTATAGAATTTAATCCATGATATAAATATAATATATGTATATTATATATTTATATCAACCCATAAAATCTAGTGATAAGAAATGGAATACATTGCTCATGGAGACGGTAGGTTGTATATATGCATGAATGTTATTTATGTTTTCCTATGGAATTAAAGAAAAGAAAGTAATTAAAAAATATATATGTATTTATAATCTTTAAGTTATCAATATTACTTCATATATATCACATATGTTTATTTAAATCTTCCTTAATACATTCTAGGTAAAGTGTGAATGAATCCCATCACTTCATGTGTAAGTTTTCTGTCCTACACATGAATGACATTATAGTATTCCCACATAATGGAAATACTGAACTAATGTGTCATATTAAAATTAATGATTCTTAATAATATCATAAAAATAATATATATAATATATAAACTATAAATCAATCATTATTTATGGCCTCTAATTGTGGTAATGGAATAATGAATGTCATCAGTTTGTGAGGCGGTTGTCCACTATACAGACAAATGATGAGAGTGTATAACATTTGACAGACATGTGTGAAGTTTTAGGTATTAAAATTATAATAATACATCTCAGAATATAAAATATAGTGAGTTTATTATATAATCATTAAATTAGTATATTTTTTTGGGGTGGATAATGAAATAAAACAAAACCTTTTGTTGATGAATATTACATATTCTTCAGGTATCTTCTTTTGGTTTCAATAAAAGGACATACATGGTTGTATTTATTCCTAAGGTGAGGATTCATGGAAGAATTTAGGTTATTTTTTTGTTTATTTGGGTTTGTTTTGGATTATCTAACTGGTTTTAGTGGTGTGAAGAGGGTAAGATAAGTGTGAGCCATTTATAAGTGAGGTGAGTGGAAAACATATAAATATAAAAAAGGTAAACACTGCTCTGAGGTCTACCTTAAATAATTTTCCCCTAATAATAAAAACATTTCTATAAAATATGGTAAATAGTCCAAAAAATTATATAATGGGTTTTGGAAAAGTTTTGAATACATTTTTTCTCTTATGTTTGATGTTTATTCCCTTGGAAAACTCATTTCTCTATAAATCATTGAGATAAATCTTAAAATTTTCACTAATAATTTTATTAAAAAAATATTTTTTTATTTATTATACATTATAAATTAATTTAGATAAAAATATGGAATACATTTTTCAATATTTAAATCACATTATTTGTAGAAATTAATTTATAACTTATCTCACAAAAGAGTGAGACAGTAGGTTTTTAAAAGTGAAAATACTCAAAAGTTTGAAATGATTTTATATCCAATTTCAATGAAAAATTGAATTAAATTGCCAATGTTTTATTAATAGCTAATAAATTTATCTAATTTTACATTATAAACAATTAAAAATATAATTAAACTTTACAAATTAATTAAATTAAATGTCATTTTTCAATTAAAATTCATTATTTTTCATTATTTCTAAAATAATAAAACATCTCAAAAAATTACAACAAATCACCAAAAGATAATTTGAAAATTTCTATTTAAAAAATAAAGTTTATTTTTCAAATTTAATTTATAAATGGGAACAAAATATAATTAATATAGTTTTTCCATTAAATGATGTTAAAGATACCTTTTTGACAAATGCATATTTTTTGGGAAAAATGGATTTATTCTTATCTATTGTATATAAAATATTTAATATGAATTTTAAATACATTATTGAATATAAATTATATAATATTCATTAAAACCATTCATAAATATTGGTTTGTTTAATTTATTGAGAGAAAATGTGTTTTTTTCATAAAAATTGGTTTTTTAGAAAAGTAAATTCTTTACTTTTAAATTATTCTTACTTCCATTAATAATTAATTGGTTGAAAATTAATTTATTTTATAAAAATGAATTAACATTGTTTTAATATATTTATTCTTATTTATAGACAAAATTTTAATAGATAGGTGATTACTATAATAATATTTTAATATTATTATTAAAAATATTATTTTAGAATGGTAAAATATGGTCTTGATTATAATGTAAGATATCGAAGTGACTCAGTATTGTGTGTAATAAAAACTAAACATAATACTGTGTTTAATGTAATCATAACATAGTTTAGAGTTAAATTCAACCCATCAATGTATTTTAATTTTCTCAAAAAAAAATTCATAAAAACTTGGGGTGTTATATTTTACCCCCACCCCCTAAAAATGATTTTATCCATTTAAATTCATCTCGGGAATCAAGGTTTAAATAACTGAAATTTCTATTCACAAAACCCCACATCGTAAAAATAAATAATAATACTAACCTTAAAAGAGGGAATTTTGAAACATAATGGTTTCCCAATGTAACAAATAACTAGGTTTCGACATATGAGAATATAGGTGGAAGTTAGAGATTTTTTCATAGAAGAAAAGCTTAAATAATTATATAGAATTGTAATTATCACTAATCATAAGAAGGTGGGTGATCCAGAGAAAGTTAAAAAAACCCAAAACCATAAATCTGTGACAATATAAGGGGCTATTTCATTTGTTGTAAATGAAGAGACTATGATAATATTTTTTTTCAAGGTCATTTTTCAATGGTTGGAGAAAATTCATAAGGACAAATACTTACTTGATTTTTTTTATATTTTATATTCACAATCTCACCCTTTTTTTGTGCCTCTAAAAAATTCTACATTATCTATTACTCCATGAAATGAATATGAATTTTGTATCTATAAGGCACTAATGGATCATAGGATCCATTTATTAAATTATATTTCATTCTTTTTACCATTTGTGGTCAACATAATAAGGTTGTTATAATAGGTTTTTCAATATGAATAAATCATTATATGGTGAAATAATACATTATTCCCTAAAACCTCATATAAATATTAACATAAATGGTTCAATAAATGGTAAACCTTGTTACCCTTTTGTTATATGAAAATACAGGACTTTAGAATTACGGTCACTACATTTATAAAAAAAACATAACAATTGATCCCCCATATATCATAAAGTGGACTTTTTCACACACTAAACATGTGAATACCTTCATAATGTACTCTCATAAAACATAGTAATAACCAAAATTACAATAAAAACTCATTAAAAACAATATTTCTTACTAATTCCTAATAATATTGGATATATTCCTTAAATCCCAAAAAAGAATTAAACCTCATCAACAATATAATAAAGAAATTTCCTGGAAAATCATTTATCAGTTATGAGGTCAATACTACTATCAAATTTACTTCATATATTTCATCATCCCTTTGTCCATATTAAATATCATTTTCTCATCCTCATAAATATATAAAAGGTTACATTTCCTTAATCATACAATATAACCCCATCTTTAAATTAATTTTCTAGGTCATCAGTACCAATCAACATATTCATATTGATCTTTAAAAAAAATTTACTAAAAATACTTATAAGACCTATACATTATATAAAAAAATCCAATATTTAAATACTTCATTCATCCCACTTACTTATATAAAAATTTATTTAGAATTGTCATCTTATTATTTGAAACCTATTTCCTCTCATATGTCATCAGTATACTCTTCAACATTAGCAATAATACCATTAATCATACCTCCTTACTAATTCTATTCACAAACATTCTCTTTTGTACATTGATTTCCATAATTACCATACTTTCCACATTGAAATTATTCATCCATTATAAATTACATAGGATGACCAATACTCTCATCCATTTCATTAGTTGATATTTTCATTCTCCCTTTGTATTTACTTGCTTTGTGTTCTTTTTTCCACATTCAAAACATCTTCTCATCCATTTGAAACATTCTGTAGAGTGCATCTTTAAAAATTTTCTACATATAAGAAACTGAGTCTTCTTTACACCATTGTCTCCACTATTCAAACTCTCAGTATACTCTTTACTTCTCTTCTTCATTGACATGGAGAGCTGGTTAAGTAATACATTATTAATCTTGTTCTATGGAAATTAGTTAGGCATAAAAAAATTCCATTCACACTATCAGCCATTCCATTGATTTTGTCATTAGAAATTTTTCAGTCACACTCAGCATTAACTTTGTCTCTTCAGGTTCCATTGATCGAATGAAATGAGAATTCATTATGTCATAAACACTTATCAAAATAAAAAATCACATAATCATGAAAAATCACTTATATGATTTCTAAATCATGTCACCTTCTTGTTTAATCTATAAATCATTGTGTTTCTACAATGTTATTCGTAGTATGCATCTATTTAAATACTTCATGATGGTTCATAATGAGTTTTTGAATTTTCAAAGCATATCCCCTGGGGAATTCAAACCAGGCGTTCATCAAGGCTTGTTATCATGAACCAGTTCCCAATCGATTCTACCACAATATGGTGTTTTCAGGGTTGTTCTCCCTAGGTACATTTGTTCCATATAAAAATTAACTTATATTATATTGAAAGGGATGTAATTTCTTTCAAACAACTCTCTAAATCCTTTACAAAACTTCCATGAAATTTTCCTAAACATTGACTCATCCTTAGACTTATCCTTAGATATATGCATAGACATATCCTTAAAAATATCTCTAAAGATCTTAATAAAGTTCTCTTATAGATTAATTAGGGTAAATAAAGGTTATACATAAGCCTAAAATGAATATAAGTTTATGAGAACTTGACCATAATATTTGAAAGGGCATAGCTTACATATCATATATCACACACATGTTTCATGGAATAAAGATTATAATATAATAAGACACAAATCGTAAGAAAATAAAGATCATAATCAATGAGATCATAAAAAAGTAATATGATATGAAATTCAGTAATACACATAAACATATGAAATGATTTTCACAATTTTCCAAAGTCACATACAAGTTCATCTTAGTTAAACGGGTTCACTAATAAATCTATCTTAGTAGTTAAGGTTCACTCCCAACACTATCTCAGTTTTCATGGTTCACTCCAAAGAAAATATTATTACTCAAGGTTCACTCCCAATACCATCTTATTGGAAAAATTCCATTACTGAACAAGGTTCGCTCCTCATTCCATACATGTTTATCTTATGATATAAAAATAATTACCTAATTCTTTGGAGGGTTATATAGGTCCCACCTATCACATAATGAAATCATATATAATATTTCCACAAGATAATAGAAAAATTCATCATATTATGACTCGTAAAAAGAGATAGAATTAATTAATATCATATTATAAACCATAAAATTTAATGGGTATCATAAAAATTTCATCATATCATAACATATATAAAATATATAGGATTCATAATCATATAATCATGGAATATCCCATAAAAAATGAGGGTTTCCCAAGCATTTTATCATTGTATAACCCATAAGAAGAGAAATGGGTTTCATTAAAAACAATTCATCATAAACATAAATGATTAAAACCAAAAATAAGAAAGGATTCCTTTTATAATATAGCCAGTAAAGAATAAACTATATCAAATTATTTCATCTATTATATAAAAGAATTTTGAAATATAACTTTGATGATTCCTTATGGAAAAATAATATTTTTGAAAACAAATTTTTTTAGAAATAAAACATTTTGAAAAAAATTTATTTAAAAAAAATAAAACACATGAGGTAAGAATAAAAATAATTTAAAACATTTCTTGATTAAAAATATATATTTTTCTTTTAAAAATTATTTTCTTATCGTAAATTTTTTTGAAAACCATTCTTTTTAAAAATATTTCAGAAAAAAAATGAACAAATATTTGAAAATCATTTAAAAATAATTATAAGCATGCAAAATATTGAAATATTTTTATTCTGAAAATAATTTTCAAAAATATGTAAGCTTCAATGAAATGAGTGGACATGACAGAAGACAATAATGTACATGATGTATTCGTAAAAATAAGGATTGCATTCAATTTATCTGTATAATTCAAAAGAGACATGATTGTAAAATGAAAAGGAGATAGAATTTAAAAATATTTTTTAAAAAATTTAATTCATATTTAATTTTTTTAAAAAATTTAATATTGGGACATTTTTTAAATCATTATAGTAAGATTATGTTTTAAAAGAAAATAGATTTCTGACTGAAGAGATAAATAAAGATAGATTTTATTAAAACATATCGTAATTATATGAAGTACCCATGTGTGTAAAAATGGAACCATTATGTTAATATATCATTAATAACCAGAGTATAAGAAACTTCCTGAGAATTACTGAGATATAAATTATAATATTTCATTAATTGATGTATAATAATAAACAATACTGATAAACAATGAGATTCAAGAAAAAATTATTACCATATTGGGTAAATTTGAATCATAATACCCATGATTGAATAACATAAAATGAAACATAAAATATCCTTAGGATGATAAAATTCATTACATTACCTATAAAATTGGTTGTACATATAATTTGTGAAAGGATAAAGGATCATTAAAAAATGTACATATCAATGAAAGAAAATTGAGACAAAATAACCCTTACCTCTTTGGTAGCATTTTAACAGTAAAACCCATAAAAGGGAGGTACAAAAATAGATATGTCAATATCAATAATTATATATATAAAAACATTAAATATGTCATTGGTTAGTATACACACCATATACATTAAATAGGTGGTGAACATGGCTTATGTATCATGAAAAATAAAAGTGTGATGGATATCCCTTACTCCTTGACTAACCATTGATTCATGAGATTATTGAAAGGATAATATTATTTAGAACGTATATTATCATGAAATAAATTAAATTCTAGATATGACTTTTCATTAGTAAGTATATACACCATATAAAAGAAGCATGTCTTGAATATGGCATAAGTCACACAGAAATAAAAGAGAGACTACAAATCCCCTTACGTTATGTCTTGACTCTCATCATACATATTCAAACCTTAGGTATAATAATTATAAATTTATTATATATATATATATAATAAAAAATAACATATATATATATTACTATATATTATATACTTATGACATTATATTGTCCTTTTCACAATAATTTCACGATGATGTTATCTTTATATTAATTAATTCTTTACTTTTCATATATTTTTGGAATTTGTTATTTTTGGTCCACATTATTTGAACTTGATTTCCTAATTTAAAGAATATAAACCATTATATAAATAAAATATATTCTTCATTATGTATTTATAGAAACCCATAAAAATTAGTGTAATGAAAAAAATATAGTGTTCGTGGGGACGGTTGGTCGTACGCACACATTAACGATGTTCTCATTTTCATATTGCATATAATAAGAAAATGTAAATGAAATATATATGTATTTATATTATCCATATATTAGATATATTATTTAATTGAATTTAGATATGTTTATTAAAAAAATAGCTAATACATTCCATGTAAATCATGAAAAAACCGCATCGCTTCGTGAGGAGGTAGTCCGTCGTAAACACAAATGACATTATAATATTCTCAAAAAATGGTATAACAGAATTATATGTTATTTATAAATTATATAATAATAATTATATCATATGAATAATATATATCATATATAATCTATAAATATATCATTATTATAAACCTTGAAATATGGTAATAGAATAACGTAGGATATCGATTCGTGAGGTAGTAGTCCATCATACGTAATAACCATGATTGTGTATCCCATTTGATAAATCTTTGTGAAGCTTTAGGTCATAAAATAAAAATATATTTAAGATACTTATTCTATTGTATAATAATGATGTAAAAATAATTCCATCATGTCGGTAAGGAAATTAAAAAAAATAATTAGTCGATGAACATTACCTCTTTTGCTGGTATCTTCTTATGGAATACAACAAATTACTTCCTTGGTTACCTTTTCCCTAAATTTATAGTTTTTGAGATTAAGGGATATATGCTCGAAGCTTATTTAGGTAGTGTTTGGATGAGACAATGGGCCAAAGAGGTGTGAAGAGAGGCGGAAAGGTGGTGGCCTTTTAAAAGGGAGGCGAGAGGAATACTTTTAAATACGAAAAGGGTAAACAACATTGGGAGGTCTGTCTTACATAATGTGCCTCAAATAATGTACCATATTTGGTAAAAGATTGTATATGTTCGAAATATTTCTATAAAATTGGTTTTGAAAGAGATTCTATTTCATTTTTTCCCTTATGTATAAAGTTTACTCCCTTGATAAACTCGTTTATCTTTTAATCGCTGTGATTAATTCTAACTATTTTCCATAATAATTTTTGAAAAATTAATTTGGACTTATTAGAAATTAGAAATTATTTTTATTCTAAATATGAAATTAATTTTCCAAAATTCTGACCAATTATGTGTTTGAAATTAATTTAAAATTAATCAGTAAAATGGGATGAGACAACAAGTTTTTGTAGTGAAAACGTCAAAAGTTTGAAGTGTTCTTATAAAAAATTTAATCATGTAATGGAATTTAATGAAATAATTTAGATAAATATATTTAAAATTTACCCAATTAAACATTAAGACCAATAAAAAATATAATATATCAATATAAATTATTTAAATTCAAAAAAAATCAATTAAAATTTTGTATCTATACTATTCATAAAAAAAATGAGGCTTCTATAAAAAATAAAAAAATTTAACACTAAGATAATTTTGATTTTCCTACTTAAAAAATTAAGATAATTTATTCTAATATAATTTATAAAAGTGAAAAAATAATTTCAATATATGTGTCCTACTAAATGGTGGTAAAACAACCTTTTAGAAATATAAATATTCTTATTCTTAAAATTAGTTTTATTATTATATCTTGTCTAAAAAAATGATTAATGTTAAATATTTTATTGAATATATGATAAATATTTTTATTTAAAAATAATTCATCAATTTTTTTTTGTAATTTATGGAGATAAAATGTGTTTGTTAATAGAAAATAGTTTTTCCAAAAAGGAATTTATTTATTTTCAAATAGTTTATACATTCATTTATAATTTATTGGTTTCCAAATAATCCATATTCTAAACAATAATAAAAAATATTTTCATTATTGATTTATTTATTTTCAAAACATCCATTCCAATGACTAGTTGATAAATATAATAATAATAATATTATTTTTTAGTTTGGTAAAACTAGTTCTTGAGTGAAACGTGAGGTATCGATGGGACTCGGTATTTTGTGTACCACAAGATAAACTTATTATTTCATGTATGTAAATCCTAACTCAGTGTACCATGAAACTCAATCCAAAAAATAATTTTAATTTATTCAAAAATTATACTTCATAAAAACTATAGGTGTTATAGGTAACTTATGTAAATAAAGATAATTGAGATTTTGAAGATTATAAATAAATAAGATATATATATTTCTAGAATTCAAGTACACTAAACCATTATGATTCTTGTAAATATTTATTTTGGTGATATATCGGATATTAATTTAAAATATGTAATATCTTTATATGTTACAATTGGGTCACTATATTCTACCTCAACCTCATAATTCTCTTCTAAAGTGAAATATTAAAAACTAATGATCTTACATCACCAAAACATGACTTGATGCTTGTAAAAATTAATAAAACACTGATAAAACACTTACATAAGCCCATTCATCACATTATATATCCACATCAACATTTAATCCCTAGTATAGCCAATGGTTCATACCACCATAATCTCTTGACCCAAAATTTCAATTCTTATGCTTTAGAGAATCTTCCATTTTGATTTACCTTTTGAACTCCCTAACCGCATTTAATTGAAGATAATAGTGAATTTTATATCATTCCATGACCAAAAAAATGAAAACCCACTAATACAACATTGTTTCCTCTCTTCATTCTCAAATTAGAAAATAAATAGACAATATTCCATTATCCATTCACAACACAAGTGCATCAGATATTCCCAAAAGGCCCATGAAAACTCCATGAAAAAACCCACCATATATTAAACAATTAATCTAATTTTTATATAGGGTCATTACATCAAAAAACCACAAAGCTACTAGTTTATCCACTTTCGGTTAGCCTTTCATGAAAACGCTTATAACCAGCCACTAATGCATCACCACATTCCTGATCAAGATGCCATTATATTCTATGTAATCTTATGGTTATCTAATCAAACATTTAAAAATTATAATCTATACTCCCAACATGATTCATGGTTGAGTCCCCAACCACCCACTTCAAATATCATTCCATATGAAATCACCAATTAATCACTAATCTAAATCACCCTCAGATCATCTATCATTCATTCCAAGCTCAACATTGATGCTTAGATTACAATAAAAAATATAACCTGATCCATGTCACACATTCACCAGTTATTCCATATATTTATATTTATAAAATAAATAACATCTAAAATCATCCATTTTAATTCACCAGTCAATTCAACATGTTCCAGAACCTTCGGACTATAGGTTCATACCTGTGTTCCACTCATATATGTGTAAAAAGGAAAAATGTTACACTATCACCTGTTCTAATATAATGGAAGTGGTAACATAGAAAATTAAATCATCTTATAAATACCTGGTGGCTCATCCCAAACCACATTTTCCCATTTTCATTAACCTTTGACAGCGATTTACTCTTCAATCTTGATCATCCATGCCACTGCACCTGATCCACCCATGACATAATCCCTCAATGTAAGAATAGTTTAAATTACCAATAAAATATTACGTCCACTAAGACCAAATAAAAACCAATACAATAACCATTTCCCCTTTTCTACTAATTTACATTCACCAATGAAAAAAGATAAAAGGTCCCAAATATATCCAATGCTTCCTCAATAGCATGAAAAAACAATGGGTGTACACTATTGTTCCACCGAAAAATATAATCCATATATCACCATGCATCACTAATTCCCACTTATTATTATATTATTATTGAATCCCTGGTTCTATGTACAATGTCATAATCATTATCTAAACTTTGTCTTATTATTATAATTCATTAATATAGAAACTAGACTCACACACCCAATTAATAGTCATTCAATCTCACAATATGCATACCACATAAATCTCTTTCTTTGAAATAAAATATGACACATATGAAAGTGTAACTGAGTTCACTAAGATTATCCAAAGGGTGAAATATTACATGAATAAGAAAAGAACTAATCAATTCTTAAAAAATATAATCATGAAATAGATGTTAGTAACTTTAGTTTAGAAATGAATGGACACATTTAGATATATTATTCATTCAAAAATAATTTAATACCTATCAAACACAATCTTAGATGGGACGTCTAAGATCGTTATTAAATTTGGAATATGGGATTTACCCGATTCACAAAATTAATATTGTGTTCACCAGGTGTTGGGTTTAAGAGAGATCATGGGAAAAATTATAAATAAATATATTATTTAATTTTCTTATTATTTGTTAAATTTTACATGACCAGTATCCCCTATATTTAAAAAAATTTATGTTAAAATACTAGGTTTAGATATATAATCTTATGGATTTAGAGGGAAAATAGAGGATAAATTTAATGGACAATGGTCAAATCATGGATTGACAATTAGTACTGAGGTGTTAGTATTTTCTAATCTATTTTATCAACCTCTCCAATTAAAATGATGTATAATCAATCTTCATCTATGCTCAATCCAAACTCTTGATTATATTTTTTTGGTGTTCGTTTATTCACCATTTTTTATCTGCAGTGAAATGTGAATCAGTCATTCTAACAAATTGATTCATGAGTCAATCTTTTATTTACATGTGTTGATTTTGTTTCTATATAATTAAAAATTGATTATATTTTTTATTCATGATTATCCTATTAGTTCCTCACCCCTATAAAAATGGGTTGAATCCAACTAGAAAAATTGATGAGTTATGTTCCTCATGTTTTTATTCTATTCATTTCTCCCATAATTCATTAGATGGTCATCATTTATGTTTTCTTTGGCTAGTGATCATTCATTATTGAAATTAATCTTTACCATGTGTTTATTTCTATGATCGATAGCATGTTTTTGGTGTGTTATTATGAAAAGGGATTTGGAATTTGATTTGGAGTTCTCATTTAACAAAATTAGGTGTTCAGATGATGTAGTGCTTTGAGGATGATTCGTGAGCAGATTGGTAGCAAGAATCTAGCCAATTTAGATAATAAATTTTTTCTCAACATATATGAAAATTCCATGGGTCAGATTTGTGGATGGAGCATAGTAGGGGGTGACAAAATCATAATACCTTAGAGTATAGTGGGTTCTATAAAATCCGGTCTTATATAGAGTGTAGTTCAAAAAAAAATTCGTGTAGTCGCTTTTATATAATAGCTACGATTACATGTAGAATTCAATATCTCATGCGATGTATAACCTATACAAGTTGTGTGACCCATAACCGGTGGCCTTGATTATAACCCTTAGGGTAAAAATTCATGGAAACATCCAAGTACACAGTCACTACTAGTTACCTAGACATGGCTAGATCACCCGGACATAGAAGGATTACATAAGCATGATCAGTGTACAAGGAAAATGTAAGGGTTCACGGTCTGGGGTTGGGGTACACAAACATGGGATGGAGTGTAAGGGAAGGGTTAAAAGTAGAGAGGAATGGTATTATGTAGATGTGATCACTTAGGAAAGAAAAGACACACCATGGACTACCAGTACATGTCATGTAATTTTCCCATTGAAAGATGAGGACCTTGCCACTTTAGTGTAGAACAGTATCTATATGATGAATCCCCTTAGTCTATCCTTGTGAGGTTATAGTGAGGAATCATGTCCAAAGTATAGGATGTGGTCCCCTATAGGGTATTAGTCTCAAATATTGTCCATAATTGTTCAATGCTTCCAAGGTTTTTATCCTAAATCATTTCTTGCATCGGATGGGTTAAGAATCATGTAACCTACTATAAGGAAGTGTCATCACCATCCAAGCTATTTTAATCTGGGTAGGGTCAAGAATCCACCATAGGCCCTGGGTTAGATCCCCTATATATATATCGATATATAGAGTGTTTTAACGTATAATTATTCATAGAGATTTCAAATGTGTATGACTTCTCATATTATCACCATCAATATTAAAAATGAGTGTAGGGTTAGTTCTCCCATTTTATTGTTACCTTGAATCCTCAGGGAGGTTCTTGGTTGGAAGTATTGTTTTGAAATTTCCTTGAGACTTGGTGTCTATCTTGACATAACAACACGGTGATTATCTAACTTCTCACTATTGATTTTTCATGTGTGATGATTTCATAGTTTCTTATTGGGTATGTTATACTAACCCCTTCATGGGATCTAGCCATGTAACACCCCGAGATTTTATAAGATATATTCTTTTTTAATTTCATTCATATCTTCTACTGTACGCTACACCAAGATTATCTTACGCTATACGAAACACCGTATTAGCTTGTAGTATATGCAACACTAATCTTGGAATGTGTTAAACACAATTTCAAGTTTGTTTGATAGTAGTTATTCAACGCAACATTGAGTGTATATGTATATATATATATTTAATTTATAAATGAAATATGGTTGGATTTTGTTATACACAACAACAAAGGAGTCTTTCACTACATGAAACCCTAACTTGGCTTTCATTACACACAATCAAGACCTTCCTTGATAGCGTGTGTAGTACGTGATACCGAGTTTCACTAAACAAGGTATTATTATAATATCATTATGAACTAGCCGTTATGAATAGTAATATCCACTTTTTGAAATTTTATAAATTTTATCTCTCAAAATGGAATTCATTTTTGGATTCGGAATATCGAAATTATCCTAGGGTAAATTTTTGGTATTTTTCTGAAAACTTTCAATTTTTGTTGAATAGTGAAAACACTGGGTTACTATTTAAAAACCAACTTTTTATTTAAATAATTATTTGTTTTATTTAAACTTATTTAAGGTCAAAATTGATAAATAATACCTATATAAGTTCAATTTAAGTCATTGGATTCATTTTATAATAATTTTAGATATATAAAAATTTTATTGAACTTTTCACTCTCTTTTACCCACCTCCTAGGAGAATTTGAAAATTTACATAAAACATAATTATACCGTTTCGGTGAGTGGAATTTTGAAAATCCAAGAGGCATGGATAATATCAAGTAGTAAAATGTTGTTCAATAAGATAAAAATAGTTTTTTTGAATAGTAACTTTTTACTTTTATTTACCACGGTTAAAAGTAAATATGGTAATTAAGGGTAAAAATGATATTATTATTACCCTAAAACAAGTCCTAATTATATTGGATAACTATAATTAGACCAAAAAAAACCTTAGGAATATAATATTATCATTTAGGTCCACTTGGATTAGATTAGTACAGTTATTATTATTTAATTCAAAGAAGAGTTAAAAGTGTTAGAATCAATGTTTAATAACCAAAACATTTTTAATATAAATTTCTACATAAGATAAATTCGACTATAAATATTCATTAGAAATATAAAAATATATACTACATAATTTTATTTTATTTATAATTTTTATACATTAAATAATTTAATTTATTTATGAGACAATGATGATGCAGTAATTACCTTGTTAATGAAATATTAACATAATGGATTTCATAAATACCCAAATAAATGTTATTTGAGACTTTTTACAAATTAAAATAATTTTCTAGGTTAATATGACATTTTTTTATTGATTTAATTAACTTTATTTCGAACTAATAATGCTGTTATGATTTTCAAAAAAAATCAATTACCAAATAGTGTCAAAATTGACATAAAATAGATTTTAAAACAAATATTTTATTATTAATTTTTATTATATTACTAAAAATCAATGGTTCGGAAAAATGACTTAGATAAGATTATATATATTATGAATTAACCACTTTGTGTTCTTTTGGCTTGTTATAGTAAGGTTATTAACTATATAGTGTAAGAAAACAAGAAGACACGGTAAAAGTTAAATTATTTAACTTAGAGTTAAATCTAAATGATAAGGTTAAAATAGTAACCTAAACTTGTATAAAACCTATTGGTTGAGAGGATTTAGACCCATCCCCACTTTATATTCTAAATAAATTAATTTGGATCTATAATAAACCGAATATGACTTTATTATAAAATAATATTTTAAGTTTTTCCTATGGTGCCCCTCTCCTCCCTTATAAAAGGGCACCTCCTCCCTCTTCTCTTTACAATATTTTGAGCCTTCAATCTCAGAAAAAACCTTCCCATTTACCTTCTCAACATCCCTATAAACATTATAGAGGTTCTGGTCTCCTCAAAAGTCCAACTCTAGTGCCTTAAGAAGAATCTTAAAAGAGGTGCGTCAAAGAAGAGGTAATCTCTTCTACAGATTCTTTCAAGTTTATTTCTTCTTCAACTTATTCTTATTTAGTTGTTTAATTATAAAGTAATAACATCAGTATCAATAATATACTTATATTTTATTATAAATATTAAATAACACCATTTCACCTTCTATCCATCCTACGGAAAATGAAATCACCGCGCGTGCGTACATACGGAATACCATCTCCACGCTATAGTGTAATCTGTTTTCCACCACCACCTTACTTGGATGGGTATAATGGTGTAAAGAATAACTATATATGATTATTATAACATCATACTGATTATAAGATATTACATCTTCCACTCTAATTCCATTTAATAAATATGGGAACGATATCATCGCTCGTGCGTACGTACGAATTACCATCTCCACAACGCGATGAGATTCATTTTCAATGTTAACAATTCAAGAATTATTATAAAGTATATATAATAAGTAATCATGAAATATATGAAATATTAATTATACTGTATTTATGTATATATTATTTACTTACATCTATTAAATTTAATAAGGAAACAAATACAGCGTTCATGCGTACGTACGACCTACCGTCTCCATGAACGGCGTATTTCTTTCCATTTATCGATCTATTATATATATATGTATATTCTGAATATATATTATATATGAATCATTTTTTATATTCTGAATTTAATTAATCATGATCTATGTAATCATATGAATAATTAAAATTCAAAACACAGATGATAAATGAACCGGTTTTACCAAAAACGCTTCTTTAACATGGAATTGAAAAATGAACGGATAATATAAAGTCATAAGTGAATCATATATGATATCATAAATATTATTATGGTTCTGTTACAAGTTAATAATATGATTAAACTCACTATACAGGAGTCTTGGAAACATACAGAAGAAATTGGACAAAAGGTAAGGGATAACTATTCCAATCTCGTTCTTATCCAAGATTGTTTATTCGTATGTGTTTACTGGGGTTATTTTTATCATCCATGTCCATGTTTTCTAAAAATGTTTTCATGTATGTTTAATGTCCTTTTTACCCATTTTTTACTTTTACTACATGTTATGTAAGGAATCATTCTTTTTTTTACCATATGAGGTACTTTTTGACTTTTCCGACAGAAGTATGAGGAGAATGTTTTTTTAACTTATACGGCATTAACAGATTTTTACAGTTTCATAAAGCCTTATTTTCATGAAGCTTCCACTACAATATTTCATGACTATTTTCAATAAAAATCCTTCTATTTTAAAATTTCAGGGAATTTTGTGAAAATAAAATGATTTTGAAGAAGAAAAGATATTTTCATCAAGAATTCATTTAAAGTGTTTATTCAAAACTATTTTATATCTAAGATTACATTATTTAATATGGTTATGTTTCAAGTATAATGTTATGATTATTTACATGGTTTTATTTTGTTTATGATGAAATGATATCCATTGTTTTATATGGATTATGTTATGATGGGATGATATTTATGAAACCCATTTTATTTATTGGGTTTGAATGAATGATTTATGTTTATTTTGTGGAAAACGAAATAATGATTTAATTATGAGATTTTTGGGACCTATATCTCCCTCCAATGCATTGGGTAAAGATTTATATCACATGAGATAGACATGTTTAGAATGGAACGTTAATCTGGTTTAGTGATACAGGACTGTAACGAGGAGTGAACTCGATTCAGTAAGGGACTTTGTCCACTAAGATGGTCCTGGCAGCAATGCCTAGGCTACTATGGAAATCATAACATGTGCTTTATGGATTCCATAATTACATGTTTTATTCCAATGATATTTTATCATTATTGATGTTCCATTATGATCCATGCCTTAGGTACTTCCATGTTTTATGTCATTACTCAAGATTTTGATGTTTAAAATTTTTGGCCATGTCCTTAAGTTCAAATGTATATGGTTTGTTTTATTTTCTACATGCTTACCCTTACTACGATTTTGAGCTCACCCTTTATATGTTTTCTTTTCCACAGTATTTAAAGAAAGGTTTTAAGTAAGAAAACAAAAGGGGAAGATCTTTATGGGAGATGTTGATGATCTTTCACCATGATTAGATGATTGTGTTCCTAGTTTCCAAAGACACTAAACTGTTATGATCCTTGAGTGTTTGTTTTTTTATGTATTAGATATTCTGCATATGTAAGGAAATGTCTATGTATGTCATGATTAGGGTCTCTACAGTTGGTAATAGTGGAATGGTTTAGTTGACCTTGGGAAACTAGGATGTGAAAACTTTAGTGATATCCCTACAAATATTTCTAAGGTATGTCTAAGGATGTCCTTAAGATTTAGTATAACTATAGTTTACTGTCCTAGAATTATGTTGAAAATAATGAATAACCTAGGGTGAACATAAGGTGTCCTAGATTAAAGAATTTGTGATAAGTTAGAAATCCCTTAAGTTAATTTTTAGGATTATGTGGTTCCCCATTATTTTAACTATTTCTTACATCATGGATTTTGGTTTTAGTCAATGGAGGGAACCAGAAGGAATTGGGTCAACATTGAATCCAATGGAAAAATTCGGGACTATGAGCAATGAAATTGCATAATGCCTAGAAAGAATGATTTTGGGATTATGCCGAATCAGTAATCGCTATATATGATTAACAAGGTGAACGTTAGTGGTATTCATAATTCATCGAATAAGAGGAAGATAAACTTTTATGCATGTTCGCATGTTGAGGAGCATATAGAAAGGAAGATTGAGATTTCTAAAAAAAGGAATAAGAACCTTGATGAATACATCAAATGAAGGGGAAGATGTTATCTGTGTGGAGAGAAGTGTCATATAGTGACAGACTGTTATGGATTTTAATGTCTTATCTATAAAGAACATGAGCATTACCCAACTCAATGCCCTGACTTAAGAGGTTACTTCTAAATCAAGGACTTATTCCATGACAACAATTGAAGAGGATGGATTAAAGTGTTTATGTATTGGTATTCATGAATAATGTTGTTGAGGTACTGTTATGGTATATTGGAATATCTATGTATTGGTCCATTGTGGTTTTTCATAATAATATGGCATCAGTAACCATGAAAAGTGAATGAAATATTTTTGGAAAGAATATTATATGCGCATAATTAATGGATAAAGAGAAAAATAATATGTTTGATAGTATTCATGAGCTAATGACTAATATAAGGACAATGTTATATAATGTTTTGAGTATATTGAAATTTTGGGATTTTGGTATGTGGAAAGAGTTATCTTTTGACAAAATTGATGTTTTCACTAAGGTTTTATGGTAGTTTATGTCTCAAGAGAATAGATGATTAAGGTATTCACATGTTTGGAATGCGATCAACCAAATATATCTGGGATAAATGATGGTATTCACATGCACGGTAGATGACATTTCTAGTAATTGTTTTCTTTATACTATAAGTTTGGACATAAGTATTTTGGATAAGCCTAATGATTTGAAATGACTGTTTTGGACATAAGTTAGTATTGTATAAGGCTTGAACTTGTTCCTATATTATTTTATGGGATGTTATAACAATGTAGTTTTAGAAAAAAGGAAAACTTGCAAGATGGGCGAAAACATGTCTGGTCAGACAAGGCTATGAGAATCGAACACACAACTGAAGTGCGACAGGCCTTTATCGCATACCATTGGTCTACATGAAGTCCTTGGTTAGTAGAAACTAGTTTTATTATATTAAGTGGTATGATATATGAAGTATAATTCCATTTTAGGAACCATATACGATTAATCTCACAATAGATGGACTTATGTATATTTGATAACTTTTGCTAACCTTTTGTTTGAGATAGATGGAATGACCCATCATTCTACCACATAATCTGCTAACACATCTTGAATGACAAATTCAACTTCATTTCTTTAAGATATGAAGTGGAAATTGTTCAAGGCACAAACAACAGTAAGATTGTACCAAAATCAATTAAGTATTTATTATAATTCAAACTCTTCAACTTTAGGGAAATGATCTTGAAAAACAAAAATGTCATCCTAGTGTCCAAATATATGATGAATCAGATGGTAACTTAAATCATCACAAATTTATGGGTATGTGATTGTTAGTTTTTTTATAGCCATGTTCTCTACCACTCTCTATTAGAACTTGATGGTTAGGTTTTCTTCCATATCCATATTTTCACCTATGCTCTCATATGTGGAAACCCAGAGATGAGTTAATTTGGGTAACCCTTATGTTTCTTACTTTACATTATAAAATTAAGTTTTAGTATTCCTTTTTACGATGTGGGTTTCTATGAAAGAAACTTTCAAGTAGTAAACCATTTATAACCCCAATGAATTTCGAGGTCGAAATTCATTTTAATGGGGGTATAATGTAACACCCCAAGATTTTATAAGATATATTCTTTTTAATTTCTTTAATATATTCTACTATACGCTACACCAAGATTATCTTGCGCTATATGAAACACCGCATTAGCTTGAATTATATGCAACACTAATCTTGGATCGTGTTAAACACAATTTCAAGTTTGTTTGATAGTAGTTATTCAATGCAACATTGAGTGTATATGTATATATATATATATATATATATATATTCAATGTATAAATGAAATATGGTTGGAATTTGTTATACGCCAAAACAAAGGAGTCTTTCATTACACGCAACCCTGACTTGTCTTGCATTACACGCAATCAAGACCTTCCTTGATAGCATTTATAGTTCGCAATACTGAGTTTCACTAAACAAGGTATTATTATAATATTATTATGAACTAGCCCTTATGAATAGTAATACCCACTTTTTAATTTTTTTTAAATTTTATCTTTAAAATGGACTTCATTTTTGGATTTGGAATATTGAAATTATCCTAGGGTGAATTTTTGGTATTTTTCTAAAAACTTTCAATTTTTGATGAATAGTGAAAACACTGGGTTACTATTTAAAAACCGACCTTTTATTTAAAAAATTATTTATTTTATTTAAACTTATTTTAGGTAAAATTGATACATAATACCTATATAAGTTCAATGTAATTCATTGGAGTCATTTTGTAATAATTTGAGATATAAAATTTTTTTATTGAACTTTTCACCGTCTTTTACCCACCTCCTAGGAGAATTTGAAAATTTACATAAAACTTAATTTTACCACTTCTATGAGTGGAATTTCTAAAATACTAGAGACACAGATAATATCAAGGAGTAAAATGTGTTTCAATAAGATAAAAATAATTTTTGATGAATAGTTACTTCTTAATTTTATTTACCACGGTTAAAAGTAAATAGGGTAATTAAGGGTAAAAATGATATTATTATTACCCTAACACAAGTCATAATTATATTGGATATCTATAATTAGACCAAAAAAAACCTTAGTAATATAATATTATCATTTAGGTCCACTTGGATTAGATTAGGACATTTATTTTTATTTAATTCAAAGAAGAGTTAAAAGAGTTAAAATCAAAGTCTAATAACTATAACATTTTTAATATTGGGTTATACATAAGATAAATTCAACTATAAATATTAATTAGAAAGATAAAAAGATTTACTACATAATGGTATTTTATTTATAATTTTTAGACATTAAATAATTTAATTTATTTATGACACAATGATGATGTAGTAATTACCTTGTTAATGAAATATTAACATAATTGATTTTATAATACCAAAATATATTTAATTTGAGAATTTTTACAAATTAAAATAATTTTTAGGTTAATATGACATGTTATTATTGATTTAATTAACTTTTTTTTGAACTAATAATGCTGTTATGATTTTTACGATAATCAATTACCAAATAGTGTTAAAATTTACATAAAATAGTTTTCAAAACAACTATTATATTATTAATTTTTATTATATTACTAAAAATCTAATGTTCATCCAAATTACTTATATAAGTTTATATATATTAATAATTAACCACTTGGGGTTCGTTTGTCCTGTTATATCAAGGTTATTAACTATATATTGTAAGAAAACAAGAAGACACGGTAAAAGTTAAATTATATAATTTAGAGTTAAATCTAAATGATAAGGTTAAAAAAGTAACCTAAACTTATCTAAAACCTATTGGTTGAGAGGATTTATACCCATACCCACTTTATCTTCTAAATAAATTAATTTTGATCTATTATAAACCGAATATGACTTTATTATAAAATAATATTTTAAGTTTTTCTATGGTGCCCCTCTCCTCCATTATAAAAGGGAACCTACTCCCTTTACACAATTTTGAGACTTCAAGCTCATAAAACCCCTACCAATTTAACTTCTCAACTTCCCTATAAACATTATAGAGGTTTTTTTCTCCTCAAAAGAACATCTCTAGTTCCTTTAGAAGAATCTTAAAATAGGTGCATCGAAGAAGAGGAAATCTCTTCTACTGATTCTTTCAAGTTTCTCTCTTCTTCAACTTCTTCTTCTTTAGTTGTTTCATTATAAAGTAATAAAACTAGTATAAATAATATACTGATATGTTATTAAAAATATGAAACAACCCCATTTCACCTTCTATCCATCCTATGGAAAATGAAATCATCGCCCGTGCGTACGTAAGGAGTACCATCTCCACGCTGTGGTGTAATCTGTTTTCCAACACCACCTTACTTTGATGGGTATAATGGTGTAAAGAATAAAAATATATGATTATTATAACATCATACTGATTCTAAGATATTATATCATCCACTCCAATTCCATTAAATAAATATGGGAATGATATCATCGCTCGTGCGTACGTACAAATTACCGTCTCCACGACGTGATGAGATTCATTTTCAATGTTAACAATTCAAGAATGATTATAAAGTATATATAATAAGTAATCATGAAATATATGAAATATTAATGATACTGGATTTATGTATATGTTATTTACTTACATCTATTAAAAGTATTAAGGAAACGAATACAGTGTTCATGCGTACGTACGGCGTACCGTCTCCATGAATGGTGTATTTCTTTCCATTTATCGATATATTATATATATGTGTATATTATGAATATATATTATATATGAATCATGTCTTATATTTTGGAATTATTTAATCATTATCTATGCATTCATATGAATAATTACAAGTCAAAACACGGACGATAAATGAAACGATTTTACACAAAACACTTCTTTAACATGGAATTGACAAATGAACGGATAATATAAATTCGTAAGTGAATCATATATGATATTATAAATATTATTATGGTTATGTTAAAAGTTAATAATATGATTAAACCCACTATACAGGAGTCTTGGACACATACGTAAGAAATTAGAAAAAAGGTAATGGATAACTATTCCAATCTCGTTCTTATCTAAGATTGTTTATTTGTAAGTATTTACTGGGATTATTGTTATCATCCATGTCCATGTTTTCTAAAAATGTTTTCATGTATGTTTAATGTACGTTTTACCCATTTTTTTACTTTTACCACATGTTATGGAAGGAATCTTCCTTTTTTTACCATACGAGGTACTTTTTTGACTTTTTTGTCAAAAGTACGAGGATAATGTTTTTTTAAACTTATACAGCATGAACGGATTTTTACGGTTTCATAAAGCCTTATTTTCATGAATCATCCTCTACAATATTTCATGACTATTTTCAACAAAATACTTTTATTTTAAAATTACATGGAATTTTGTGAAAAGAAAATTATTTTGAAAAAGAAAGGATATTTTCTTCAAGAATTCATTGGAAGTGTTTATTCAAAACTATTTTATATATAAGATTACATTCTTTAATATGAGTATATTTCAAGTATAATGTTATGATTATTTAAATGGTTTTATTTTGTTTATGATGAAATGATATCCACTGTTTTATATGGATTATGTTATGATGGGATGATGTTTATGAAACCCATTTTATTTATTGGGTTTGAATGAATGATTTATGTTTATTTTGTGGCACACGAAATAATGATTTCATTATGAGATGGGTGAGACCTATATCTCCCTCCAATTCATTGGGTAAAGATTTATATCTCATGAGATAGACATGGCTGGAATGGCATGTTAATCTGGTTCAGTGATACAGGACTGGAATGAGGAGTGAACTCGATTTAGTAAGGGACTTTGTCTACTAAGATGGTCTTGGCAGCAATGCCTAGGCTACTCTGGAAATCATAACATGTTCTTAATGGGTGCCACAATTACATGTTTTGTTCCCATTCTATTTTATCATTATTGATGTTCCATTATGATATATTCCTTATGTATTACCATGTTTTATGTCATTGCTCAATATTTTGATGTTTAAAAATTTTGGTCATGTTTTTAAGTTCAAATGTATATGGTTTGTTTTATTTTCTCCATGCTTACACTTTCTGAGAATTTGAGCTCAACCTTTATATGTTTTCTTTTCATAAGGATTTAAAGAAATGTTTTAGGTAAGAAAAAAATGGGAAGATCTTTATGGGAGATGTTTAAGATCTTTCACCATGATTAGAATATTTTGTTCTGAGTTTCAAAAGACACTAAACTATTATTATCCTTGAGTGTTGGTTTTTGTTATGTGTTAGATAATCCGAAAAATTAATGTTATGTCTACGTACGTCAAGCTTTGGGTCTCTACAAACCACACATGCTGTGTCTTATAAAAATGATAGTTTTTAAGATAGGGTCCTAGGTGGATCAAGAGTACAAAGAGCGTAGTTGAGATTGACAGGCCATGGTTAGTTATACTAGTGAATTTGACATGATTCATCTATATCTTAGTATAATGGAATAATTTATATCTTGTTGGTATTTTATTTGTAACATTATGCATTATCATAGTTTCTTTCCTACTCAAATGTGGAATATAAATGTCTGCATTCACATTAGAATCATTTGTATTTCAACTTTCATCATTATATGGGTATTTAGAGATCTTTTTATGTGTAAATATACCTTTGGATTAGGCTTACCATGTGTGTAAAATGCCTACTAGACACTAGTTTTTATCCCCTCTCCTACTGAAGCTGAGCATGGGGTGGTACAATCATCTTTTTCTTAGCCACATGATTCCTGGTGGGTCATGTTGTGAATGTGTGGTATCTGAACCTATTATCTTTGGATTGGAGTGTGGATATTGTTGTGTAGTGAGATTTTTTTTGGGAACTATGTCAACAATGTTATAGTGTATTGTGTTAACCAATCATTTTGGGTACTCTAGTATTGGTATAGATTCCAACATTTTCATTCACCAAGACTATAGAAACCAATATGTTAACATGTTACATGTAGGAAATTATTATAGGGAAAACAATGGTACATGAATCATATAGGAGTGGGTTTAGGTTTCCATGTCCATACTAAGTCAGATCCAAGGATATACCATTTGACTTGGTACATATGGAATTTTTTTATGATGCCTCCATTTTTAAAGCTCTCAAAGATTCCACAACATGATTGTCAGGATTGTCTTCCTAATGACGAGGCTTCGATATATGTAAGAGTTGGTACTTTTGGGTGGTTTGTTGATATTACCGCAAACATTCAAGAAATTGGTTTCATCAGTAGTATGGTAAGATGATATGTGCAAGATTATCACACTTCAAAAAATTTAGAGACAATTCCTCTTCTGATTTTTCAAAGAGATAGACCCTCAGTAACTATAGGACTATCTTAAGGTAGTTGTGTAAATATTTCCCCCAGTAAGGGCCTATCCTGATCAGAAGTTGGTTTTGGGGTGCTTTTTCTTTGTAGATACATATGATAATGCATTATTCTGGTGACTAAGACAAAAAAATATATCACCCTCTTAGACAGGGTTTGAGAAACTCGTTAGAGATTAGTTCTACCCAATATATTTAGAGTATTATGTATCTAGGTGTTTTTAAAGCTTCAGTTGGGAAGACTGAGAATGGTCTACTAGGAATTGAGATTCACTAACCTCTCAATATACTCTATGAAGATGGTTCGAGATGTGTATCTTTAATTATGGGCCTTAGTGAATTGAATTTATAGAAAACAATTCAAAAAGGCACTAGAGATGGAGTGATATCTCTTTGTATTCCTACTTATGATGGAGTTATTGAGCAAACCATGGCGGTAGAGAGTATCCTATAGGATAATTCACTAACAGTTGGTGTTAGTATGTGGAACACTAGAGTTGAGCCTTTAGAATTCGGTAGTTTATGGAAAACATATGGATCCAAACATTCTATAAATTTATGGATATGATATCGGGATAGAGGGACATCAGTCTTAGACTCTGGGGATGAATCTAGTTATTCAAATGATAAACACTTCTACTTTTGTGGTGGCTGGGGTAATCTTGTGTGGGATTTTCTGAACATATATAGAAACACAATCCATTATCACATATTATTACATGATTTGTAAATATAAATATCCAATAATTAGAACATAAGGATTATAAAGTCCTTGTGTATTTAGAATACTATGTTCTTTAATATATGAAAAATGACATCCTCAGTTTATTTTCCATTGTCATCTCATAAAATCCATTCGATCTCTAAGATCTACATGGGATAACCATGGGACCATATAATGAAATGGGTGATCTAAACAACCCAGTATAGGGACAAACATTATGAGGATTCCTAACATGTGTGTTAAAGGTACAACATGATATCACAAACGATAATCCACATGAGTAATCACATGTATGCATAATATTAAGAACATGGGTTTAACAAATCATGGTAACATGAGAAATTTGAAATGACATAAAACAAGATATAACCATAAGTCAAGTAAAACTACCAAGAAAACATCTTATGGTGTATAGAATCCCAAAATGGATTAGGTTCACTCCCTAATCCCATACATGGAATTTAATGAGACTAAGACATTACCAAATGAATTAGAGGGATATATAATTATAGGAAAATATGTTACACTCATTTCATAGGCATTCATTAGCTTGAAATACAATTATATCAATATTAATGTATAAACATATTAATTACCCATTAAAATAAATGGGTTTCATAATCTTGCATCATAAAAAAATCAAAAGAGATTCCTTAAAGAAGGATTTCAATAGATTGTCCTAAGTCATGTATTACCCCATTAAGGGAAGGTATAATAAGATTTTTATACACTTGAGGGACATGTATATAGAATTTCTAGGCATTATATATCTTTAAATATAGATAAAATTAGTTAGAGAGATAATTATCATAACCTAAAGAAAAGGGTGAGTTTGAAAGATCCCTTACCTAGATTTGTATTTTTCATATGTGTTATTAATATCCATAAATAATAAACTTATAATAATTCATTAATTTATTAAGAATATTTTTTATTATTATTAATTTTATTTTAACCTTCACCATTACATTTTCAACTACTTAACCAATTAATTCCACATTGGATGTTATAACGATAAATAGTTCATATATCTAAAATCACTTTGGTAAGTGGATAAAAGAAAAATAGATTATTAATTCATCATATCCAAAATGTAAACCAGGAAAAAATTAATATTTTTAAACATAAATTATTCTTTTTAAAACAACCATGAAATATGTTAATGAAAAATGAACTACATTACAATTATAGAGATGATATTTCATACGTACTCAAGCATAACATTTCAATTTTTTTACGCTCTTGATGGAAATAAGGTAAGATTTATTTTATCATTAAAGGTTGAAAATATATTATAAATTTCATATTATTTATTTAAATACTTGTACACATACCATCCATATAATGTAGTAATAAAAATGAATCGCCTCACTTCACGACATGGAAGTCTTCCAAACACATAAATGATGTTATAAATTATTCATTGGATGATAAGGTAAGAAATTATATGATATATTTAATTTATATAATAATTAATGTTTAATTGATATCATGTATAAAAAAATCCTTATTACCTTCCATGTAAGGTGGATTTAAAAAGGGAATCATGTTTCATTGTGATGTGGCAGTCTGTCATACACAGGAGAGACATTATCATATTATTTATGGAATGTAAGATTGTATATGATATTCCATAATTATTTACATATAATTATATTTTATATAGAATATAAAAACATTATATTCATTATTATATCTATCTATGTGAAGTGGTGATGAAAGGGGAATTACATCGGTTCGTGAGGCGGTTATCAGAAGTACATATGATCAATGGCTTCATTTCTAATTTTATGGAGGAGAATATAGTTTCATGTAATGAAATTAACATAAAAAAACTTGTATATGGATGATAATATGTTTATTATATCATCATTTTTTATTAATTTTAAAGAGGTGGAGTAATAAATGAAATAAAATTCATAGTTAAGTATGTTACCTATTCTTCAAGAAATATCTTTTGGTTTGCACCAGAAGCCTTCCTAGGATAGATTTATGACAAAAACAAGGAATATACGATGTGGGTATGGAATTAGGGAACTTATTTGGGTAGGAAATGGTAGAAATAATGTGTTTTGAATGTTTTTAAAAGAGTGTTATGGGTGGCCTTTTATATGTTGGGGAGAGGATACACTTGGAATTTTTAAAAAGAAAGAATTCCACCCAAATGATTCTCATTCCAAAAAGCTCCAAAATAGACCCTTTTTAAACCATAGAAGATATAAGATCTAAATATCACTATACAATTGGAATTTTATAAGTTTTATGTCATTTTCAACCCCTATCTTTTTAGTTTAACACCTAATAAAACCATTTCTCCTTCAACTATAGTAAGTATTTTGTACAATTTTAACTATTAATTATGTTGTAAACATGATTCAATATTAATATATACAATAAATTATTTCTAATCTAAAACATTATTCCTTTTTAATCAAAACCATAGAATTAGAAGGATATAATTTAAAATTAAACCAATAAAAGTGCTGAAGAAATTTTTTTCCAAAAGAAAAAAGTTCAAAAGTTTAAAATGTATTTATATAATAATTCAATATGAAATAGATATCAATGACCTAAATAATATTAATTAATATAAAATTTATCAATTTATACATTAAGATAATATTAATAAAGATTTTATTGTCAAATAATTAAAAGAAAATGTTTTTTTTAATAAAAATTTGTATTTTTTGTTATTTAGTGAAAAATGAATATTTTTAAAAAAATACCAAAAATTCACCAAATATTATATTGAATTTATGATTTAAAAATTGATTTAAAATTTTTAAAATAAATTTCACAAAAATTGTAAAAATTAATTTTATTTATTTTCAAAAGTGACACTAAACAACTATTTAAAAAATTAATATTTTTTAGAAAACATATATTTTTTATTCAAAGTGTTCTTATTTTATTTTTAATGAGTACATAACCATTAAATTTATTTTATAAATCTTTCAAATATATGAATTTTTCTTAATTTAGTTAGTATTATTCATACCCTTTAACTTATCACCTAGGTTATAATGGCCATAATTAAATTATAATATTTTAGGTGATTATCATGTTTGGTTTAAACCAAGTGTTGAATACATCAAAAGAATTTGAATATATTGAATGTATTTCAAAATAAATATATTTTAAAGTCTTAGGGTGATATTTTATACCCCCTTAAATAATTTCACCGTCAAAAGTTCCAATTAAATACTAAGGTGAAAATTGGGGAGGGTACTTCTACTTCATCACATCTTCTGGTTCCCAAGTTGATTGCTCAAACTTGTGATTTATCCATATCACTTTGATGAGGTGAGTTTTATTATTTCATATAACTTTATCTATATGATACAATATCTTCATCATATGATCCTCATATCACATTTCATTCTCTAATGGTACCACCTCTTGATATAGTACATGTAAGAGGTATGGTGTGTACTTTCTTAAGAGGGATACATAGCACATTTAATGTATTTTAGATATGTTATATGGGAGTGATAGTAAGTAATCCACCTCTAATATTAGATCAATGATATGAAGATGACTAATTTATAAATGAAATATCCTTCCCATCTTTACAAACCTCATTAATTTCATCCATGGTGGAATACATAGGAATAACTTATCTCTGTCCTCAAACTCCATGTCTCGTCGAAATATTTATTCATAGAATTTTTATTGAATTTTAATTTATATTATGTTATACTAAATGTTCTGGACCTTATCAATCATCTCTAGGTAAATATTAGGAAACATAATATTCTTCTCTCTATCTTCATACAAATATGTTAATGTCTGAAACATCTAATCATACAGAGCTTATTAAAGTCCTAAATGAATTCTAGAATAGAAAATATTGTTATACAAAAACTATACTAGTGGATGGTGATGAGAAAAAAATATTTAGAAATCTATTAAACAAGACCTCATCATATCCTCTAAATTTTGGATAGTCCACTCAGATTGACCATCCATTTTTGGGGGGACAATCATTATAGAAGTTGAGGTCGGTATCCAACATTTACTTAAAGATTCTACAGAACATTGAGGGAAACCTTGAATCTCAATTATAAATAATGGAGAGTGTCATTCCATGAAATATTACATCATCTCTTATTTATATCCTACTAATTCTATACAGAGTAAAATATTCATTGAAATCAATGAAATGTTCCTAATTTATAATATGATCGACTACCACCCAAATGTTCTTATTGCCTTTAGGTGTCCTAGGGAGTCATAAGATTTAACATGTGGTTATTTTATGGATAATTACATAATGGTATGGTAAATGGTAACATAATACCCAAAGTATTATTTTATTCATCCTTGAATTATTTTCAAACCAATAATCGAGATACATATTATAAAATATCCATATTCATGTTATCAGATCATAATTTTTTCTTTAGTTCTATATACATCATAGTTCATCCTAAATTAATAGAGAAGGATGATATATACAAATCATCCAGATGTTCTCCCTTTATCTCTAGTTTTTATGGGACTCAAATCTGGGTTCTAAACCTTATAACCCCAATTTCATCAAAGTTAATCATTAGATTATAAGCTATATTTTTTGTGTAAATTCTTACCCTTTATGGGACTCTTTGATCCTCCCAATAATGGAAGGTTCATAGGTTATTTGAGAAAGTTATGATGAAGATAATGTTAATCTTACCATACCGATCCATTGAAAATATAATAATATTGTATACTTTTCAATTCTAATCATTGATAATATTTCTAGATCCTTTGTACTTAGAGAATCTTCCACATTATTTTCCTTCCCTAGATAGTAATGGGTTGAGAAGTTATATTAATTCATCAACTAAAACAATTTTCACTTGTGCAGGTTAATCACCTTATATGTTAATATATATTTGAGGCTCTTTTCATCTCGATATATTTCACACTTTTCCCTATAAGGATAATGTCACAATATCTTTAGTGTAAATAACATGATAGCTGACTCCAGTTCATGTATTGTATAACTATACTCATGAACATTCATAATACCTTGGTGCACAAGATATCACTTTATCATCTTGCATTAGTATACATCTCAAACCATTATTTGAACTATCCAGGTAAACCAAAAAAACTCCCACTTGAGGGAAACATAAGTACTAGAATAGTAACAATCCTATTTTTTACTCATTTAATCTATATTCACAATCATTGGTCTAGATTAAAATTACCCCCTTATATGTTATTATGGTTTTTGGGTTTAAATATCATGAAAATATTTTCACAAATAATTGGAAATACCCTCTAGTCTATGGAATCTACTGATCTCCATTATAGATGTTGGGATAGATGAGTCCTTGATTGCCTTTATCTTATAAGGGTCCATAAATATCACATTTTTGTGACAATATGACCCAATAATGAGACATAAATTTTCTAGAACAAACATTTATTTTAAATTTAATATATATTCATTATTTTCAATGACTTTAGAAATGTATTTTTTTACTCCTTATTCTCCTCCATAATCCTTAAGTATATCATAATATCTTCTATAAAGAATTAAAAATTTTCCTATGTAATCTATAATGTCTCTATTAATTAATTCCATATATATTTCAGTAGAATGAGTGAGTTTTAAATAAATCACTCTGAAATCTTAGTGTCCATACCTTTTTCAAAATTAATTTTTTGGAATATCTTCCTTCTTTACCCATAAATGGTGATATCCTGACCATAGGTTCAGCATAGATAAATATTGTACCCCATGTAGGTGATTGAACCAGTAATATATCTATTGTAAGGGATACTTGACAATTATTTTGATATTTTATAGCTCATGATAATAAATTTATAGGTTCATTGACTAATCCTTATTCTTAATGAAGTGGACCAGTGCACCCCGTGGTGAAGTACTTAGGTGTATACATCCTTTATAGTGATTCTAATTTTTTTTCTTTTTAAACTCCTCAGGTTCAATAATGGATATTCTATAAGGATTATTAAATATTGTAAAAGATCTGGGTATAAGAAAAATTTAAAATGCAACCTCTCAACTAGGACGAAGACCATGGAACTCTTTAAGAAATTCATCAGTATAATCCCTCACTATGGACATGTATTCAAGTAGGATCCTTTCTAGAGTCTCTATCATTTGAAAAATATACTATTGCTTAAAGGAAAAAATAAAAATCCTTCGAATGATGATACTAAAGGATATTTATCCTCCTCCTTGCACTTGTAGATAATCATTGGGTGATTCATGATTCAAAGGGTGATTTCCTTATCAAATAATCTTATATTGGATATATATAATGAGAGAAAATCCATTCCTATAAATTTATAAAATTCCTCTAAAAGAATCATGACATGGTTTTCTGGGAACTTGATCCCACAAATATGGATAAGGGATTAGTTATATTCATGATATGAAATAGTTTAACCATTTATCATCTTCACTAATAACCAATATTTCATGTTTTGATATGGTCCTTGGATATTTTTACTAAAACTTCATGATATGAAAGAATGTGTAGTACTAGATTCAAAAAATGATATTCTTTAATGAATAAGTAGTGTAACCATATCCACAAAATTTTGGATCCACCACTATAGTTGTGGTGGAATAAGCTCTTCCATTCTCTCTAGGCCATAAAAGTTTTTGTTTCTAATTTTCATCAACAACTATTAGCTTAATAAATTCGTTTTCATAGTTTAATTGTTCCTTTTATTTGATATAGTTCAAAATATGTTGAGAATTGGTTTTAGAATTCCTTTCTTTTATCAGATTGGTGGGTTTATCCCTTTTTCAATTACTAGCTAGGTTCCCTTCCTTCCCATACCTAAATCACTTTTTGGTTCCCTTAATATAATAATCACTATACTTCTTCCCACACATTCAAAATGTGGTATATTTTACAATCAATCAAATATTAGATTTATCCATCATTCCACCAAAGTAAAATTCCCTTTTCCACTTCTTATACCCATGATATACTTGAGATTACATTATCTATATCTTGATTTTGAGAGAACAATGGACAATTTACTAATAATTTTTGAAGTCTCAAATTTCAAAATCTTTGAGTAGATTTTTATTTATCCCACCAATGTAGCATTCATCTTAATATTTTAGGTATATGACAAAGAAAAAGGTGTACCATGAAATTCATGAACATTTTTCATGATATACCCAAACAAATTCTTCATCCTTTTAATTGATTTTATAAAAAAACTCATCTATAATAAGTTGGAAAGTGTGAGGAAAATAGTTGTATAAAAACATTTTCCATAATTATATCCACTCCATATATCATATATATTCCTCAAGAATTTTATTTTTGAAAAAATTCCAATATTAATTTGATTCTCCTTCTATACAATAAGTATCCAATGCAACCTTTTATTTCTTAAGGAATTGAGGAATATAAAATTTATTTTCAATGTAGTGAATTCATTATTCTGCAACTAATGGATGAGAATATTCACTGACATTGTGAGGTCTTTATTAAATAAAAGATTCAATTTCATCTTGTTCTTTCTCGTAGGATTTGAGTGTGCCTAATTATTCAAAATTATGGTTCGGAGCATGATTTAGTGGAGAATATACTTTTATGAATTTATTGACTCATTCCATCAGGTTGGGAATATTATTTGGGTATTCATCACATTTCCCATCATAATTTTTATTGACATGGTTTCTTATATTTCCATCCATTTGAATATAATTAAATGAGAACAATGGATGAGTATTTTTAAAAAGTTAAACACATACAAATGAAACTATAAACATTAAACGATAACTCATAAAATGAATATATCTATTAACATATATATATTTATAGGTTCCAACCAATGTTAACAATAATCTATTCCCTAATAAAAAACTAATTGGTATTTTTTCCCATTCGTAGTGGTTTGTAATGTGTTTTTTAAAATAAAAAACATGCACCCTAGGAGTGTCAAACTAGGTACATAATAAGGCCAATTTTTTATGTACTAAGTAATGATTGATTCAAGCCTAACATTCCTTTTTTGGATATATAAATCCTAGGTGCATCTATTCTAGAACAAAATCCACACTTAGTGTATAAAAATGGATGTAATTTCCCAAAAACCACTCACTCTATACTTCACTCAAATTCCATTATATTTTCCAATACATAGTATTATACTTAAACATATCCTTGGACATGTCCTTATGTTTTCACTAATACTTTACCATCCTTTTATAAAAATTAATATGAACCATTCTTTGGATACCAACTATATAATCCCTTGCCTTTTCATGTATTATTACATGATTCATAAACATAAATATCCAATAATTAAGAAATGATAATCATAAATACCTAGTTTCTTAGGAAGACATGTTATTAATATATAAAACATAGAATACTTATATTATTTTCCATATTGATCATATAAAATCCATTAAATTTAAATAATATTTATCAGATAATATACGAAATATTTAATTAATGGGGTTATCAAAAAACCAAAGTATGGGAATAATCCTGATAAGGAAGTGTGATGTGTATGTAAAAGGTACAACATTATATAATAAAGGAGAAGTCACTAGGGTAATAACATGGAATTATAATGTATATAACATGTTTTTATAAGATCATGGAAACATTGGAAAGTAGAAACAACAAAAAACATGAAATAAAAATAAGTCAAGGATAACTACCAAGACAACATCACATTGTGGAGAGATTCACATAATAGAATAGGTTTACTCCCTATTCCTAAACCTAGCGTCTCATGAGACTAATACAATACCAAACGTTAGAGAGGGAAATTTTTCCAGAATTATCACAATAATTACATATACCTGAATATTTTTCCATATAAATATATCAATCATAATACATAAACATGATAATTACCCCTAAAAATTAATGGGTTGAAAAAGTTTCTCCCATAACATAATCAGAATAGAGTTCATTAAAAAGGAATTTTAGGGATGCTCATAAGGATTGTATTAACCAAAAAAATGAAGGTATAATAATCTAGGTATACATTGGCGATAATAATATATATAATTTATTATAATTCAACCACATTAAATAGATATAAATATATTTAGAAAGAAAATGGTTATAACCTAGAGAAAAAGGTAGGTTAGAATGATCCCTAACCTCGAGACCAATTTGTCATGTGTGTTATTTATCTATCTAAATAATAATATTAATTTAGTTATATAATTTCCTAATATTATTTTTAAATTTTATTATTCATTTTATTTAATTTTTATGATTTCATATTAAACGACAAACAATCAATTTAATATCAGTATTTTAAATAATAAATGTCTCATATGTCCAAAATAACTATGATAATTCACCAGGGTCAATGATATTATTAATTATTTTTATATAGAATAGTAACTATGAATTAATTATAATATTTATGAATAAATATCTCTTCTTAAACTAACCATTAAATATGGTTGTTAAAAATGAACTATGTCACAATCATGGAGACGGTAGGTTATACGTTTTCATGAGTAACATTTCAATTTTTGAAATATCATGATGATGATAATGTAAGTGTTATTTTATATTTATATGATTATAATTATATCATAAATATAATATTATTTCCTAAAGTACCATTACAAGTTCCATAAAAGAGATGTGCTAATAAAAATGAATCACATCGCTTCGTGGGGAGGTAGTCTGCCATACACACAAATGATGTTTATCATTTATTAATTGGATGATAAGGTAATAATTTATAAGATATATTTCTTTTACATAATTATTAATGTATCATTAATACCCTATAAGCACATCAAATTGTACTTTATTATCATCTATGTAAATCATAAGTGAAAAATGAATCAACTCGCTTCGTAGTGAAGTAGTATGTTGTACACACGAGTGAAATTATCATATTATATATAAATAAGAAATTAAAATGGTATATATGATATTATAATTAAGTAAGTATAATTATATAATTAATATAATATATACGCATTATATAAATCATTATATTGTTTTTGAATAAGGAGTTATGGAAATTAAATTACATTGGTTCCCAAGGCGATAGTCTGTTGTACACACAAATCAATAGTTTACGATATCCCATTTCACAAAGGAAAATATTTTTTTAGGTAATTAAATTAAAATAAAAATATATTATAAAATTTAAGATACAAATTTTTTTATATAATCATGGTTTAATAAGATTTTATGTAGGTGGAGGATGAAATAAAATAACACTTATCCTTAAGAATGTTACTTCTTCTTGGGACAACTTATTTTTGTAAGCACATAATTCTTTACTAGGATATATTTATCACAAATAATAGGATTATATGATTAGGGTAGGTAATTAGTCAATTTATATGGGATTTTATTTTATCAACAAATGGGTTTTGTATGTCTTGAAATGAGAGATGAGCGAGTGGTATTTTATAAGTGGTGGAGAGGATACACTAGAATTATTTGAAAATAAAGAAATAAATATACATTTTTCTCATGAAAAAAGGATCCAATATTGTTCATTGACAGACCCTCTAAAATATAAGGTGTAACTACGAACATAAAATAAGAATTAGGTAATTTTTTGTAAATTTTATCCATTATATACATAGTGTAACCCTTGTTAAACCCATTTTGACCTTAACTATGAAAACTAATTTTTAAAATTTTCAATATTAATTTTGATAAAAATTACATCTACCATATTATAAAATATAAATTATTCTGATCCTAAATATTTAATCAATTTTTTTCATATTTAATTCACATAGTTTGATGAATTTAATTTAAAATTAAACCCACATACATGTCAAAAATGATTTTCAAAAAAATAAACCTTCAAAAGTAAAAAACAATTATATATATAAATTTAATTTAATGTTATTATTATTACATAATTTTTTTAATTAATATATAGTTGAACTAATTTTTTTTAAAACCAAATTTAAATAAAATTTTCCTTGAAAAATCATTAAATGAAAAGGAATTTTATAATCCAAATTAGTATTTTCACTATTCATTGAGAAATGGTACTATATAAAAAATAATAATAATCACCACTAGATAATTTTCATATGATGATTTAAAAAATGAAGTTTATTTTCAAAAATAAATTTTCTAAATATATTAAAAAATAATATTAAATTATGTGTTCAAATCCTGAGTAAACCGCCTTTTAGAAAAGTATTGTTTTTTATAAAAATATACATTTTTATTTCTAATGGATCATATTATATTTATAAATATTAGTTATACATTGAATTTATTTTATAAATTTGTGAATCATATATTTTTTCATAATTTAGTTCATTTAATTCATACCAACCAACATAACTTCTAGGTTATAATGGACATGATTAAATAATAATATTTCTGTATATAATCATGTTTCATTTGAATCAGGAGTTCTATCCATCACAATCTAAATGTATCAAAAAGTCATAGGCTATTACACCCACCATGGAACTGATAAACCAATAGTACATGGATTTCTTATCTAGAGTAATCATCTCTAACTTGGAGTTCCATAGAGTCTTGGACATGGTAGGGTACTAAGGAGGGTAGGAGAAGGTGACTGATGATTTGATCTTTTTCCACCACCAACTTTAGGTGATCTATGTTGGGCTTAAGGATCTTGTATTTATGGATGTGGAAGTTGTATAAAATGGAAAATAATGACCTATAGGCTCGAGGTAAGATTCATTGTATGGTTTATTTCTTCTCTAATTTATCTATAGTATTAGTAAATAAACGAAAAAAGATAATTTTTTCTTACCACACCTCTTGTTTGAGATCTATAGATTCTAGTTTAGACATTGGCCCATCCATTGTTATTGGAGACTCTAGTTAAGTAGATTCAATGAATAAAAAATTCTTCCAATAATTAGACATGACTCTAGGATGAGCTATACTACTTTTAGATATTTTCATAGTATTAATCAGGACATTGGATGTCATACTTGATATAGACTAGATTTATAGAGTGGTGTGGGATGATATTCTGGATGATGCAATCGAATAATCATCAGTTGGCATGTATTACCAATTAATCAGTAGATGTTGTGATATTTTATCTTCCTTTAGTGGTAGAAGGGTATGAGGACATATTTCTTGAGGATATTTCATGCTTTCCCCACCCCCCACTTAGAGATAGAATTATAAATATAAATAAACCCATGTACTATACTGATATCCAAAATATCATATCAAATTTCTCTCATGAAGTGTCAAGAGCCTAATTTTTAGTTAGAGTATTTTTAGATGAAGCCCATTTACATACCTAGTGCGTCACTCTAGGAAACAATAGTTCTGTTCACTAAGAAAAATAATAAGATATTGATGTTACGTCTGGATGATTGTAACATGAATTAGTTTATTATAAAGAATAATTATCTAATGTTAGGAATCATTGACCTCTTAGACTAGTTTATTGTATTTCGTGGATTCTCGTTGATTGACCTTAGGTCAGGTAATCCCCAGATTTGAGGTCAAGGTGAGGATAAATCAATGATGGAAAGATGATATCACTATGGTCACTATGACTACATGGTTATTCCTTTCATCTTCAAGAAAACCTCATAAATATTCATTAGAATCATAAATCATAGCTTTTAACACTTTTTAGATCAATTCATGGTAGTATGAATTAATGAAATCCTTGTGTACTTGATGATCGAGGTGGAACACATGATATAGCTTATGATGGTCCTAGTCCTACTTCGATGGAACCAAATATATGGGAATCTATTGAATTGTCAGTTTAGGATTTGAGATGTCTTCATCCTAGTACATTTCATCTCAAATTATGCTATTATAGTATACCTAGAAAAGTATTATAGGGTGCTAAACTTGGAGCCACCCAAGAGCATGTTAGAGGTAAAGAGCTTCCTTGGGTTGGAAGGCTATTATAAGAGATTCATAACCAGTTTCTCTAGAACATCCCCAACCTTGACTGCATGGACCTAATAGGGGAAGACATTTTTGTGTATGGAGAGGTGAAAATGTGAATTATATTTGTTTTGATAGAGGTTTAATATAACCCCAATCATGAGACTACCAGAAGAGTGTGTCATATTTGTGGTGTTATGTGATTCCTCCAAAACTAGGCTTGGATTTTTAAAGATGTAGAGGTTAGAGGTTATTACCAATGGATACCATAATCTTATAACCCATAAGGTAAAACTACACAACCAATGATATACAGTTGAAAATAGTGATCTTGACCTTGTTAATGTTGCACCACCACTCTACGGGTAAGTGGTTTATCATATATTTTGACCATAAAGGCATCAAATATATATTTTCATAGAAGTTTTTTAACTTGAGATAGAGGTTGCGGCTATATTTCATCTAGGATTATGAATTTGAGATAGTATTTAATCATGGGATGTAGAATGTTGTGGTATATTATCTTATCTGAGTATATTTTTCCTAGTTCTTGATTGAGATGTCACAACTATTTTCCTCATTTCACTTGTATTTAATGGGTAATGATGGTGTGTCTTACCTCAAGTTGATGGTATTTACCCCTCCATATCTTCATCATGTTAGTTAGGATAATCTTGTAGAAACTAACAGTGATTTATTTCATGTTTATATATCTACTGTACATGATTCTAATCTATTTTCTAATGGTGGGGAGCATATCATTCTCTTCTAAGGGAAGATAATGGTACTGATGACACTATGAGGGGAGGGTTTTATAGAGTTTCATACATCCACATTAGTTGTATATCCAAGTGTGTAAAATATACAAAAGTAAACTTAACATCAGTTATAGTGCCCAAGGATAATGTGGTTTGTGATATAGTTTCTCTCTCAAACCTTCACTTTTCAGTAAGTGAAGGTTAAGCACTAGGTTCCAGTGAGTTTGGCTCAATACCTTGAGGTTCTAGTGTGTAAATAATATGGTACTTCCATATAATTCATGATATGAACTATATTATCCTCTATATTACACGATGATATCTAGGTAATTGTAGACCGACTCACTTTGTTTTCCCATTCCTATCGAAAAAAAAGAACAAGATTCCATGAGATATTGTAAATTCAGGGAGTACTATTAATTATCATTTCATACAATGATGTTATATTTGTATAATGATTTTTAAGAGGGTTTTAAGAGGACTTTGGGACACTTCTGTATTTTAGAATATATTTTTACCACTAGATAAATGTCCAGACTCAGTGGAATGTTCATGTTCTGGAGGACTTGTTTTCAACTTCAATGCAATAATTTTGGCGTAGTTTTTACGATCATATACATTTGATGCAGTTTTCATATAATAGTACATACTAATCTTCCCTTAGTGAGTCAACATTAGAAGAATTTTATGGGATACCTTGTATGTCACTATTGTGATAGAATGATTCAGGAGTTTTAGCACTCATGGTCTCATATTTGGTGTGAGATATAGAATAGAAGGTTCAAGTCATCCTAGATCAGATAATTATTCTCCAAAGATATCTATAGTCTTATGTGGACCAATAATGGTTTCCTTTGTAGTTAATTTAGGTAGACCATGTGTTTCTAATGATATCCCCTCAGTGAATATTGTGAATATTTGGATGGGGGAACATTATCTCAACGATTCATCTACCCTATCCAAAAACTGCATAGGGCGGGTGACCTAGCATATTGCATTATCCCTACTTTTGTTATTGAACTCAGTATATGATCTACTCCACATGTTGTAACTAAGAAGGTGTGTGCATGACCCATCATAAGTTATCAACTAGGGAGATTTGGAAATCAAGGTCAAAGATATATTCATAGAGTACTTGATATAGGTCAAGGGAATGAATGAAAAGATACTTTACTACAGAGTGATTCACTTAGTGTTTTTCTGATGGAGGCATGCAAATATTCAAGATAGAACCTGGTAGTGGGAGCCCATATGTGATCTCAATACCCTCACATGTTGGAGTATGATTTTTCATTTCTGGCAGAAAGGTATGAGGTGGTGAGAATATATTAACTCTATATGTTCTTTATCAAACATTAAAGTATTTTATAGAATAATTTTGAAGATAGGAGTTGAGTTAGTGAGGGATTGTAGGTCCCAATGATTATATATATTGATATAGTATAAATATTAAATATATTATATCATGTGCATGTAGTTTTTCTAACATAGTGGAATATCATTCAATTAGAGTATTTTATCGTAAATATGATGCCACCATTGAATCCAAAATACAGGTTTCACCCTAGCTGTGGCATAACATTTTTGAAGGTATGGAGTTTGGTTTATGATATATAGGGGTTAAATAATAGTTAAATATACTATTTAATTAATTTATTAGTTATTTAATTCCTATGACCTATCACCCATCTATTTAAACAATGTTAGGACAAAATCATAGGGTTATCCACATAACTCTAGGGATATAGGGAGAATATGGAGGAGTGCTTCAGTAAACAATAACTAGATAATGGACTGATGATTGATACACAATTGTTTCTCTCACCAATAATGTTCATGGATCTCACCAATTCCAAAGACATAGAACCATTATTCATCAGTAAACAATCCAAAGTCAATGTATTAGTGTAATTCCCAGACCCCAGAAGCCTAGAGTTGGTGCATTATTACGTATCACTAGCATGATCATAAAAGATCAAGTCTCAAAGGAATGATTAGTTTAGTATCCTTGGAAGTACTAGGTACATTAATAATGATTACATTACATCATAAAATAGAAAACTACAACACCATTGTCTTCATATACAACATTAAGATCCCATATACAATCCCTGGAGGTCAGCCATAATATACTTCTTTGCATCCTGGGAAAAATAAAACATAGAAAGGGGTGAGCTTAGATGCTCAGTAAGGATAACATTATTGCAGAAACTTTCATAAATAAGAATAAACATTTAAGGAAATGTATAACTAAAACAAAAGCCTTTTAAACTTGAACTTCATCACAATATGGAAAAAATAAAATGAAATAATTCCTTTTTCTTATTCACATGGATATTCTACTAGTTTAATAATCACATGAAATATCAATAATCACTTTTATAATGATGGAATTCAAAATACCAAACTATCATAACCACATAGTCAAGGCCTCATCCCAAGACTACAAATAAGATTTTTTTCAAGGCCTTTTGTTAGGAAACTAGTTTGTTTCATGAGACCTACTGATGCATCGAGGAGCTGTAGCAGGATCCACCCGTCACTTAATAAGTCCAATGCATTCCTCATATGAAAAGGTTGAAACATAATACAAACATTCGTATTAAAACTAGCATTCTAAATGTCAATACTTTATCCACAAACCATGAATGGTATAAAAATAGCACATCCACAGTCAAACATAACTCATTCGATATAATATGGAAGATTATATTGTACCATATTAACCTCAATCGAGAATAATGAAGGATATTGACATAGATGAAATTAATAATCAATACTATTAGAGAGAAATATCCCCCTTTTTCTTGAGATCATTTAAAAGTCACACTATTTATCAAGAACCCATTTAAAAATAGATTTTTTAATCAAAGTGTCCCATACCACCTTGAATCTTTTAAAAGGAATTTTAATTTTATAACTTTAATGTCCATATAAATAAATCCATAAAACCATTTTTAAAACATGGACATTAATGTGAATAATTTAGAATAATAAATCTTTAAAACATTTTAAAATGATATTTTAGTTAGAGTTCCTAACCAAAAGATAAACACTTTAATACAAATAATTTAGGTAATCAAAACATTGTAATATCAAGAGAATAAAGGGATTCATGATATACTATGTCAAAGTACATTATATACACCATATAAAAGTGATTTGTTGTATAACAACAAAGGAGTCTCAATGGAATGTAAATTGAATGAAATCTCTCATAAAGACTATATCCTTAGGTTAAGGATAAATAAATGACATAATTAACTGTGAAAAATACAAATACACTCAATATTATTGGATATTCAGTGTGAAACAATCAAAGTACATTTACAAATATTCTTGTAAAAACAACACCAATGAATTAAATGTTTAACTCGATAAATGGATATTGAGTTAAAATTACTATTATCAAGTTCATATCGATGACATGAGAATTTATCAGTGGAGTGATTATGTGTATCAAATATATATCCACAGAAAGGGGAGTGGAAATTATGACGTAAGCAAATAAATTGTGATTCCACACATAATCTTGGAGTAAAATAATCAATGAAATATGCATAAAGCCGAATGAGTGGAAATTGAAATTTCAAATTCCCTTATTGATTTGGTAACTTATGAAACATACAATCATGAAGGAAGGATCATACAATGATGATTTAAATATAAATAAATTAATGTATATTACATAGTGAATACAATCAGGTGCAGTACACACACCACATGTAATAAATCTGGGGAGAACAATAGAAATCTCACGGAATTAAAAGTGAGATAAGAAAACCCCTTACTTTGTAATTTTTCTTTGGTAGAGGTTAGGTTAACCTCTTGTATAATGGGTAAATAATTTTTATTTAATTATACAATAATCATATACATTAATATGATATCATATATGATATTTTAACATTTATTTGTTAATAATATCTTAGTATTATCGTCATTTCGGGTGTTAATAGATTCGTTTTCCTTTATATTATTTGTTTTATGAGACATATATTTTATGGAAGGAATTTATCTTATTAATATATAGAATGATAATAAGTATTTAGACATTATTTTTTACCATAAAATGAAAATTATTCTTGAATGGATACGATGGGGAATGATTCTCATCGCGTTCGTGGAGACGGTAGTCCGTACGTACGCACGGGCGACAATATCATTACTTTGATATTAAAATCGTATATAATTGGATGGTATATAATATATAATGAATAAGTATAATGTTATATTTATTATTTACATCAATTACACATCATTATCATACCCATCCAAATAATAAGGTTTTGAATAACAATTTCACCACGACGTGGAGACGGTAGGCCGTACATACGCACGTATGGTGACATGTCATTCAAAGGATGGATAGAATAACGAATATGGTTGTACCATATTTATAATAACATAAAATTATATAGAATATACTGGAATTATTATTTTATAATATAAACAACAAAGAAAAAAGAAGTGTAAGAAGAAAGAAACTTTAAAGAGGGTGGTGAAAATGTTACCTCTTCTTCGGGTTCTTTCTTTGGATTTGATCAAAAGGGATCCATTGGATGGGTTTCTAACTAAAATAAGGCCTATATGATCAAGGGAGGATAGTTTAGAGAGGTTTTGGGCAGAGTTTGGCCGGGAAAAAAGAATTTGAAGGTGTGAATTAGTGAGAAGGGGGAGTGCCCATTTATAAGAGGGGTGAGGGACAGCTTAGGAAAAGCTAGAAATATTATTTTATAATAAATTCATATTCGGTTTATAATGGCTTAAAATAATATTATTTAATGTTTAATGTGGGGATAGGTCTAAAACCACTCAACCAATAGGTTTTATACAGGTTTGGGAAACAATATTAACTTTATCGTTTTTATTTAACTCCTAGTTAAATAGTTTGACATTTACCATGTCTCTTTGTATTTTTATATTATATTTTTAATAAAAATATTATATACTTCCAAGATACACCCAAGTGGTACATTAATTATAAAACTATCATTATATATGTCCTTTGGCCTATCCTCAAATTTTTAAGAATAGAATATAAATTAATAATATAATATTTTTTTTAAAAACTAATTTATTTCAATTTTGACACTATCTAATAATTTATTTTTGTTAAAGTCTTAACCAATTTATTAATTATATGAAAATTCATTTAAGTAATAATAATATTTCATATTAACATATAAAATTCGTGGATGGCATAAAAACATTCAAATTATATTTATTGTATCATTTATAATACTAATTATTTGATTCTTTCATTAATAAGGAAAATACATCATCATTATTGTGTCATAATTAAATTTAATTATTCAATGTATAAAAATTATAAATAAAATACCATTATGTAGTAAATATTTTTATATTTCTAATGAATATTTATAATAAAAAATATAACATATATAACCATATGTAAAAATTTTTTTTCTAAAGATATATGCTTACGCCATTTTTGTATTTACTTTAACTTAATTTATATAAAGTGTGATTATCACTTACATGTGGCTCCATGAGGTCCCCAAATCGACCCAAATATGCCCATGGTCGGACATGTTTCAACCAATATGGTTAGGACACATTTTTGGGTAATTTAATATTATTATAATATTATTTTTTACCCTTATTTACCGAATTTACCCTTTAACCATGGAAAATAAAATATTTACCGAAGTAATTATTCAAAATTTCTAAAAATAAAAGTTACCTATTTACAAAATTAGGACATCTTGATTCAAAATATTGAATCCATTTTTCTAAATTCAAAACACATAAGTGGCAGAAATTAATTTAAAATTAATTCTCGCTGTCAAAACAAAAAGTGTGTTTTTAAAAAATAATGATTATCAAAATATTGACACTTGTTTATGTTCGGTTTAAATGTGAAATTATGTGAAATGACCAAAATTGTATTAAATGGTAAAAATATATTATAAATATAATTTAAAACCACTCAAATTCATAATTTATCACTATTAATTATTTCAATTAAAAAATTTGTTTTTAATTAAAATTTAGTAATTTTCACTATTCATTAAAATATGAAAGATATCAGAAAAGTACCATAAATTAACCCTAATCTTATTTTGATATTCCAAATTCAAAAATTAAGTCCATTTTGAATGATAAAATTTATTAAATTTCAAAAAGTGGGTATTACTATTCATAACGGCTAGTTTGATTGGTTGTGGTGTGTTAGAATTTGAAGTTGCGTACAACACATGCAACTGTATTATTCAAAGAGATGCATACCATGGAAGCATGGGGTGTTACATTATCTCCTCCATCAATAAATTGCGTCCTCACAATTTTTTTAAAATTGGGCTTGTAAATATAATAGAAAGTCCCACATCAGAAAAAGATTCAATAAAACTATCACTTAAAAAAAAGAAAGAGGAGTAAAAAGGTCACCCAAGATAACCTACACTAGGATTCCATGTAGAAAGAAAAGGATATGGATGATAAACTAAGTGTCATGTCCTGATGGAGTGGGATAGAAAACATGATCAAGATAAGGTTAACAACAAGAAAACCACAAACTTGTGATGGGTCAAACAGTCATTAGTCTCCCAGTAGGAAAAGTAAGCGAACAATATTTTTTTTGATTTAAGTTACATTACATAAATATGAGGAATTCATTTATGATATTGACTAAGAACATAAAGAGATATACTTAATTTTTAAGTAGAGTTTCATTCTTTAATAAATTTCTACCACTGACTCATTTTTTTAAATGATGAGTATTCATGAAGACTTCGTCAATCTATATGAGCTAGAATAAACTTCTATAGAATCACATGATCCATGAAGGATAAACAAAATATTTACATTGTATTTTGAGATTAATCAAAACCAAAATGGTTAGTATAAGATCTGATGATCCCAAAAAAGGAAATTCCATTAGAGAAAGAAACACTAATCTTAATTTCTAAAATTAAACCAACAATACCCCAAAGTTAAATAAAGACCATTAAATAAACAATTGTCCTTAAAATCCTTCAATATTATCCAAACTAATATTGAAACCCAAAACATAGAAGAATTTGGTTATGTATTCTTCCAATTTTAATTGTGTCTCTAAATTACATCAACTACTCTTAAAGTCACATACTTAAAAGTAATTAACCTAATCAAATATTCTCTACTATAGGTTAATCATTTCCATAAATAACCCAAATCACTATAAATCAACAAAAATAAACATAGATAAAAATCCACCATTACTCCTCAAATGAAATACAGTAGTATTCTATTTTCATTGGGCATATAGTGTTCCCAACAAGGCGAACATCTTCCAAAATAACATATATCACTTAATCACCAAATCATTTTCCTATACTAAGGGTATTAATTTTTTAAGACATAAGATCCCAAATCAACTTATTATTGATGAATAAAATCATTTAACTAATAATAATTAGTAACACTAATGATGGACTTCACCTAGTCCAGTGGCAGCCGATAAATCCCAATCACACTTTGGTTGTGGGTTCAATTCCCACAGCTTTGTCTAATGTGACAGGTTATCACACGGTCTGCATGTTGTCCTTTTTCAAATACTATATTTTATAACATTACGAAAATGTGATAAATTCCTCAAAAAAACCATAACATAACTTAACCACAAATGTTATCTCATACCTTGAATTTTCATCCCAAAATATAATAACTTGTAATTTCCTCAAACACAATGATCATATAAAACCAAATGGTTATTTATAACTATATCCACAAGAGAAAAGAAAAGTCTTCCTGAAATATCTTTCTCACATGGAAAACTCTAGGTTTATAAATACAAGAGAAAATTATTCCAAAGTAATCCCATAAATAAGGATCACTAATACTTCTAAACATTTCTCTAACCATTTATTTCCACATAGCTTCTTGTTTGACCAAGAAAATATCATATAGAATAGGGCATTCACTCGGGTAATGGACAGGTCCCCTAAATTTATGGAAAATGACTGTAAAGGGATTCCTGGGACTATTTTTATCTTCTTCCATAGTACTCTTCATTTTTCTGCAGCAATTATTCACTTTATGTCCTTCTTTCATGTACGTAAATCATTTCTTTATTCTGTTGAGACACTTTCCTAAGTGTCTCCTTCCACATTTCCTGTATAATGGAAATTAAGGATTCTTCTCTCCATGGTCTCCACTGCTGGAGCTCTCATCATTCATCACCTTTCTCTTCTTTGTTGAGTCCGGGAGTTGGTTAATATATATGTTATTGAGCATATTTTTGGAAAACTGATTTGGGATGAACACGATAACTTTTACGCCTATCAACATTCCATTTTGTTGCTCATTTCCACCAAAGTTTTCACCTAGTAAATCATTATCAAAGTTACTATGGATTCCTTGGAAATTAGAAATTGACTGAAACCAGAAAGCATTGTGTGAGTAACAGTAGTCATAAAATCATTTAGAGAATATCCTGACACCATATTCTCAATTTGAAACATCTTAGGATTAACCAAGGTCATTTACTCTCATCTTACATTAAAATACTTCAAATTGGTTTGTAAATAAAATGTAAATTATCCTAAGAATAGCCCTTGGGAGTGTCGTAACCAAGAGTGCAGCAAGGACCATTGTTGGGCACCAGTTCCCATTCGAGTCTAGCTCAAAGTGGTGTTTTCGGGCTTTACCCCTAGGTACATCTGTGCCAGAGCTGCCTCTACCTGCTCGTATCCAGACATGGATGTATTGCTTGGAAAACTCACAAAATCTATAAAATACCAAAATTATATGACATTCTTCTTTAATAATTCTCAAAGTCTATCTTAGGGCTATGTTCTCTAATGAGAGTTTATCTAAATCTAGTTTCCAAGGTTTGTACTAAACTTCCTCTGATACCAACTGTCACACCCTGGCCCCAGAATCCAAGAGTTGGTGCATTATTATATATCATTGGCATGATCATAAAATATCAAGTCTCGAAAGACTGATTAGTTTAGTAGCTTTGGATGTACTAGATACATTAATAAGGTTTACACTACGTCATAAAATGGAAAACTACAACAACATTGTCTCCATAGACAACACTGAGATCCCATAGAATATCCCAAGAGGTTAGTCATAATATAATTCTTTCCATCTTTGGAAAAATAAAACATAAAAAGGGGTGAGCTCAGATTCTCAGTGAGGATAACATTATGGAGGAAACATTCATAAATAAGCATAAAAATTTAAGGCAATGTACAAATTAAAAAAAGCCGTTTAAACTTGAAAATCAGAATAATATGGAAAAAATAAAATGAAATAATGACATTAACTTATTCACATGGATATTCTACTAGTTGAATAATCACAAGCAATATCAATAACCACTTTCATAATGATGTAATTCATAATGCCAGACTATCATAACCATATATTCAAGTCCTCGTGCTAAGGCTACAAACAAGATTTTTCAAAGGCCTTGTTCCAAGATAGTAGTTTTTCTCATGAGACATACCGATGCATCGATGAACTATAGGGGGCTCCACCCATCACTTACTAAGTCAAATGCATTCCTCATTTGAAAATGTTGAAACATAATACAAACATTCGTATTAAAACTAGCATACGAAATGTCAATACTTTATCCACAAACCATGAATGGTATAAAAATAGCACATCCACAGTCAAACATAACTCATTCGATACAATGTGGAAAATTTTATTGAATTAGATTAACCTCAATAGAGAATAATTAAGGATATTGACATAGATGAATATAATCATCAAAAATATTAGAGAGAAATATCCCCCTTCTTCTTGAAATCATTTAAAAGTCACATTATTTGTCAAGAAGCCATTTAAATATAGATTTTTGAATAAAAGTTTTCCATACCACTTTGAATCTTTTCAATGGAATTTTAATTTTAAAACTTTAATGTCCATATAAATAAATCCTTAAAACCATTTTTAAAACATGGACATTAATAAGAATGATTTAGAATAATAAATTTTTAAAACATTTGAAAATGATATTTTAGTTAGAGTTCCTAACCAAAAGAGGGAAAATTTAATACAAATAATTTAGGTTATAAAAACTTTTTAATATCATGAGAATAATGGGATTCATGATATACTATGTCAAAGTACATTATATACACCATATAAAGTGATTTGGTGTATAACAACAAAGGAGTCTCAATGGAATGTAAATTGAGATGAAATCTCTCATAAATACCATATCCTTAGGTTAAGGATAAATCAACAACATAATTATGTGTGAAAAATATAAATACACTCAATATTATTTGATATTCAGTGTGAAACAATCAAAGGACATTCACACATATTCTTGTAAAAACAACACTAATGAATTAAATGTTTAACACAATAAATGGAGATTGAGTTAAAATTACTCTTATTAAGTTCATATCGATGACTTGAGAATTTATCAGTGGAGTGATTATGTGTATCAAATGTATAACCACAAAAATGGGAGTGGAAATTATGACATAAGAAAATAAATAATTATTCCGCACATAATCTTGGATTAAAATAATCAATGAAGTATGCGTAATACTGAATGAGTGGAAATTGAAATTTCAAATTCTCTTATGGATTTGGTAACTTATGAAACATACACCCATGAAGGAAGGATCATAAAATGATGATATAAATATCCATAAATTAATGTATATTACGCAATGAATACAATCATGGGCAGTACACACACCACATGCAATAAATATGTGGTGAACAATGAAAATCTCACAGAATTAAAAGTGTGATAAGAAAACCCCTTACTTTGTACTTTTTACTAGGTAGAGGTTAGTTTAACCTATTTAATAATGTCTAAATAATTTTTATTGAATTATACAAGAATCATATACATTAATATGATATCATATATGATCTTTTAACATTGATTTGTTAATAATATCTTAGTATTATCGTCGTTTCGGGTGTTAATGGATTCGTTTTCTTTTATATTCATTTTTATGTGATCAATATTTGTTATAGATGGTATGTATCTTATCAATATCCATAATTATATTATGTATTTAAACATTATATTTAACCATCAAATGAAAATTATTCTTGAATGTATACGATGGGGAATGATTCTCATCGTGTTCGTGGATACGGTAGTCCGTACGTACGCACGAGAGACAATATCATTGTTTTGATATTAAAATCTTATATAATTGGATGGTATATCATATATACAGAATAATTATAATGTTAAATTTATTATTTACTTCAATTACACATCATTTTCATACCCATCCAAATAAAAATGTTTTGAATAACAATTTCACCACGATGTGGAGACGGTAGGCCGTACGTACGCATATATGGTGACATGTCATTCAAAGGATAGATAGAATAATTAATATTGTTGTACCGTATTTATAATAGAATCAAATTATATAGAATATACTGGAGTTATTATTTTATAAAGTAAATAACAAAGATATAAGAAGTGGAAAAAGAAAGGAACTTGAAAAAGGGTGGGGGAAACATTACCTCTTTTTCGGGTTCTTCCTTTTGACTTGATCAAATGGGATACTTTGGTTGGATTTTTGACTAAAATAAGGCCTATAGGATGATGGTAGGATATATGAGAGGGTATTTAGGTAGAGTTTGGCCGATCCAAAAGGATTTGAAGGTGTGAATTAGTGAGAAGGGGGAGTCTCCTTTTATAAGAGGGGTGAGGGGAACCTTAGGAAAAGCTAGAAATATTAATTTATAATAAATTCATATTCGGTATATAATGGATAAAAATTGTTTTATTTAAATGTTAAGGTGGTTATAGGTCTAAAACCACTCAAAAAATATGTTTTAGATAGGTTTGGGTCACAATATTAACTTTATCGTTTTTATTTAACTCTTAGTTAAATAGTTTGATATTTACCATGTCTCTTTGTATTTTTATAATATATAATTAATAAACTTAATATATACTTCCAAGATACCAAAAACTGGTCCATTATTGATACACCAATCATTATATATGTCCTCTGGCCTAACCTTAGATTTTTAGAAATATAATATCAATTAATAATATAATATTTTTTTTAAAAACTCATTTATGTCAATTTTGAAACTATTTAATAATTGATTTTTGTTAAAGTCTTAACAAATATATTAATTATAAACAAATTCATTTAATAAATAATAACATGTCATATTAACCTATAAAATTCTTGTATGGCATCAAAACGTTCAAATTATATTTATTTTATTATTTATAATACCAATTATTTGATTCATTCATTAATAAGGAAAATACTGCATCATTATTGTGTCATAAATAAATTTAATTATTCAATGTCTAAAAATTATAAATAAAATACCCCTATGTTTTAAATCGTTTTATATTTCTAAGGAATATTTATTTTCAAAAATATAATGTAACACCCTGACCCCAGTTACCCAGAGTCGGTGCATTATTACATAACATTGGCATGATCACAAAAAAGATCAAGTCTCGAAAGACCGATTAGTTTAGTAGCCTTGGAAACACTAGATATATTCATAAATCTTACATTAAATCATAAGGGAAAAAAACTACAACAACATCTTGTCTTCATATCCCCTCATACTATCCCTGAAGGGCATTCATAAATTACTTCTTCACATCCTCTGAAAAATAAAACATTGAAAGGGGTGAGCTCAGATGCTCAGTAAGGATAACAATATAGCAGAAGCTTTCATAGATAAGCCTAAACACTTAAGGCAATGTATAAATAAAACAAAATCCTTTTAAACTTGAACTTCAGAATAATATGGCAATGATAAAATTAAATAATGCCATTTACTTACTCACATGGATATTCTACTAGTCGAATAATCACAAGAAATATCAATAACCACTTTCATAATGATGGAATGCATAATGCCAGACTATCATAACCACATATCCAAGGCCTCGTGCCAAGACTACAAATAAGATTTTGTCAAGGCCTTATGCCAAGACACTAGTTTGTCTCTTGATAGCTACTGATGCATCGAGGAGCTATAGCGGGCTCCACCCGTAACTTACTAAGTCCAATGAATTCCTTATATGAACAGGTTTAAACATAACATAAACATGCATATTAAAACTAGAATACGAAATGTCAATACTTTAACCACAAACCATGCATGGTATAAAAATATCACATCCATAGCCAAACATAACTCATTTGATACAATATAGAAGATTGTATTGTATCAGATTAATCTCAATTGAGAATGATGAAGGATATTGACATAGATGAAAATAACCATCAAAACTATTGAGGGAAATATCCCCCTTTTTCTTGAAAACATTTAAAAGTCACTCTATCTGTCAAGAAGCCATTTAAAATAGATTTTTGAATTAATGTGTCCTATAACACTTTGAAACTTTTAAAAGTAATTTTAATTTTAAAACTTTAAGGTCTATATAAATAAATTCTTAAAACCATTTTTAAAACATGGACATTAATGAGAATTATTTAGAATAATAAATCTTTAAAACACTCAAAAATGTATTTTAGTCAGAGTTTCTAACCAAAAGAGAGACACCTGAATAAAAATAATTGAGGTAATAAAAACTTTTTAATATCATGAGAATAAAGGGATTCATGATATTCTATGTCAAAGTACGTTATATACTCCACATAAAAGTGATTTGGTGTATAACAACAAAGAAGTCTCAATGGAATGTAAATTGAGATGAAATCTATCATAAAGGCCATATCCTTAGGTTAAGGATAAATCAACGACATAATTATTTGTGAAAAATATAAATACACTCAATATGATTGTATATCAGTGTAAAAAAATAAAAGGACATTCACACATATTCTTGTAAAAGCAACACTAATGAATTGGATGGTTAACTCAACAAATCGAGATTGAGTAAAAATTACTCTTATCAAGTTCATACCGATGACTTAAGAATTTATCAATGGAGTGATTATGTGTATAAAGATTATATCCATAGAAAGGGGAGTGGAAATTATGACATAATCAAATGAATAGTGATTCTACACATAATCTTGGAGTAAAATAATCAATGAAGTATGCGTAAAGCTGAATGAGTGGAAATTGAAATTTCAAATTCCCATATTGATTTGGTTACATACAAAACATACACCCATGAAATAAGGATCATACAATGATGATGTAAATATACATGAATTAAATTATATTACACAATTGATATAAACATGGGTAGTACACACACCACATGTAATAAATAAGTGGTGAACAATGGAATTCTCACAGAATTAAAAGTGAGATAAGAAACCCCTTACTTTGTACTTTTTCCTTTGTCGATGATAGTTAAACCTACAGTATAATGGTTAAATAATTGTTATTGAATTATAAATTAATCATATATATTAATATGATATCATATATTATCTTTTAACATTGCTTTGTTAATAATATTTTAGAATTATCGTCGTTTCGGTTGTCAACTTACTCATTTTCTTTTAAATGTTTTGTTACGTTAGCCATGTTTTTCATGGATAGGTTGTCTCTTATTCATATCCAGAATGATATCAAGTCCTTAGATACTATTATTAATCATAAAATTAGAATTATACTTGAATGGAAACGATGGAGAATGAATCTCATCGTGTTCGTGGAGACGGTAGTCCGTACGTACGCACGAGTGAAAATATCATTCTTTTGATGTCAAAATAATATATAAGTGAATGGTATATCATATATACAGAGTAATTATCATGTAATATTTATTATTTACATGAATTAGACATCATTATTATACCCATACAAATAATAATTTATTGAATGACAATTACACCACGACGTGGAGACGGTAAGTCGTACATATACACGTATGGTGACATGTCATTCAAAGGATGGATAGAATACTGAATATGGTTGTACCATATTTATAATAATATTATAGTATATATGAGATACTGGATTAATTATTTTAGAATGGGAATAACAAAGAAAAAAGAAGTTGAAGAAGAAAAGAATTTCAAAAAAGGGTGGTAAAAACATTTCCTCTTCTTCGGGTTCTTCCTTTTGATTTGATCAAAAGGGCTCCTTAGGATGGATTTCTTATCAAACTAAGGCCTATAGGTTGTATTGAGGGAAGTTTACATATTATTTGTGCAGGAGTTGGCCGAACCAAATGGATTTGAAGGTGTGAAGTAAGGAGAAGGGGGAGGTGCCCATTTATAAGAGGGGTGAGGGGCACCTTTGGAAAAGCTAGAAATATTATTTCATAATAAACATATATTCAGTTTCTAACGGCTCCAAAGTTGATTATTTAAAAGTTAAGGTAGGGATAGGTCGAAAACCACTCAACCGATAGAATTTAGATAGGTTTGGGTCATTATATTAACCTTATCTTTAAGTATTAACTCTTAGTTAATTAGTTTCACTTTTACAATGTCTCTTTGTATTTTTATATTATATCGTTAATAAACATACTATATACATCCAAGAGACCCCCATGTGGTCCATTAATGATACACCTATCATGATATAAGTCTCTTGGCCAAACCTTATATTTTTATGAATTTAATATCAATTAATAATATAATATTTGTTTTAAAAACTCATTTATGTCAATTTTGACACTATTCAATAATTGATTTTTATGAAACACATAACATAATTATTACTTCGAAAAACGTAATTTAAATAAATCCTAATATGTCATATTAACCTAGAAAATTATTGTAATTCAATAAAAGTCTCCAATTATATTTATTTGGGTATTTATAATATAAATTATTTTAATTTTTCACTAATATTGTAATTACTGCATCATCATTGTTTCAAAAATAAATTAAATTATTTAATGTCTAAAAATTATGAATAAAATATCATTATGTAGGAAATCATTCTAATAAATATTTATAATCGAATTTATTATATTTGTAACCCTATATTAAAAATGTTTTAGTAAATAAACTTTGATTTTAACTCTTTTAACTCTTCTTTGAATTAAATAATAATAAATGTCCTAATCTAATCCAAGTGGACCTAAATGATAATATTTTATTTCTAAGGTTGGTTCTGGTCACGATACACTTGTCCAATAGAATTAGGACATGTGTTAGGGTAATATTAATATCATTTTTACCCTTAATTACCCTATTTACTTTTAACCGTGTAAATAAAAGTAAAAAATTACTATTCACAAAAAATTATTTTCATCTCAATGAACTACATTTTACTCCTTGATATTCACCGTGTATCTAAGATTTTTGAAATTACACTCACAGAAGTGGAAAAATTAAGTTTTATGAAAAATTTAGTTTTTTAACTACCACTTAGTGGTTTTACTATTAATCAAAAAATGAAAGTTTCTAGAAAAATACCAAAAATTAGGCCTAAACTATATTTGATATTATGAATTCAAAAATGATGCCTATTTTATCAAATTCAAAACAAATCAGTTGCATTAATTAATTTAAAAATTTATTCCCGTCGTCAAAACAAATAGCGTGTTTTTAAGAGATAATAAATATCAAAAGATTGACACTTGTTTATGTCTGGTTTAAATGTGAAATCTCATCCAATGACCAACATTGTATTAAATGGTAAAAATGTATTCTAAATATACTTTAAATCCACTCAAATTAATAATTTATCACAATTAATTATTTCGATTAAAAAAATTGTTTTTAATTAAAATTTAGTAATTTTCAGTATTCATCAAAATATGAAAGTTATCTGAAAAGTACCAAAATTTCACCCTAAGCAAATTTCGATATTACGAATCCAAAACTGAATTCCATTTCAAAAGATAAAATTTATAAAATTTCAAAAATTAGGTATTACTATTCATAATGGCTAGTTTGATTAGTTGTGGTGTGTTTGAATCTCAAAGTTGTGTACAATGCACGTCATTGCATTATTCAAAGGGAAACGTACCATGGAAGCTTGGGGTGTTACATTCTCCCCTCCTTCAATAAATTGTGTCCTCACAATTTTTTTTTAAAAAAATTTGGGCTTGAGAATATAATGGAATGTCCCACATCAGAAAAAGGGTCAATAAGCTATCACTTTAAAAGAAAGGAAGAGAGGAATAAAGGTCACCCAAGATAACCCATACTAGGATTCCATGTAGGAAAACATGGATATGGACAATAAACTAAGTGTTAAGTTCGGATGGAGAGGGATAGAAAACATGTTCAGGAGAAAGTTAACAATAAGAAAATCACAAACTTGTGTTGGGACAAATGGTCATTAGTCTTCCAGTAGGAAAAGTAAACGGACAACATTTTTTGTTTTAAGTTACATTACATATGGACGAGGAATTCATTTATGATATTGACTAAGAACATAAATAGATATACTTAATTTTTAAGTAGAGATTCATTCTTTAATATCTTTTTACCACTAACTCATTTTTTTGAATAATGCGTATTCAATAAGACATAGTCACAATGGAAGAGCTAGAATAAACTTATATAGAAATACATGATCCACGTAGGATAAACTATATATTTACATTGTCTTTAGAGATTAATCAAAACCAAAATGGTTAGTATAATATCTGATGACCCCCCAAATGGATATTCCATTAGAGAAAAAAACACTGATCTTAATTTCTAAAATTAAACCATCAATACCCCAAAGTTAAATAAATACCATCTAATAATCAATTGTCCTTAAAATCCTTCAATATAATCCAAACAAATATTTAAACTCAAAACTTATAAGAATGTAGTCTTCCACGTAAAATTGTATCTCCAAATGACATTAATTACTCTTAAATTCACATACTTAAAAGTAATTAACCTAATCATTTCCATAAACAACCCAAATCACTATAAATACACAATAAAAACATAAAAAACCACCATTACTCCTCAAATGAAATCCCATACTATTATATTTTCCATAAAACAAAGCAAACAACTTCCAAAATAACATTTATCACTTAATTACCAAATCATTTTACTATTCTAAGGGTATTCATTTGATAAGATATAAGATCTCAAATCAAATTATTAATGATCAATAAAATCATTTAACTAAAAATAATAGTCACACTAACCAGGGACTTTACGTAGTACAGTGGTAGGAAATAAATCCCAATGGAACTTTGGTTGTGGGTTCGATTCCCATAGCTTTGTCTGACGCGACGGGTTGTCACACGGTCTGTGTGTTGTCCTTTTTCAAAAACTATATTTTATATCATTACCAAAATGAGATAAATTCCTCAAATTAACCATAACATAAATTGACCACAAATCTTATCTCATACCTTACATTTTCATCCCAAATTATAATAACTTATAATTTCCTCAAACCCAACGATCATATAAAACCAAATGGTTATTTATAACTATATTCACAAGAGAAAAGATAATTCTTTCTCAAATATCATTCTCACATGGAAAACTGCAGGGTTAAAAAAATACAAGAGAAACTTATTCCAAAGTAAACCCATCAACAAGGAGAACTAATATATTTTAAACATTTCTCCAACCATTTATTTCCACATAGCTTCTTATTTGACCATGAAAATATCCTATAGAATAGGACATTCACTCGGGTAATGGCCAGGTCCCCTACATTTACGGAAAATGATTGTAAATGGACTCTTGGGACCATTTTTATCTTTTTCCATAGTACTCTTCATTTTTCTTCGGCAATTCTTCACTTTATGTCCATCCTTCCCACACGTAAAGCATTTCTTTGTCCCATTGAGACACTTTCCTGGGTGTCTCCTTCCACATTTTCTACATGATGGAAATTGAGGATTCCTTTCTCCATGGTCTCCACGGCTGGAGCTCTTATCATTCATCACCTTTCTCTTCTTTTTTGAGTCTGGGAATTGGTTAATATATATATTGTTGATCATATTTTTGGAAAATTTATTTGGCATAAAGATGATATCTTTTACACCTATCAAAATTTTATTTTGTTGCTCATTTCCACCACCGTTCCCACCTTGTACATCATTCTCAAAGTCACTATGACTTCCTTGGAATCCATCCATTGACTAAAACCAGAAAGCATTGTGTGAGTAACAGTAGTAATAAAATAATTTAGAGATTAACATGTCACCATATTCTCAATTTGAAACACATTAGGATTAACCAAGGTCATTTACTCTCATCTTATATATTTAATACTTCAAATCGGTTAGTAATGAAAATGTAAATTATCCTAAGTATATCCCCCGGGAGTGTCGTAACCAAGTGTGCATCAAGGCCCATTGTCGTGCACCAGTTCCCATTCAAGTCAAGATCAAAGTGGTGTTTTCGGGTTTTACCCCTAGGTACATCTGTGCCAGAGCCATCTCGGCCTGCCCGTATCCAAACAGGGATGTATTGCTTGGAAAACTCACAAAATCTCTACAATACCAAAATTCTAAGAAGTTCTTCTATACTAATCCTCAAAGTTCATATTAGGTCTACGTGCTCTAATCAGAGTTTATCTAAATCTAGCTTCCAAGGTTTGTACTAAACATACTATGATAGCAACTGTAATGCCCCAACCCCAGTTACCCAGATTCGGTGCATTATTACATAACATTCGCATGATCACAAAAAATATCAAGTCTTGAAAGACCGATTATTTTAGTAGCCTTGGAAACACAAGATATATTCATAAGTCTTACATTAAATCATAAGGTAAAAAACTACAACAACATCTTGTCTTCATATCCCCTCATACTATCCCTGCAGGTCATTCATAAATTACTTCTTCACATCTTAGGAAAAATAAAACATTGAAAGGGGTGATCTCAGATGCTCAGTAAGGATAACAATATAGAAGAAGCTTTCATAGATAATCCTAAACACTTAAGGCAATGTATGACTAAAACAAAAGCCTTTTAAACATGAACTTCAGAATAATATGGCAATGATAAAATGAAATAATTCCATTTAATTACTCACATGGATATTCTACTAGTTGAATAATCACATGCAATATCAATAACCACTTTCATAATGATGGAATGCATAATGCCAGACTATCATAACCACATAGCCAAGGCCTCGTGCCAAGACTATAAATAAAATTTTGTCAAGGACTTGTTCCAAGACACTAGTTTGTCTCATGAGACCTACCGATGCATTGAGGAGCTTTAGCAGGCTCCACCTGTCACTTACTATGTCTAATGAATTCCTTATATGAACAGGTTTAAACATAACATAAACATTCGTATTAAAACTAGCATACGAAATGTCAATACTTTAACCACAAACCATGAATGGTATAAAAATAGAACATCCACAGCCAAAAATAACTCATTCGATACAATATGGAAGATTGTATTGTATCAGATTAACCTCAATTGATAATGATGAAGGATATTGACATAGATGAAAATAATCATCAAAACTATTGAGAGAAATATCCCCCTTTTTCTTGAAAACATTTGAAAGTCACTCTATCTGTCAAGACTCCATTTAAAATATATTTTTGAATCAAAGTTTCCCATACCACTTTGAAACTTTAAAAATTAATTTTAATTTTAAAACATTAATGTCTATATAAATAAATTCATAAAACCATTTTTAAAACATGGACATTAATGAGAAATATTTAGAATAATATATATTTAAATCACTTAAAAATGTATTTTAGTCAGAGTTTCTAACCAAAAGAGAGACACTTGAATACAAATAATTGAGGTAATAAAAACATTGTAATATCATGAGAATAATGGGATTCATGATATACTATGTCAAAGTATGTTATATACACCACATAAAAGTGATTTGGTGTGTAACAACAAAGAAGTCTTAATGGAATGTAAATTGAGATGAAATCTCTCATAAAGGTCGTATCCTTAGGTTAAGGATAAATCAACGACATAATTATGTGTGAAAAATATAAATACACTCAATATTATTGGATATTCAGTATAAAACAATCAAAGGACATTCACACATATTCTTGTAAAAGAAACACTAATGAATTGGATGTTTAACTCAACAAATTGAGATTGATTAAAAATTACTCTTATCAAGTTCATACCGATGACATGAGAATTTATCAATGGAGTGATTATGTGTATAAAAATCATATCCACAGAAAGGGGAGCGGAACTTATGACATAATCAAATGAATAGTGATTCTACACATAATCTTGGAGTAAAATAATCAATGAAGTATGCGTAAAGCCGAATGAGTGGAAATTGAAATTTCAAATTCCCTTATTGATTTCGTAACATACAAAACATAAACCCATGAAAGAAGGATCATACAATGATGATGTAAATATAAATGAATTAAAGTATATTACACAATGGATACAAACATGGGCAGTACACACACCACATGTAATAAATAAGTGGTGAACAATGGAATTCTCACGGAATTAAAAGTGAGATAAGAAACCCCTTACTTTGTACATTTTCCTTTGTAGATGGTAGGTTAACCTCATGTATAATGGTGAAATAATTTTTATTGAATTATAACGGAATCATATATATTAATATGACATCATATATGATCTTTTAACATTTCTTTGTTAATAATATTTTAGAATTATCGTCGTTTTGGTTGTCAACTTACTCATTTTCTTTTATATGTTTTGTTATATAAGCAGTGTTTGTCATGGATAGGTTGTCTCTTATTCATATCCAGAATGATATCAAGTCCTTAGATACTATTATTAATAATCAATTTAGAATTAGACTTGAATGGATACGATGGAAAATGAATCTCATCGCGTTCGTGGAAACGGTAGTCCGTACGTACGCACGAGCGTAAATATCATTGTTTTGATGTTAAAATAATATATAATTGAATAGTATATCATATAAACAGAATAATGATCATGTTATATTTATTATTTACATGAATTACACATCATTATTATACCCATCCAAATAATAATTTATTGAATGACAATTCTACCACGACGTGGAGACGGTAAGCCGTACGTACGCACGTATGTTGACATGTCATTCAAAGGATGGATAGAATACTGAATATGGTTGTACCGTATTTATAATAATATTATAGTATATAGTAGATACTGGATTAATTATTTTAGAATGGGAATAACAAAGAAAGAATAAGATGAAGAAGAAAAGAATTTGAAAAAAGGGTGGTAAAAACATTACCTCTTCTTCAGGTTCTTCCTTTTGATTTGATTAAAAGGGATCCTTAGGTTAGCTTTCTGGTCAAACTAATTACTCTAGGTTGTAGTGAGGTATGTTCAGAGATTATTTTGGCAGGTTTTGGCTGAGCCAAAAGGCTTTGAAGTTGTGAAGTAATGAGAAGGGGGAATGCCTTTTTATAAGAGGGGTGAGGGGCACCTTTGGAAAAGCTAGAAATATTATTTTATAATAAATTCATATTTGGTTTCTAATGGCCCCAAAGTGGATTATTTAAAGGTTAAGGTGGGTATAGGTAGAAAAACACTCAACCAATATAATTTAGACAGGTTATGGTAATTATATTAACCTTATCTTTAAGTATTAACTCTTAGTTAATTAGTTTCACTTTTACAATGTCTCTTTGTATTTTTATATTATATGGTTAATAAACATACTATATACATCCGAGCGACCCCCAAGTGGTCCATTAATGATAAAAATATCATGATATAAGTCTCTTGGCCGAAACTTATATTTTTAGGAATTTAAGATCAATTAATAATATAATATTTGTTATAAAAACTCATTTATGTCAATTTTGACACTATTCAATAATTGATTTTTATGAAACTCATAACAGAATGTTTACTTCAAAAAAAGTCAATTAAATCAATTCTAATATGTCATATTAACCTAGAAAATTAGTGTAATTCAATAAAATTCTCCAATTATATTTATTTGGGTATTTATAATATCAATTATTTAAATTTTTCACTAATATTGTAATTACTGCATCATCATTATGTCATAAATAAATTAAATTATTTAATGTCTAAAATTTATAAATAAAATATCATTATGTAGGAAATATTTCTAATGAATATTTATAATCGAATTTATCTTATGTGTAACCCTATATTAAAAATGTTTTAGTAATTAAACTTTGATTTTAACTCTTTCAACTCTTCTTTGAATTAAATAATAATAAATGTCCTAATCTAATCCAAGTGGACATAAATGTTAATATTTTATTCCTAAGGTTGTTTTTGGTTGAGATCCACTTGTCCAATAGAATTAGGACATGTGTTAGGGTAATATTAATATCATTTTTACCCTTAATAACCCTATTTACTTTTAACCGTGGAAAATGAAAGTAAAAAGTTACTATTCACCAAAAATTATTTTCATCTCAATGAACAACATTTTACTCCTTGATATTAACCGCATCTCTCGGATTTTTGAAATTCCACTCACAAAAGTGGTAAAATTCTAGTTTTATGAAAAATTCAGTTTTTTAACTACCACTTAGTGGTTTTACTATTCATCAAAAAATGAAAGTTTCCAGAAAAATATCAAAAATTAGGCCTATGCTATATTTGATATTATGAATTCAAAAATGATGTCTATTTTAACAAATTCAAAACAAATCATTTGCATTATTTAATTTAAAAATTAATTCCCGTCGTCAAAAAAATAGCGTGTTTTTAAGAGATAATAAATATCAAAAGATTGACTCTTGTTTATGTCTGGTTTAAATGTGAAATCTCATCCAATGACCAAAATTGTATTAAATGGTAAAAATATATTCTAAATATACTTTAAAACCACTCAAATTAATAATTTATCACAATTAATAATTTCGATTAAAAAAGTTTTTTTAATTAAAATTTAGTAATCTTCACTATTCATCAAAATATGAAAGTTGTCTAAAAAGTACCAAAATTTCACCCTTACCTAATTTCGATATTACAAATCCAAAACTGAACTCCATTTTGAAAGATAAAAATTAAAAAATTTCAAAAATTAGGTATTACTATTCATAACAGCTAGTATGATTGGTTGTGGTGTGTTAGAATCTCGAAGTTGCGTACAGTGCATGTCATTACATAATTCAATGGGAAACGTACCATCGAAGCTTAGGGTGTTACATATAACATATATACCCCTATTTAAAAATTGTTTTTCTAGAAGATATATGCTTATGCCATTTTTGTATTTACTTTAACTTAATTAATATAAATTGTCATTATCACTTACAAGTGGCTCCATGGGGTCCCAAAATCGACCCAAAGATGCCCATGGTCGGACATGTATCAACCAATATGGTTAGGACACGTTTTCAGAAATTTAATATTATTATAATATTATTTTTTTACCCTTATTTACCGAATTTACCTTTTAACAATGGTAAATAAAATATTTATCGAAGTAATTATTCAAAATTTCTAAAAATAAAATATACCTTTTTACACAATTTGGACATCCTGATTGCAAATAATGAATCTATTTTTCCATATTCATGACACAAAAGTGGCAGAAATTAATTTAAAATTAATTCCCGCTAACAAAACAAAAAAGCGTGTTTTTAAGAAATAATAACAAAACAAAGATTGATACTTGTTTATGTTCGGTTTAAATGTGAAATTATGTCCAATGACAAAAATTGTATTAAATGGTAAAAATATATTCTAAATATAATTTAAAACAACTCAATTTTATAATTTATCACTACTAATTATTTCAATTAGAAAGTTATATTTAATTAAAATTTAGTAATTTTCACTATTCATCAAAATATGAAAGTTATCCGTAAAGTACCAAAAAATTTAACCAAATCTTATTTCGATATTAATAATACAAAAATGAAGTCCATTTTGAAATATAAAATTTATAAAATTTCAAAAAGTGGGTATTACTACTCGTAACGGCTAGTTTGATTGGTTGTGGTGTGTTAGAACTCGAAGTTGCGTACAACACACACTACTGTATTATTCAAAGAGATGCGTACCATGGAAGCTTGGGGTGTTACAAGTAGATTTTATATTTTTGTTTACTCTCCCTTTTTTATCCCATATAAAGCATGAATCAATCCATCTAACAATTTTATTTGTAAGTCTATCATCGATTTATGTGTTTTGTTTTTATCTTCCTATAATTAGTAGTCTACGTTATTTTTTGTAATTAATTATCTTTTTAAATTTTCCCACCATTAAAATATATTGATTCTAACATGGACAATTTTCATGGTTTTTTCCACACGTTATTTGTGAAATTCACCCATAATTATTTTTACAATAATCATCAGTGTTTAATTTAGACAATAGTTCGATAAATACCTGCAAAAATATAATTGTGCAAATTTCCATTCACACAATAGATCATTACCACCTATCTAAGTTCAATATAAACATCATTATTTAATTTCAGGATGAAATTGGCGTATTTTCAATTGTATTTGGAGGTCCAATTTCAAGGGATTATGTGTTTGGATGATGTCGTGCTAAGGGGATGATTCATGAGTAGATTGGTGACTGAAATTTAACCATTGGCGATGATCAATGTTTTGTCATTTCATATCCACATTTCATGGGAAACATTTGTGGTTTGATCAATAGATTAGGAGTCATGAAATAAACCACATAGAGGCTAGTGGGTTCTATAAAATCCTATCACACACAACATGTAGTATAAAAAACACACACCGACCAGTCCAATTTTTGCGATATCGAGGATTCCATGAATAATAAAATACCACACACAGTTTATAACCTATACACACCATATGATTCATATCTAGGGTCATGGTGTACACCCTAGTGGTACTGGAGCATGGAAATTCATAGTTGAATGTTAATGACTGGTTACCCTGCAAGGTGAGAACCCCCAGACACAGTTATATTACATGGGAATGGCATGAGTAAATAGAATTTGTTGGAGTAAAGATGAACATTCTAGCGTACCTGAGAACATTTTAGATTATCTGGGGAAAGACTAAATTACATGGGAATTTTCTAGTGTACATGACCATAGATAGGAAAGTGAAGAGATTTTGTGTTATACAAGTACAAGATAGGTATTTTCCCAAGGAATGAATAGGCCCTTGTTATCGTTAGTGTAGACTAGTATTTGTAGGGTCAAACCCCTTGGTCCATTTATATGATGGAATATTGAGGAAAATGATCAATTATATAATGTGATCCCCTATATGGGATTAGTCTTAGATAGAGTCATGAATCCCTCTATGTGTCCTAGGTTGTGATCCTTTATCATTTCATCCCTAGGTTGGGTCAGGAATCCTATTACTGACTATATGGTCATGTTATCCCTATCATATCACGTTTACTCCGAGTAGGGTCCTGAATCCCCCATGGCCCTAGTTTGAGATACCTTATCTTTGTACTGATATATTCATTGTTTTTTTGTGTACTTTTTAATGGAAAATCTCTAAGAGAACAAATTCTAGGTTTATCATAATCCGTGTTAGTAGGTATTTTGGAGTGAGTTCTCCTAGATTGGAATTACCTCAACGACTCAAGTGGATAAAAGGTTGGAAGTATGGTTGTGACCGTACATTGAGACTTGGTTTCTATCTTGAGTATATATAGGGTGTTTTTATTACTATGATATCACATATTCTAATTGAGATTCATTCATGGTGATTATATGACTTCTCTCTCTCTCTTGATGCATTATGTTTAGTCCTTTCCATGTGTCTTATAGGGTATGTTATACACACCTCTGCATTCCCTATTCCCACCCATGTGGTTTCTTATACAAAAGAAGGTCTATACAATGTACTATACGGTGGGCCAGGAGTAGGGATGAAATAGTTGAGCAAGAAATTTCATGGTTGTTTCTATTGGAGTTTGTGGCCAAGAACCAACTACTTGTTTCATTATTCATTAATGAATACTTTATCACATCTTGATTGTACTTCTATGTGAAAATGCATGTGATAACGTTCTAAGTAAATCTGTTGCATTAAATGGTCAGAGTAGATCCCTGCTATGATAAGAACCCGGAAGTGCCATAACCCTGTTGTTGAATATATGTTCTATGGCCGGATGATGTTATTTTTGGGACATAAATAATACATCCCATTAGGGGTGAGGACCCCAAAAACATCGAGGCACCTTCTCATGGTGTGCACCCTTGGTAATATCTAGGAGGATATTTGGAGAATGAGACCCGGCAGTAGGAAATCCACATTTCATAGTGTAATTGGATGTTCCTATCTACAGACATGTGTATTGGTCTTTGACATTATGATTATTATTAATGGGTATTACAACTCTCCCTCTTAGATGTATTGATGAAAAATACGGCGACACAATATTATTATCGAGGTAGGATACGTTGGGTGTGTCACGAGTGATATTACATTAATAGATAATGCAAGAAATGATTTTCCCCTTCTATTCCATCACGAAAGTAGATATATCAGGCCCTTTGATGGAATTAATAAAGCCTAAATAAATCCATGGGTATGGTAAGGAATGGGCAAGTTCATTTTTGGAATGTCAATGAAAGAATAATCGAGCACACGGGTTGATGGCACTAGCATGCAACCCTCTTGATTCGAGATATTAAGACAAAGGGATTAAATTACACGGTAAGCATTCATATGAGGTGACACATCAATGCTGCATCAAATTCATTCTCTTGGCCGCCTTGACCCATTGCTAGACATTAATCTTGGACTTTAGGCAAGTCCGCCTAATTCCAATGAGAAAGAGGCCTAGAGGGTCACACACTAAGTGTATCCCAGTATCTCAAGTAGAATAATGATTATTCCTGTATGTGGTTTAATAATTATTCAAGGAAGCCTAAATCGTTTTTTAATGTTGGAGGAAGAAGAAAATGAAAAACAAGATATAAAATCCTTGTACATTGAATGTACACACCATGTAGTTTCCATTTTGGAAATAAAATGAAAACAATATATATACTCCGTGTACATTAAATGTACACACCGTGTAGTTTTCATTAAGGAAAGGAAATGAAAAATGAGTACACGACGTGTATTAATGATTACACACTGTATAGTTTTTCCAGTCAGGATTTTTAGGAAATAATATCGTTTTAATAAATGATATTTAATATAATCAGTGGGGGCACATGTCAAGTAATTAATAATTCAACATGGGGGTTTTTAATAAGAGTTAATGAAATAAATAAAATGTGTGACACATTTATTTATTGTCATAACTCTATAACCTCAAACCCCATTATTAATATTCTCAAAAACCCAACACTTTTCCTTAATCATTGTGCACAACATTTATAGAGAATTATGTCAAGACTGAAAGAAATACATCCTCTATGAACACTCTCAAGACCAAGATAGATCCTCCTCCATCAGATCAAGGCAATCTAAGGCAGACAACTCAAGAAAAGACTTCTCAATGCTAGCACCTGGAGATTCCTTTGGCGACGTCTAGAGATACGTGGAGCACGTGGGGATCACCTCTAGAGGAATCCTACACTTGGATTCAACGACGCAACAACGGATCACATCAGATCATGACCAAATAAATCAATGGATAAAGAATTCCATCAAGGTAATTCTTTTCAATTAATTATGTTATTTATAAAAAACATATAATGATCCTTCTTGGTGGTTCCATGATTATTCCTCTTTTTAAATTTCTTTGATTTGATCCGTGGAGTCTGGCATTTATCATCGTATTGATCCCGGATTGATCACTGCTATTGAAAAAAATTCAAGTGGGCACATCCTCCCATGAGCTTCTACTACGCCTAAAACCTACAAGTGGTATCAAAGGAGTCATATCATTGATTATAATTATTTATTTTTTCATTGGTTATTTACGTATTTAATAATTTAGTTGTTTTAATTCAAGTTAATCATTCTTAAATTTGAATCTTGAGATCTGTTTGTCCTCTCTCATTTCTTTTTCACCTTACAGAAACAAACATCTCTTTTATTTTTGATTCAAACAAAATAGTGTATCTCATCCAGAGGTGCCAAACATTCTTGGCTGTACAACACTAGAATACACAACATGTATTCAGATGTACATGCCATGTAGTTTAGTTTTAATACATTGGACTGATCCACAAAATCAAGTCATGTAAATGGATCCTACCTAACTCATAAATGACACCTTGTGTTGACCAGGAGTAGGTGACACATGGTTTTTGGATAACACGCTGTGTGGTCCACTGAACATGGCGTGTAGTCCCTTAAGGTTAGGTTTGGACCGTGTACCTTGTACACAACTTGACCGGATGGAAACCATGTAACGTGGACACTACATGGTGTGTGTCTCACTGAACACGTTGTGTACTCCAAAAATTTATGAAGTATAAAAACATGACATGTCCCCAGTCATGTACATCGGATGGACAGTGAACAAAATTACACATTGTGTAGTCGGAACTACATACCGTGTACTCATCCAAATTACACAGATTTATTTAAATTTATTATTATATGTTACAAACCCTTGAGACATGTACCATAGTTCAGGCATAAAGCTAAGTCACAACACGTGATAAGTGTTTTATATATAAGTGTTTATTTTAATATCTATGTAAATGGGAATTCACCAAGTTTTCTCCAAGGTAAATTTAATGTACAAAGGTAATTTTAAATAAATTTTTTTGTTTAAAATTATGATGGATGAGAATCTCAAGGAAATTTAGAAATAGGATTTAAGATAAAATGATTGATTAATTATAGAGAATTAATTGATTCGAGCATGATTTATCTTAAACAATATCGATTGAATAATTGAATGATAGTTTTATTTAAGCATTAAAAACATTGCATGTATGGATGATCATGAGCTAGACCAAGACCTTTTTATGTGAATGATTTCTTTTTTTATTTATTTAATTTAAATTTGTTGCCTTGCGAGCCTTCTCCTCATTAATGATTAGGGTCTGTGTGCCCAAGGTTTCTTTTATGTAAAAATCCCATTTTCCCACTCACCTGCATGGGAGAAAAATGCATATGTAATGGACGGAGCTCCAAAGGTAGTGGAGGTGGATCAAGTCAGGCGAAACCAGTCCAAGAAGATACAATGGTGGACATGTGGAAAGATGTAAACACAAACTTGAAAGGTTTAAGGTGTTTATCCCCTAGGTCATGGGTTAGTTTATAAACCTCTAGATAAAAAAATCAATAGAAGAAGCTCATGATCATTCCATTTATTTTATTTCTGTCAGTTTCATGGTTTATTTATTGTGGGTGTGTTGTCCTAATCACACAATTAATGAATTAAACAAGCATGCAAGAAGGATCTAAAATAAGACCGACTTATGCGTAAAATATTATCTCAGACTTGGTTAATCACTTAAGTATATCCCAATTAATATTAACAAGCATGTAATAAAATATAATAAAATGGAAATTTACGTATAAGGATAAAATCCCTCAAATAAATATTAATTTGGCAGAGCCTTCCATAATCTTAGTTAGAATCGAACCATAATTCAAAGTTCATGACCAACTCTATTTGGGGTGCTTTCAATTATCGGGGAATTCTAATTCAATGTTTTGGGTTGACTACCACAAAAAGACATGGAGTGACGAAGAGGCAATGATTGAGAAAATCCAAAATAAAAGGATTTCAGGATTGGGGAGTCCACTCAATAGATCAAGGAGATATGAGTTAATGCAGTTGGCATTTAGAATGCCTACGTAAAACCCTTCAAGTTGCTTGACCAACCCTAGCTTGGTTAATGCAAAGGGAAATATGTATCCTTGCCACAAGAATATTTAGGAAACAGAATATTCTGAATTCAATGGTGAGGGCTATTAGATTTTGATAAAATAGTGGGAGACTAATAAGTATAAATTTATTTATTTGTCTCAGTTTTAGCATAATAAAATACTAATCCTTTTATCATCTTAATTTGTAGAAATGACAAGAAAATCACTTCAAACATATCATTGCAAACCATACTCATGAAGGGAAACCATCTCACCGGCACCAATTTCCAAGAGTGGCGAAGGCGTTTATGCGTCATCCTTCGCCGCGAGAGGAAATTATATGTGCTAGAAGAGCCTATTCCAGCTGCGCCTGGGAAAGAGACCAGTGATGAAGAATTATCTCTCTATATGCAACACATGTATGATGTCACATATATCTAGTGTTTCATGCTATCAGCCATGTCTAATGATCTCTTGAATCAACATGAAAATGTGGATGTGTATAGCATGATGTCTAACATTAGAGATATCTACCAAGATAAGGCAAGACAAGAGAGATATGAGATCTACAATGCATTGTTTACAACTATGCTTGGAGAGTTTTCTCCAGCTGGGCCTCATGTAGTCAAGCTTGTTGGCTACACTGAATGCTTTTATATCTTAGGGATTAAGTTACCGTATGAGTTGCGTATAGATATCATCCTATCATCACTAACCAAGACCTTTTCAAGCATTATTGATAACTACAACATGAGAAACCATGAGAAGAATCTATCAAAACTTATGACCTTAATTTTTCGAGTAGATAAGGACATGGGGCATGACAAACCCGCAGTTCATATGGATTATAAGAAAAGAAAGGACAAGGCAAAGGGGCCTAAGACTTATAAATAGTCTGAAGCCCCCAAGTGTCGTCCCTCTAAGAAGGGGAAGATCTAGAGGCAAGGCAAGGAATGGGAGGCGATATGTTTTTCATGTGGCAAGAAAAGACACTATAAGATAAACTGCACCCAAAAGCATGGGGATGGTAAAGGTGCATTCATTATCAAGTGTAATCTTTCAATTTCTACACATTGGGTATTAGATACAACTTGTGGGGCTACATTTGTATTCCAAAGTAGGAACCAAGTAGATTTAGAAAGATTGACAGAGGAGAGGTGGATATTCGAGCATCCAATGGCATGAGGCTAGCTGTATTAGCCATTGGTGATTACCACCTCTAATTGATGACTAGGATGATTTTGGTCTTACATAACTGTTATTATGTGCCCAATGTTACCAATAACATAATTTCTTTATCTTTTTTGGATATGGATGGATTTATTTTCAAGTTTGGAAATAAGGGTTGTCTCTTTTATAAGAAAAATTCATGTTTTGGTATGGTGAATTTAAATAATGGTTTGTATGAATTAAATTACAAAAACCAAGTGTTGGAAATCAATAACGAAACAGACTCACATGACTCATAGATCACCCGGTTGTGGCATCACATTCTATGTCATGTAAATGAGAAGCACTTGACAAATATATCCCAAGATGGCTATTTAGACTCTATTGAGCTAAAACCACTTGATATATTTCATTTTTCTTTATAAGAAAAAATGACCAAGATGCCTTTCAGTGGAAAAGGTAAAAGGGCCACATAGCTTCTAGGGTAGGTGCACACGGATGTGTGTGGACCATTTCCAGTTTAATCTAGAGGTGGATATTCATACTTAATAGATTTTATTGATGATTTGAGTAGATATGGATATGTCTACTTAATGAGGTATAAGTCAGAAGCCTTAGATAAATTTAAGGAATTCAAGAATGAAGTAGAGAATCCGCTTGGTAAGAAGATAAAAAAGCTTCGATTAGATCAAGGTGGAGAACATCTGAAACAATAGTTCATTTAACTTCTACGGGAGTTTGTGATTCCATCATAGCTCAGTCCTCCTTATAAACCACAGTGGAATGGTGTTAGTGAAATGAGGATTTTCACCTTGTTGGACATGGAGAGGTTGATGATGAGTTATATTTATCTTCCATTATCCTTTTGGGGATATGCATTACAAACTACAACATACACATTAAACTGAGTGCCAACAAAGGCGGAAAATGGAATTCCCTCTGAGTTATGGAATGGAAAGAAACCCATTTTGTTGAAAAAATGTGTATGGGGATGAGAGGCATTTGTTAAGGCATTATCATGTAACAATCTAGCACCCCAGGGCACGAGGTGTATCTTTATAGGATATACCAAGGAAATGAAATTATATTGCCTATATAACACTTCATACAAGAAAGTGATTGTTGCCAAACAAGCCATATTTCTTGAAAGAGAGAACATCCTCATAAATGATACTGGGGGCAAGATTGAATTTGATAAATTTAATTCTCAAGATACACAAGAGTTGGTACAAGAATAAGTTCCACAAGTCCCCATGAAAGAGGTTCCAGAAACACAAGTATTGCGTAGGAGCTCAAGAGAGGTAAGGGAACCAAATAGATTTGGCTTCCTAGTCACCGAGGATGGTGAATCATCATTGTTGGAAAATGATGAAACTCTCTCCTACAAGAAAGTAGAAGAAATCTCAGAAGCTACAATATGTCTAGAAGCTATGAATTCTGAGATGAATTCCATGTATCAAAACCAAGTCTGGGTTCTTGTCGAAGAGCTAGTTGATGTAAAGACTATTGGATGCAAATGGATATTCAAGAGAAAACTGGACATGGAAGGTCAAGTTAGCACCTATAAAGAAATGATAGTGGCTAAAGGATTTAGACAACATTAAGTAATTGACTATGATGGAACATTCTCACTAGTTTCCATGTTTAAATCCATAATAATCATACTTGACATAACCGCATTCCATGACTACGAGATTTGGAAAATGGATGTCAGAACAACATTACTTAACGGGAACCTTCATGAAGATGTCTATATGACACAACCAGAAGGATTTGTGACACCAGGTGAATCCAAACAGGTTTTCAAGTTGCAGAAATACATTTATTGATTAAAGCAAGCATCCAGGTCATGGAACATACGATTTGATGAAGCCATAAAGGAATTTGGTTTCATTATAAAAGAATGAGAGACATGTGTTTATAAGAGGTTTAATAGGAATGTGGTCGTTATACAGTAGTATATGATGATGACATATTTCGTATTGGAAATTATGTACTAGTATTACAGTCTGTTGAGGACTGGTTGAACAAGTGTTTCTTCATGAAGGTCTTCGGTGAAGCAACCTATATTCTAGGGATCAAAATCATTCACGATAGATCTAAGAGGCCTCTTGGAGTAAGTCAGGGTACATACATTGACTAGATACTAAATAGAATTAGTATGTAACAATCCAAGAGAATATTGGTTCCATTCTCACATGGCCTACATCTTCTAAAAAAATGTGTCCTCAGACACAACAAGAAAATGATAGAATGAGTAAGATCCAATAATCGTAGGCTATAGGATATATCATGTATGCCATGTTATGTACCAGGATTGATGTTTCCTATACACTGATCATGATAGGAAGATATCAATAAGATCCAGGAGAACAACATTGGTCTGTTGTTAAGTCTATCCTTAAGTATCTAAGAATAACTAAGGATATGTTCTTGGTGTATGGAAGAGATGAGGAGTTTTTCATCAGAGGGTATACTGATGCTTGCTTTCAGATAGACCAGAATGATCTGAAGTCACAATCTAGATATGTTTTCTATCTCAATAGAGGAGCTGTGAGTTGGAAGAGTTCAAAGCAGCCAATTTTTTCTGATTCTACAGCCGAGTATGAATATATATTGGCTTCTAATGTAGCCAATGAATTTGTCTACATTAGGAACTTTTTCCTGGAGCTTGATGTGGTGCCTAGCAGTAATTATCCTATCATGTTGTATTGTTATAATACTACAGTAGTGAATCTTCCAAAAGAACCAAGGTCACATCAACAGACAAAGCATATACTTCGTAAGTATCACCTCGTGAGAGATTTTTATCAAAGGGGTGAAGTTTCAGTGAGTAGAGTGTCTACATAAGATAATGTCGTGGACCCCATGACTGAAGGCCTATCTCAGCAAAAGCATGAATATCATATGAGAGGTAGCAGGTTAAAGGTTGTTAGTAGTTGGATCTAGTCCAAGTGGGAGTTTTTTGGAGTTGGTGGCCTAGAACCAACTACTTTTTACTTTATTCATTAATGAATACTTTATCACATCTTGATTGTTCTTCTTCATGACAATGCATGTGATAATTTCCTAACGATCACTGTTGCATTAAAGGGTCATAGCAGATCCCTGCTATGATGAGAACCCAGAAGTTCCATAACACTATTCTTGGATATATGTTCTATGTCCAGATGATGTTATTTGAGGGACACAGATAATATAGGTCATTAGGGGTGAGGACTCATAAAACATTGAAGCACCTTCTCATGATGTGTGCCCTTGGTAATATCCAAGAGGATATTATGAGAACATGACTCGCTAGTAGGAAATCCAAATTTCAAAGTGTCATTGGATGTTCCTATATGAGAATGTGTGTATTGGTCCTTATAATTTAATATTATTATTAATGGTCATTACAACTCATTCACTTAAATGTGTTGACTAAAATTGTGATGATACACTATTCGCCGTGAGGTAGGATGCACTCGGTGCGTCCTGAGTGATAATAAATTAATAGATAATGCGAGAAATTATTTGTCCCTTTTGTTCCATAATAGAAGTAGATATCTCAGGCCCTTTGATGGAATTGATATATCCTAAATAAATCCATGTCCATGGTAAGGAATGGTCATGTTCAATTCTGAAAAGTCAAAGAAAGAATAATCGAGCACAAGGGTTGATGGCACTAGAATGCAACCCGCTTGATTAGAGATATTGAGACAAAGGGATTAAATTACATGGTAAGAGTTTGTATGAGGTGACACGTCAATGTGGGGTCAACTTCTTTGTCTTGGGTGCCTTGACCTGTTCCTAGATAGTAATCTTGGATTTTAGGCAAGCCCGCCTAATGACAATGAGAAAGAGGCCTAGAGGGTCACACACTAAGTGTATCCAAGTATCTCGAGAAGAATAAAGATTATTCCAATATGTATTTTAATAATTATTCAAGGAATCCTAAACCATTTTTTAATGTTGGAGGAAGAATAAAATGAAAAACAAGATATACATGCCATGTACATTGAATGTACAAGATATACAAGTCGTGTACGTTAAATATACACACTGTGTAGTTTTCATTTTGTAAAGGAAATGAAAAATGAACACATGCCATGTATTTATGATTACAAAATGTGTAGTTTTTCTAGTCGGTATTTTGAGGAAATAATATTATTTTAATAAATGGTATTTATTATAATCAGCATGGGAACATGTCAAGGAATTAATAATTTGACATGGGGGTTCTCAATAAGAGTTAATGAAAAAAATTAAACACGCAATGCATTTTTTTATTGTTATAAATCTATAACCTCTAACCTGATTATAAATATCCTCACAACCCCAACACTTTTCCTTAATCGTTGTGCACAATAATTCTAAATAATTCTCTCATGACTGAAAGAACTCCTTCCTCCAAGAACACTCTCAAGACCGAGAGAGATCCTCCTTTATCGGATCAAGGCAATCTAAGGTGGACAACTTAAGAAATGTATTCTCCATGATATGACCCAGAGATTCCTTTGGAGACATCCACAGATATGTGGAGAATGTCTGGATAAGTACTAGAGGAATCCTACACTTGGATTCTACAATGCAAATATGGATCACATCAGATCGTGACCGGATAAATCAACAGAGAAATAATTCCATCAAGGTAATTATTCTAAATTAATAAAATTAATTATAACCAACATATGATGATACTCCATTGTGGTTCTGGGACTATACTTCTTTGTCTATTTCAGTGATTCGATCCATGGAATATGAAGTTTACAGTCGTATTGATCCTGGATTGATCAATGCTAATGAAAAAAAGTCAAGTGGGAACATCCACCCACAAGCTTCTGTTGTACCCAAAACCTACAATTTCTAGGTGTACATTTGGTATAAGTGCCCTCCTTTTTATATTATTGGACACTTTTACTAATTTTTTAGGTCTTTTAATTCACCTTCATACAATCATGTACTTGTGTTATAGTCTGGTGTGGGATTTATATGCATGCATTATTTTTTTGTATTTTTTTTATTTTACCATTCATCATTATTTGATAATTTGGAGAAGTATTAATGTGTAATGCTAAATTAGGCTAATTTATCCTATTTTTGTGATATTCCTACATAGAACTGGTCTTCAACCCCAATCCTATTGGAGGTGGAATTAAGGTGTCACACTTAGATTTCCACCATCCAAATAGGTCCACATGGTCTTGGTCATATTACATTAGTGGGCCCAAGATATGGGTAACAAAAGAATTAGTATCATAATATTTTATAGGGCAAGGTACTCACAAAATAAACCCAAGGAGAAATGTATTATATGGATACTAGGTTCATGAGTCCCATGTATTACGATCCTTCTGAATGCAATCATCCTAAAAATATTGATAGAGTACCTTTCACATTTCATAATGAGTCAAAAGGTAAAATTATCAGTATCGATATGACTAGTTTCGACAAATAATATTTAATAAGACATGTTTAATTTTTAAATGGGTTGAAGAATAATTTACTAACAATCATTTTATTTTTTGATATTAGTTTCAAAAATACTTCGAAATATTATTTTTGTAGTGTTTTTAATTATAAATGAAAAATTTTATTTTCAACATCCAAATCATAAATTGATTATATTTTTTATTTAAAAACTCTTTAAATTCATAATATATAGTTTTTAAGAAAATAAAGTAATTAATATTGGATTTGGAATAAATATTTTGGTCGTTATAATATTCACCCTTTGATCAAGCTCAAATGTAACTGACTAGTATGAGATTTATCAAAATTTTATTTCATATATAATTTAGATTGTAAACACTAATTACATGGAATGAGACCAAAACACTCTTTTCACTCTAAAAAGGTGGTTTCCTATTATTAATCCATATAAATAGTTGACCATAACCTTTTTGACCCAATTAAATTTACTAGGATACAAGGTAAAAAATTACGCATTTGTAATTATCATTGACTATACTATATTTACATTAGCTTTCTTCTTATCACTTTAAAATGAGTCAAGTAATGTATTTATAAAATCTTTAATGAATGTAAAAAATTAAAAATGATAAAAACAATTATCTATAATATGTTACAGTGATGGATAATTTGATAACAAATACTTTGATGTGTTTTTTTATTCTCAATATTATCGACACTCTTTCTCCACTACTATAATACCTCAACAAAATGGGATTTTTGAAAGGTGAAATATGACCCTAAAACAAGTGTCTACATCTATCTTGATTGAGTTTAACCTTACTCGATTATTTATGGTTGAGGATTTCAATATTTTCTTCTTTATCCTTAACATATTCCACACAATACCCATCTTATTAAAAGTTCTATATCTAATTTTGAAAGGCTAAATTCAAAATGATGAATTCCTTAAAGTATTTGGTTCAAAATTATTTATAAAAAATACCAAGGATGTTTTTGGAAATGTTGACCAAAATATTATGATGGTATCTTTATTGGGTACTCAAAATCAATTAAATATTTTAGTGTATTCAATAAGAGGACTATGATCATTGAACAAACAATTTATATCAATTTCAATGAGAATATTTCTTTATCACAACCTCCAATTGATAGTGATGTTGACCAAAATGGTTTGACCATACCCAAAATTCAATATTATAATGAAATTGAATATGTTCTAGAAGACATATCTACTTCTGTGCATAAATAATGGGTTCAATCTAAAGACCATCCCCTTGATAATGTTATCGGGGAATAAAAATATGGAACCTGTACTTGAAGTTCGGTCATAAATGTGGTTAAAAATTAATATTTTCTCTCTAAATTAATCATAATTAGATTTATGATGTTATTAATGATGAAAATTTGATACAATCCATGTAAAAGGTGTTAAAATAGTTTCAAAGGAACTATTTTTGGACTATCATGGAACATCCTAAAAATCATCCAATTATTTCCACTATGTTGTTTTTTAAAACAAACAGGGTGATCATGGAATAATATTCTATGAGGATGATTGAATTATTTTTAAATAATATAATCAATTAAAATGTATTTATTATGGTGAAACCCTTTCACCTATTACCCAAATAGAATTCATTATAATCTTGTTATAAGTTACCAATCATTTTAATTTTATTCTTTTTTATTGGATATTAAAAAATAATTTTCTATATGGTTTTATTATTGAAAATTGATCAGCAACCCGATTTTCAAAAATCCTAAGTTTCCAAAGAATGGTTTTAAGTTAACTAAGGCTCTTTACTATTTAAAATAATACCTTTAGAACTAGTATAATTATCTAAATAAATTATTTTTATCAAATGATATTAAAATGAGAAAAGTTGATTCCACATTTTTCTGTAAAAAAAAAATGATTTATTAATTGGTAAAAATATTTTTGATCATGTTATTTTGGGCTCAACTAAATACAACCTTTATAATGTATTTTACGATTTACCAAAAAATAGTTTGAAATGAATTACATGGGAGAACTCAAAATATTTCTTGTTTTTACAATATACAAAATTTTCTATGGAATTTATTTAAACCAAGTTAATTGGATTATAAAATTATTAAATTTTTTGGATTAGATCGTGCTAAGGAAATTAAAACACCCATTAGAACAAGTTGTGACATAACATTGGATGAATCCATAAATTTAGTAAAAAAATAATTATTTAATTATGAGTGATCTTATACTTTATCTAACTATAATCTTCCCAAAAAACATGTTTAGTATATTTCTATGTTCAGATTCTCAATCAAATCCAAAATAATCTCATTTAAAATCTCTCAATATAATTTTTCATTATGTGAATGAAACTAAAAAAATTAATTTATTATTTTCTAAGGAATTTTCTTATGAACATACCTATTTTTATGATTCTAGTTTTGGTGTATGCATAATAGATTAAAAAAATAAAAAATTTAATTTTCATCTAACTATGAAAATTGATTTTCCTATGGAGTAGTAAGAAAGAAAACTTGGTTTTTCTTTTTATAGAAAATTTGGAATACATTTACATTTGGTGTTTTTTTCCAAAATTAATTGGTGAAACATAAACTAATAGAATTTGGTATAACTTTTCCTCTTGTCCATATCAATTTTGAAAACACTAGTGTTATTAGTTTCTCTAAAAATATAAACCAACACTCACACACAGAAAAACATTCTAATACACTACTTTCAATGGGATCACTTTCAAAAAGGGGATATTAATCTTGAATTTTTTTAAACCATCCTTCAACATGCCTATATTTTCACTAACAGCTTCCACTTGATCAGATTCATTAAAGGAGAGAGGGTAACGACTATCATTTGTTTATTAACTAATCATCTAATAAGTCTTGAAATTGTTTTCAATTTTTTTCAATTTAAATTTTTTTATAAATAAAATATTTTCGTTCATTTTAAAAAATGGTTTCTATGTTTTCATAATTTTGGTAAGGAATATTGAGTGTGATGCTCTTTGAAAAACATTCCTCTATAGATACAACCAATTATATTTAATTCCTACAAATATGATCCTAATAATTCTATCCCCACAAGATTACATTGGGTTTTAAAACTTTTTTCATCTTATGAATGCTGAGTTAGCATTTATTGCACACCTAGTTTAACACTCTCATTAAATTTTATTTGTTTTATTAACATAAAATTATCTATAAATTAATCATGGGGGTTTTTAAAGAAATTATTTTTAATACATTTATTTATTTGTATACTTTTTTTAGCTATAATCCCTTTACCTCAACTACTACAATATTTGAGGGGGATATAATCATGTTAATAGTGAAATTATTATAAAATATACTCTTTTTATAAATTGTTTTCAATCTTTAATTTTTTCTTTTAGATATATTTTAAGAATAAGAATATTGTTTTCTTTCATCTTGATATTTTTTTGAAAACATTTCCCTATTTGATTTTGATGTTTTAAAATTTTCAAACAATCATTTTCATATCTCTCTAAAAATAGTTAATAATGATAAATTTATATTTTAAATTTTATTTATCTTGTTTTATATAACACCATTTATGGTTATTTTGTAATAATATTATAGGGATAGAATTGTTATATTGAGTGGAAAATTTTTTCTATAGAAAAATGTTTTATTTCAATGTGGGGTACTATTTTTTGATGGGGGTGAATTACAATATACCAGTAAAATATTTTTAATATCATCATTATTATATTTCTATATTTATTATAATGTTCTTTTTCATTCCATTATTATTTATGTTTTTATGGTCATTATAAAGCAGGAGGTTGTTATTCATATCACCATATTTAGTTTTAGTGTTTAAAAAGTATGTTTAATGTGTTTTACTATTTCATTAATGTGATTTGTAGTTAGTATTGATTACATCATGTCTAATCTTGAAAGAACATCAAAATTTCCTTGAAGAAATTTTAATGAATGTATTGAATACTTGGATAAAGGCAACAAGAATATTGTAAGACCATTCATTTAAGTGAAGTATCCATTTATTTATGTAATAAGTAACAACCAATGTATTCATACTCATTTTGATAAATCTATGATGGAAAGGTGGTATGTCATCCCAATGTGGCAAAGGAATGCGGTAGCGAACATGGTCTTTGGTATTTTAAAGGCTAAAATGGTCATGGGTTCTCACCTAGTTGTGTTCAATGAAATTTTGATGAATGAAATCCATTTAATATTGGTCAAAAATATTTAATTCATGTATTCAATTTATTATATACATGGTGAATAATTTCAAAATATTTTAGTTGGATTATAAAGGCTACAGACATGGGCCTTCTATACTTGGATCTCCACAATAAACATTTGTGACATCACTCTTGTCGAATCCATCTATAATTATCTCTCAATATCTATATTTTATAAATACTCTCTTCTCAAATATAGAGTGAGTTCCAAATTAAATAATCTTTGAAATATCATTATTTAATCATTATCCATTTTTTTAATATTCCTTAGACAAAATCAAGATTGTACTAAAATGTGATTACTTCTTAGGAATCCTACCTTATTTCTATATTTTTATTTTTAGTTCTCAATACCTTTAAATTGAGGTATATAGGTTATATATATATAATCGAAAATTTCAGGGGAAAATTCTCTTTTATTTTTATAGATAAACCCATTAAAAATATGTCCTAGATTGTAATTCTAGTTTTAGGATATGACTTAAAAAGTAATTAATTTGTGTATCTTAGATACAGTTAAAACCAAGGACTGGTATATTAAATTTATCGGGTGTTATATATATGGATTCATCCTGAGCTATTTTCAAACTTCATTATAAAATATTATTCCTCAACTAATTTTTACATTTTTTCTTTACATATCATATTCATTATTATAATTAATCAACAATTTAATCAATCAATTCTCTTAATAATTTATTTTTTGAATCTCTAGTCCCTTTAATCTTTCACTATTATATATATATAAATATATATATATATATATTTTGAGATTTTGACTTTTTTTACTTTGATCTATTGTTATATTCATATATTATAATGGTTTTATTTGTCATTATTCATTCAAAATTATATTTCAATCTTTATTTTCATTGGTTATTTCATTTGATATCATAAATAGGAATTCCACCCCTCCCCTAAAATTTCCATTCAACACTACTCAAATGTATATATATATCTATTCCAAATGTCTCCACTCATTCTCTCAAGTAACATATTTAGAAAATAGGTTTTGTTATCCAAAAAGTATTTCCCTTCAAAACTGTCCTCAACATAAAACGATAAGACCAATGCTCATGGTACATCTCTCTAGAAAACTAAGTAATTATCAGGACTATATCGCATAATAAATTTAATATTCATGCATAAGTCTCAACATGATAATACCGCCATGATAACTATATAATAAAGCAACACAGGTCTATGTAAACCCATTAGATAGGTTTTCCAATAATTTTAATAAACATAGAATCACTATGGTCCCTTGTTAAATATAATAGTCTCTAGGTATCCCAGTATTTCCAAATGATAAGCCTCTCACTAAGGTCACATCTCTTGGAATTTCGTGATCTCTATCATCTCAACACATGAAATTTAAATTCCAAAAAACTAGTCTTTAGGGTCTCAACATAGGGTAGACATCAAATTCCAACTCACCAACCCACAATGTAACCAATTATCATGAGTTTTACTACATATAATACTCCCTAGAGATGCAACATATCATTAAAAAATAGGTATACATATAAAGTATTCACCCTAGATGACCCATTTCAATGAACCAAGGCCACCTAGTTTAGTTAAGAATAATGAAAACCCAATCTATATGGGAAAACAGTATATAGGTGATTACTTTAAATTTAAATAACTAGAAATACAAAATACTCATAGCCAAAGGGTATGTCTCTTTGGCTATTCATTTATTTATGGACCCCTGTGGGTCTCTACTTATTTCGTTTTAAAGGCAATGCCTCACCATCATCCCCATCATTTGTCTCACTATATGATCTATGTGAACTACCACTAGAATAAAATTCATGCATACAAGTTAACCACACAGAGTGAAATTACATATAATACTTATATGGGAAAATGTAATATGAGTAGTTTCTAAAAAAATAAATAGCTAATCTATATTCATCAATGAAACCAATCTCAATAGAAAAACTATATATCCAGTGAATAGTAAATTCTTGATATGGTAGATGAGATGCCTCTTATCACTTTATTTGAGGACCCAAAGTCAAATAACCCACATCATTCCAATAAGGAAAGATCCTAAATCAATGATAAATCATTGATATAAAAGATCAGGTATTTCAAAGTAGGATAAAATAAATGAAACTATAACATATAAAGTTTAAAATATCAATCCCAGACCCATCGTAACCTTTATTTCTACTAAGAAAGGTTTTTGTGATCCACTTGTTTTGGTTTCATCACAATATATGAAACATTTCTATATTTCTAAGATACCAAATACAAAAATAGTATGAAAAATATGAAAAATAATCCTCGTATAAAAATTACTAATATATATTCCCATCCTACTCAATGAATATTAACCAAAACGGTTCACTACATAACCTCAAGAGAACCTCCCAAGATGATAGTGTATGATGACTAGAAATTAGGGTCTAAAGATATACCATGAGAGGGATATACCCCATGTATAATAGTGTGAAATAAAATTTAAAATAACTAATTATAATCACTAAAAAATAAACTAGAAGAAGAATAAGTTAAATATAAAAAATCCTATAATAAATGAAAAGTAGTAAAGTACTAAACTTTAATTCCATACATAAAACTAACCTCTCACTAAAATGGTTATATATACTAATTAAATTAAAATAAAATAAATATTTTGGATCCATGAAAACTCTTACCCATATAACATCCCATTCTACCAATGTCATCCATGATATCCAACTACACATCAAACATATAAGCCATTGACCTCATCCCAACATGTTCCATATTCAAGTGAACATATGATCATGTAACCACATGAAATGGTAGTCTGGTAAGGTTGTGAGTATTAAAAATAGTATAGAACCACCAAAGTGTTCTCGTACTAATTTTAAATTAAAGTATATATTCATCTGATGTTCACTACTGAATAAGGAAAATTAAATAACTGCGAAAACATTAATAAAAATTACATGCTTTTGCTTGAAGCTGTAATATCTCTAAGAAGGTATCAATTATAATGCATTCATAGTAACCACTATCGATCATTGGGAATGAGACATTGATCAACCATTCATGTGTCGTCCAGTTTTAGGGATACTCTGACAAAATTATGATAACCATTCCAACCAAGAATTCCCTCTATCCAATCCCCATATAATCTTGGGCGAACTGTAGAGTACATGACTTCTAAGGATAATATACCCATCCCCGTGGAATGAAGGATTATGAATCCAATGATAATATACACATCCATGCGGTATATATCAACAACCAGAGGCATAATATTATCTGAGGAAAATATACTCATCCATGGATCATTCGATGAGCACATTCCTACCTTAGTTAACATACCCATCCCCATAGAATGTGGGCTCAAAAAACCAAGTGTTATATACCCATTCCCATGGAGTAGTCTAGAATCATGTTTTATATACCCATACTTGAGCCAATCATAATGACCATCAATATAAAATAACTATCTAGGGCTTCAATCGTCCTTTGGTATCATGCATGACAATATCAAATGAAACAAGGGGTTAGCCAAACGCCTCACCCACCTCTTCCACCATATCCTTCTTGGATATAAATATAAATTGGTTTTTAGGATTCTACATTCTATTTGGTCTACACATGAACATAAATTATCATAAAATAATCATAAATAACAATAAACATTGTTTCCATGGATCATCTGCAATTACCACTACCCATATCGCATACACCCACTCACGTTCGTTCAATCATTGGGCACCCAATGGGGTCTGCTAGGTCGATAAAACATTGGTAATCCACATGAAGTCTATAGTTTCAATCTAGTACCTCAGGAAAACACATGTCACTCAAAGACTCTATCTTTTAGAAACATTGTATGTGAATCACATCCCCAAGTAATCACAAAGGATGTGTCATACTAGCAAGGCTTAAAGAGGTGTCAAGAATCCCCTCTTTCTGACTATGGTAGATATAGATTGGAATTCTCACTCAACCCATCCAAAATCACCTAGGGTCTTCTCACCCAGACCAATCATATCAGAAAATGAGTGGATTGATCCCCCTACACACATCTTGATAATCCTTGACAACTCAAAAATGAAAGTTGGGGTCCTTTAAGAAATATATGTCCATTGATATTTAATTATAACCTCACCAATATTGTTGACGTGTCTCAATACCAAATTCATGGGATAATAATTCTCATTCAGTCAAACCTCACAAATCAATAGTTCTAGATGCTACCTAGTACCTCAATACTCATGGAATTAGCCTTTGGTGACTGAGGAAAATGTTTTTCTCACAGGGTTTTTTATGAACCCTATCACAAATTTATTTCACATGGAATTGTATAGTTAATAGACAATGAATTTTAACATAAACATTTACTTTAAATTTAAAAATAATTTAATTTTTAAAATCTATTTTAAATAAAATGTTGGTAACCCATGTGTGGATACATTAGGATATTCATGACACAAAATCCAATTACTAAACCATAATAAAATTGTATGCAAGACCACCTACCTCATTGTAAATTATCCCATTAATTTCTATAGGTCGGAAGTTACATCTCAAAATCACAAAAAACATGTCCATCACTAATCAAATAAAATTTTGATGCATGTCCCTCTAACTCATTCCTAATCACCAATGTTAAATACAAATGATCATTTCTATATTAATAAATAACATGAAATTTATTTAACAATTTATTTTAAAATTTATTAATTATTGATTAAATAACAATCAATGTGTTGTTTTTTAAAACCTATAAAAACCACATATGGGAGGTATGTAGTAGACTCCCAAAACTATTCCTTGGAAAATCCCTAACCAATAGTGTAACTTTAAATTATTATATTAATTTTATAAAATAATAAAAAATCAAAATAATTCTATGGAGAAAATAACCTATGGATAAATATCAAATGGAGACATGAGGACTTCATTATATGAAATCCACAAGCTAGGTTTCATGATAGTTTTGATAAATTGGGTGATTTCACTATTATCTAGAGAAATCACCGGTAAATACCTAAATGGAAATGGAAGAACTAGGTAGCAGGTGATGTGGGAGAGGAGAATGAGATACTGATAGAAAATACTACATGGTATTGCTACTGAAACACAGTAGGAACCATCTCTAATGGTGGTAAATCAAGGGATGAAAGCGTGATAACACCCTAAATGTTTTTTAGAAAAATATGGGGATAAGATATCTGACATTAAAATACATGTCGGTGGAATTTGTATCCAACCCCCATAAAAATAATCTAGACATTAGAGATCTCACAACTAGTCAATGGTTAAATACATTATACATGATACAAGAAACATCCTTTCAGCATTATATACACCCTTAGCCAACCATAACTCCGACATGACCCCCCTAAACAGTTTTAAAATACCATAGAAAGAAAAAAAGTATACAGGTATGTGTGGTCTAACTCTTAGAATTTGATAATGAATCATTATCCTCAAAATAACCCATACACCATATCTCAAAAATAAATTTCTTTCTAGAATCCATCACACCCATGTATACATATTCATTATAGATGTATTGCCCAAATTCTAGAAGGTAAATGCTATTTCATTATTTTATTACATTGGCATGATTAAAAAGAATAAAATCTTTAAGGATTGATCTGTTTAGCAGTCTTAGAAAACCATATTACATTTATTATTCCTATAATATATTTAGAAATGAAAATAAAACAAAAAACAATGTAAAATGATATAAAATGCAAGATTCAAAGCTTATTCAAATTTTTCATATTCATAACCTAGGGAAAATAATCATAAGAAAGGGGTGAGATAAGATTATTAGTAAGGATATGTAATAGGGAAAAAGCATAAATAATAAGGCGTGGTGAAAAACTAAAGAACACATTCCATTAAAACATAAAATTTATAATAATATGGGAGGAATACAAATTGAATAAATGATTACACAATAAAACATAAATATGGATATTCTACTAGTCAAATAATAACATGGGATATTAAAAACTAGATTATTAATGAGGTAATTTATAATGGGGGACATCGTAAACATACCCCTAAGGATTAGACCAAGACACCATACATAATCAGGTATGAAATTAACGCATACTGTAATTAGTTTGTCTCATGAGACATACAAATGCAACAGGGCACTATAGTGGGCCCCACCTAACACATTCTATGTCCAATGTATTCCTCATATTAAAGGGGTAAAGCATAATCAAACCATAAATTCATATTGATACTAACATATTAAATTTAAATAACTTTCCCCAGTTAGTAAACATAATTACTAACCATTCAGTGTAATATGGTTAGTTGTATAAAGATTGAACATCCATAATAAAACTAATCATAACCCCTTAAATGAAATATTGTAAATTATTTCATAAGAGATAAACCTCAATCAAACATAATATCTAACAAAGGGTGTTTACATAGATGAAAATACTCTAATACGTAAAATTTCATCTTAAAAAACTATCGTTATATAATTTTGAAATCATTTATTTAAAATCCGTGCAATTATAAATGAAGGAATTTAAATAATATTTATTTACCAATGATTCACATACAACATAGAATCAATTGTGAGAAATTCGAAATTAATATTTCCAAATATTCATGTCCTTATAAAAAATTCATAAAACCCATTTTGAAAACATGGACATGAATGAGAATGATTTAAGAGAATAAATCATTGAAGCATTTGAAATAATTTTAAGTAAAAGAGTACTTAAATAAAACCATAAAAATATTCCTTTTGAAACAATTTTAAAAAACATGTACATGGATGATAAACAAGTCCCAATAAATATATACGCATAAACAATCTTAGATAATAATGAGATTGAAAAATTAACCCCTTTATAGATCGTATCATTATAGTGAGGAAAAAGTAATGATATAATTATGTGTGACAAATATAAATCCACAAAATAAAATTCGATATACACTATAAAAAAATCATATGTCATTCACATATATTCTTGTTAAAATCATAAGAAATGACATAGATGTTTAACTCAATGAATGTAAATTGAGTTAAAATATACCTAACATTGGGTTTGAATTCATCTAAATTTGTTAAAACCTATTATACAATTGTTTGAATGGTATTACTAATTTATAAAAAAACTAAATTCATGTTCATAAAACCTTACATAATCTTCTTATTTCATTTTTTACCCATTTATTAAGTGTATTTTTTAATTTGCATTGTTTCGAGTGCCTTCATTCCATGGTTTCCAAGGTAAGTTTATTATGGTATTCCATGTGAAAAATTAATTATAATAAAAAAGTGATAAAATATATATTTTTATGTAATTTTAAAAATTTACATGTAAATTTAAACTTTCCTTGATTTCATTAAAAAGGTAAACGAAGAATCATCGTCCACGAAGGCAATGAATTAACGCACCATGGACAATGATTACATTATTTAATAATAAAAGGAGAAGCTGATAGAATTTATTATGATTTTCCATTAAAAAATTAAATTCCATTATTTATATTATAGTGGAGTTTTCATGAATCAATGAATTAAGAGGTAGGGATTAGGTAAAAGTGAGAAATAATTTGAAAGAGAAGAAGAAGGATTCTTCGCTTTTAAAAATTTCTCCAGGAATTCCACCTTAAGGATCATGAATGTAGTCGTTTTGTGAGACCAAAAGCACTATAATGTGGTAAGTGATGAGGATGAGGAAATTTGGTATATTTTAGCTAAGAAATAAGGATTAATGTGATGAAATTTGTTGTAGGAGGGATCTTCATTTTATAATTGAGGTGAGGGGTAACATTTGAATTACCGAAATTACTAAAATATTATAAATATTTATAGATTTTAAGAATTAAAAAAGGTCTCAAAATCATAAGATATATAATTTTCAAAGAAATATTTTTTTTCCTTTTTCTGGATTTTTTATATATTTAAATAATTTACTATTATATTTTATTCATGGAATAAAAATTTTATCAAATTAAAAACTATTCACAATCAGGAATTTAAAAACACCAAAACAATGTTCTCAATTCAAATTAAATTTTTTATTATATCATATGATTATTAAAAGTACATAGAAAAATCATTAATTAACTTAAAAATGTAAAAAAATATTTATTTATTTATTTAAAAAATCATTAATTTGATTTATCCATTAATTATATATTTAATACATCATAATTGTTGAATACATTAATTTAATTATTAATTACCTAGAAATTAAAAAATATTATATTCGAAATATAACTCTTTAAGATTTAAAAATATTATTATTGTTCTCAAAAAAAAACTTGTAAAGCATTATATTAAAATGTTATACTAATTTAAAATTATAGTGTGAAATGGTTGTCTTTCATATTAATAATGTAAAATAATGGGACAAATGTGATCCATGTGGGTCAGAAATGTCCCCAATTTGTATAAAGAAGTGATGTCAGATGAAATGTGTGCATCCAAGTAAATTTATATAATTCATGGGTCAATTATGTATTTTTATAAATTTTATTAAAACAATTTATTTATTTTCTCTTCCTCTTCCAATATTATTACATCAACATTACATAATAATTAATGTTATTTATTTAATATATATAAATTCAAAAAAATTACTATCATAAAAAACTAATTAGGTTTGAAATAAAATCTAATATCCATTCATTTTACATATTCACACATATACATGTCCTGTAAACTTCTTAAATTTTTTGTTTGGTATTTTCTTTCCATGAGCAAGCATTGTACCAGCCTTTGAATTAGATTAATATTATATAAATTTAAAATTTGATGTTATCAACCAAAAAATCTATTATACATAATAATTAATAAAAATGTCATGAAAATATTTTTTTATCTATAATGCCCAAGCCTTATACATTAAATAATCTTGAGATTAGTCAGGAATTCACATTTATGATCGTTTTAGGTTTAGTGTTTTAGAGAATTAGTTTATAGTTAAAACGTAATAACTCATATTTTTACAAATGGGATGCAATTAAAAATGTATCCATTTCGTTCAAAATATAAAACATTTAAAACTAAAAATGAATTTTTTCTTGAAAAAAATTTCATTGACTTATTCCTTTCCCTTACCTATCCTTATACTATGTGAAAACATTTTGAAAATTGCGGATGAGCAGAAAAAAATCTATAAGGTATACAAAATAATGAAAGAAAACCTTAGTCCATGAATATTTTTTATACCCATAAAATAATTATAATATTGAAAAACATCATAGTAATCAAAAATCATAAAGGTAACCTAGTGCATCTATATCGTACATACAATGTAGCTTTCATAACTACATAGAGAGTAACCTTCATTCTTATATTAGTTGTAGCCATCACAGTATATTCCCTAAATATCTTAGTAGAAACCTTATCATTTAACTTTGTCTAATTACCCAATGTATTCGAGATCTATCATGGGATCACTCTCCCTTAGATTACCTTGGAACAACCCATATACAGAATCTATTCCCAAGAACAATAACTTAATCATAACACATTAACATGTATAAAGAAAAAATAACATTTTCACATTGCAATCATAAGATATCATTTCAATATATTGATAAAATCAATCCATTCTAAAAACTATTTTCGATACCAAAATACCTAAAATGGTATTATGGTATTTAATTTTCTTTTAAAAATATCACAGCTTGTAGAAGAATCCAAATACCAAAACAATGGTCACGATAGTGGAAAGTTCAATTTTGTAGCATTTATTTAAAAGACATTCCTTTTTTCATGTAGTAAAAATCTTTATATAAAAAATATTTCTTCTAAAAACATTGAATGAAATTATAATTCAAAGGGGTTGAATATACACCATAGAAAATATGGTGGTGTATATTATCAAAATATTCCATAATGAAAGAAGATTAAGATAAATCCCTTACAACAAGTTTGGCTTATCATGTATTATCATTATATTTTCGAATAATAAACATAGATTAATTTCTATTTTCATGAGAACCTTTTTCAAGTCAATTATTTCTTTTATAGCACTTATTACCCTATTAAAGAAAATAAATAATTATTTATGTTTATATTGGTTATTTTTTTGATATTCGGTACTTGAGTTGAAAATAAACATGGTTTTGATGTCACTAGTCCATGTGGTCATAATTACATCATCTATATAATACAATTCATGATGTTATTATCACATTTAAACCGAAATTATACATTTAAATAAAACTATGAAGTGTGGTTTTGAAAAATATAACAATGTTATAATCATCGAGATTATAATTCTTATAGACTAATGAGTAATTTTTTTAATTTTTCATTCGTCATTATTGAAAGATTTTTAAAATGATTTTATCTCTAAAAAATGATCATAAAATCATTAATATAATATTAATAATTTAAATATAATTATATATATCATATAAGTGATATAACAAATAAAAAAGAGTCACATCACTTTGTGGAGGTTATAGTTCACATAACGCACAGATGACAATATCATTTTTATGAAAATGGAAAGTAAGAATTTAATTGATATATTATTATCATATAATGATTAATATTTCATGAATATCACATATGAAAATTATTTCTATTATTATAACTATTCGTGATAGACAGCTATGAAAAATGAATTAGATCGGTTCATGGAGGTGATAGTTCACTGTAAGAACTTGGATATTCTTTTTAAGTATGCTTTTCTCTTTTCAGTTGTTTTTTAGAGAAGAGGAGTTTCTAGAACTTTTGAATGCATTGAAACTATAGGATTTTTTTACTTTTGATCACTTCCTTTTTACTGCTTCATTTTTATTATATCCTGCAACATATATTCACTGACTATTAGGAATAGATCTTTGGGTGGTTTCCTACTGGGATATAGTCTCACACCTAGTTTGGGTCATGATTTTGGGCCCAAACAGATTATATTGTTGCAGGTATAGATAAGGACAAACACCCTTCTACTTTAGGTACTTGATTTCTGAAGAGATAGAGAGAATGGGACCAAGCTGAGGTGTGTGATTATGTTAGAGTTTATCTATTTTCTTTTGTACATTGGTTATTTCTATATTCCAGCATTTGGACTTGTTTGGATGCTTTCCTTGGCATTTGTATCATGCATCCTGCTGTAGTTGTTTATTACTTCTATTATCTACCTATTGCATGTTTTACTGCTTCTTTTATTCCAATATATTTTACATCCATTGTGTTACTCAACCAATGAGGGAATAGTTTCCCCACTATCACACCTAAGGCCCTCGCTTCTAGACGGCAGCCTCTGTCATTCCGGGAAATGCGTTTGAGGCCATGTGACTAACCGGGTACGAGGCACCTCTAAGCAGCTTCTGGAACAGGGACGTTACAAAGTAGCATCATAGGGTTTTTTTCATTTGACATAATGTATGGAGCCTATATCCAAGGATAAAAATGATTAAGTACTTGTAAAGAAGCAGTTCCTAGGAGTAGCTAACCCGTGTACAGGGAAAAACCACTTTACCTTGGTTATTGCAATTTTTTGGTTTTTCAATTTTACAGTTGATTTGATTTCGCCATTTGGTGATTCAATTTTTTTTTTCTGTTATTATTGATGTTATTGAGGTTAATTTCTGTTGAAACCCCATGAGGTGAGGGTATTCCATCTTATGCATCATATTGTTACTTTTTAGAAATCACATGTCATGCATTCATGTCATTCCATTTATGTTGCATTAGCGATTTCATGTTGTTGTGATAGATGTTGTGATAGATATGCATGCTGTTGTGATATATGCCTTTATTGGATACCTTATACTTGATAGGGTATTGAATTGTGTAAATATTTAGTTTGAACGAATGCCAAACTTTGGTTCTTGAGGTTTTATGGGCCCTCATGGACCGGAATTTGGGGGATCATTGCACTGATATGTTTATATATGACATGTGTAAGATTCTAAGCTTTGATATGCAGGGAGTATGGGCCACCACAGATTAGAATTTGGCACTTTAATGTTCGTGTCAGCATTTTTATGGGTTCTAGAGTAGTTTCTGAGGCTTACTATCTAGCAAAACCCAAAATACACAACGTGTAATGTTGGACACACACATCATGTGTCCTTCTATTTGAGAAGGAACCATATTTCTGAAGTACATATTGTGTACTGTATGTACACATTGTGTAGTCTCAAACCGTGTTACTGACTTCTTGGGTAGAAACACGGGGTTGTAAAATCATGTATAACATGTTATGTGCCCGATGTACATGTTGTGTGGTGTAGAACATGTGTCCACCTATGTAACTAATGGAATGAAGGGATAAATATTATATTATACATGCCATGCCATGTTCTAACATGTTGTGTTGAGTGAGCCATGTAACCGGCTGTGTGACTGACAATATGGGCTAGTGAAGTTTGTCTAGTACACACCGTGTCCAGCACTGACACGCCATGTATCCCTATTTTAGGAGAACTGTCTGGCTTAACCACATTGAAGAACTTAGGAAGGGTAAGAGGATTCAAGTACATGTCGTGTGTATGGGGTGTTACATGACCTAGGTTGGGAGACATACATGCCCATGTAAAGGCTTAAGGGAACATTCCATGAAGGCATTATACAAGCTGTGTATCCATGTTTTGAAAAACTTGAATGCTTTATTTTTATTGTTCCCTTATTACACTTCTAAGTTTATGTACCTATTAATATTGATCTAAGGTGTGTGATTGACCTTGTAGAGTCATGCCACTGAGACATCCTATGGTTTTCTACCAGTTATAGGGAAGTGAACAGACATCGGATATGGCTTATTAGGGACTACGAGCAGATCCTCCAGTTGTGCCAGTCCTGGCACCAGCCATCATTCCAGACACAAGTGCTAACACATAGTTCTAAGAGGTCGTTATGAGGTTTATTCAGACCTTCCGATTATTACTGCATCCTAACCCTTCTATGGTATAGTTGATGCGGGTTTTCCACCAGTGGAATCCTCACACCATCACTGGGGAAGGAGTACCTTAGTCTATGGAGTTAGGGTTTGAATATATTTTTTCTATGATAGAGCATCTGTAGATGCCTCTAGAGAGGAGGGTGAATCTCGTGATGTATTTTCTTTGGGATTCTGCCAAGAGATGGTAAGATGTGATCTCATAGGTGGGGCACCAGTAGGTTGTGGATTGGGATGACTTCCAGCCTTCTTCTTTGACTACTTCTATCTGAAAGAATCGAGGGCCAATTGATCCTAAGATTTTATGAGTCTGGAGTATGGTACTCTCTCCTCCATTGATTACTCTTCTCATTTCATAGATCTGCAACACTTCACACATATTCCAGGAGGTGATGAGTTTTTCTGGAAAGGAAGTTTGAGGATGGTCTCAGGCACGACATCCGATCTCAGGTGAACATCGTTAGGTTGACTTCCATAACTTATATAGTAAACCAGGGGCTAATAACGGAGCTCAATATGTGGGATTCTATAGTGGTGAGCCAAGGTGTCTCAACATTCAAAGTTGGTATCCATCCTACTGACAATAGGAAGTTCCATAGGGAGTCTACGTGCGGGTATCTGAGGAGGCGGGACACCCTTTCTGGTAACCAGTTGGTGTGTTACCATTGCGGGAAAAGCAGGTATATGAGGCCACATTGCCTGAGAAACCCAATGGAGTGGAAATCAAGTAGTAAGATGGGCCATCTTCAGTGCTTCTGTCAGATCATCTCACCCGCAGATGGTGACAGGGGTTATTTGATGACTCCTCGTTTGGGAGAAGAACCACCAGTTTCACACCAATTTGGGAAATGGAGTTCTTCCATCAATTCAAGCTGAGATGGAGGTCTTAGTCATGGAAGCCAGTCTCCCAGATTTTAGTGACTGCATGGTGGATCAGCTCAGAGTGGTTAGGCAGGGTCACAGGGCTATGGTGCATGTCAGACTTTTTCGGTGGAGCAGACCAAACATGAGAAGGATCCTAGACCCTCTACAGTTCAACGTACAATCCCAGATTCCTCATTTTTATCTTCTTCTCTTTTCAATATAGGGGCTTCCCATAGCATTATATATGTTTCAATTTTGGAGATACTTGGGCTCTATATCCTTTCTTCTGTTGAGTTTGTGATTCTTGACACACCATTGGGGACAAGAACGGCTAGAGTTACCTCTAGAGGATGGTGGGTAACCCTTCTTATGGGACATTTATTTCTTAGAGATGATAGGCTATGATTTCATTCTCAGAATGAACTGGTTGGTTCCCTTCTAGGATGTTGTCAATTCCTATCATCGTAGGGTGAGTTTCACATCACCAGAAAGAGGATTGTTTCTTCATAAGGGTAAATGGGATGTCCAAGAAGGCAGAGTAGGACCCGAGCATCATGGGTTGGGGGAGTTACAACCCAGATTACTAGTCTTTATCGGGATGGCCATGGGACTTCATAGATGGATTTTCCTCTAGTATTGGATTGTTTCAGGGATGTTTTTTAGTGGACTTTTCAGGATTCCCTCTGAAGTGAGAGGTGTAATTTTCTATTGAGCTTGTTCTAGGAGAAGAAACGATGTCCATTACTCCTTATAGGATAAATACACTATAGTTATAGGATCTCAAGAAGCAGTTGGAGGAGTTTCAGGGTAAGGGTTTCATCTGACCTAGTACTTCTCTTTGGGGTTCGCCTATCCTATTTTCAAAGAAAGTGGATAGTACCCTCAGACATTGTGTGGTTTATCAGAAGGTGAACCACTTTATGGTCAAGAACTGATATCCCTTACTGAGGATTAATAATATTTTTGATCAGCTTCGAGGAGCCTGGGTGTTCTCGAAAATTGACTTGATATCTAGTTACCATCAGTTGCACATTAGACCATATGATATACCTCTTATAGCCTTCTGTAGTAGTTATGGTATATAAAAGTTTGTTTTTATGCCATTTGGTCTCATGAACGCACCTGTAGTCTTCATGGATCTGATGAAACGAGTGTTTCATCCATACTCAGATTCCTTCGTGGTAGTCTTCATGGATGATATCTTGGTGTACTATCACACTCGACACGGCCATGAAACTCATCTTGAGATCATATTGAGTACACTAAGAGAGCACCATTTATATTCTAAGCACTCAAAATGACACTTTTGGATGGACCAAATTCACTTATTGTGTCATGTTATCTTAGATACAGAAGTATTAGTAAACCCAGAGAAAGTGAGAGTAGTAGTTTCCAGGGAGCAGCCGAAGAACGTTTTTGAGGTATGATGTTCTATGGGGCTGGCTAGTTACTATATACATTTCATACAAAACTATTCATGCTTAGAAATGCCGCCAACGGGCCTCACTAAGAAGGGTGTGAAGTACTTGTGGTCATATTTTTTATGAGTCAGCCTTTCAGAAACTGAAAGGGAGGTTGAATTCAATACCGATACTAGTATTTACAGAGCCATGAAAGAGCTATACTATGTACTATGATGCATCAGGTATTGGTCTTGGAGCAGTGCTTATGCAGGGGGAAGGATTCATTGCGTATGAGTCTCAGCAGTTCAGGTCACATGAGAGAAATTACCCGACACACGATCTTGAGCTGGCTATAGTTATTCATTATTTATGCTATTGGAGACACTACCTATTGGGAGAGTATATTTTAGTTTTCACCAACCGAAAAAGTCTCAAGAATATCTTCATCCAGCATGACCTGAATTTGAGACAATGAATTTTGGTTGAGTACCATCAGTATTTTAACATTGAGCTTGCCTACATGCCTAGAAAAGGAAATGCAATGGCTAATGCACTGAGCAAAAGGACTGAGATACAGGTAGTTGAGGAGTCCATATGTGAGTGGAAACTTATCTCTCTATTCACTGAGATGCTTTTGGAGGTGCACGGTAGATAGGGGTAGATGTTTCTTTCATCTGTAGTTGTTACTTCTACTCTAATTGTTTGAGTGCGAATGAGGCAGCTATCAGATTCACAAGGCCTAGTCCTATAAGAAGGTGTGATGGGAGTGAATCCCATTTATGTATGTAATATAGGTGAGGATGAGGTCTTGCATTTTCAGGGGTGCGTTTTGGTTCCAGCAGACATACGTGAGGAGCTAATGTGAGAAATTCATTCCTCAGTTTTGGTAGTTCATCCTAGTGTCACAAAGATGTATCATAATCTAAACTATCAGTATTGGTGTCTAGGTATGAAGAGAGATGTTTCTGGTTTTGTCATGAGGTTTTTCACCTATCAGCAGGTGAAGGTGGAGCATCAGCTAACAATAGGGCTTTTGCAGCAGTTACCCATTCCTGAGTGGAAATGGAACGATGCCGCAATGAACTTCATGATAGTTTTGCTGAGGTCACCTCGAGGGAATGATGAAGTTTGGGTTTTCGTTGACAGACTCATGAAGGTTTATCACTTATTTTTTATTAAGGAGACCTCAGTGTAGAAGAGTTGGGAAAGTTGTACATTCGTGATATTTTACATCTACATGGGGTTTCACACTATATTTTTACAGACAAGGATGCCCATTTTACTTCTCAGGTTTGGCAGGAACTTCAGAGGTATTTGGGTACACAGGTACTTTTATGTACAACTTACCATCCCCAGATAGATGGATAATCCGAGCATAAAATTTAGGTTCTTGAGGACATGCTTCGAGTATGCACCTTAGATTTTGGAGGTTTGTGGGAGATGCACATACCTCTTGTGGAGTTTTCCTAAAATAATAGTTTTCAAGAAACTATTCAGATGACACCTTATGAGGATTTCTATGGTAGGCCATGCTATTTACCCTTATGCTAGCTAGAGGTAAGAGTGGCAGCTATGTTGGGACCTCATCTTGTCTAGGAGACCACAAAGTAGATATAGTTGATTCTAAAGGGGATGGCTACGACATAGTCATGAAAGAAGTCTTATGGTGATCGGCAGAGATGGCCTCTGGAGTTCGAGGTCGCAAATCTTGTTTTCCTGCATGTCACACTGAGGTTGGGACACAGGAGGTTTAGGAGGCAGGGTAAGATTTCACCAAGGAACGTCGGGCCATTTAAGGTTTTGGAGAGAGTTGAACCGGTTTCCTATAGGCTGCAGTTGCCTAAGAGGTATCGGGATATGAATGATTCCTTGCACAATTCTCATCTTCGATGTTACTTCTCGGACCTGTCTCATGTTTTTCAACCCAAAGAGGTTGAGTTAGAGGTGGATTCCTTGTTTGAGGAGAATCCTATATGAATTGTTGATCGAAGTTTGAAGGTTCTCTGTGGTTGGTATGTTCCTCTGGTATGAGTGCTATAGCTGCACGGGCGAGTACAGGATAGACCTAGGAGAGAGAGACCGATGTACGATCACAGTGGCTAAAGCTTTTTGAGGATTCTTCTTCTACACCGCCTTACTAGAGAAATTCAAGGAAGTATTTCTTTACAGGGGAAGTTTGTAAGAACCTGGATCTTCTTTTCAGGTATGATTTTCTATTTTCTATTGTTTTTCAAGAAAATAGCAGGTTTTTGGAAATTTTTGAAGTACATGCTGTGTACTTATATGTACACATCATGTACTCTTTTGTCACATGTAGCTATGTGCTGGTCGTGTAACGGCCGATCACACAACCATGTGTGGTGACCTATAAATTTCCTAACGCGGGGGTCGATTAAGGCATGTACATGCTGTGTACTTATAAAGTACACACCATGTACATTATTTTTATTTCATTAAACGGGCGGATTTTGTGTCTAATGGGCATAATGCTCTTCTTCTTTGCCTTCTTCGTTCGAGATCGTCTGTACGATGTGGATCTTCACCGAGTCCCCGATCGAGCATCCGTTCTCCGATTGGACCGCCATCGATTGTGTTGGGATTTTCCCGGTAAGCTCTCCCTTCTTCAAGAGCTTCGTTTCCTGATTCCTCCTCTTTCAAGAGTTATCTTCGATTAAACCTTTTAGATTTTTTTGTAGATCTACAGCGTTCTAGGTCAATCCAAGAACTGTCTCCGGGGTATATCGATCGTACGATGACGAGGTAGGTGGTTTGTACCTTTCTATATATAGTCTTTGAGTAATATGGGCAAAATTTTCCAATACCCTTGATCGGGGTATTGCGTGTTTACAGTTTTGACCCCGTTATTTCCTACTATGATTTATATTCATGATTAGAGGTCAATTGAATGTTAATAGGGTTAATTTATCTACGTTGGAAGTGTTTTCCCATGCATGTTTTGTTTATGACTGTTTGGTCTTGCTTAGCCAGTTAGGCTTATGAATTTACTTTCCTAGTACTGATAGGATGGAGTAATATTATTTATCTAACATGTTGTTATGTTGTAGACTATTTATCCAAGTAGTTCTTGAGGTTTAATTTGGATTCCATGTATCATCTGTGCATGATTGACTTATATAGGGCTGTGAGAACCTGGTATAGTAGGCCATAGGGATAATGGACATTGAGGGCTTCTCCAAAGTGTTTGTTTTTTCTATTAGAATGCGAGACCCTAGGGGGAATTGACATAATTTCTTCATCAGAGTGTTTTTGTTCCTTTACAAGGGCCACAGGGGGAATGAGATGTTGAGTTCTTCCCTAGAGTTCCTTTTAGTTACCAATACAAGACTATAGGGGGAACTAACAGCGAGTGCTTCCTCAGAGAGTCTATGATAAAGCTAAACTAGAGGGGTTAGACTCTTTTTACTTCCCATAGGGTTGCTTCTATTTGTTTCATTGAACCAAAGGGGCTAGGCTATGAGTACATCCCAGAGGGTTACTTGTTTTTGTTTAGATTCTTGCTTGATATATGAAATTGAATGCATTGAAATTGTAGGATTGTTTACTTCTGAGTACTTCTTTATTACCGATTAATTTTCATTATAGCTTTCCATATATATTCACTGAATATTATGCATAGATCTTTGGGTGGTTTCCTACTGGGATTTAGTCTCATGCCCTATTTGGGTCATTCTTTTGGGCCCAAACAGATTATATTGTTGTTGGTATAGATAAGGAAAAACACCCTTCAACTTCAGGTACTTGATTTCTGAGGAGCTGGAGAGCATGGGACCAAGATGAGGATTGCGATGCTGTTAGAGTTTATCTATTTTCTTTTATACTTTTTATATGTCTATATTCCAGCATTGAAACCTGTTTGGCTACTTTCCTTAACATTTGTATCATGCATCCTACTCCAGTTGTTTATTACTTCTACTGTCTACCTATTTTATTTTTTACTACTTCCACTATTGCTATCTGTTTTACTTCCACTATGTTACTCTGCCAATGTGGGCATATTTTCTCCAATATCTCACCCAAGGCACTCACTACTAGTCATCAGCCTCTGGCATTCGGAGAAATATGCTTGAGGCCATGGGGTCAACTAGGTACAAGGCACCTCTGGGAAACTTATGGAACTGGGACGTTATATTCCTAGGTACACATGATTGATTAATTCCTTTCACATTTTATGGAAGTGAAGAAAAAATAAAATTAAAAAAACTTAAAGAAAATGATACATCTTCTTCGGTTGATCACCATATATGAACACCTTAACACATCTAATATAGTTTTTCTATCTAAAATATTCTCTCCAAAACATGCAGAGGGATTTTAGGAAGAGGTTTGGGATGAGCTTGGACAAGCCAAATGGTTCTTGAAGTGTGAGTATTAGAGAATAAAGGGTTTCTTTCTATAGGATAGGGGAGGTTCACCCTTGGATACTCATAAAAGATTAAATTTATATAAATAATTTTTTATTGAAAATGACTCCAAAATGAGATATGTAAAAAAAATATGAGGATAGTTTTAAATCATCTCACCCTATAATTTCTAAACATGTATTTATTTTATTTTAATCTTTTTCTTTTCAGTTTTCCCTTAATTATTCTTTTTTAATATTATTTGGGGTAACAGCATTTTAAATATTATGAGGTAATAAATTTTACATATATGGGGTAAATTTCCCATAATTATAAAATTAATGAACTCGTAGACTTTATCATAGTCACTTTGATATTTTAAAATATTTTTAAGATTTTTAAGTAATTTTAAAAAAAATTATTTTTATAAAATATAAATTATGTTAATTTTTAAATTATTCATTTCATTTAATTTAAATAAAATCCAAACAGAGAGATTACATGAAACAAAAAAAAATTAATAGACCTATAACATTTAATGTTAACATATAAAATTCGTTGATGGAATAAATTATGTGTCACGACCCGCCTTCACCAAAAGGAGGGAAGGGTCAACAGATTTCCAGGCCCTTCCTTCTTTAAGTTGAAGGAGAGATAATGACCCCCAAGACCCGCCTTCAATAGGTCCCGAAGTGGCGACTAGCACCAAGGGTATAGAAATTACACACAATGTAAGGCATTAGCCCCTTTTTGTTTTATAGGATCGAGAGATAAGATGATGAAACCCAATAACACCAAGGTAAAAGAAAAGTAATGCAAAAAAGTAAACCATTCCCACATGAATTTTCCAAAAGTGAAAGCCACAAAGTACAAAAGTTGACTACAAAGCTAAGTACCAAAGAAAGGAAAACAACAACCGCAACTACCCCAAAGGTCCGAGCTAGTATGGTCCCACACGATCCCTGAAGTCCTCTTGGAAACCTAAAAACAGTTTTATATATGTAGGGTGAGCATACAAGTACACTCAGTAGGGAAAACCCAGACTCTCATGCACAAGTGGGGGAACGTGCTAAAGTACCGTGAGAAAAGGAGTAAACCAAACACCTATCAAGGTAGACTATCCACCCAATCCTCACCAAGGAACACTCCCCAAATAACGCAAGTCAAGTAATATATATAATAAGAGCACATCGATGTTCGGGTACCCCGCGCCACTTTCCCACTAGTTATTGAGACATCCTACGCATCAAACCAATCCCACCATTTCCACCACATTCCCACTGCCACACCCGCCCACACACACCTGGGCCACAACCACACGCAGTCCCACTGCCGAATCCCACCCACAAACACTTGGGCCACTACTATCACACGTAACCACACTTGAAAACACCTAGGCCATAACAACCACCACCACGCCAGAAGACACCTGGGCTAGAAGATCCACTGCCATGCCCGAAGACACCTGGGCCTCATCCTGAAGACACTTGGGAAACCACCTGCCGCACACACCGGGCCAACCACCACATTACCCTGCCTGAAGGTTCTTGGGATAATAATGGACCTCAGGCCATCACAGCCTGCCGAAAGACACTTGGGCTATCTGGAAAAGGGAGCAGAAAAGGAGCTAATAACTAGCCACTAATAATAGTGTTGGGAAAAACACCCTCCCCTAGGAAATGGAGGTGTTCGGCACTAAGTGATCAACTTGGGTGGGGCACGAATAAGAAACACAAAACTACAAATATATATATAGGTAACAATCAGTCACCCAAAGTTAGGTTTTTCTTCAGCAAGCCTAAAGGACACAAACAACACTCAGGTCTGAGTCACGACTCTCACCAACAAACCCATTTTTCCCCCTTTCATGTTTTCATGTTATGTAATAATGTTCAAATAAGTTTAAGAACTACTGTGCAACTAAAACATAAGCCTAACAGAGTGAAAGAAACCAGCCAAACACCAATTTAGTATCCACACCCAGTTCTTTTGTAAAGTCACAAAAACAATGGAAAAAAATGAGATCCCTCAATGTACTGGAACCAAAGACGACCCCGAGACACTACCCTGTGTCCCCTCCCCCAAACAGGTTTTTCATCAACAGAAGATCCCACACCAATTCGTGATATAAACAAGGTAACCACCCAGATCTTAAAACTCAAAACCACTGGAACCATAACAATAGGGGACCCCATCCCTAATTTCATAACCCCAGAGAGTATAAAAATAGGGGATCCCATCCCCTCCCACATCTCCAGCAATCATCCCGTAAAAAGAAAACAACCAAACCACTACCACCGACACAAAGCAGGGCCATACCGGTATTTTCAGATTTAAACGATTTGACACACTCCATGATTTCAAATTCTGTGTGCTTTAACCGGGAGATATCACAGAAGGGTTGATCCAGGTGATTTCAATCTATTCAGCCAGGTATACGTGATTAACCAAATTACTTTTCAAAGAAGGAGTTTACAACTACATAGAAGCCATTTAAAACATCACCAGGGGTTCATTAATGCTCATAGAAAGACCACCAACATCCATGTTTTTCAGTAGGCGCAATCCCACACAGTTCAAAAAGGAGATCATAATATAAAACAACATCAATGATCACAACCCCCCTTCTTTCTTAATAAAATCTGATCATTATCTTTATTTAGGTGTGGTTTATCCAATTCTACAGAATCAAAAGCACGCCCACCCCGCATGATACACAAAAGATAGAGGCGAAGGAGAAATTCCCTACTTGTTGATCGACTATCAATGCTTAGCCCGGGTGTGGAACTTTATGCATAATGATGCGGCTTGCCCGATGCACAAAAATCGGCTCGTCTAGACGAAAGTACTCACCGAGGGTGATCGAGAAAAGAAGAAACTCAGGCGAACCCTTTAGTTATAAGGGCCGAAGATGGTTGAGATAAGAACCGTAAACCGCATGAGCGGCGGTAGTGGGTTGACCATGCGGCCCGACACGTCATTAAATGGGTCGGGTGGTTTAAACCGCCGCACACACCAGGTTATTTCATTAATGTTTCATTAAAACATTAGGGCATAACTGGGCTTTTAAAACGAGCTTAAAGGGGTCAAAATAGGGTTTAAAACCCTAATTGCGTAAGAAGGAGCACCACTGGAAAGAACCAGTGGGGGTAGGCCAAAGCCACCTATAGACCGAGCTACCGGTTGACCGAGCTACCGGTAGACAGAGCTTCTGGTAGGCTGCGGCTAACGGTAGACCGAGCTACCGGTACGCCTGCTACCGGTAGGCTAAGGCTACCGGTAGGCTAAGGCTACTGGTAGGCCTACCGTTACACCAAACATCACTGAGATTCCCATACAATAAAAACCAACATGAGATTTTCACAAAGTAATGGAGCCCAAAAACCTGGGCCATTACATCAGATACCTATTAAACGATTCTCTTCCTTGAGAATTAAACAAACCAGAAGGGAGGGTCCGAACAACCACCTCGAAAGATACCTCTTATGAGTGAACCCATTCTAACTAAAACACTTCCAACATACCGTGCCAAACTTCCCAAGCATCTGGGTTGGGGAGTTTTCTCCCCCATGTCAAGATATTATGCGCTTTTGGTGGCCCTAACTCACCCACACGGGATTAATCGCATCCACCTTAATGAGTCTTGATTAGGGTTCGGGGTCTCTCCTCCCCATAGCCAGGGATTTTCACACACATTCAGAGGAAAGAAAACCAATACATTTCATAGCCAAAAAGACAAAACGTTCTACCACAACAGGTGCAACAAGGAACAAAACTCAAAACAAATCTGGGTACTGGGTATGCATCTGTGCTTCCCTCTCCCACGTACTCTCCTCAAGCCCACCATGTCTCCACAACACACGAACCAAGGGAATGGTTCACCCATGAAGCACCTTTTCCTTGCAATCCTCGATCATCACTAGTCTCTCCACAAAAGTCACATCGTCCTCGATGTCCATCTCACCCCTATCAAGGATGTGTGAATCATCGTGCAGATACCGATGAAGCTGGGAAACATGGGAGAAATCATGTATCCTTGGTAGTGGCGGTGGTAATGCTAGGTGATAAGCCACTTCACCGACCCACCGCAAAACTTCGAAGGGTCCAATGAAACTGGGAGAAAGCTTACTCCCCTTGCCGAACCTCCGCTGCCCACGCCGAGGGGAGACCTTAAGGAACATGTGGTATCCATCCTTACACTCCAAGGGCCTCCTTCTCATATCAGCATACGACTTCTATTGGTCCTGGGCCGCCTTCACCCTTTCCCGTATGAGATGAACCTTCTATGTCGTGCTCTGCACCACTTCCGGGCCAAGGATGCCTGCCTCTCCTACTTCAGTCCAACACACAGATGAACAACATGGCCTCCCGTACAAAGCTTCAAATGGGTCCATACTGATGGTAGAGTGGTAGCTATTATTGTAGGAAACCTCTACCACAGGCAAGTATCGCACCCATGATCCCCCTAAGTCTAGAACACGTGCCCGCAGCATATCCTCTAAGGTCTGGATGGTGAACTCTGTCTGTCCATCTGTCTGGGGATGGAAAGCAGTGCTAAGATGTAGCTGGGTGCCAAAAGCATGCTGCAATCCTCTCCAGACTCACAAGGTAAACTATGCATCCCTATCTGAGATTATAGACCTCATAATCCCATGAAACTGCACCACCTCATCCACTTACCTTCGCGCCAAAGCATCCACTGCACTCAACTCCCTGATTGCCAGAAAGTGAGCCGATTTCGTCAACCTATCCACTACCACCCAGATGGCGTCGTATCCCCCTTGGACCTTGGGTAGTCCCGTGAAGAAATCCATCGACATGTCGTCCCAACTCCACTCGAGGACATCTAGAGGCTGTAGTAGTCCGCCTGGAACTCGGTGTTCACCCTTCACTTGCTGACACACTAAGCACTTGGCCAAAAACTCTAACACCGCTCGCTTAACTCCGGGCCACCAAAACTAACTCTTCAGTCCCTGGTACATCTTGGAAACTCCTGGTGGTACCTCTAGGGCTGAGTTGTGGAACTCACTAAGTACCTTTCCACACATCGCCTCCGGGAGAAACAACCTTCCCTGGAAAAGCATCCTGTTCTGAACATCCTATGTCCATCCTTCCAGAGCATTTCCCTGGTCAACTCGGTCACACATCACTTCGCACTTCGGGTCTCCCCACTGAGACTCCTCCACTTTCGGAAATAGATATGATTGAGCTGTCATCTGGTATAGGCACCTTCTACCACTATCCATCTTCGCATCCAGGCGTAACATAGACAACTCCTCCATCGCCTTCCAGGTGTCTCCCGACTCTCGGACCGCATCCTTCTGCTTCCTCCTGCTCAAGGCATCGGACACTACATTTCCCTTTCCCTCAGTATAAGAGATCACGAAGTCGTAATCCTGGAGGAACTCCACCCATCTATGCTGTTGTAAGTTTAGGTCCCACTGGGAGAAGATATACCTCATGGTTTTGTGATCTATGAAGAACACAAAGCATTCCCTGATGAGGTAGTTCCACTATAACATTCGCGCAAAAACGACCGCTGCAAGCTCCAGGTCATGGGTGGCATAATTACGCTCATGAGGGCATAGCTTCCTAGACCCATAAGAGATAACCCCTTGTTACTAAATCAACACACATCCTAGGCCCTTTCATGAAGCATCACAGAACACCTCATAGGCCTCCCCTTCTTCTGGTTATCTTAGCACTGGTGCACTAACCAACTTCTCCTTCAGATAGCTTAAGGCTGACTCGCACTGCTCACTCCACATGAAAACATTGTCTTTCTTGGTCAGGGCTGTCAAAGGGGCTGCTACTCGGGAGAAGTTGGGTACAAACCTCCGATAGTAACCTACCAGCCCGAGGAAACTACGGACTTCTGCCACATTCTTGGGTACTGCCCAAGAAACAACTGCCTCAACCTTTGATGAGTCCAATGCTACTCTATGCTCAAACACCACGTGCCCGAGAAAGTGCACTTCTCGTGTCCAGAATTTGCATTTCGACAACTTACCATAGAGCTGATGATGTCAGAGGACCTCCAAAACTACCTTCAGGTGCTCTGCATGGTCCTCTTCTGACCTCGAATAGATCAGGATATCGTCGATGAACACAACCACGAACTGATCCAAGTACTCCCGGAAGATGGAGTTCATAAGCCCCATGAAAACACAAGTGGGGAGTTCTTAACGCCAAAGGGCATAACCACGAACTCAAATTGTCTATATCTGCATATGAATTCCGTCTTCGGGATGTCAACCTCTTTCACCCTCAGCTGGTGATACCCAGACCGCAGGTCGATCTTCAAGAACCATCCTGCCCCTTTCAGCTGGTTGAAAATATTGTCTATCCTCAAAAGAGGGTAGAGATTATTGATCGTCCCCTAATTCAGCCTCCTGCAGTCTATACACAACTGAAGACCACCATATTCCTTCTTCGCAAACAAGACTGGAGTACCCCACAGTGACACACTCGACCGAACATATCCCCTCTTCATCAGATCATCAATTTTTATCTACAACTCCCGCAGCTCTGAAGGTGCCATCCGGTAAGGAGCCATCGAGATCGGATGAGCACCGGGCTGTAGGTCTATCCCGAACTTGATATCATGTTGAGGGGGTAGAGTCGTCACCTCCTAAGGGAAGATGTCCATAAACCCACAGATGATCTCTGGAACTTCAATTGTTTCACCATCTACTGACCCTACTAACAGCTCAGCTAACAGGGAGAGGAGGGGTTCCTCTCGCCTGTCGCCCTTCTGACTGCTCCGCTCGCAGGTGAAAACAACACGCTGGCCACCCAAGTCTGAGAACATGACACTTCTTAAGAAGCAATCAATGATGGAACACACAGAGAATATCCAATCGATGCCCAGGATGACATCATATGGTTGTATGTGTAGCAGAAGAAGATCCATAACTGACTGATGTGGCCCTATCATCAGTCTGCATCCCCGACAAACAAACAACAAGTCGGTCTGACCCCCTGACTATTGTGTTCAAAACCAGGAGCACTGGGAGTCTCTCGGCATCTAGACCCAAAGCACGGGCTAGACTGGGTGCAAAAAAGGAGTGTGAAGCTCCGGTATCGAACAAGGCATATGCAAGGGTACTAAACAAACTGATCGTACCTCAAACAACCTCCGACCCTGTTTGAACTGCTACCTCTACAGCGTGTAACTATCCACACCCAGCTCCTCTGCCCCTCGGTTGATGGACACCTCCCCGACCACGCCCCGGTCGAGGTCCCTAAGGAGCGCCCTGAGGTTAGCCTCCTCCTCCTACGTCTTCCCTCAGATGAGTGGGAGCTCACTGTCCCTACTGCTGCTGCTGGAAAGGCCTGGATGGAAGCTGCTGTTGGGGCGAGTGGTGGGGCTGTCCACCACCTCCATACTCTACTCAGTCTGGGCACTGACACGAAAGATGTCTAGGGCTCCCACAGACTAAGCACCGTGGTCCTGGGGCCAAAGGAAAAGGGCGAGGACCAGGGAATCGAAACTGAAACTATTGCGGCCTGCTCCCTGCCAGTCGGAACCTGGAGGGTCCTGATGCTAGAGATGTGGTGCTGACGACCTTCCCTTTCGAAGGTCCTAGATGGATCCCCTCTCATGACACTCCTCCAAGATCATGCATCCTCTCCACCACTTCATCCTTCTTTTGGAACTCCAAGTACGTTGTAAGGGTAATGGGGGTAATAGCATACTGGAGGGAGGGTCAGAGCGCGACCTCCAAACATCTTTCCCAAGACTCCTCATCAGGGTAGAGGTCCGGAGAAAAACGTAGGATGTCCATGAACTTGATCCCCATATCCCTCATGAACATACTCCCATGTTGGAGGGAGATTAGCTCCTATCTCTTTTCTTCCTTCATCATCGAAGAGAGGAATTCCACCCGGAACTCCCTCTTGAAATCAGCCCACGCCACCTCAGCCTCTCCCCTCTCCCCCAAGTAAAGCATCCACCACTGACGCGCCGCTCCCCGCATCTGGCTGATGGCCAATGGAACCTAGTACTCGGTCAGGGCTTGAATCAGGCCAAAAGCTATCCCTAGCTCCTCTATCCAGCCTTCCGTCTTCATGTCAGAGGTGTTTCCCTCATACCTCTCGAGGGTTTGTCGCTGGAAGGCCCAAAGAGTCCTCTTCCACTGGTTGTCCTCCTCTTCTCGGTCAGCTTTCGGCTGATCGTCCAATGTAGTATATGGGGCCTCGATCGCCTGTACCACACACGGTTGCCCTCTAGGTGCCATAGCTGCATGGTAAACAAGGAATACCTAAGCCCAAGTAGTGAAAAATATTGTCTTTAAAACTTGTTAAACTTTTCGTTTATTCTTAATCCCCAAAACACCACAGAAACATGAGAACAAAAGTCATTATGATGCATGTACCTTTCCTAGGGTCTCTACCCTGCAATCAGCGTGGCATCACTTGGTCGTTTGGTAGGTCCAGAGTCTTTGTGTCAGATCATGGGGGGGACCTAAAATCAAGTGTTATAGCCAGTCTTCCCGGGCCTAATTCACGAACCAAGGTCACCCAACACTGTTTCCCTACCATCCCATGCAATCCTTACTATGGCTAACTCCAGACTCCATTCTATCTCTCAACCTTCCTTTGATACCATTCGGTCATGACCCGCCTTCACCAAAAGGAGGGAAGGGTCAGCAGATTTCCAGAACCTTCCTTCTTTAAGTTGAAAGAGAGATAATGACCCCCGAGACCCGCCTTCAATAGGTCCCAGAGTGGCGACTAGCACCAAGGGTATAGAAATTACAAACAATGGAAGGCATTACCCCTTTTTGTTTTATAGGATCGGGAGATAAGATGATGAAACCCAACAACACCAAGGTAAAAGAAAAGTAAAGACAAAAGGAAACCATTCCCACATGCATGTTCCAAAAGTAAACGCCACAAAGTATAAAAGGTCACTACAAAGGTAAGTACCAAAGAATATAAAACAGCAACTGCAACTGCCCCAAAGGTATGAGCTAGTAAGGTCCCATGCGATCCCCAAAGTCCTCATGGAAACCTGAAAATAGTTTTATATACATAGGGTGAGCATACAAGTACACTCAGTAGGGAAAACCAAAGACTCTCGTGCATAAGTGGGGGAACGTGCTAAAGACCCGTGAGAAAAGGAGTAAACCAAACACCTATCAAGGTAAAATATCCATCCAATCCTCACCAAGGCATACTCCCCAAATAACTCAAGTCAAGTAATATATATAATAAGAGCACATAGATGTTTGGGTACCCTGCGCCACTTTCCCACTAGTTATTGAGATATCCTACGCATTGAACCAATCCCGCCATTTCCACTATAGTCCCACTGCCACATGTGCCCGCACACACTTGGGCCACAACCACATGCAGTACCACTGTCGAATCCCGCACGCAAACACCTGGGCCACTACTATCACACTTAACCATGCCGGAAAACACCTAGGCCAGAACAACCACCACCACGCCCAAAGACCCATGGGCTAGAAGATCCACTACCACGCACGAAGACACCTGGGCCTCATCCCAAAGAAACTTGGGAAACCACCTGCCACACACACCTGGACAACCACCACACTACCCCGCCTGAAGTTTCATGGGATAATAATGGACCTCAGACCATCACATGCTGCCCAAAGACACTTGGGCTCTCCAGGAAAGGGAGCAGAAAAGGAGCTAATAACTAGCCACTAATAATAGTGTTGGGAAAAACACCCTCCCCCATGAAATGGGGGTGTTCGGCACTAAGTGCTCAACTTGGGTGGGGTACGAATAAGAAACACAAAACTATATATATATATATATAGGTATCAAGCACTCACCCAAAGTTAGGTTTTTCTTCAGCCAGCCTAATGGACACAAACAACACTCAGGTCTGAGTCACGACTCACTCCAACAAACCCATTTCCCCCCTTTCTTGTTTTCATGTTCAGTAATAATGTTCAGATAAGTTTAAGCACTACCGGGCTACTAAACCATAAGAATAACCAAGGAAAATAAACCAGCCAAACACCAATTAAGTATCCACACCCGGTTATTTTGTAAAGTCACAACAACAAAGGAAAAAAATGAGATCCCTCGAAGTACTGGAACCAAAGACGATCCCGAGACGCTTCCAAGTGTCCCCTCCCCCATAAAGGTTTTTCATCAACAGAGGATCCAACCCCAATTCGTGATATAAACAAGGTAACCACTTGGGTCTTAAAAATCACAACCACCGAATCCATAACAACAGGGGATCCCATCCCCAATTTCATAACCACCAAGAGTATAAAAATAGGGGATCCGATCCCCCCCCCCACATCTACAGCAATCGGCACGTAAAAAGGAAACAACCAAACCACTACCACCGACACAAACTAGGGCCATACCGGTATTTTCATATTTAAACGATCTAACACACTCCATGATTTAAAATTTCGTGTTCTTTAACCAGGAGTTATCATAGAATGGTTGATCCTGGTGCTTTCAATCTATTCAGCAGGGTATACGTGATTAACCAAATTACTTTTCACAGCAAGAGTTGACAACCACAAAGAAGCCATTTAAAACATCACCAGGGGTTCCTTAATGCGTAGAGAAAGACCACCAATGACCATGATTTTCAGTAGGTGCAAGCCCGCACAATTCAGAAACGAGATCATAATATAAAACAGCATCAACGATCACAACCCCCCTTCTTTATTTATAGAATTTGATCATTATCTTCATTTAGGTCTAGTTTATCCAATTCTACAGAATCAAAAGCACACCCACCCCACATGATACACAAAAGAGAGCGGAAAAGGAGAAAATCCCTACTTTTTGATCGACGATCGACGCTTAGCCCGGGCGCGGAACTTTACGCATAACGATGCGGCTCGACCGATGCACAAAAATTGGCTCGTCTGGACGAAAGTACTCGCTGAGGGTGATCGAGAAAAGAAGAAACCCAGAAAAACCCTTTAGTTATAAGGTCCACGGACGGTTGAGATTAGAACGCGAAACCGTGTGAGCAGGGGTAGTGGGTTGACCATGCGACCCCACACGTCATTAAAGGGGTCGGGTGGTTTAAACCGACACACACACCAAGTTATTTCATTAATATATAATTAAGACATTAGGGCGTTACCGGGCATTTAAAATGATCTTAAAGGGGTCAAAGTTGGGTTTAAAACCCTAATTTCGAAGGAAGGAGCACCATGGGAAAGAACCCGTGGGGGTAGGCTAGAGCCACTGGTAACTGAGAGCTACCGGTGGGTGACAACAACTAGTAGACAGAGTTACCGGTCGGCTGCAGCTACCGGTAGACCAAGCTACCGATAGGCTGAAGCAACTGGTAGACCGAGCTATCAGTAGACAGAGCTACCGGTAGGTCGAGCTACCGGTAGGCTGCAGCTACTGGTAGACCGAGCTACCGCTAGAGAGAGCTACCCGTAGACCGAGCTACCGGTAGACAGAGCTACCGGTAGGCTGCGGCTACAGGTAGGCCAAGTTACTAGTAGGCCTGCTACTTGTAGGCTAAGGCTACTGGTAGGCCTACCGTTACACCAAACTTCACCGAGATTCCCAGACCAGAAAACCCAACACAAGATTTTCACAAAGTAATGGACCCCAAAAACCTGGGCCATTACATTTTGTAAGATAATATTTATTATAATATTTCAAATATCATTTATTATATTCATTCATTAATAATGAAATCACTACATCATCATTGTGTCATAATGAAAATTAATTATGTAATGCCTAAAAATTATTAATAAAATACATTAATGTAGGTAATAATATTATATTTATAATTACTATTTATAGTTAAAGAGATAACTTTTAAAACCCCATATTTAAAAAAATATATTAATAAGAGTCATGATTATAATAATTATGCCTTTAGCTTAAATTAAAAGTTATAAATGTCATAATCACACCAATGTGGCTTACAGAAGCCAAAATTTTCATTCAAATAGTTTTCAAGTTGGTCATATCTAATATAATAAGATTGGGACAAGTGTTAGGGTAGTTTTATATTATTATAATATTATTTTACCCTTATTAACAAGATTTTTCTTTTAACAATGATAAATAAAAATAAATAATAATGTTACTATACATAATGTCCAAAAAGGGACCAATTTAACTAATTTGGAAATTCTAATTCTAAATAAGGAATCCATTTTTCTAAATTCAAAAAAAAAACAATTGGTCAAAATTAATTTAAATTTAATCACATTGACGGAATAAGAAAACATGTTTTTAAGTAAAACCATCGTAAGATTGACATGTTTTTATATCCAGTTTAAATGTTAAATTAATTCCAATTACCAAGATTTTATTAAATGATAAAAAATAATTCAAAAACACTTAAAAATAATTAAAAGCATAACCATACTATATAAATAAATTAAAAGAAAAAATATCTTTAAACTATAATGCAGTATTTTCACTATTCATTAAATTATGAATTTTATCAGAAAAATACTAAAATTTCAACCAAAGTAAATTTTTATATCCAACTTCCCAAGAAGAAGTTAACTTTGTCAAATAAAACTTATAAAAATTTCAACAACAAGATTTCAAATGGTTTCTCCAATAAAAGGTGATAAAACTACCTTTTAACAATATTAATCTTGTTTATGGTTGAAATTGGATTTATTCTCATTTTATGAATCTAAAATTTATTAGAAGAAAGTAAAAACATTTAATAAACATGTGTAAACCTAATATATTTATTTCTATTATTTCTCACTAATACAACCTTTAGACAATAACTACTATTTAAAATAATGATATTGATACATTATTATTTTTCGTTATATCATAAACTTTTTTGCAACATAAGATTTCAGAAAAACCCATTGTTGTGTATCGGGTATTCCATGGACATACTATAACCTTTTAATTAAAATTAATATCTAATTCATAAATATTAATAAATATAAAAATATATTAATATATAATTAATTATGTTGTTTGATCCTTCCCCTTTTAGGAAATTCTGTCCTCGTAATTTTATTCACTTATTAAATAAGTGTGGGTATTTATCCACCAGAGCATTTTCAGATTCACATGTTACCTCATTATACAAATGGTTTTTTCATAAAACCATACCCCGATGTATCACCTTATTTCACAATAATTTCTTTCAATGGTCAAGAATCTAGACTCGTTATTCCTCATAGGAAATATTCTCTTCCAACTGAACTACTTCTGGACTCAAACTATGACATGGATTTGACAAATAATTTAGGAACATTGACACATGAAAAACATTGTGTGCCTGGGAAAAACATAGAGGTAATGAAACTCTATAGGAAACTTATCCAACATTATCCCATATTTAATAGGGTCTAATAAACCACCAAATTATCTTTCCCTTCTTACCATAAAAGTATCACATTTTCTTATGGTGAAACATTGAGAATGACATAATCACCTACCTTGAAAGAAATACCCTTAATCTGGTTATACAAATAACTTTTCTACCTAATCTGAGCCGTCATCATGTGTTTCAAAATCAATTAAATTTTTATGACATCCCTTACAATAATTCTAGTCCCATAAACTACCTTTCACATACATCATCCTAAAAAGTTTGAGGTCGACACTGTTTTCCTTATAATACATCAAATTACGCCATCAGTATACTGGAATGAAAACTGTTATTATAAGAAAACTCAAGAAAATAAAAATGATGATCCCAACATCCCTAGTAATCCATTGAATAATAATGTAACATATCGTGTGAGGTCTGAATTGTTTGTTATAACATCCCATATGATTGAGGATGAAAAACAGTACTGAAATTTAATATAGTTCCCAATTACATCTGTAGGACTTTCCAAAAGGTAAAATTGAACAATGGGTTATGATCAGATAAAATAGAGAGGGGAACCCTAGGTAACCTAATTATCTCTTTAAGATACAATCGAGAAAGTTCATCTAGACACAATGTATCTTGAATAGGAAAATATTGAGAAGATTTATGAAATCTATCAATAATAACCTAAATCACATTGTTACCACGAGAAGTGTTTGTTTATCCCAGTATAAAATCCATGGATATATTTTCCCATTTCCACTCTGGTACTGGAAAGGGATGAAGAATCCCTTTGGGTAACTTCAACTATACCTCAATCTGTTTACAATTCAAACACTTCATAGTAAAGTTAACAATATATCTTTTTATTCTATCCCACTAGTAATATTCCTGAGGATCTCTGTAATTATTTGAACATCCGTGATGAATTGAAAATGAATAACCATGAGCTTCACATAACAAATCATTCTTCCACTGTGAATCACAAGGCATAGATAATCTCTTCCCAAATCTCTAAACACATACATTTTCAACGTTAAATTCAGACGAATTACCCTTCTAAACCAATTATACCCTTTTCAACTATTCATTATCTTCTTTATCCACTTTATTAATTATTTCTAATAGATAAAATTGCATGAAAACCTTAAACAAAATAAATAAATTTCCTACACCAATAAATTCCATGAAAAACTTCATCAAATTATTAATCAAATGGCCATGTTCCAAATGTAACATGGTTTATGTAGCATTACATTCCCAACTTAAATCATCATCAACTTTGTTTTCCATTCTTATATGGTAATGAATCTTGAAATCATAATACTTGATTGGTTCCAACAATATTTTATGTCTCATGTTCAATTATATCTATCTGGATTTATATTTAAACCTTTTTGGTAAGTATATATTTCATATTTTACTCTATATAGATGATGCCTCCAAATTTTTAAAGAAAAAACAATAGAAGCTAATTCCAAATCATGTGTATGATAATTTAACTCATGAGTTTTCTGCTGATGTGAAGAATGAGTAATTACTAGATCATTATACATTAGGACACAACCATGTACTTTCAATGAAGCATCATCATAGATAAACAATTAACCATTTCTAGATGGCAGTGACAAAACTGGATCATTCACCAATCTTCATTTCTGTTCCTGAATATAGTCATCAAATTATTTTGTCCAGATGAACATAAGACCCTCTCGAGTTAACAGAGTTAGTGGGCAAGATAACCATGAAAAATTGTCAACAAACTCCGGTAATAACTTATTAAACCATGAAAAGTATGAATCTTAGTTATATTTTTGGGTCGTTGGCCATTCTTTGACAACTTTTTTTAGCAGGATCAATAATTATGGAATATTTAGAAACAATGTGACCAATGAAAGAAAATTTGTTGTAAACAATACCCACACTTGTTGAATTTCCCATACAGTTTCGTTTATTTTAAGGTTTTCAATACAACCCTTAAATTATTGTCATTATCCTATTTCCTTTTATAATATACCAAAATATCATCAATATACACAACCAAAAACTTATTCAAGACCTCATTTAATATTCTATTAATAAGATCCATGAATATAGAAGGTGAATTTGTTAACCCAAACAATTTAACTACAAATTAATAATGGACATATATAGTACGAAATGTGGTCATCAGAATCTCTAATTCCTTTACATTCAATTGATGGTACCCTGAACTCAAGATAACCATTGAAAAAAATTGTGCTCCATAATATGATCAAACAAATCATCGATATGAGGAAAATGATACTTTTTCAAAACAGGGATATTATTAAAGGATCTATAATTAATGAAATGTATCACTAAACCATCTATCTTTTTAATAAAAAAGACAAGAGCACCACATTGTGATGTTCTAGGTCAAATGAAACATTTATCTAATAACTCCTACAATTGTTTCTTTAACTCTAAGAGTCCAATATGAGACAATCGATAATGGGGTTTGAAAATGGATTAGAATATGGAAATAACTAAATTGTATATTCAAATTCTTTATTAGGTATAGTACCAGAAAACACTCCAAGAAAAACATCAAGATAATAATTTACAACTGGAACATAATTAATCGGAATAGTTCCATTACTTTAAAAAATATATGCATGGTATCATTCATTTATTTATTTTAATATTTTCTCATCTCTCTGATATGTTATTAATTGTAAGTGTTAATTCTTATACACAAACTGAAAATCATTCTGAAAAAATACTTATTTAGCTCTATAGTCATTCATAGCAAGATGAATAGAAAGGTAATCCATACCCAGAATAACATTAAAATCTACTAGATGAAAAACAATAAGGTTTGGAGTTAGATTATTTCCCAGGACAAGGAAATAAATATTCTTATAATTTCTTTTTTTCTCAAAATTTCCCAAAAATGTTTTTACCATATGTTCTGGAGTTATTTCTTAAGGTGGAATTTCTAATTTACCAGAAAAGTTCATAGAAAATAAAGAATGTGTAGACCCTAAATCAAAAAATTCATTATTATTTTTTAAATAAATAAAAAATGTACATGATACCACTTCATTTGATGGCCTAAAAAATTCTTGAGTCGATGAAAAAGATTCCACCACACCTTTCTGCATATATTTCAGCTTCTTCCCATCATTCAAATTCTTCATTAGACACTAATTTGTATAATGACCAATCTCATTACATATAAAACATATCCCTGACTGTAAATCATATTTTTTTGTACCATTATCTTTTTCAGTGTAGTTACGAGCCTTATAAACCATTTTACCACATCGAATGCACTTAAAAAATTTCAAAATGCATTCTAAAATGATATTTTTACAATAATTTTCACAAATTATAAACTTAAATTACTTACCATTATATTTTTTTGAAGAATTTTCCTATTTGTGGTTCCATCTTGACCTTTAATTCTTCTTGTTGTCAAAGAACACATTATCATCAAAAAACTCCATTTATGCCTTCTCCACACATCAAAAAAAATTTACATAACTTTTTAACTCATGAAAATATAATTCCCTTAGATACTTTTGAATTCAACCGGAGTAAAAATGATTGATTTTACTATGATAATCCCAGATGAAATTTGGAGCATATCATTATAATAGGGTGAATTTTTTTCACAAGCAGCCACTTATTCATCCTCATACCTCAATTCCAATAATTTTTTTCCATCCAATTTCGAACCAATATAGGAAAATATATCTCCAAAAACATACCATTGAATTTATCCCTTTCCAGATCATCAAGATCCTAAATATCTTTGATATTATTAACAATTGACCACCACTGATCGTCTTCACCTTCAAAATGGTAAACAACTAGACTAACCTTTTGATTTTCTAAACACCCCATGACATCAAAAATCTTTTCTAGGGATTTAGCCCACACTACAGCTAGAACAGGGTCAGATGATCCTCTGAGTGATGGAGGATGTTGCCTCATGAAACAATTCACTACCAACATGTTTCTCTATGCTTGATCTGGATGATCTCAGGTATGGATACCATAATCATTAATATATTGAGTCAATTGTTCCCTCACTGTAACAAACTATTGAGTTAAAATTCCAGCCATCTAAGGTTGTTTATTAGGAAGTTTATTTTCCTATGGTTGTCATCCCAATGTAGCTGTCCTATTTACTATGTGGAAAAATATTCTGAATTAACATATAAGAGACAAAGAAACATGGTAATCTTGAAATGTTATATCATTTCAATTTGACCATAATGAAAAAAATAATTTATGGATGTTCTATTTACAATATATTAACCCTTAAATTTATCTAAAATGACCTATGATACCAACTATAAGTCCCCATCTATATACATTACGTAATCTTGATTTAAGTCAAGAATTTACATTAGGGATATTTTCTAGTTTAGATATTTAGAGAATTAGGACATAGATATTACATGACAACTCAAATTTTTTACAAAGTGGATACAACTACAACAGTATCCATTTCTCCCACAATATAAAACATATAAAAGTAAATATGATTTAATTTTCTTGATAAAATTTTTATTGACTTCTTCCTTTCTATTACCCATCTTTTTACCCTATGAAAACATTTTAAAAAACTGGTCTAAGCACAAAAATATCAGTATGAGATATTAAATAAGGAATGGAAATGTTAGTCCATAAATATTTATAAAACCCTGAAATCATTAGAATCTTGAAAAACATCATTGAAATAAAAAATCATAAAGGTAACATGAAGCATCCATATCACACTTTTGTTGTTTATTTCACATCTACATAGGGATTAACCTTCATGGTTAGGTTTGAAATACCCATCACTGTATATTCCCTAAATCACATTAGAGAAAAATTATTGTTTAATTTGGTCTAATTACCTAATGCATTGGAGAGATATCATGGGATCACCCGCCTTTAGTTTATCATGAAACCACCCATATACATAATCAATTACCATGAACCATAACATAATCAAAACAAATTAACATGCAGAAAGGAAAAAATAACATTTCCACATTGCAATCTTATGATATCATTTCAGGATATTGATATAATCAATCAATTCTCAAAAACATCTTCAATACCAAAATAGGTAAAAAGGGACTGTGGTGTCTACTTTTATTTTAAAACATTAGGGCTTGTAAATGAATCAATATACCAAATTAATGGAAATAATAGAGGAAAGGTCATTGTCGACATATTTGTTAAAAAAGACATTCATTTTTTTGTTTAGTAAAACACTTCATATAAAAATGATTTCTTTCGAAACCCATTGAATGAAATTAAAATTCAATGGGTTTGAATATACATTGTATAAAATAAGGTGGTGTATATTGTATAAATATGACTCAATGATTGCATATTTAGATGAAGTTCCTTATCATGAGTCCAAATAATCGCATACAATCTTTATATTATTGAATAATAAAAATAGATTAATTTCCAATTTCCTAAGAACATTTTTCAAATTTATTATTTAATTTTATAATTGATTACAATGTTATAAAAATTACATAATTATTTAAGTTCACATTTTATGTTTTGTCGATATTCTATATTTGATTCAAAAATGAAGATGGTTTTAATGTCACTAGTCCATTTGATCATGAGTCTGACATCTCCATAATAATATTCATGAAATTATTATCATATTTATACATAAATTATACCATTAAATTGAACTATGAAATGTGTTTACATAAAATTGAACAATTTTATAATCATGGAGATGATAAGTCATACAAACACATGATTAAAGTTTTACATTTCTCATTGATCATTATGGAAATAATTTAAGTAATATTTTGTCTTTATAGAATGATCATAACATCATTAATATCATATTAATCATTTAAATATAATTATATATATCATAAAAGTGATATAATGAATTAAAATGTGTCATATTGCTTCATGGAGGAGATAGTTCACACATATGCATGAATGACTTTATTTTTATGGTCATGGAAATTAAGAATGTAATTGATATATTATTATCATAGAATGATTAATATATCATGAATATAAAACATGAACATTAATACCATTATTATAACTATCCTAGAGACATGTTTATAAGAAGTGAATTTGCTCGGTTCAGGGAGGTGATAGTTCACATGTAGGCATGAACAATTATTTCCATTAACATTTTATGGAAGTGAAGAATAAATAAAATAGAAATACTTAAATAAAATGATTCCTCTTCTTCGTTTGGTCACCTTTTAAGAACACCATAACACCTATAAGAATGTTGTTCTTCCTGAAATAAGGCTGCAATAACATGGGGCGGGATTTTAGGAAGCGTTTTGTGTAGATATTGGCCGAACCAAATGGTTCTTGATGTGTGAGTGTTATAGAAGAGTGGGTACCTTTTTATATGAGAGGGGAGGGGCACCTTGGGAAACATATAAAATATTTAATTAATTTAAATTAATTTTTTAATCCCAATTACTCCAACCTGAGATATGTTGAAGATATAATGAGTATAGTTCTAAATAATATCATCCAACAATTTTTAGATATTCATTTATATTATTTTACAACTTATTTTCTGGTTTACCCTTGTTTATTCTATTTTAATTAAAATTACGGTAAAAACATTTTAAATATTGTGAGGATATAAATTTTAATCTTATAAAATAAATTTCTCATTATTGGACACTTAATGAATTTTTAAGCCTTATAATAGTCACTTTTTGATTTTAAAATATTATTTGGATTTATAAATAATTTAAAAATTTATTTTTTTATAAAATATCAATTTTTTCAATTTTTAGACTATTTATTTCGTTATATATATATATATATAATAAAAAAAAAGATAACTTTGTAAAAAAAGATTTAATAGACTTATAACATGCCATATTAACTTAAAAAATTCATCGATGTCCTTTATTATATACAATAATATTAATTTTATTATTTATAAAATCATTTATTTGATTCTTTCATTAAAAAATCAATCACTACATCATCATTGTGTCATAATTAAATTTAATTATTTAATGTATATACATTATAAATAAAATACCACGATGCATGTAATATTATTATATTTATAGTGAAAATTTATATTCATAGAAATGAATTATATGTCCCCATATTAAAACAGAATTATTAATAAGTTTCATGTTTATTATAATTTTTCCTTTACATTAAATTAAAAGTTATAATTTTCATAACCACACCCAAGTGGATTCTAAAGGAAAAAAATTTCATCCCAAGGGCTGTCTTAGTTAGGAATATATCATAAAATAATATTAGGATAATTTTATGGTCGTTTTATGTTATTATAATATTATTTTTACCCTTATTTACCTGATTTACCCCTTAACCACACTAAAAAAATTACTATTGTTACTATTCATAAAGTCCAAAATAAAAGGGGCCTATTAACATAATTTGGACCTTCTGATTCCAAATATGGAATCCATGTTTTTATATTCAAAAAAATTAATTGGAAGATGTTAATTAATAATTAATCTCATTGATGGAATAAGAAAACTGGGTTTTAAGTAAAATAATCTAAAATTGACATGTTTTTTTAAATCTAATTAAAATGTGAAATTACATCTAATGACCAACACAATATTACATGAAAAGAAACTTAATTCGATTCCATTTTAAATCCAATTAATAGGATAAACTAACTATATAAATATATTAGATGAAAATGTAGTTTTAAACTAAAATGTTGTATTTTTAACTATTCATTAAAATATGAATTTTAACATAAAAATACCAAAACTACAACCAAAGTAAATTTTTATATCTCACTTTCAAAGATTAAAAATTATTTTGTAAAAATAATCTTATAAAATTTCAAATAATATATTTAAAATGGGTTCTCCATAAAAGTAGGCAAAAGTAACTTTTAAAAATATTAACGTATTTTTTTGACTAATATTTGATTTAATTTCATTTTAAGCCTCTAAAATTTATTAGAATAGAGTAAAAACATGTAATAAACATGTGAAAACATAATATAGTAAGTTATATTCATTCTCACCAAAAAAATGGCAAGGCGATAACTACAATTTAAAATAATTTTATTAATAATATTTTATTTTTTGGTATATCTTAATCTTGTGGGCATTATAAGATATTAGAGAAACTTATTATTGATTATCGGGTACACTATTAGACATAGCTTCCCCTTTTAAGTAAAATTAATATCTAATTCATAAATATTTGTAAATATAAAAATTTATTATTCTATAATTACATGGGATTTTACATTATCACTTAATTATTATTTTTAAGGAACCAAATTGTCTTAGTCAGCATGGTCCAGGCAATACATCAACAACGACAATGGTTCTTTTATACTTATCAATAAAATTATAATTTATATGTTCTAAATTATCTAATTAAAAATTTCTCTTATAATATCACTATTTATTTATTCTATAAGTATAATAAATTTAATATCATAAATATCTCTTGATTTTGTCCCAAAAAGCACCGTATTTTCTTAAAAACAGTATTTTTTTACTATTCACTAAAAGTTAAAATATTTTAAAAAAATTAAAAAAATTAATACTAACTATTTTTTAATTTTTAGAATTTAAAAATAAACTCTATTTTATGTAAATAATTTTCTGAATATGATAAATTTAATTTTAAAATAAATTATTATTTTATTAAAAAAATGAATTTTTTTAAATTATAATAGAGTTAATGACACATTAAAAAATAACTAAGGCCTCATAAATTTATATTATAAAAATAATACATCAAAATATTATCTTTTTATTATATTTTATGAAAATTCATTTTCTTTTGAATCATTATATTCATTATAAAATTTTTAATAAAATTTTTTGTATTATAAAAACACTAATAATTAATAAAAAAAATTAAAAAATTTATTTGCTTATACTATGATATAATTATATCATACCTTCATTTATAATCTGCGTAAATTTTATTTATACTTTCATAGGTTATGTTACTATTAATTTTTTCAGTTTACTATTCATAAGGGTCATATTACTAGCCATAATGATAACATTACCATCCAAAAGGGTCAAGTTACTATTCAACAAAAATTTAGTTGATCCAATAAGACTCTAAATATCTTACATATCACAACTGTTAATGTAATTTTATGAAATTAAATTCATAGATGTATATAATATTTATGTTTAATGGCTAAGTTATAAATATATTTTTCGAATAATTCTAATAAAAAAAGTATTCTTTCACAAATAATTAGTGTTGTGTTCATTACATTATATATTAAATTTATTTGTAAATATATGGGGTATTACATTCTCCCTCCACCAATAAATTGTATGCTCACAACCTTAAATTTCACATCAAAAATTAAAAAATAATGATACTAGAAAATACCTTTGTGGAAAATCCACATCAAAAAGGAAAGTATAAGGATGGTTTTTTTTGTTTCAAGATCCATTTCCTAATATTTATAAAATATTTCACTATATAATAATATAAAAAAATATGATTACATGATTCATTTCTATAAACAAAATCTTACCCTTCTGTTGTTCCTTTTACAATTCCTATTTCATTTCATGGGAATGAATTGAATTATAGGGTAAAATAATTTCCAAAACCATGTCTAAAGATCAAATTAAACCATTTCATAAATGGTTGAATTTTCCAAAATATCATGATCTAACACTTCATAAATAAGGTCACTGAATTTCGATAATGAACTTATCAAACAACATGAAGTGTCTCTTAATCATCACAAACAAACATGTGAGTAAATTCAACTTGTATTCTCTGGAATCATGGTAATAAATTGAATTACCATATAACATTATTGAATACAAACATAATTACTTATTATTTATGTAAAACACATGATTTGGATATATTCCCTATGTCTAAGATGTGGTAGACTCTACCACTCTATCGGTAGTCCATCATTTATATCCAATGTAGTGATTGATATTCAAATTATGTTATCCAAATCAATAGTCACAATATTCCAAAATCAAAATATTATTATCAAGAACATTGTATGTGATTTCTTTCCCATAACCATATATTTTTTCAGAATGATTAATTTTCTTCCAAGTCACTTTTTTAATGTACTATTCATCATACAACCTCAAATCCTTAATGAATTATTACTTCAATATAGTTCTTATGTATTATATAATTCATATATCTTGGACATCATTGATTAAAATACTAAAAATGAATAATTATTGAATCTATACATAATATCATTAATCATTCATCTTCATCTATGGTAGTAGCATAATCATTACAATGATCTATTTTCTTATTTGGGTGTATATTCCTTTGATTCATGGGAAATTGATATGTTTAATTTTCAATATCCTTGTATTTGAAGATTTGAAAATTGGAAAAAAATTTCTTACCCTTGAAATCTCTAGAATAGTGGCCTTTTTCTTCACAATTGTAGAAAACTCTCATTTTCTAATCATATAACAATGTGTTTCCTTCCACCATTATCCTATGTGAGAAAATAATTATTTCACTTCTTTGCTTTATCAATATTGTTTTAGTTTTCCTCAACTTCTATTGCTTCCTTATAGATCCATAAGACTTAAAATACACTTTCTCCATCTTTTTAGGATATGACAAAATATCCTCATATGAGGAGAGTGTTTGCGTGACTATTTCCCTTCAAAATAATATCTAAAATCAATTAAATAAATAACAATTCTTATTCATTGGTTTATGTTAACTGATGTGGTTCCCAATACTTTTGGTTGGTTCTATTACTAAATAACTTAATAAACTATATTAGATAATTAAATTGTGAAACATAATGTATAATCCTAATACTAGTGAAATACAAAACATAAATTTGAAATTTTATGTATATCCAATCTCATAATAAAAATCATGTTTTCTTTGAGGACATGATTACATTTAAATCCTTCATAATGGGTTGTAATGAAAATTTGAATTATCCTAAGAATGTCCCATGTGAGTGTTAAACCAGGTGTGCATTAAGTTCCATTTTTTTGTACCAGGTTTCCCCGATTCAGGCCTAAGACACCCTGTAGAAGTTCTTTACCCTATGCACATCTATGTTATAACATAGATTACAAGGAATAAAATCCTATGTAACATTGTAATAAAATCCTGTAAGATTCCAAATCCGGTGTTACATTGGAATAAAGTCTTGTGTTAAATTTGAATACTTGTAACATAAGAATAAAAGATTAATAAATAATTCAATAATAAAATATAACCATGGATATTCTACTAGTAAAATAATCACATGGAATGTAAATTAACAGTTTTGAAATGATGGAAGTCATAATATGGGTAATCATAAACATACTATTAAGGCTTCAAGCTAGACACCATACATAATCAGGTAAGTTGTAAGCCCATACCCAAACTAATTTTTCTCGTGAGACCTACCACTACACTGAGGGGCTATAGTGGCCCCCACCTTACACTAACTAAGTCCAATTCATTCAAAATATGAAAGGGGAGAAACATAATCAATATATACATTCATTTTTCAAACAAAATAATAAATGTAAATTACTTTCCCAATTAGTATAGATAATCAGTAACCATTCAGAGTTATATGGTGAATTTTATCAAGATAGCACATCCACAGTCAAACAAATTATAAACAATTAAATGAAATATATTAAATTTTATCATAATATATAAACCTCAATCAAAAATAAGATCCAAAAAATGATGTTGACCTAGATGAAAATACTCTAATCAATGAAATTTCATGATATACAAATTTTTCTATTATATATTGAAATAAATTATTCAAAAGTCATTTATTTATATAATATTTCATTTAAAAGAGATTATTTGTGAATAAATGTTTCTCATACCACTTTGAAACATTTGATAAAAATTAAAAAAATAATATTTTAAAATATTCATTTCCTTAAAAATAATTCTATAAAACCAATTTTGATATCATGGACAAGAATAAGAAATATATTGAAGATTAAATCATTAAAACATTTAAAATGTTGTTTTAGTTAAATATCCCTTAATTAAAAATTTTAAAATATTCCTTTGAAAATTATTTTTAAAAAAATGTGGACGTCATTGAAAAACATGCTCTAATAAATACTTCTGTATAAACACTCTTTGAAAATAATGAGATTGTGATATTAACCATTTAAATGACAGTATAATTAGAGCGAAAAAAATATCACTGAAATAGTTATGTGTAAAAAATATAAATCCAAAAATTATAGGTGGATTTAAAGTATAAAACCATCATAGTTCATTCACACATATTCTTGGAAAATTCAAAACCAATTACATAAATGTTTACCACAATGAACAAAACTTGAGTTAAGATATCCCTTACCTTATGTCTGAATTCCTTAAAATTTGTTAAAACAACATGTATAATAGTTTTAATAGTGTTAATAATTTATTAAATAACAAAACTCAGGATTATTATACATTACATAATCTTCATATAACATTTTCCAGCCATTTATTAACAATATATTGTAATTTTAGTTGTTTCAGCTTCTCTCTTTTCATGGTTTCCAAGGTTGGTTTATTATAGTCTTCCTTATCAAAACTAAATAATAATACATGAATAATATAATATAAATTTATATTTAATTTTAAATAATTACATGTTAATTTAAACTTTCCCTGATTTTTGTAAAAATGGAAATGAAGAATCATCATCCACAAAGGCCTTGAATTGATGCACCGTGGACGATGATTACATAATTTAAGAATAAAACAATAAGATGAGATATTATTGGATTAATTTACCATTAACAAAATAAAATTAATGTATATATATTACACTCTATTTTTCAGTAATCATTGGATAATAGGTGGGGTTAAGGTAGAAATGAGGAATAATTTGATACAGAAGAAGAATGAATTTTACCGCTTCAAAATTTCTCTTTGAAGACCTCTTTAAGGCCCTTGGAAGTGGAATTTTTGTGATACCAAAGGAACTATAATGTTGTAAAGGAAGATTAGGAGGGAATTTTTTAGAGGTTAGTTAGGAAATTTGGGTTTATGTGAGGAAAATTTGGGAAGGTGGGAGCCTCTATTTGAAATTTAGGTGAGGGGTAACATAAGAATTACTCAAATTATTAAAATATTATAAATTCATTATAGGGATTAAGACTTTAAAAAGAACTAAAAATAAAAGGATATACCATTTTAGAAGTATTTTTATCATTTTTGTCCCCTTCATGTTTTTTTTATTTTTAAATAATTTAATAAAATATTTTATTCATGGAAAAATAGTTTTTTTTCAAATTAAAAACAATTCCAAACCATGACTTTAATCACATAAAGAAAAAGCTTCCAGTGAGAATTAAAATTTTCATTATATCATATACATAATATATGAACCTATAGGACTATTTAATTCTCCTAAATATATAAAATTATAATTTTTCTATATTTAAAATCATTAATTTGATTTAGTCATTAATTAACTTATTTTTGCATCATAATTGTTTGAGAAATTAATGTAATTATTTATTACCTAAATATTATAAATAAAATTACATAAGAAATATAATTCCATTATATTTATAAATACTATTATTTTTTAAAAAAACGTCTAAAAACATCATATTAAAACATTATACTAATGGTTAATTATATTGTGAACATATTGTCTTCATTTTTGTAAAATAATATAAAGGGACTTCTGTGATCCATATGGGTCCAAAATGTCCCCAATTCTAATAAAAAAGATGTATTAGATGAAAATTACCCATAATAGTAAATTTATACATTTTATGGGTCAATTAATTCTTCTAATAAATTTATCTAAAAAAATTGTATATTTGTTCTTCTTCTTTCACAATTATTCCATCAACATTGCATCAACATTAATATTAATTAGTTAATATATAAAAATTAAAAATAATTTACTATCATAAAATTAAACTAATGAGGTTAAAAATAAATTCATTATTAATTCATTATATATAGTCCCTCATATACATGTCAAGAATACTATTTTAATTTTTTATTTTTTATTTTCTCGCCTTATGAAAACATTTCATAGATATTTGAATAAGATTAATAATATATAACTATAGAATTATAATTTTTTGTCCAAAAACATTAATTATACATAATAATTAATAATAATTTCATGAATATTTTTTATCTCTTAATTATTATTTTTAAAGAACCAAATTTGATTTGTCAGTGCAGTGTAGGCACTGTGTAGACTATGACAATGTTTCTTTTATACTTATCTAGAAAATTATAATATATATGTTTTGAATTATTTTAATAATTTTTTTTTCTTATAACGTAATTATTTATTTATTCTTTAATTTTAATAAATTTATATCATAAATAAATCTGGATGTTGTCAAAAACAAATACTGTATTTTTTACTATTGACAAAAATTTAAACTATTTTAGAAAAATCCCAAAAATTAATCCTAACAATTTCTAAACATGTAGAATTGAGAAAAGGAAATATTTTTTATGAAAATATATTTAAAAGTATTAGATGTTAAATTTTTAATGAAAATAATCATTTACTCATAAAATACAACGTTTTTTAACTATAACTTATTTAACGTCCCATTTGAAAATTTAAATAATGTATCATAAAATTATCTTATAATCATAAGACATAAATGTATTAAATTATGAGTCTATTTTATGAAAATAAATTTTCTTTTGAATAAATAAATAAATTATTAATTTTTAAATAAATGTTTTTGTTTCATATATATACTAATAAATAAATAATAAATTCTAAGAAAATTATTTACTTATATTATCAAATAATTTTTTCATAAATTCATTCATAAGATGCGTAATTTTTTTATACTTTCCTAGGTTGGGTTACTATTCATTATTATGGGTTAATATTCATAAGATTCGTATTACTATTCATAAGGGTAATATTATTATTCCAAAGGGTAAATTTACTATTCACCAAAAATTAAGTTGATCCTACCAGACTCTAAATATCTTACTGACAGCAATTGGGTATGTCCATTTTTCAAAATTCAATTCAAATAAGCGGAAAAATTAGGTATAATGGATAAGTAATAACTATCATGTTTAAATAATTATTATATTAAAGTATATTTTTTCATATGCTTAGTGTTGTATGAATTGAATTCTATATGAATTTTTTTAAATCTTTGTGGTTTAACCAATGTAACCATAAAATTTTACTACACTACCCCGTCCTTCTTTCCTATTTTTGAAATTCTTACTTCATTTATTTTCCTATTCTAGGGGTGGGATCAAATTTATAATTTATTCATGGTCCCCACTCTTTTTGTTAGACTACAAAAACTAGGAGAATTAAAATGTGGTGTTTATATCATAGAAATATCATTCTCATTTATATTATTATTGGCCATAAGAATATCTATTTTTCATAATTAAAAACCCAAAACGTTTTGAAGATAACCCAAGTGTATCTTAATTTATTTAATTTTATAGTTTCTTTAATTATTAGTAATACTATTATTATTTTTTGATTGTTATAGAGGGTGGATAATGGAATCCCAACTCAAATAAATTGGATTTAAAATAAACTAATGTCATATTTCTCATATTTACTTGATTCTTTGATATGTATTTCATGAGTATGATTCCTTTATATTAATTCAATTAGGTAGTGTCATTTTAGATTTTCATAATTGACAACCTGGTTAAGAATTTTCGTTCCCTTTTTGTTTTTTGTTTTCAATAAATTTTATATTTAAAAAATAATTGTTAAAAATTTTCACACTTAGAATTGATTTTGAAATATTTGAATTTATTTTTTAAAAAAATAGATATTTTATTTATTATTGATGTGGAATCTTTTTCATGAATTTTATTTGATAATTTCTTTATGATTTTGACAAATTTTTGAAATCCATTCCCTGGAAACTCTACCCAAAAATATTTTTATAGTCTTATGAGGTATTATAACCCCCTTATAATATATTCCTTTTAATACTCTCACTTTTTCGAAAGAAACAACGATTTTACATGAGAACTAAAACTTATGATTATATATCTTTCCATGCTATAGAGTTTCTATATTTATTTTGAAACGATTAAGACACTTCTATGGGAAACCAAGTTTTTAAAATGAAACCAAACCTTTAAATCATAAATTTTTAGCCTTAATAAGCTATAAAATTATTTATAGGTTTACGCGACATTATAAGTTAATATTCCCTTACCTAACCCCTATATTAATATTTTTTCACGGATATATAAAATACGAGTGTGGGGGAAGGCCCTTTAATGTTTATTGTTTGGGAATCATTTTTTATTGGGTCTATGATGGTGGTTTCAATATTTTATTAATTTTTTGTTATATTGACAAAGATTCAATTTCATCCATTGTACTATATTTATTATAATAAATTTCTACTAAAAATTTAATAAAAGGAAAAAATATATTCACTTAAATTGATCATTCTCCTTTCTTTTGTGAATATTATCCCTCTCAAAAATATATTTGTTGGTCTATCATTCCTCAGAAAATTTCCTTTTCACCTCATTTCTAGGGAAAACTGAATAAAAAATAAAATTTAATTATTTTGAAAAAATTATTCATTGAATTAATTGTCTGAATAATGAAACATTTAATTAAGGAATGGCGTGTTCTATTAAAATTTTTTAAAGGGAATAAAGTTATTTATATTTATTATGTTTACACTTTAATATTCATATGATTATATTTATGATTCTGACATCAAATTTTCATCCTAAAATTTCCTAAATTATTTACCCAAAATCCTAGATCGCCAATATCAACTGGAAAATTTCACATGATTAAAAAAAATTTATGTCTCCTGGTTCTAATATATAGGAATTTTTAAAATTATTTCAAGATCATGCATGTTCTTGAGAATTAGAAAATATCAATATTAAAATTCTTGTGTGGAGAGTGAATTGAATTTATATGTTATGTAAGTTGTGATTATTCTATGGAAAATTTTTTTGATAGAAAATATTTAATATTATAAAGAAAAATTAAATTAATTTTGTATAAATGTAACATGATGATTTTGATTTTTTATGATATCATCGAATATTATATATTTCTTATTTTTTTGGTGTATTTGATATGAATATTTGATGATTGTATGGGTGTAAAATTGGGTATGTGTGGGGGAGTTAATATGAAATTTTTTGTGAAATATGTTTTATAATAATTGATATATTTCTCAACATTTATATTTATATGAAAATTTAATGAAAAATTTGGTTTTAAGATTGATTTTGAAAATTACCTAAAATTTTAGTTTTTCTATTTTCATTTAACTCGAGTATTTATATCATAAAATTTTTTTATTTCATATTTTGACATTAAATTACTTGAATGGATTCTTAATTATTTGGTTTAAATTTTATATTTATTTCATGCTAAATAGATCCAATTTTTAAGGGTAAAAAATGGCATTGAAGTCATCATCGAATTGGATTTAACAAAATAAACCTTATATCACCATTTCGGTCATAAGAATTTATTATATTCACAAAATGGAAAAATATTTTACTTGAAAATAAAAACCAAAATATAGATAATTTCAAAAATTGGAGTGATAGTTGGTTTACATGAGAATTCAGTAAAAAAGGTAACTAAATTTGGATAAAATTGTTATGTAATTTTATATATACCCCTATTTAAATTTTAAACGGTATCCCCCCCAAATATAATAAATTTCGTTTTTTAGAAAATTATGGTTGTTCTTGAATTAAGCATGTTTTTAAAAAAATTATTATTCTCTTTACACTTATCCAATAATTTTAATGAAGTAGGGATTGTAGTAAGGATTTCTTTCTATAATTCTCCCATCCTCTTGTTCTCATTATTGTTTCATTGAATTTGTACTTGTGTAAATATTTTTATTCAATAACTTTTATTTATTTCCTTATTTACAAAATTTTATTTTGTTTCATCATGTTTGAATCTATGAGTGGAAATGTGATTGGGTTATACACATTCAAACAATTTCTTATGAAAATTATCAAAGTAGTGAAATGTCCACCCATAAGAAAGTAGTATTTTTATATTCAATCAAATTCATTTACCATTTATTATTTTTATTTAGTCAATGTGTAAACAATAATTAATAAATATTTATCAATTAATTTATATTTAATTTTTAATTAACATTATTAATTGGATCTTCGACCATGATGTCGGGCTTGTGTGAATTGTTAGAGTGAATCATTAACCACAAAATATATTAAACTTGAGATATAATTATAGGGTTGAAATATAATCACCAGACTATAATAATTATCATTTTCAAGGTGATTATAAAAATATAATTATCAATTGAATATAATTATTCTTTTGGTACATTGTCAATGCATGGTTTCATGATTTAAATACTCAAAGTTAACCTTGTTTTCATTTCATCAAATCAATGTGGACATTTTAATTTTCATTGGGTTTGGGTATTGAAAAGAATAAGGTTTCATAATTAAGGTTTTAAAACATAACTAATAATTATGAATAATTAATTATGGGGTATATTTGATCAGTAACATCATGGAATTGTATTGTATTTAATGATGTTTTTTTTATTATTTGTTTTCATTTATTGATCATTTTTATTCAAAATTCAATCACCAAAATTTCTCACTTCTATTTAGTTTTCGTATAATATATAATACCAAAAATATTATAAATGAGAGTTTTATATTGAGTGATCAACACTAGGTATCCTCAAGAGAGATGAATAGGCCATTCCATATGTTGTACTTATAAAAAATAGTAACTATTTTGAGAGAACAAATCAAAATACTCCTCAATTTGGAATTACTTCTTGGGAGACAATTCAATCAATAATTAATTATTTTAACTTTTTAAATTTTATACAAATTTTAATTTTTAAATAATGTTTTCTAAAAAATTAAATCTTTATTTACATTACTTATACCATTAAATATGTTGTGTAGATAAATTTAAGGTGGATTAAAGTGGTGTGGAAATCATATATGGTGATTTGGAATTCATGAATCTCACAGAGTACCTAAAAGAAGACCTTGGGAAATAAATATCCTAATCCTTGAATATGGATATCAAAGAATTATTTCACTAATTTCTATAGTTCAATAAAAATATAGCAGGGACACTAGAAATCAAGCATCCCTCCTACTTATAGAAAATACATTATGTAGGAGGAATTTTAATTATATATAACTTCTATATAACAAAATTCTAAAATCCTCTATGTGTCCTTATAAGAATAGCTGACACTTGATGCTACATTGATAAATTGAGTGGCCTTAATCTTGGATTATCTTTTTTTATGTTACCCAACTATAAAATCTAATTAGGTACCATTTATTGTATTTTGAAGAAACAAGTCATATTATTTCTCTATGTGTTCTTATTTTAATATTTATATTATTGAATTTGTAACTGATTTTCTGTATAGTTTTTATATAGAAATAGTACTATTAAAATCAACCATATATTCTAAAAATGAAACTATATAATAGGTGTTAATTGAAGAAGAATAAGAAGATCTCAATGATTATGTGGTGTTAGTACTATCTCATCTACACCAACATAAACCTTGGATAGAGGAAGGAACCATGAAATTCAATAATATATACCCCTTACTCCATTCACATTCTACCAATTCTTACATATTTCCTTTTCTTCATCTAGGGGTTGGTTAAAATTTATCTTTTTTTGGGTATCTCCACTCTTGGTGTCTACCCAAAATCATTCAAAAATAATGCCTGACCATTTAAAATAAACCCAATCCAACTTTAGATTAGGTTTAAACACATTATTTCACTATTTTACATGATATAAACACAACAACTCTTGTGGTATAACCGAATTCCATATTTTTTTAATTTTGATCATTCTTTATTTTTTAGTAATTATGCAGTTTCATTTTATTTCTTTAATAATTTGGAACTTATGATATTACCTTGAAGACACCATATGGAAAATAAATAAAGTTATATTTATCTTTATTACTTGATTCTTGTACTATATTTTATTACCATGATTTTTTTTTATTTTATGAGGGTAGTTTCAATTAATTTTTGTGTAATTGAAAATAATAATAGGAAAATTATTTCTCTTTTTTCATTTTTAGGAATGTTGATGTTTAATGAATATTCATTATCATTTTAATCACTTGAATATATTTTAATATAATTGAAGGTATTTATAAAAAATGAATTTAGTGGTTATGCTTTCATTATAATTTTATATTCACAAAATTTTAGGAGTTTTACAAATTTTATAAATCCATTAACATGAAATATTGAACAACATTATTTCTCCATTATAATAAGTAATTTAAACCCATTTTGGATATATTTTTATTTATATCCTTACTTCCTAGGGAGAAGCATGTATTTTTTTCAACCACAACCTATTATTATATATCATTCAAATATTTATATATCATGAAATATTTTTCAAATTAATGAGGTACTTCTTTTGGTGGACATATTTTAACATGAGACCTACCCTTTATGTTTACTACGGCTTAATCCATAGGTTCCATGAATTTCTTTATTGATTTAATCCAAGTTAAAAAAATATTTTCCCTTACCTAAATTATTCCTTAATATTTATTTTATCCATATTAAATGTTTGAGTGTGGGAAAGGGTCATTCATCTGTGTTCTCTAGGAAGCAGTTAATTGTTGTGTGTGCGTGGTGTGTGCTGGTATTCCATGAATTTTATTTGGATTAATTGGAATGATTCAATTTAACCCATTAAATTTATTTTATTATCATATTTCCACCTAAAAAGGAGGGACAAGATGATACTATTGAATTGTTCATCTTGGTTTACTTCATGAATCATGTTAAAAAAATCAATGATATAATCCATCATTCATCCACAATAATTTTTTATCACCTCACATTAAATTAAAAATTTTATTAAAAAAATTGATAATGGGAAAATTAAGATGAAATAATTTATTTCATTTAATTTTCAACTAATGGATTATTTATATTAAAAAAGGGGTGTGGGGTGTCTCATTATTAAGAGGAATTCATTAAGGTGTGCCTTCTGTGTTTTAACATTATTCCTGAAAATTTATTTCAAATTCATACCTCATATTTTTAGAATTTTAATATTTAAATGTTTTACTAAAAAAATATTTAAATATAATTTCCTTGAAAACACCACATGATTGAAAACATTACATCTCCGAGTGTGGATGTATCTATGATTTCAGAAGCCTACGAAGATTATTATTATGCTTGAGAAAGAGAAAATTTCCATATTAAATATTTTAATGTAGAGTGATTTGAATTTCTTAGTGAGTTGATTTTTTATTATTTTAGGGATGAATTTTTGAGGTGAAACAAATATTAATGTTAAAAATATTAAAATAATTTTTTTTATAAATGAGAAATTGTTAATTATATTTTATAAGAGAACATGTGAAATTTTCGTATTCTTGATCTTCATGTGAATTTAAATTGGATATTTTATGAATTACTTGAGTAAAATTGGGTATTAATGAGGTATTTAAAAACCCTTTTTAAATTAATAATTTATTTATCATATTTATTATAATTTTCCCACATTTCTATTTGTATAAATACTTAACGAAAATTTGTATTTTGATCTTGATTTGAGAATTCCATTAAAATTATGTTTTTCACATTTAATTTTATTAATGTGTTTTTATCATAAAATTTTATTTGGTGTCCATTTTGACCTAAAATTTCATTTATTATTTTACAATAATTAGGATACATTTTAATTTTATATCATAAATGATTGTCTATATATTTTATTGGAATAAAGTATCCATCAAATCAATGGTATATTGGATTCAAAATATCATACGGTATCACACCTTTTTAATCATAATGTTTCAATATATACGTGGAATAGGATTAAATTTTTCTAGATATTAAAAATACAAATTTTTAGAATATCATTAAACTATATTGATAAATAGTTTACAAAGAAACTCTATTAATATTCAAATTGAGGCATAGTGATGTTTAGAAGAAATATTCTACATATACAATTAATGAAATTTCAACACTATCCCTCCCCAACTCTGTTGAATGTTAATTTTAACACTTTTAGAGGTTTTTTTCATGGTTTAAGTAAGGTAATACAAGTTATAGTTTTCCAATTACATGTCCATATTGATTTGGAAGAAATAATTATTATATAAAGGATTTGTTTCAAGAATTCTCCAATCCTCTTCTTCTAGTTCTTATTTAGTTGTTCCGTACATTTAAGATCACTTTTTCTTAAAAAAATTAATTTTCAATCAATTACCATAATTTCATTTCTATTCTTGATTTTAGAATCTAATAATGGAAATGATATTGGTTTATACTCTTTCAAATTACTCTTTATGAAAATCATCTCCATAATGGAAATTACACCCATATAAGAGTAGTTAATTTTGTTGTTGATATAGTTCTGAAAAAATTAATTAATTTCATTAAATTTAAGAGAATATATGGATTTATAAAAAAAATTAAATTAATTGAGTTCTAATTTATATGGTACCTGATCAATAGGAACGTTAATAACAGGTCTATGCAAGTATCAATCATGAGAATGATACATTATTCACACAATCTAATCTAATTAGTATACAATTTTAATATTAAAATATACCCTTCAAACTGAAATAAATTTCATATTTATGGTTGATAAGATTCCTTAATTTACCATTTTCCATATGATTCATTTTGGACTACAATCAATGTTTTCAATTTCTATTGGAAATGGTAATGTTATCCTAGGGTTCCGTTCCACTAATCATTTTGGAAACATTAATTTCCATCTCTTTTTAGTGTCCACATGATTATGGGATCATAATTATTGGATTTAAAAATGATTTATAATTATTAATGAATCATGAGTGGGTGGATCATATCAATTATGTATTTTCATATTGGTTTTTTAATGAGATTGTTTTCTTGTTTATATCCTTTTATTGAAAGGTTTCTCACCAAACACTACCCCTATATATTTTCATTAAATAAAATATATAATATGAAATATATAATAATGTATATGGAAATATTTAGTTATTGACACTACGCCTCCTAATAATAGATAACCTAGGTTGTACCTTCTATTGTACTAAGTTAAAATAATAAATATGTTGATATCACACATGAAAACGATTATAAACATGTGTTATATTATAATTACCCAAGTCAATCACCCATTATTTATTTTGACCCTGTAAATATTTTACTACTTCTAATTATAAAAAAAATTATAGAATAATATAGAATAATCAATTACTGTACTACTGTCATTAAAGAAATTTTACATATATTATCAAGTTCAACAATAGTGGTGTGGTAATCATACAGTTCTTATAAAAATTTATTGAGATTATAGAGGTATTAGAGGAAGACTTTTTAATGTCAATTTCAGAATCCTTGGAAATGGAGATCAAAGAATTATTACACTAAATTCTAGGCTTCCACCAAGAGATATTTGAGGTAAAAAAAATATCATCCATCAAACATTCAAATAATTCATCATGACTCTCAAAGATGAATTTATTTACCCTTATCTCCCACCCAATTATATAATCCCCCAAGTGGACATTTAATAAAAACCATCACTTGAAGCTGCATGGTTGAAGGGATTAGACTTAACCTTTTATTCCCCTATTTTTAATATTGTACAGTCCTCAATGTTGATTAACTACCATTATTTTTGTTTTTAAGATCCATAATGTATTATTTATTTTGTGAGTAATAATGGTGTGGATGAAGTGACCACAATCATTTATTAGGTTTGAGAGTAATTTATTTGTGGAAACGTTTTAGGGGTTGTTCTAGATGAAAAAACAAAAAATTTTATAACAATAAGAGATATTATAATGCTTTTTGTACTTTTGGATTTCATATTTATCAAATAAAATAATTAAAATATTTTCCTCATTCTTTTTTTTTTGAAGAATTGGAACTTATGAAATCATCATTTTATGTCATCAAAGAAACGACCCAAGCAGTCATCGATGAAGAAGAAAAACAGATCAAGGATCCCATGGTGATATAACATCATCTTCTATATCTACTAACACATCTATAAGAGGATGATAATATGAATGTTAATAGAGAGTACCTATTTATTCTTTTCAATTATCTCAATAGTACTTCTTTATATTCCCTATTATAGGGGTCAGATGAATTTTTTGTTTTCATTGTGGTCCCCATTCTAAGATTCTTCTCAAAGACATCAAGATAAATAAAATGTGGTAGTTTCTTTAAAATATTCCTCACACACAAATTGATTGGGTATAGTTGAGGGATTATCTAGTTTTATGCAATATAAACATAAAACCTCTTTAGGATAACCTAATTGTATCTTTAATTTTATCATTTTATTCTTTATATAATTTTTAATAAAAATATTATTTTATTTTATGGTTATATAATGTGGAAATAGGAGCATAAATCAAATACACTAGATAAAAAATAAATCACATTTTTTTCTCATTCTTACATGATTATTTTCTTATATCTTATGATCATGATTCTTATTCTTGAATTCAAATTATTATTTTAATTTATTTATGGGTAAATTGAAACACTACTTTTGAATTTTGTTTCACTTTTTTTAGTTTTAGTAAAACTGAGATATAATTAATATTAATTATCATTATTCATAATTGAATTAGTTTTTAAATATTTGAATTTATTTTTTAAAAATTATATTGTTAAATTATTGTTATAGTGTATTTTTTCCATGTAATTTTACTTTAAAAGAATTTATTTTTTTGATCAAATTTTGAAATTCATTACCTTAAAGTACATACTGAATTTATTTTTCTACTATTATGAGTTATTTTCAAAACCCTTTTGACATATTCTTCCTTATATCATCAAATTCTCGAATCTAACATGGATTCTATGTGAGAGCCAAAGTTTTTAAATATTTATCTTTCCAATATTTTGAGTTCATGAAATGATTTTAATTTTATTATGGAACTTCATTGGATAACCAAATTTTAACATCAAACCTACCCATTTTATAAACTTTTGTCTGGCCCTTACAATCAGTGAATTTATTTAATGTTTTATGTTCTATTACAATATAATTATTCATTCCCTAACATTACATGTAATATTTGTTCATGGATAATTAAATTTTGAGTGTGAATAAAGGGACTTTAATCTGTGTCATTTGTGAATCAATTCACTATTAGGTCTATGAGGTGTGTGTCATGATTCTAGACATTTGTGAGTGGAATGGTCATGGACCAATTTTAACAATTATATGTTAGTCATTATAAACATTCTCCTAAAATGGGATAAAGTGATAATGTTGAATTATTCATCCTGATTTCTTCTATGAATCATGACCCTCTCAAAAATCAAGGGCCTGATTTTTCTTTAATTCATGAAATTTCATTATCATCTCATATTTCATGGAAAATTCGGAGAAAGAAATGAATTTTCAAAAATAAGGTTGAAATATTTCATTTCATTCATTATTAGACACATATATCACTCCATTGAAAATTTGGGTCTAGTGATTCTCATTTTTATTGGGAACTACATGGGGTATATTTTTAGTTTTTCACATTAATATTCATGAGAATTTATTCAAGTTTCTTACATATTTTTTCAGAATTTTTATAATTAAATGTTTTCCCCCCAACCCATATTCACTGAGTCAACTTCAAAAGACCTCAGGATGGAAAAAAATTTGTTGTGTGGATAGATAATAAATTTTACAAGAATATGATGATCATGTATATTCTTTGAGAATACAAAAATCACCATATTAAAATTTATTAGTGATGAGTGACTCGAATTTCCAAGTGAGGTTACTTATGATTGGGTAATGGATAAAATTTTTGGGTTAAAAAATTTTTATTTTATAAAATGAAATGAAATGATATTGGTTTTAATAAATGGAAAAGGATGAAATCTATCTTGTCAGTGATCTTGTAAAATTATATTATTCTTAATTTTTATGTGGATTTTATATGGACATTTTTTATTTCCTATGAGTGAAATTGGATATGTATAGGGGAGTTAAAAACCCATGTTTTGTTGAATATTTTATTTAATATAGATTATACAGTTTACCTAAAATAATATTTTTGAATGATTTAATGAAAATTTTATTTTGAGCTTGAATTTGAAAATTCCACAAAGAAAAAAATCACTTTTATTTTCAATTGATTATTTTTATCATTATAGTTTTTATGATGTGTATTTTTAATTAAAATTTATTGGATGTTTTTTCATTAATTAGGTTTCATTTATTATTTAGTTATTTAAAGATATATCTCATTTTTTAAGGGTAAAAAGAGGCCATGAATTCTTTGTTGGAATCGATTTCACATATTTGACATTACCTCACAACATTGGTCACTACATTTTCATAATTACACTTAATTGGAACACATTTATATATATATGGAATATATATAATATTTTATCATTTCATTTAATGTGAATGTTATATGGCTACCACATTAACATGAAATTAATGATATACCAATTTAGAGTAAATTTTAGAGACATAATCTTGCATGTATCCTTGACAACATTTCAAACCCTAGAACTATCCTACACTACTTAAGTGAGTATTTTTATAGTTTCATTGGATTTTTCATGTATTGGGGAGGTTTTCTTCAAAGAGATTGGTCTTGTTAATCATTCTAACCAATTTTTAGAAGTATGGTGTAACATCCAACTACCAGCTTTCAGGTAAGGACCTTGTTTTTTTCCATTCATATTTATTTCTTATCAAAATCTAGTTGTTTCCCTTGATATCTTGTTGTAACATTTATTTCCTAGTTATTTCCCCTAATATTAGTTTTTATAGGATTATGGGATTGAATTTTCAATCTAGTGTTATTATCTGAGAGGTGTCCATGACATTTACAACTATAGTGTGCATGCTCTTATTAATAAGTATACTATGGTCAGCACATAGTCTAGCCAGTGAAGGACACTAGCCAACTGGTGGAAGGATCATAGTATGGATTCCCTACAAAAAGTAAAACATTCATGGAGATTCTGATGGGATGGGTGATTTTTTCCCTCCTTCCAGCTTTTGGTATCCCACTAGCCACTCAGTGGGACTCCTTGTAACCAGGGTGCTCAACCCATAGCCTTCGGGTAGTTGGTGGCATCAAAGAAACCAAGAAGCTATTACATCATTTGGTATTATTATTTTTTAAAACCCAATTTATTTCTAAAACACACCTATAGATTTTAATTCAACTTTAAACCCTTTGGATACTCTCTTGGGATAAATTTTTCTCTCCTAGTGTTTTTTAGTCATGGATCAAAGTATTGGTTGATGTGTTGACTCTCTTATAGTAAATGTAATATTTAATTGACCATGGATCCTTATTTATTAAATTTTATAATTATTTCGGAGTAATAAAACTTAATTTATTTGATGTATTTGAGTTTTTATATTGGAAATATGATAAAAATATCCTTCCTTGAATGTTCTTTCCATTGAGTCTATATTTGTAGATCATGTGAGGATAATTTTCAATCTTTATTAAGGTAGGTGGTTTCATAAGGCTATCAAAATAAATTAAAACCACTAATTATTTTCTACTTTTAAAAGGATTTATAATTTATTTATAATTCTTAAATTGGTATTCTTTACAGATTAATTTGAAATGGCATAGTGTGTGTGTGCGGGTTTATGATCAAATCCCTTGAAAATGGATTTTGAAATGAGTTTGATTTCTTGAAAATGATCTTTATTTGTAATAATAGATTTAAAGCATGATTTTTCTAAGGGATATTGGTGTGATATAATTTACTATTTGAAATGAAATTATATAAAATAATAGGTGATAGTTTTTTTATAAAAACCTTTTGATGTTGGTTTGTGAAAAAATGGCATGCTTGGAACATGATCTTGGGGATTATTTTAAATGATTTATTGTATGATTTCATATTTAATAAAACAAATTCACCCCCTCATAAAATTTATTTATTCCTTCAGTAACATAGGATCTTATGTAATTAGTAGGGAAGAATAAATGCTAGTCATGTATTAGCTATACCTAGAAATGAATTAATGATGAAATCAGTAAATTAACTATCATGATGGTAGAGAAACTATAATATGAGATTTTATCCTATTCTTCTTAGTCTTGGGATATATTTAGGGCTTGTGAACATTGATTTATATCATCATTGAGATTTGTGATCATCTCTATATTGAACTAACTTAGGTTCTGTTAACCAGGTTTATATGATTGAGAATGATTTGAAATGATTTATTAATAAATTTTATTTATTTAAATGATTTAATCATGTTTTTTATAGAAATTATTACTCATGATTTTTTTTATAAATATAAATTTATGTACATAATTTAATGAAAATTAAAATTAAAAAAATTAATTTTAACTATTATTTTTTTATAGTGACTTTTTTGATTTGAACTGATTATATATTTTCATTTTATGTGTTATTTAAAATTTGAAAATTTGGTTTTTTGTAATAGATTAATTATAAGGTTATTGGAGAGATCCTAATGGAATTTTTTCTCACACCCTACCTCTACCTTTAGGTATTTATTGATTTTAATATTCTAGTTCCATGAAATTAAAAAGTATAAATTGGAGGTGGTGGTTGTTATTGATTATCTTACATTGGGAATTGGTGATGACTAGTGGAACTTGTGATTGTCATGAACCATCTTGTATTCCTGGATAACCCAATAACTGATCCAGTCCTAATATATCCTAAATGTTCTTCTTGATCCTCATTGGTCAACAACTAGCACTTGGAATCATACAACAATCAAGTGGGAAATAATTTTCCACAAAACATAGTAGAAGCAATACAAGATATTCAATATACATACAAAATGAACTCCACTATGAGTAATATACAATAATTTAAACAATAATTAAATCCAAAATTGGCATAACCCAAGTACAAAAATAGGGAAGAACAGTCCAAGTCCCTAAGGACATAACTCCCCATGCCCATGGTTCAATAGCTTGATCCACCTCTAAGGGATATTTTCATCTTGCTCCAACTTGGAAAGAGATAGTATAAAAACACTAAAATTAAAAGTAGGGTGTCAGAAAAAAAATACAAGTAGGGTCTCACCATGGATTCAATTAAATATCCCAATAATAGATTAACCAAATAAATTCGTTCAATTTTAAAACAAATAATTTTGTAATTTTAAAGAATATTTAAAGAAATCATGCTTTATAGTTCATATTATGGAAAATACCTTAAAAGAGAATTTAAAATTATTGAATATTTATTAAACAATATTATTAAATAAAAAAAGATTTTATAGAACATTTTATATAAATATATAATTCATATTAATCATTTTAACAAAATTATAATACATTTATATCTCAAATATAATACTAGTGGGAAACACTATTATCTTCCCAATAGTAATGAAAGTTCCAAGATATAGGTCTATACACTCTCTATGTGATCAATATGATATGGGTATACACTCATACCTCTGAAATTACCCAAAGGAAAATTGTGAATATCTCATCAGGGATGTGACCTGCATCATTTGTTTTTTAGAACGTTGTATAATCATAGAGAGTGTCCAAATCACTCCCAAACTACATAAGGCTTCCATGTAATATTATACATTAAATGATGGGAAATTTATTTTAAGACATCTTAAAATACAATTGAATATCATTCTTCCATTTCAAATGCCAAATTTCAATTTATGACAAGATTTAATCAAAAAATTTCTTTTTAAACAAGATAAAACCAATTGGTTTCTATCAATACTTTCAAATCCATTTTCAAAAGTTTGAAATCAATTCAAAAAAATTCATTAATTGAACAAATCATTTACCCTATTAAATTAAAAAATTTAATTAAACTGGTTTCCATCACGTCAACAATTTAAATTAAATAATATAAATCATACAATTTCCATAACCATACTCCAATTCAATGGAATTAGGGGTTTTCCCAATTTCTATATCGAACCAATTTCAAAAAATCCCACTTAATTAAGTTAGGTTTTATTAAATCAATATTAATCAAGGTTGATCAATTTAATTTAAATCAAAAATTGATACAAATCCAAAAATTCATGGTTATTGAATTTGTTCAAACAAGATGGAACCACCTACATTTTCTCAAAACCCTCATTTGAAAGGAAACTCACATTCTCAATGAATCACAACAATGAGAACGAAGACATAAATAACCGAAATACTCATCCTAGAAATGATATCCAACATCATAGGTCATAGATCCATTAATTTTAGAATGATAAATTGATATCCCAAAGGGGGAGAAAGAGAGAAATATGAAGGATGAGGTAGAAAGCTTACACTTGAATTATAACACCAATGAAATGATTATTTAATGTCGAATAAATGGACCTAGAAGTGTTGTAGGGCTCCAAGATAACTTGGGGAAGGCCATAGGTTAAGAGAAAAGAAACTGCAGTGGAGGTGAAAAGAAGTTCTTATCCATTCTACTTATTTAGAAAACCTCAATTGGGGTATTACATGACATTTAACCACTTTACGTATTGTGAAATAGTTAATTTCTATAACTGCTGAAAAATGTGTCACATCAAATTAAAAATCCATCATTAATTAACTCACAATGTGTATTTACTCATCAATTAATGTAACTTTCATGGTGTTATCATTTCATAGTATTCCCCCATTAACCTTTACACAACATGTAACTTAGTTTCATGGATTTTAACCCTCCTACAGCTTTCAAGACACCCAGATAAGGTTGAGAGTCCAATAAAATGCTTATTTCCCATTAAAGGTATCCTTCTAATTACTTCTCAATCCTTCCAAGTTAATGAAATGAAAAAATCATGACATTTTTAATTATGTACTTCCCAGATTTGCAACAAGATGTTGAAACCTCTCCACCATAAAAACATTATATCCCCAGAAACCGAATGAAGAAGCTTCCATGCTAAATAGATGAGGCCACTACTCTCTCATCAGTGACTCATGTTCCAAAATATCATAACTATCAGAATCATTATGTCAGATCACACAAACAAAATGTGTCACCCTCCCTTGAAGTACCTTGTTTTTAGAATCAACAATCTTGACTATTCTCTCAATCATAGATAAATCAGGTTCAATCTCATGATCACTCCATCTTAAAATGGGAGATAGATCAGAAAGATACATTCTTGTATGCGATATACAGAATACATTTTATATCAACATTAACTATGGTGGATGTTGAAAACGGTATGAAACATTCCCCACCCACTCAACAACCTAAAAAGGTCCGAAATAGCAATGGGAAATCTTCCCTTACCTTTGGAACTATCGATTACCCAACTAGTGTAAAACATTCAAGAGCACCTATTCACCAATTAAAAACGTTGAGGTTATATGGTGATGATCAAAATAATACTTATATAAACTTTTTTATTTCTAAATTATCTAGATAATCAACTAAATCTTGTCATCATCACATTCACAAAACATGGTCCAACCAAGGAACATTCACTAATCTCATACCAACAAAATAATTATTTACAAAGCCAACCATACAAGGCCTCAAAAGGATCCATTATTCACATGGACTAGTAAATATAGTTATATGAATAATCAACCAAACCCAAATGGTCATACTAATCCCCACCTATGTCAAAAACACATGCGTGGATCATATCCTCTAGAATATGTATAGATATTTCTATCTTGTTTTAAAACTATAGATGGTAGGTTGGGCTCAAATGGACTTGTGATCACAATGCCTCTTGAAGGACTCTCCTAAAGAGAGATGTGACCCAAGGATCCCTATTAGAATCTATAATGGATGTAACTCCATTGAAAAAAGACAACCTTATTCACATATATACTTACCCTCTCCACAACTTTGGTTATATTGAGAATGGGTAAGAAGTGAGATTACTTGGTTCTTCGGTCGATCACAGCCCATATTGAATTATTCTTTATCTTGGTATGGGGAAACCCAAAAACAATGTTCATAGAGATTTCATACAACTTCAAATTAGGGACTGTTATTAGATAATGTAAACCTTAAGGATCCTAATACTCAACCTTAACATGTTATCGTATATAATATTGGTAAAAAAACTCATCAATTCTCTATCTCATACCTGTCCATAAGAAATTTTGTTCCGTGTCATATAATATATTAGTGGTTCGTGGGTTCACATCTCATTTAAAATTATGATTTTACCCCATCACATCAATCTTTCATGTTAACGACATATTAAAGAGATTCTGATAACAAAGAACATCCTATTTGGATAACAACCACTAAGAAAATGTCTCCACACCAAAAAAGATATTCTTTAATGCTCTGGACTTCATCACCAAGTTTTTAACCTTGAAGAATCATCTAGAGAAGAGTAGATGTGATTTTTATGTTGACTAAAGAATCTTTATACCATTTTTCCGAAAATCCAATATGAAACTTTGAAATGAGGGACAAAAATTTACACTCTTTCAATGATTCATTCATTTCAGGGTTATATGTTTCCTGCTCAAATCATCTACAATGACATTCCCTTTCCCCGGGGTATAAGTGATTTCAATGTCAAATGATTTCAGGTACTCCACTCAATTACTCTATAAGAGGTTCAAATAGTTTTGAGATAAAATATAACTCAATCTATTGTGGTCCAAATATGTAGAAAACTTTTCACCATAAAGGTAATGATATCAACTCTTAAGTGGGTGCATTGTAGCTGAAAATTCATGGTTGGGGGTAGGTAAATTATTCTCATGTGACCTAAAATTAAGTGAGCCCTAAGAATCTACATGATTAGTCTTCATAAGAATGCAAACCAAGCCTACACCTGATGCATCAAAAAATACCACATAGCCTTGACTGGCCTCTTAGAGAGTCAACACCAACACACTAGTAAAAAAGTAATTTCGTCATAAGAAAACAATTCAGACATCTATCATCCCAAGTAAACTTCAATCCCTTATGAGTTAGTCCACTCATCAAAGAAGACAACTTTGAGAAGTCCTTCCTGAATAGATGATAATACCTAGATAATCCCAAGAATCTCTAAATATAAAATACATTTCATAGTTTCTCCCAAGTCAGAACATCCATCACCTTTTTATGATCTATTCATATTCCTTATTCTGACACACAGTGTTCCAAGAATTTCACTTCATTAATACTGAAATCACACTTTGAAAGCTTGGTAATAAGCCAGTGATTCCTCAGTCGACTTAGAACTTTTCTAATATTATTCACATGACCCTCCTTGGACATGGAATAAATGGGGATTTAGTCCATAGAGACCATCACAAAGGTATCTGGATACTCAAGGAAAATCATGTTCATCATATACATGAAGTCTTTATGCTAATTTTTTAAACCAAATGGCATAACAAGGTACTCATTATTTTAATACCTACTCTGAAATGTGACATTATAAATTTCATAATTCATTTATCCTCAACTGATGGTAACCATATCGATTTTTTATCTCTGAGAACCACTTTTCCCGTTTCAACTAATCGAATAGATCATCAATATGTGACAATAGAAAATTTTTATTTTACTGTAACTCGATCAAGAATTTTCCAATTAACACATTAGCAATGAGAAACATCATATTTCGTAGAGAATAGAACCATCACAACCCAAGGTGACTCACTCTTATGTTTAAATACATTCTCAAAAAGATCTTCTAACTAGGATAAAGGCTCATTCATTTTATATTGATCTATATGGTAAGTGGGAATAGAACTAATTTAGTATTGGGAATTAATTCAATAGAAAAATTGACCTCCCTTAGCAGTGGAAAACCAGATAACTTAGAAGGAAATATGATGGGAAAATCAACAAAAACTTGAGGGAGATCACCAGTAAAAGATTATCCCTCTGGATTAAAAATCAAAAACAGATATTACATTCCCCAACTCAAGATAATAATTTCTATCCCAACTTGAACTTGGGTCCCATTCTCCTTAAAATAAAAGAAACTGCACTAGGTGTAGAAAGGTAGAACCATTGAATATAAAAAAAATCTGATATTAATTTTAAATGTTCCAATCCATTCTGAAAATTATGTTAAGAGGTTTCATGTAGAGGACTACAAAACCCTAATCTAGTGTCACATATGATAGAGAGAACACACAATAAGGACTATGGAGACTATGATCTCTCTTCAATCCAAGTGGTGTTGTAATATCCATTACAGAAGATAAAACCTCCATAGTAAGATTAAAAAGGTTAATAATACATGTTGAATTAAACGATTGATATGAACCAGTATCAAATAGGGTAGTCACTAATGATGAATCCATATTAATGGTACCTATCACAGTCACTGGACCCGTATCTTCTTCCTCTGGAGACTCTTCCTCTGCATGATATAACTTCATTATGGATGCATGTGTCTGGAACCCTGTTATACAAAATTCATCTAATTTACCCATAATCTTTGGATAATTTTATAATCTCATTACACTAAAAAAAGTATAAAATATATATAAGAATATCTATTTGTTACCTAAATATCTGCAATATCCATATTTCTTGGGTGCCTTAGTGAAAACCCCCTTAGAGACTCTGGAATTTCCAACCAGATATAAAATAAAAGGAATTCATCTCGGAGTTATAGGAGGACTAGAATGACCCTTCCATCGATAAATATCATTAGAATCATCATACTCCCAAATTCATTTGAAGGAAATCACACTCCCACTAGGATAAGACGAAACTCCTATCACCCATAACCTTCCAGCCATGTTCATCTCAACCATTCTCTCCCTATTTGGAACATTAGGATAAATGGGTAGGTTACATAACAAAAACATAGAAGGAATATCTAATCTTAGTCCCAACATGAATTTTTAGTCCTTCATCCTCTGATTAGATAAAGTCTCGAGTGAAAACTGTAGGAGTTCACAAAAGAGACTTTAATAATTAGTCACAATACTTTCATCCTACGCACACTTGAAAATTCCATATCCATATCCAACTCCATTATTTCTTGATATAATTGGTCATTGAAAAGAACATTTATTTTTTTACACTCTAATCCCACATGTTTCTTCATCTCCACCATCATTTCCCACCATTTCCTACTTGGTACCTCTAGCATGAAGGTGGCACACTTCACCTTGATCTCATCCAGTGTCTCCAAGAACACAAATGGACATTCTATCCTTCCAACCATTCTTTATCATATTGAGGATCAATGGAGCTTTAAAAATATAGTGGCTTCTACTGAAGGAACACTTGTGTATGATTATGAAGAACACCCCCTATGGTTCTATAGTTGGAGCATGAACGGGGACTAAAGGTGGATCCTATCTCCGATCTTGGACAGTGCAAACAATCACCTCGACTAGATTAGGGTCCAATTAAAGATTCTCTCACTGTAGTTTAATACAAACATCCTCCTTGATCTGATTTGCATGTCTTATTGGATGAATGATTCTACCACATGGATTTTCTTGCAGAACATGGGTCCAATGTCACTTCTCTCTATAACATTACATTACTTAAATGATAAGGGTTTAATTTGATATGATGGGATGCCCCCAGTCTTCACTATTTTAGGCCTCCCTAAGGGGCGGGGGGAATCTTTGGTCTCGTGTTTCCCTTTTTTCATCCTGTTTTCTTATACTTTCCTTGAATACGATAAAATGACGAATGTATGAATGAATAATTATGTCATGGGAATCAAGATCCCACCCGATAGAATAAATAATATTTTGATTTCAATCAATCCAAAGCAAAATAATTTAGAATTATCCTCCCAACCATCCATAGAGACATAAGGTTCATTACAATATGTGCTGGACATGAAATCAATTAAAACTACCTCTTATGTCCTAAAAAGATTTCAAAATGCATAATAAATTCAAGAAAAGAATCCCAATGACCTCCTCTAATACCACTTTGTCCCGAACCATCCTGAGTACCCCGGTAATCAAATAACTAACCTGGTCCATTCATATCCTGAAGGGTATTCCCAATCCCCATGAGTTGGGGACTAGCATCTAGAATCATAAAACATGTAGGTGGAAAAGAATTTTCCACAAAACATAGCAGAATCAAGACATCCAAGTCAATATGAATAAAAAAGGAACTCCCCTGGGAGTACTGTACAAAAATTTAGACATCAATTAAATTCCAAAGTGGAACAAAAAAATTTATTGAGTAGGTAAGAATATATGAAATCCCTAGGGAAACAAATCACCATGTCCATGGTTCAACAACAGGATCCACCTTCAATAGATCATTTCCCCTTACTTCAACCTAGAAGGAGATAGTCTACAAACTCCCAAAGGCACAAGTGGGGTGTGAGCTGAAAATCCTAGTAGCGTCTCATTGTGGATTCCATAATAGATTGTAAAAATAGATTACATTAAGCAATTATTTAAATTTTAAAATAAATTAGGTTTGCATTTAAAATCATATTTAAACAAATAATGCAATACAGTTCCAATAATGGAAAATGCTTTCAGAAAATGCTTCACAATGATCGAATATTTCTGAAACAATGGATTAAATAAAAAATAAAAAATAATAATATAAATTATGAAGGCATGTAATGTTGTTTAATAACATTGGAATACATTTATATCTCAAATATAAATCAAGAAATAAATATGTTCATTTTCCAAATAGATACAAAAGTTATGGAATATAGGACTACACACTCTCTAAGTGATCACAGATATATGTGTATACAAATTTCCCTATGACAATGGCCGAAGGTGGATCCTCACCATCCCATCAGGGATGTGACCTAAAAAATGTATGATTTAGAATGTTGTATAATAGTAGAGTGTGTCCTAATAACTCATAAACAACCTAAGGCTTTCATGTTCTCTTACACAATAAATGATAGAAAATTTATTATAAGACTTCTTGAAGTCCAATTAAATCACATTCCAATATTTCATTTTTCATTTTTCCATTTCAAACTAAAATATAATTTAATAAAAAAAAGTGCCTTTAAAAAAAAGATAAAACCACTATATTTCTATCAATACTCTTAAGCGATTTTTATAAGATTGAATTAAATTCATGACCAATAAAATCAATTTTACAATTCATTTCCACCATTAAATTAAAATATTTAATAAAAATGGTTTTCATCAAGTCTTCAATTTCAATTAAACAATATAAATCAACAAGTTTCAAAAAAAATTCCTCAATTTAATATAATTTGTTGTTTTCCCAATTTTCAGGCCAAAACCATTCCAAATCGCCCAATTCACTAGAATTGGATTTTATTAAATTAATGGAAAGAAAGTTTGATCAATTTAATTTAAATCTATAATTGAAAAAATTCATGAAATTCCTGGTTAATCAATTTTTCCAAAAAAGATCAAACCACATACATTTTTTCACAAAAGGCACACTCACAACGAACCTAGACAATGAAGTCGATGGCACAAAAGACCTAGAATCTCAAAAAATAAATAAGATCTTAACTCATAGATCATAGATCAATCAATTTCATGATGATTTTTTGAAATCCCAAAGGAGGGGAAAGAGAGAAAATGATGAATGATAGAGGAATATTACCTGGGAATCACACTGCCAACACAACAATGATCAAACACTGAATAAAGGGACCTAGAATAGTTTTAGGGCTACAAAATCACTTGGGGTAGGAATATGGTTAAGATAAAAGAAACTAGATTGGGGGATAAAATAGGTTCTCAGCAATGATGCCTGATTAAAAACCATATTCAGGGTATTACATTATGTGTATCCTCTATACACATTGTGAAATATATAATTTTCATTTCCATCAAGAAATGTGTCACTTCAAATTAAAAACAAATTCTTAATTAACTCATGTGGTGTAATGACTCATCACTTTGTGTAACTTTCACAGAGTGATCCTTTCACGGTATGCCCCTAGAATCCTTTACATAACATCTAACCCTCCTATAGCCTACAAAATACATGGATGTGGATTAGAGTCTAAGAAAAATCTAATTTCATCAATATATGTATCCTCCCAATTCTTTCTCAACCCATCCTAGTAATTGATAAGGATAAACCATTACATGTTTAAAGACATACTTGTTAGATAGGGTAATGAGATATTATAGTGATAAACATGTCACATGTAGTTTTTCACATGATGTACTGATGGTATCTTATAATTACTTGGTTTGACATACATGATTTGATTCTTATATATATTTACATTTTGTTTTATCCCTTTTGGACTTTTATTTATACTGATGGTTTATCATTTTATATCCATTTCTTTGTATTTGTGATTTTTCATTATGATTAAATAGTTCCCATAGTTTTTATTCATTCCATAGAACTAGTCTCTTGCCCATGGGGGTTGTGATTTCCATTTAGGCCATGTCTGAACTGATTTTGGTAACATTTATAATGGTTATTTTGGTTGGTTTGGGGAAATATTGTATCAAAGGTAGTTGCGTCTCTTAATTGTTGTTAGTAGAGACTTGGGGAAGTATTGGTATATAGGAGATATAATTTTTGGTAGATAATGGGATTTTTATGAGAATGTTCTTAGTTTTCTCTCCTTATAACAAGACTTAAGTTTCCATGGGTTATTGGGGAAAAATTTTATTGAGGATTGTTTTTCTGATCAATTATATTTGAAAATATTGATTTCAGATTTATGGCTCCTAGTTTACTACAAATTCATGAAGTTTATGATCTCATGTATCTTGACTAATTTCTACATTATTTTATATTGATGTTCTGTAGAACCATTCCACAAAGAATTTGTTTTAATAGACCCCAAGAGGGGTATATTGTGGAACCACAACATGTGTATCCTCCATATAATCAGAACCTTGTGGAAGTTGTTGTGAGTATGGTTCATTCCTTGGGATAGGTAATTGTACATATTCCTATTTAGGATATAGAGGTTATATTATAGATATAATATAATATATATCATTCCTAGTAATCCATTCCTCATAACATTCCATCTTTCCAAGGTACCAATGATCAATGAGAGGTAATGAATTGTTTGAATAACTTTGAGAAACTACTTGAGTTCATGGAGACTTTGTATTTAGTTAAGGTGAAATGTTAAATCTTCAAATTTGAAGGACCTAACAGAATGTGGTTGGATTAGAATATTTTTATGGGGAAGAATTTGGTATAGGAGTGGCATTAATTAATCTCTATTTTCATAGAAATTTGTTTCTAGAATTAATGGAGTTTTTTAAGTTACGGGAGTTCCAAAAACTTGAGAAATTTGATTAAACTATTAATCAATATGCTAGCCCTTTTTTAAAAAATGTTCATTTATCAACATAGGTGGTATAAAACGAGGAAATGATAGCACAAATGTTTGTTATCATTCTTTAACTAGATATTCATTCTCTGGATTTTATGAATAATCTTTCCTTATTTTTTGAAGTTCTAAATAGAAAATTGATGGTGGAATTTGACATGGCTGATAATTATGGTTTGATAGGAGTTCCTCATACTCCCCATGGAAACTCAAGTTATTGAATTAAATGGAATAAAATGAAGGGTAAGTCTTTTATTGGTAATCTTTATAGTGTATCTTAGTATAAAATTTCGTCTAAATATTTTGTTGCATCTGGTAAAGGGAAAAAATATTTTTTCTAGTGTGTAAAAGTTTGGAACTCAAGGTGATATTTCCTAGATACACCAATGATATATAGATCTCATGTAATCTTAGATAACATATAGATATTTTTAAATATCTTTACCACTCTGCATAGTGGTATAGGTTCAACATTACTCGGAGGATCAATGAAGTATTCCGATGCACTTAGAATAAAGGGAATACATCCACATTCCTTAGGAATTAATCTTCATAAAACACTGGTCGTGTCTCTAATGGATGTTGATAGAAATCACATAATAGTGATATATAACATTAATAATATTTCTAATTTATTATGATCATTATTTGATAACGGTTCCTTTAATTCTAATATATCTATCTATATTGTGTAATTTTTAAAACTTCCAATGTATCTTATGCCTTATGTTATAGAGATTGACATGAATCGCAAGATGAAGAGAGTAGGGTATCTTATTCCCTTATTTTAGATTGCATTTATTATAAATCAAGATTTCTTGGGACATTTTGGTTTTAGACAGGAGTGCTCTAGATGTCACTCTCAAGATGTACTTTCAATCACTCAAACATCTCATGTCAACTATTATCTTTTATGGAAATCCTTTACTATCCCTGATGGGTAATTCCATGTTTTGAGGGGGAATAATACCCAAGGTTGATTTGTGCTGGACATCCACTTATTGAGTTGGGTGGAATTATATCTGTCTTTTCCATTGAACTTGATTAGGATTATCCTTGTGATGATCCTCCTCCGATAGTAGTTGGATTTACATAGGTTTTTCGTTCTGAATTTTTTGGGATTAAAAAAGCTATTAAAGTGGTGGTTTTTTAATTGACTAGGTACCAAGTACCCAGAATGTTTCTATTCCCACTTCCAAAATTCAACCAGTAAAATTGATGGAGTTGAAGACTCAATTGTATGAATTGATGTCGAATGGATTCATTCTCCCAAAAGTAACATCTTGGGTAGTGTTACTACTTATTTCCAAGAATGATGATGGGACCCTTCACCTTTATGTTGATTATCAAAAGATTAATCAGGTCATGGTAATGACTAAATATCCATTTCCATGAATTAATGATTTATTTGACAAGCTTAAAGGGGTGAAGTGGTTCGGAATGATTGACTATATATATGGATATCACTAATTAGAATTAAATATTTTGATATCCCTAAGACTACAATTGGGGAAAATTATGGAAATTATGATTACCTTGATATACCATTTGGTTTAACAAATTACTTTATTGTTATTATTAAACTGATGAACAAGATATTCCATCAATACCTCAATTATTTTAATTGGTATTTATGGATGACAATGTGGTTTACTATGAGGCTAAGTACGATGAAGTGAGTTACATAACATTAGTTCATAACATCTTGAGGAATCATATAATTTATGCCAATCTCTTTAAATGATATTTTTGGATTCGAAAGATAAAATATATAATAAACATGCTATTCAAACATGGTATTTTAGTTGATCTTAAGAAGGTGAAAGATTTTATCACCAAGGAGGAACCATGAAATGTCTTTTAGATTCAGATATTCTTGGACTTGGAATGTTCTTACAACTATTTTTCTAATTATTTCTCAATGTTATATTCTCTAATGACTTCTCTTTCTCGAAAGGGAGTGAAATTATAATTGGATTCAAAAATTTTGGCATCCATTGATTATTTGATGATTCAATTGATTATAAGTCCTATTTTGACTCCCCCTAAAAAATAAGAGTAAGACAATGTGGTCTTCTATGATAAATCAGGTACATGATTGATTTTTTCCCTTATTCAGGGTGATCATGTACTAGTTTTATTTTCTGTCATAAGGTTTAGCCTCATTGGAAAAAATATCACGTGCATGATCATAAACTTTCAACTATAATGCATGATCTAAAGAGTTAGTGGAATTTAATTTTTGGTGAAAGTATTACCATATACTCTGATCATAAAATCTTGAGTTATATCTTCTCACAAAAATATTTAAACCTTTATAATATGAATTAGGTGGAGTACATTGAATCCATTGTTTTAATATAATTAGAATAAATAGAAAGAATAAGCTAACTATTAAAAAGACTAAAAACACATATTTAATTATAAAAAAATGATTAATTAATAGATTTAGTATAAGAAATAAAAAAGTTCCATTATTTATTAAAGTGTAAAAATAATTAATTAAATTGTTAAAAATTAAATAAATGATGTGGCAAAATGATGTAAAAATAAATCCACATAAAATTCCCTTATTCTTAAGTAGTGTTTGTCCTAAAAGAATCCCATGTTTTTTCATCTTTGAAAAATAGTAAAGTGTTTATTATTTTTCTCAAAATTTAATAGGTCCAGTATTCAAAAAATAGAAGACTGTAAACTGTGTTTGAGCTCAAGAATAGAAAATTTCAAATTAAGTCTTTCCTAGAACAAATATTTAAGTGTAATCAAGAAAGAAAAGACCATCCATCAAAAAAATGTCATGCCTCATATGTGATACTACTGAACAACTAATTTCATTCCGCGCTTAAGTCCAGAGTTCAAGCATGACAAGAGGTAAAATTTATGTGGAATTAAAAACTAAATAGAGGAACCTTGTACTTTGAAAGAATCCTAGGTTCCAAATATAATTAATTATTTTTTTTGAATCACCTTATTGATACAACCTAAATGATTTCCATATTAACAAATTGTCCCCTTCTTATATTGGTGTTCATCATTCCCCTCACCTTAATGAATTCTTTTTTGACCCTAGACACCTTATTTAATTACTCCAAATCCATATATCATGTGTTAAGAACTACACAATACACTTATTCAAGGTGTATAGAGGGAAAATAGTAAACAGAAAGACACCCATCATATAGGGTCTTAGAGATTCACTGTGGCATCCTTGATGCCGAAACTACTCCAGTTCAAAAAGTTTTATATAAAAAATAATTTACATTGTCTCACTAAGGTAATTACTTAAATAATTAAAATAAAAATTAATCCCCTTGGATGAAAATCAAAATTCTAGTTCCAAGGGATATGATCATAATTCCACTAACAGGTTACCCATATCACTCTAAAAATAGTCCCTAAATCAAGATATCCATTCAATCACTACGTAAAACCACTTAGAAATCATCCATTATCATTAATTTCAGACTCAATGCACAACTTAACTACCAAAGAAATTCTATCCATAGGCAAGAACCATTTGAAAAAATGTGTAAAGCCTAAAGTTGTGAAAGAATTTTGAATAAAAACCATTTTTTGAATTTTTGTTGAAGTGATGTGGGAATTGATGGGATTCAATGTAAGAATAGTTTATCACAGTCAATAATTGACCCCCTCTTCCATAATTAAAATCTAACTTTGTCCCCAAAGTTGACTTCTAAATATGGAAAAGAACAATTGATCCATTAAGGTTCAAAATATATTTTGAATTTAGTTGATTTATGAAATGTATTAAGGGTCTCTTTGAAGTTCAAAAATATTTTCTCTACAATGAATAACTTATCAGTAGGTTTATTAGCATATACAAGCTCTATCATTTAAGTCCATCAAAAAATATCTTTGGTTAAAGTATAAACATGACATGTGACTTGTAAATTCATAGTGAACCGGGTGTAATCATTTTAACATAGTATAAATCAAATGGATGTTCAATAAAGAAGAAAAAGACATGATAAACTCTTATTAGAAAAGAAAATTTACAAAAATCGTAACAACCAACATTCATGTACCCTCCCCGACACTTAATTCAACCAGTGAGTGATTTTAATAACAATGAAATTCTATTTTGAGTAGGGAAGTACATGAAGAATTTTTATTTAAGTACCACACAACAAATTTTCATTCTAATACAAGAATAATTTTAAACATATGCATAATTATTTTATTTCAGCAGTAAGACATGTAGCATAATTTCTAGCACGTATGTAGTAGAGTTTCAAAAGTAGCAACATATAGAACAAAATTTTCCTACAATACAGACACCATATTTTTTTAAAAGCATTAAGGAGTATAGAAGTTAAACAAAATTTAACAGTAAGATACTTCCTTAACTAGTTTTTTTTCTTACTCCATCAGCATGGGAATTCCACTCCTTAGATGATAGAAGTATTAATATCTGAAAAACACAATGAAAGAAGAAAGGCACAATAATTTCTATTAGAAACAAATCAAACATATGGAAGCAAAGCAGAACTTTATTCAAAGTAAAACAATAAAATAAACAAAATAAAACACAAAATAAAGAACACGGGTTGACTCCCATGAATCACTGACTTTAAATTCTATAGTTATAATTTACATAGCTATAATATTTTTATATATTAACAAAATAAAAACCATGGGTTGCCTCCCATGCAGTGCTAGTTTTATATTCCATGCCAGAACCACCCAGAAACTAACCGTAGTCACTAGGTGGATGTGGTTTCTTTAATAGGAACCACCATATGTGTTTGGACCAAATATTTTAAACAAAACAATGAATTATGTTGGAATAATAACATAACATAACAGAAAATAAATCTCATATCCTATAAAAATACCTAAGAAACACCCTTTAATATCTGTGAGCATATTACTGACCACTTTCAGTTTTGTTTCAGATTTTTAAAGATTTGAATTCACATGAAGGGACAACATAGAACTAGGTGCTTGAAAGGGTGTGGCATTGACCTCAGAGCTATCTCTATTAACCTCAACATTAAAAAATTCAAATTCAAGGGTGTATATGGTTAAATTCTGATTAGCAAGATCAAGATGAGATTCAGTAGAATACTAAACAGAATTGTGAACATTAGAACTCAAGTGTAATTCCTCCTCTGGACTACTATCAGTATCATGATAAGGCATAACACACTTCACAGTTGGGGATGGAAGAGACAGATAGGGAAGAGAATTTATTTTATCACAAACAGATTCAGGTCTAACAATGTTGTAAATCTCTTCCAAAAGATCGTCATCTATTAACTCACACTGAATATCTACTGCTTATAACAAATCAATTCTAAAACCATCAAGTGTGTGTTCAAACTCTCCTTCATGTTCACGTTCATAATGATCACTTTCTTATACCATGTCGTTTGAGTGTTGCAATTCAATTTCAGGAGAAGAATTGTAAAATTCAGTTTTAATAAGTTTAGTTTCCAGAATGCTCAAATTAAGAAAATTCACCTCAAGTTGGTCAACACTGATTTCCATTTCCTTGAAAAAAGTTTTAGAAAAGTGATTACTATGAGAATAGTGAAATGATAACTCATCATTTAGTCTTTCTTCAAATATAATTCCCTCATATTTATCATCCAACAACATTTCATAAATTATTGGGTTTACAAGTTTAAAACATAGAAGAAGAGTTTTCAATTGAGGTTCGATAATTTTAGATTCTATATTTTATAGCTTAAGGTTCTCATCTAGATTATAGACAATATCAATTTCAAACTCATTATTTTCTAATTCTAAAATGTTGGGTGAACATTTTTTAACATTCAATTTTTCTTTCTCAAATATTTCTTCTACCCGAGTGACTTCCTTTTTCAAACTCCTAAAAAAATAATTTTTCTCATGTGTAGGAATTATGAAGAGAATGAGGCATTCATTTTCAATCTGTTTCAATTCATCTTCAAAACCTTACGGTTGTCAATAATGACGTAAAAATATTTATAGTTTTTTTATCTTTCTAAATTTTTATATTTTTATTATTTTTCTAAATTTAGTGAATATTAAACAAGATTTCATCTAAGAAACTAAATCCTAAACTAAGTAATGATGAACTAAATGAAAAGAGTGAAATAATGAATAGCAACAAGATAAGAAGTGAGACCAATAAAGTTCTCAAAAATTATAAACTACTGGTATGGATGGATTTTCTCTCCACAGATTACAATCAAATCACACCTCAAGAAAGACAGATGATTTTTCCTAGCCAGGAAACTCAACAGGAAGAGGATTAAGTCTTGGTGTTCCCCACACCAAAACTTTATTGAACTAAAAAGAAGTTTAGAAGATCAACATTTGGAAAAGAACCCTCTATACATTTCCAAATTTAAATTTGTTAAATATTTGAAAAATGCATTCAAGATAAACCTCTTCGGTCGATATTAAAGTTTGAAATTGAAAACATTGATGTGTGAAAGATCAAAATATTAGAAATAGAGTCAGTCTCACCAACTGATTATAATTTCGTAAAAGAAAATCTAATAAAGATTTATAGAACATAAGCCAAAAGGTTTTAAAATTCTCGAGATGAGAAAGTTCAACCTATGAACATATTGTTTAATGCAGTGAGAACAACCAAAAACAGAGTACAAGAATTTTGGATAGATGGAATAAGAACTCACCTAGAACAACTTTGCTACCAGGATCCTTCATCTCCTACTCTACTCATATGATGCTCATGGAAGTCCTCCCTCGATAAAGTGTGTGTGTCGATTGTGAATAAGAGCTCATGGATCTACTTTCCAATGGTGTGTTCTTGGGATGAATGAGCGTCTTCACTCTCATCTAATGTGATCATGGAATCAGAATAAGAGTCCCCCCCAAATTCAGTTGTTTCTCTGCTTTTAATCCCACTGTCATATGATTCACATCACCCCCTCTTCCGACTAACTTTCTTCAGTTCTTTATCCTTTGACCACACACATGAATTTTTTTCCATGACTGGCATGTCACGTTAGTATTACCCATGTAACTAACTCTGGGTGAGTTAGTTGTGTGAACCTAGACGTGTTTATGTCCTTGGTGTGAACCTGCAAAGAAAAACAATAGAACAATGTTGAAACTGTTAAAACCTGATAATAAAACAATTTATAAAATAGATAAACCACTTAATAGTTATTAGATGGATATTTAATTTAATCTAAAACATAAATTATTAATTATTAAATATTATTATTAATTAATTAACTATTTAATATGTTAATTAAAGTTAATTTTAGTTTCAAAAGAAGATGTTTATTATTTAATTAGTTAATCAAATAAAGATACTTTAATTTAAAATTTATAAAATGTTATAATTTTAGTTCTAAAAATAGTTAAATTGGTAATTTCTTAATTAATTATTAATGTAAATAATAATTATTAATTTGATTATTATTTTGAACATTAAATTATTTACTATTAATTATATAGTTTTATTTTAAACATTATAATTTTTTTATTATAATTTATTTATTTTAAAATAATTTATAAATTATTATTAATTATTTTAGTTAAATTATTTAACAATTTTTTTATTAATATTTATTATCTTATATTTAATATTTATTTATAATTATCAGCATTAAAAAATTTATTTAATTATATTTTTTATTTTTGTATATTTATTCTATATCCCCCCATTTCGAAGCTACATGAGGAGGGTTTTTCAAGATTCTCCCAGAGAAATCCTCTATTGTGGCTTCTCTCCCTAGTTGTGTGAAGTGGTCAACGGCAAGTCAGCTCTGCCTCCACTCATAGTGCTAGCTTGTGGGGACGATGTGACTCCTCCAAATTTCATCAGCGGTGGCCTCTTCCTATTGGACTCCACCTCATCAGGAATCGGCTAAAGGTAGTTCCCCCCATCACCGGCTTGGTTGAGTTCATGGCGGAGGGATTCTATCCTCTTCTCCCTTCTACGTGGTCGGGTCGGATTCAGATCTGGTGAGTGTAAAGTGGGATTGTAAAACTTATTTTGTAATTAAATCTGCAATTGTAGGATTAGTTAGTGCAAATTAAGTTCAATAAGGGTTTTATTTCTCAGGTTTAGGGCTTTTTTTGTTTGAACATTGTTGATTTTATGGTTTGAATCTATGTTTTTTAGTTTGAAGATACTAATTATGGTGTACAAGAATGTGGTTTTAGAAGGTTGTGGAACCTTGAATTATAGTGTAACCGATGGTGAAGATGGTGTAAGGGGATGGAGACAATATTAGGAAGATGAGTTATGGTGTGGGAGGATACAATGACAGAGAGGGCGTAAAATCTTGACGGCGGAAACCAGTGGTGAGGAATGGTGTGACAGGGAAACGATGCCAGGGAAAAGCTGTGAGGCCGATAGTGTAGGGATTGGATCGATGAGTCAATGACTCACTAATAGTTAAATAAAATAAGATAATGAATATTAGAAATAACAATTAAATTAGATAAAATAAATATACAAGTCACCAATAGATAAAAATAAGTATCAGTGAGTGAAAAGTGGAAAGCTAGGGAGAATCAGTGAGTTAGAAAACTCACCGATAGTTAAGAATATAAAAGATTCACTGATAGTTAAAATAAAATATTAATAAGTCACTGAAGTTAATGAGAATACGATGAAAATAAAAAAAGATCGGTGAGTGCATAAAACCGATGGGAGTTTTGCATTGGTGAGTAATGACCCACCGATAGAAGGAATAATGATATGTCACAGTGGAACACAATAAAATAAATAGATAGGTGAGTCGAGAGGATCAGTGAGTCGCATCATCGGTGTGAGGTGAAAAAATGTTAGTTAAAATAAAATAAGATTCACCGATAATTAAAAAAGAGAGACTGAAGCCGATGCACAAGAGAGACTGATGCTATTTCAAAATGATCAGTGGGTCATGACTCACCGATAGTTATAAAAAACTTCGGTGTGAAAAGGGATTGGTGAGTCGTGATCAGCGAGTCGTAACATCAGTGCATCATGGAATCGTTGTGTCAACTCACTAATAAAACAAATTTAAATGTTAATCATAAAAATTTATTTAAAACAAATAATAAAATTAATAAAATATTAATTAATTAAATCAAAAGTCAAATCAACTAAATTGTTAAAGATTAAATAATTAACTGTAACTAAAATCTAACAAAATTATTTAACAAACTATACATAGAGATAACTAAATTATTAACTAAGAATATAAATATAAATATTAATAAATTTAATATCTATATAAATGAAAAAAAACATAAAAATGATTAACTAGAAACATAGAATTAAAATAATTAAAATTAACTAAATATTTATAAGAACAAAGTTAATTAATTAAATGAAAAAAAAACTTAAAAATAAAAAAAAACATTATGTTATTTAAATTTATCTTAAATTTTTAACTTATATATTTAACAGAATAATTAATCATATTAATAAATAATGTCAATTTATTTTAATAAATATAAATAAAAGAGTAAATTTTTGGACTAAAAACTAAATTAGATTAATGCAAATAACAATGAACAATTAATTTATTAATAAACATTAATAAGTTAATCAGATTACGATTATTAAACTAAAAAGTTACTTAATATAATTAGAATAATTAGAAAGACTTAATTAAATATTAAAATGACTAAGAACACATATTTGAGTATAAAAAATGTAACACCCCGACCCCAGCTACCCAGAGTCGGTGCATTACTTCGTAACATTGGCATGATCACAAAAGATCAAGTCTCGAAAGACCGATTAGTTTAGTAGCCTTGGAAACACTAGATACATTCATAAATCTTTCATTACATCAAAAAGTAAACAAACTACAATAACATGGTCTTCATAGTCCACAGTCATATCCCTTTCTGACTACCCCTGCAGGTCACTCATAAATTACTTCTTCACATCCTGGAAAAATATTAAAACATTGAAAGGGGTGAGATCAGATGCTCAGTAAGGTTAACAATATAGCAGAAGCTTTCATAAATAAACATTAACATTTAAGGCGATGTATAACAAAAAAAAAGCCTTTTAAACTTGAAATTCAACATAATATGGAAAAAGTAAAATGAGATAATGCCATTTACTTCTTCACATGGATATTCTACTGGTCGAATAATCACATGCAATATCAATAACCACTTTCATAATGATGGAATGCATAATGCCAGACTATCATAACCACGTAGTCAAGGCCTCGTGCCAGGACCACAAATAAGATTTTGTCAAGGCCTCGTGCCAAGACACTAGTTTGTCTCATGAGACCTGCCGATGCATCGAGGAGCTATAGCGGGCTCCACCCGTCACTTATTAAGTCCAATTCATTCCTCATATGAATAGGTTTAAACATATCATAAACCATAACATAATCATATCACATAAAACATGCATAAAGGAAACATAACATTACCACATTTCAATCACAAGATATCAATACAACAAATTGATATAATAAAAACGCTTTCAAAACCATTTTCAATACCAAAATAAAAGAAAGTTAAAACTTTGTATTTATTTTTCTTTAAAAAAATATGGCTTGTAGAGGAAGCCGAAAATAAAATAATGGTCACGGCAGTGGAGAAGTCATGGTCGCCGCATAAGTACAGAAAGAAAAACATTCCCTTTTTGTCATTTAGTAAAACACTTCATATAAAAAAGATTCCTTTTGAATAAACGTAAAAGTCAAAGGGGTTTATACACCGTATAAAAGAAAGTTGTGTATAAAACCAAATATGCCTCAATGAAAGGGGATTGAGACGGAGTCCTTAAAAAGATCATTTTTAAAATAAAATAGATATATTATGTGTATTCACTATAGGTACACATAAAGAATACAAAATAAGACATAATAATATCATGACATAATTTGAAAGTAGGAGATTAACCCAAAGAATGGAAGTTGGGTTAAGAAGTTCCCTTACCTCATGTCCGACTTGACTCAACCGTTCTTTAACCTCATGAATAGTAAAATAGAGTTAATATCTACATTATTAAGAACCATTTTCAATTTCATTATCCTTTTTATATCACTTATTACAATGTTATGAACGTTATGTAATTATTTAAGTTAATAACGGTCGTTTTGTCGATATTTGGTACTTGAGTCAACAATAAACTTCTTATAATTACAAGTTGTTTATGTGGTAGAATATACATTATCTCCAGAATTATATTCATGATTTATATGTCATATATATCATATATATCCAGTATATACATTCATTTATAATATTACGTAACATTTAGAGGTAAGAAATGAAATGCACCGTTCATGGAGACGGTAAGCCGTACGTACGCATGAACGCTACTTTCATTTCTATTTCGTATTTAATGGAAGGAAATCATAATTATATAAATGTATAATATAATTCCAGTATAATATAGTGTATAATACCATTTACTCCATCCTTTATACATCCCACATATGGCATTAACGATTCAAATCACTTTGAGGGGGCGGTAGTCCGCACATCCTAAAATGAAATTATCGCGTTTACCCATAATGGAAATCATAAAGTATGCCATAAATGAGAAATACCGAAGCATAAGTAAAACATAAACATATTATATATCATATATAAATATAGTGACATCTTAATGGCCACCTTTGAAGGTGTTATATGAGTGTTGAACAATCATCGTTTCGTGAGGCAGAAATTCACCATCCACAGAAACCGTATGTTCTTTAACCATTAGATGTAGGTGTGTGTAAGTGTAGCTCTAATACTTCTTATAAAAACATCCTAGTATATTGAGGATACTGGTGTTGTTACAAAAGAAATGAATAAAAAGAGTTTAGGGGGTTGGAGAAGAAAAATAAAACAAAACAACATTAGAGAAGACATTACCTCAAAATCGGGTAACTCTTTTTGATTTGAGCCAAAGGCTTCCCTGAGAAAAGTTCTGCCCAAAGTGAGGCTTCTAGGAGTAATAGGGGAAAGTTGTGAGAGTATTTGGGAATGGGATTTCCGAGCCAAATGGCATGATGGTGTGAATAAGGTGGAAGAGTTGGGGGCCTTTTATAAGTGGAGAGGAGGGGCATTTTTGGAAGGATTAAAATGTTACATTATTACACAATGCTTTTCGGATTATTAAGGTACCACACTTATATAATTCGTGGATAAGGTGATAAGGGTTCGAAATATACCCATCCAATAGTCTTTGGACAAGTGTACGCCTTGGATTTTACATTATCTTTTCATTTTATTAAAATTGTTAAATAATGAGGTCATCGCTGCATCATAATGATGTCATAAATAATATAATTTATTTAATGTCTAAAAATTATAAAAAAAATACTATGATGTAGGAAATCTTTTTATCTTTCTAATGAATATTTATAGTCAAATGTTGGACTTGTGTAACCCCACTTAAAACTATTTTAGTAAAACAACTCATGTTTGTGTCAATTTAATTTTAACGTTAAATAAATATATATTAATGTCATTTTCCAACTAAAGTGGCTCCATGGGGTCCCCAAGTTGACACATGGGTTTTCTTGGTCGGCCATGACTCATCCAATAGGAGTAGGACAAGTTTCAAGCTTATATCATATTATTAAAACATTGTTTTTACCTTAAACTACACTAATTACCTCTAATCGCGATTAAGAACTTAAAAGTTACTATTCACCAAAAAATTATTTTAATCTCATTGGACCACATTTTACTTCTTAATGAAAACCATGTATGTCGGATTTTTGAAAATCAAATCACAGAAGTGGTAATATTTCATTTAAACGAAAAATCAGTTATTTAACTACCACTTAGTGGTTTCACTATTCATCAAAAATTGAAGTTTTTCAGAACAATGCCAAAATTTCACCCTAAGCTATAATTGATATTCCGAATTCAAAAATGATGTCTATTTTAAAAAATTCCAAACATAAAAGTTTCATTAATTAATTTTATAATTAATTCCCGCTGTCACAACAAATAGCGTGTTTTTAAGAAACAATTTATATCAAAAGATTGGCAATTGTTTATGTCCAATTTCAATGTTAAATTAATTCTAATGACCACCATTGGATAAAATGGTAAAAATATATTCTAGTTATACTTTAAAACCACTAAATAGTATAATTTATCACAATAAATTATTTTGATTAAAAAAGTTTTTTTAAGTATTTTTCACTATTCATAAAAAAATTGTAAGTTCTCAGAAGTTTACAAAAAATTCAACTTAGGATAATTTTGATATTACGAATACAAAAATGAAGTCCATTTTGAAATATAAAATTTATATAATTTTAAAAAGTGGTTATTACTATTCATAACGGCTACTTTGATTAGTCGCGGTGTTTTAGAACTCAAAGTTGCGTACAATGCAAGCTATTGCATTATTGAATGAGAAGCGTATCGTGGAAGCTTGGGGTGTTACAAAAATGATTAATTAATAGATTTAGTATAATAAATACAAAAGATCCATTATTTTTTAAAAACCGTAAAAATAAGTATTTAAATTGTTAAAAATTATGTAAATGATGTGGGAAAACTATGTAAAAATAGATCCACATCAATAAGGAAAGGTAAGGGAAAATGTCATGTAATTTTTTTAAAGTATGGATTGATTGGTTTCTAAGAAATTCATCCCTTTATAGATATTGAAAGTGAATGAGGCTATGGAACGAATGTACCTAGGGTTAAAAAAATATGATAAGATGTTTCAAGCCTCACTCAGGGTAATCAGGTACATGACAACGGTTCATGCTGCACACCTAGTTTCACACTCCCAGTGGATATTCTTTTGGAATTTACGAACACTTAATAAACCATTATAAAGTATTTAAATATAATTTGGTTATAAATAACCTAGTATAAAACTATGGTGATGTAGTCTAAGTAATGTGTCATAATTTAGACATCCTAAAAGTGAATTTTCATGATTATGTTATTCCTTAATATTATAAATGTTTCTTACTCTATTCTCTTAGTATTAGTCAATGTCTAGAACCCAAAGGAACCACGGTAATGGTTATTGTAATGGATAATGCAATGATTGTCCACCTAAGCAATTAATTGTTGTGGTAGTCGGAAGGAAAAATTTCATTGTTATGCCCACACATTTTTCTGAAGATATGAGTTATCATGGACATAAAAATGAGTAAAGGATAGATAAAGATTTTGTTAATTCATTCCTGAGGTAATTTTCACCTTATTTCATAGGGTGTTTTGTTCCAATTTTTGCTAAAAAATGGATCAGTACTACTGAAAAGATATTCTCTATTCTGCAGTGTTCTGATCGTGAGAAATATATTTTAGTTGAATATTGGTTGGAAGGTGAATCAGATAATTGGTGGACCCTAACTAAGAATATGAGGTAACAATATGAGATTGAATACATGGATTAGGAAGAGTTAAAGAACTTATTTTTCAATAATTAATTTCTGGGGATTCTCCTAAAAAATTTGGAGAAAGAGTTGAATGAGTTGAAATAAAGGGATGATCAATCTATGGGAACCTACAAGGCTGATTTCATGAGACTTATGAGGTACTCTTTAGGAATATATATCAAAACAAAAAGTAAATTTGATAGGCTCTTTAGTAGGTTAGAGCCATGTCTTATAAGGGTTTTGGTCATAAGAGATATTGGAAGCTACAAAGGGATTTTGGATTGTGCAATGATGGTTTAAATTGATGTTGGAGTCATGTATGAATCTAATGGTTTTGACAAGAGTGGAATACTAATTTTAAAGGAAAATCTAAAAATCATAAGGATAAGAAGATGAGATTATGTTTATGCAATAAATGTTGGAAGAAACATAGAGGAAACTTCCTTAATGAGTCTAAGATATGCTTTAAGGGTGTAAGGGAGGTCCATAGGGAATTTGATTATTTAAGTGATGGGAAGAAGTTATCTAATGTTGTGAATTCGGAAAAATTCACAAAATGAACATCCCATGATTTAATGCTACCAGGGTAAGGATAACGAGCATTATGATAATGATTTCCCAAACCCAAAAATGAGTGATGATGATCGATGTAAAAATGGTATGATGATTTCATCTCATTTATATGATTCCCCTCTAGTTGATGTTTGTGGGGATGAGCTTCTTGCAAATTTTTCTTTCTTCCTGTGCTATAATTTAATGTCATCTTAGGAATGAATTTCCTTTCTATGAATAAATCCCGCTTCAATTTTTGATTAAATTAAGTTAATATTAATATTTCAAACCCTCATATGATCATCAAACCATGTGATGATAAGTATGAACTTCCTATGGAGATTTTATCCATTGTATGGGTATTAATTCCCATTCCAAAGGGTTTTTTCAGACATGGTTGGGATGAAAATTAGAAACAATGATACACCTATTTGTTTGGATTTTGTGTATGTATTTCTAGAAGAGTTTTCTAGCCTTCCACTAAGATGTGAAGTTGAGTTCTCAATATAACTCATACCTCATTCCACACAAATTTGAAAGATTCCATATAGAATATCCCATATTGAGTTGTCGGAATTGAAGAATTAATTCCAAGAAAACCATGATAAGGGATTCATTCGACCAAGTGTGTCACCTTGGGGTGCACCCATTCTTTTTGTGAAAAATAAATATGGATGAATGAGACTATGAATTGATTATTGGGATTTGAACAAGTTAAAAAGCAGGAAAAATCATCCTCTTCCCCATATTGATTACATGTTTGACAAACTACATGGAGCTCAATACATTTCCATTATTGACCTTAGTTCTGCATGTCATTAATTGATCTTATAGAAAGTGGATAAACCCACAAATCCATTCCATACACGGTATAGAAACTATGAATATATAGTGATACTTTTTTGTTTTACTAATTCCCCTCATAACTCCATTGATTTATTGAATATAGTCTTTAGAGATTACCTTGATCAGTTTGTGGTATCCTTTATAGATGACATTCTAATCTATTGAAAGTGTAAGGAAGATCATGAAGATCACTTGAAAATTTTACAAAATACCCTAGGGAAGGATAATCTGTATAAATCATTTCCAAATTGAACATTTTGGATAAAAAAAATGTTTCATTTTTTGGGCTCCATAATCTCAGGAGGTGGTATAAAAGATGTTCTATCAAAGACATTGGATATTAAATGATGTCCTAGACTAAACAAAGTGACTACGATCCATATATTTCCTAGTTTAGCAATATATTAATAATTTTTTATGGAGAATTTCTCATGACTATATTATCCTCTGACCAAGTTAACTCAGAGGGGTGTTAGGTTCCTCTGGACAGATGAATATGAGGAAAATATCAAGGGACTAAATAAAATGTTGGTCAACACACCTATGATTACATTACCCTATAGAAGATAAGGGTTTGTAATATATAGTGAATAATTCAAGAAGGTATTTGGTTGTGTTCTTATGTAGAATAACATTGATATAGAATATTTCTCACAATAGTAGGATATTCTTGACCAAAATTAACCAACTCATAATTTTGAATTAAAATAAGTATTTCATTCATTAAAAATATGGAGGCATTATATTTTTGGAAAAAAAAGTGTGCTATATATTCTGATCATAAAATTATTAAATATATATTCACACAGAATGAGTTGAGCATGAACTATAGAAGTTGGTTATAGTTTATAAAGGACTATAATTCCTCAATTTATTTCCACCCCTGGAGAATGAACAAGGTGGCTGATGCTTTGAGTTGGAAGGATCGTGGTAGATTATATATTATTAGGGTCAAAAAAATATCCAATATTTATGGATTTGAAAAGGAAGGATTTTCAAAATCTTCAAGGAATGGGGAAATATTAGCTTTCACAAATAAATATTTAACCCTCTATATAAGTGAATATTATGGTGGTGTAGATGGAATATGTAGATCTATAAAATAAATTCAATGATTTCCATGTTTTAACCTTTATCAGTATGGATTAATATGGTTCTATAACCATGTATGTGTTCCTTCCATACCATATTTGAAGAAGGAGTTGTTAGAGGAATCTCATATTTCTCCATTATCTATTCATCCTTGAAGTAAAAATATGTATAGGGACTTGAAATAATACTTCTGTTGGGATTGCGTGAAGATAGATATAAAATATTTTTTATCTCAGTGCTTGGTATTCCACAACTTCAAGATAAAAGATGAAAATTCAATGGGGACGTTGCATCCATTACTCAAAACAAAATGGAAATGGTAGAGTATCACTATGGATTTTGTCATGGGACTGGACAAGACCATTGTAGGGTTTAATGTTATTAGGGTGGTAGTCGATCACCTTACTAAATTAGAACACTTTGTCGACATCATAGAAGACCTCTCTTTGTATCATATTTTTATGATATACATTAAGGAAGATGTAAGGTTTCATGGAGTACCACATTCCATTGTGTTTCATCAGGATATGAGGTTCACTACAAAATACTGAAGACGTATTCAGTAAGAACATGATACCGAAATCAGTTTCATCACTTATTATCATCCTCAAATAGATGGTCATTCTGAAATAATAATTCAAACCCTATAGGATATGTTTAATTCTTATTCTCTGTATTTCAAACATGTTTGGGATCAACAACTTCTGCTAGTTGAGTTTTCTTATAATAATATATTTCAATAAAGAATTCAAAAGGCACCATATGAAGCCCTAAATGGGAAAAAATATAGAGCTCCAATATGTTGGGATGATTTGGATAAAGGAAGTTATTAGGACCTGATATTTTAGAATAAATGGTCATGAAGGTTAATTCCATTTGGCATTGTATCAAGGTAGATCCTAGCCAGTCAAGAATATATATTGATAATCATCAGCATGATCTAGAATTTAAATTTGGTTAAAATGTGTTTCTATGAATGTCACCCATGATGAACATAATGAAAATCAGGAAGAAGGAGAAATTGATCCCCATGTATATCGATCCATTTGATTTTTTAAATGTATTAGGACGGTAGCCTATCGCTTGGTACTTCCTCCAAATCCCTCTCAGGTCCATTATATGTTCCATGTATCTCTCTAGATTAAGTACATACACTACCCTTCACATTTACTAAACACGTAGGTCATACTGAGGGAGCAGGATCTATCTTAAAAAGAACAACCAATTTCAATTCTTGGCCTATTAGAGAATGTTCTACGAAACAAGACCACTCACCTACTCAATGTTTTGTGGAGAAATCAATAGTTAGAGGAAGATATGTGGGAACATGAGAATTATGAAATAATTTTTTTAACATTAGTGATTATTTTATAGAGATAAATAAATTTAAAAGGGGGTAGAATGTAAAACACTGAGTTTTTATAGACCTTTTTTTGAATAAATTAAATTTTCATTTATATCTTGTAATGTACTAAGTTAGACACTCATTTCACATAGCACCTACTTCATGTATGTTACATGGAATGAAATCAGCATAAGATAAATAGAAAAATTATCTAGAATTAATTATATGTTATAATAACTTATTATATGATACACACAACACCGACATGGTGTACGTTACACGCAACACTAATGTTTCTACAAAACATCATTTTAATATTATAACTATTTAAATGAGATAATTATAACATATCCGCTAAAAATAGATATATTAATAGTAAAATAAAATAATTATTTTTATAATCATTTTATATAAATTAAAAATATTGATAATGAAAGATATGATTTTTGGTAAACTCCATTTTTGTTTTAAAATATTGTTTTCTCAAATTAATTACCTAAAATGACCTTGGATGAAAAATAATAAAATTAATTTTAGGCACATTAAAAAGTTTAACTTGATAAAATAAACCTTATATTTTATTTTCAAATTTCAAAATTATAATAGGGTGTATTTTTGGATTTTTCTGCAAAACTTCATTTTTTGATGAATAGTGAAAATACACTTTTTTAGTTAAAAACTGCCTTTTTCATTAAATAATTATTCATATTTAATTGTATTGTAAATTTATTTTATGTTCACATTAGATCAATAATTAATCTATTAATACAATTTTGGTTATTATAATCAACTTCACTTTGAAATTTAATATAAAAGCATAATAAACATTTGATCTTCATTCTACTTTAAAACCCCGTAATTTCATCCCATCTAAGGGATTTTCATTCTTCTTAATTTTTCCACTTTTATAAATTTAATTTAAAAATACATAAATAATCCATTTTAATTAGTATAATATTTATATTCTAATTATATCATGTTTATTTTAGACCAAAATTATTAGTAAAAGTGCATAAAATTAATCAATGCGATTAAGGACAATTTAAGCTTAATATGAGACAAAACCATAATCTTAGGGGGTAAATGAACTATCCACATGTAAAAAACCAATTTTATTGTCATATTTAGTAATTAAACCATATATTACTGATTTTATGTTTATATTTTATGTATTTTTAGGAAATAACATGTGTACACCTAACTTGTTTTCAAAAATTCCAAGTGAGTCATTTTTCTTCCCTATAAAAGGCTACAACCTCTCCTAATTATTCATAACTATAGAAACTCTTATGTTCAGAAAATATCTTCCAATTAAACTTCTATACATTTCTCCCTTATTCCTATAATACTTCCCTTTGGAAAAAGTAAATCAAAATAATCCTTTTGGCACAAACCAAAAGTAGTTTCCTAATTAAGAGGTAATGAATTTTCTCATGCTCCATTATTTTATTTCCCTTCTCCACCCCATAAAATCTATTTGTTCCATTATTTTATAACATAAATAGTATCTATAATATACTATGATTTTTTTATGATAAGGGTTCTACCTACATATACCCACAAAACAAACTAATGGGTAACAAACATATTGTTTATGTGTATGGAGAGAACACGCCTCACTAAATGATGATTGTTCAATTTTTCATTCCACCTATCATGCTGGTCATTATAATGGAAACTCTATTTATATATTTTATAAATTATATTTATTATTTCATTATGAATTTATTTTTTTTACAAGACATATGTTTTTAGTTTCAATTTGTTGTTAATAAGATAATTTCATTTTGAGGAAGTGTGGACAAGATCCCCCCCAGAAGGGTATGATTTGTTCATACAATAAATGGATTTTATTAAGGATGTTTTTATAGATTATATATGATATATATGATAACATATATCCAGTATATACATATATTCTTCTTTAACATTATTTCTTTCAACATGATGATTAAACGGAAAGAGAATTCATGTGTACGTACGGACTACCGTCTCCATGAATATTGTATTCCACATCAAACCTATATATTATATAAATTATTATAATAAAAATATACCTTATATAAATTATATTTATATTATGGTTTAATTTCAGTAAATCAGGATATAAATTATAAAATAATAAGTACACAACAAATGAAAACACATTCGAATAATAAAGAGAATATTACCTGAAGTGAACCCTTAATATTGTATTGTTAACAAGCGAGTAATATAAGGTTATAATAAAAATATATATGGTATTAATATGGTTCTATTAAATATTTATATAAAATTTAAATTTATTATAAAGTTTATATGAATGATTACGATGATATTCAAGACTCTAGGTAAGGATATTTCATCTCTATTTTTATTTCTCTAAGATACATACATTATTCACCAACAATTCCTTTTATGTGGTGTCTATACTAAAAATGAATGTATTATATGTCTCTTATGCCTGAATTTATTGTCATTCACATATAATGTTTTTGTTCTTTCTTTCATGGGGTTTATGTTTCAAATGTTACAAAATCATTGAAATAGTTTGGCCTCAATTTTCCCTCTTTGAGGATCGTATGCACCTAAATTTTTTAGGTGTATATACATCAATTTTACAAGTTATATAATGAATATCATAACTTTCATGATATTTTAAGATTCATTTTATTTATATTACTTATATCGGTATTATGATCCCCATGTAACCAATTTTTAATTGTTTATTGAATCAATCTCATTGTTTTTTCAATATTGTTAATGATTATTCTTCTTTAATGAAATATATTGATCCATCTCTCAAAGAATCTCATGAATTTTCTTCTCCTCTAGTTATTAAAGATAACCTAATTTATTATTACCATTATTTGCACTATTTGGTACTTAAAATATTTTTTTATAAGAATTATATGACTGTCTCTCCATTCGATCAGAAATCAATTTTATTTGAAGACTTAATTTTCGAAAATGTTTTCAAAAATGTTTTCAAAAGATATTTTTAACCCATTTTCAATGAAAAAGGATTTTAAAAATATTTTATGGGTTTCAATGCTTCTATTATAAGTTTTCAAATATATATTCAAAAAAAATTTCCAAAAAGGTTTTATGATTTAAAATTAATTTTCAATGCAAAAAGGTTCTTTTCCTCAAAAAATATTCTTAAAAGATATTACAAAATTATTTTTCATCTCTGATAATGACATTAGTGTTACTCATGCCTTTACTAGATAATTAATCAATGTTTACATTCATATTATTTCATTGAATGGATTGTATTTTTTGGAATGATTTTGATTAAACTTGTTTCACTTTCATGGGTTATATTATTGTGAAAACAACTTATATTCTTAGGTAATGTCTATGATGAGATTATTATGAAACCCATCATTGTCCATAGGTTATGATTTGGTTACTTGTTTATAATTACCATTTTATTTCATGTGTTATAATATGATTATTTACTCTCTTGTGGCACATGTATGTATGATTTAATTATGAGATGGTTGGAGGCTATTTATCCCTATAATTCATTGGTTAAATATACATATCTTATCAGACAGACATGGCTGGAATGAGAAATAAACCTGGATCAGTACTATAGGGTTAGAACGAGCATTGAACATGTTTCTATAATATAGGTCTTGAAAGGGGTGTGAACTTGGTTAGGTAAAGTAATATTTCCTTTAGTATGGTCTCAGCATTATTTCCTTGAGTATTATGCAAATCATTATATATGCTTATGTGTCTGCCACAATTCCATGTTTTATTCCTATTTTATTCTAACAAGGATTTTATTTTTTATTTTCATATGATTTGGGTATTATGAAATTCTACGATTTATTCCATTATTCCTATATATGATATTTTATATGGAGGGTATGATCTTAAATTTTTAATTATCATGTTCTCATACACTTATGCTCATGATTGTGCTAAAATATCATCCTTATTTACCCATACTGAACATTTGATATCACCCCTTTTTATGTTTACTTCCCCATGTAATGGAGATATGTTTTATGTTTGATGTTTCTAAGAAGGGTGATAGTCTATAAGAACCTAGTTGGAGATAATGTAGCTCACTTATGTATCAGTGTTTTTGTTTCCATGTTTCCAAAGGCACTAGATTAGTACAGTCTTTGGGCGTCACGTTGTATAATTGTTTGAGTATTTTCTAAATGTTATATAATTCTAATGTATAAAAAGAGTGGTTCACTTTAAATCCCTTCCAAAATAACATCCTTAATTACCTAAACTCATATAAGAAGACATTTTTGTTCATAAATAAATCCTATGAATCCTTTCGATGAAAACCCAAAGAAGTTGTTTGAAGTAAATTTAACATCCCTAATTGAGTTTTTATTTTATTCATTTATCCATATCCTTAAATTATTATCAAACCATTTTGATATTATATCCTCTATTTCATATTTATACATATATTTTATTATGTGAAATTAATATCCTAAATCCTTCTCCTCTTCTATCAAATAATTCACAAAAATCATCATTCGTGTGTACGTGGGACTACCGATTCACAAATCGATGTTATTTGTTTTCTATCACGACCACCCACTGATGGATATAATGATATATTTATTTTTTTTATATTATATTTACGATATTATTATTCTTATTAAAATCATGATATCACATATTCCTTCATACTTTATTTTCCTTAAGAATAAGAAAATGTCATTTGTGTGTATAGAGGACTACCACATCACGAAGCAATGTGATTCATTCATTATTTACATAGAAGGTAATAAATATGAGTTTCATTTATATATAGATATATTTTATGTAAAAATGATTATATAATGGTAATATGTTATTTAACTTTATTTCTTTCAACCTTTCATGAAAATAGAAACAATATTCATGTGTATGTATGACCTATTGTCACCTTGAAATATGTATTTCATTTTCTATGTATATATTTTATTGAATTATCTAAACATATATATTGAATATATATGATATTTTAGACATGTATAAAATTATGTATATTATTTAACCATGATCAAATTAATAATACCATAAAAATTACAAAACAAAACACTCACATAAAAACAAAGAAGTTATTGAACAAATGTGGATTTAACATGGAATTGTTTATAAAAATGAAATTAAAGGTCATAGTTAAATCATATATGGTACGTTATATATATATATAAGTATGGATTTTTAAAATATTTATAATAATCAAATATTTATAATACTGGAGGTTTTAAAGTGTTTGAAGGAATTCAAGACATAAAGTAAGGAATTTCTAGTAACATTTTTATTTTGGGATTCATATGAAAAATCCTCACCGGTTTATTTTCTTTGGTGTATATACATACACTTTAACAAGTTATATCATTAATGAACTTATTTTAATTTTAATTAATTATTAATCTTATATTATTATTTATTGGGTCATATTATAAAAAAATTACTAAAGCGGTAAGGTATTTTTCATCACACATTTATTTTCTATGAGACAGAAACCATATTCACCATGTGTTTCTTTAATGTGGTGTATATACTACAAATGAATGTATTTTATGACTATTATCCATAAAATTATAATGATTTTGAATATAAATATTATGATCTCACTTTAATGGGTTTTTTTATAGTTACCAATGTTTATGGTATTTTCATCACAATTTTTTATCCTTGTAAAATATGTTATGTTATGAACCTATCTACTTTTAATAGGTGTTTATACAGACTCTATGACATGAAATATCATGAATTAATTTATTCTAGGGTATTATAAATTTCATTCAACTTTTTTCATTCATGGGACTTACAATTCAAAGTTACAAAAGTGGTAAGGATTTTATAATATAATCTCACCGTTTATCGAGATTGTTCATGAATATATTTCCATTGATTAAATATTATGATATATGTCTCAAGAAAGAAATTTATTTTACTATATTATAGGTATTACATGGAATAAATTTTTCCCCTTAATTTTTTTATCTTTAGGTACTCAAGTGTTCAGAAGAATAGTTTTATGTAAAATCATTATTATATGTCACTATATTAGAACCCCCGTTTTGATGCCAAAACCATGATTTATAAGAGTTTTCTAAAAAAATATTGAATTCCCCAAATTATTTATTAATTTAGTTAATACACATTTTTTTATTTTTAAAAATATGAAAGGAATCTTCATTTATGTTTCTAAACAATGTCTCATTTGATTTTACTTAAAATGTAAAAGGAATCTTTGTTTTACCATGTACAAATTGTGAGAAATTTTACATTTTCAACACCATAGAATATTTTAAATATTAAATTATATATTTTTCAAGTTTATTTTCAAATAAAATCATTTCAATTTTTTTTCTGAATTATTAATTTAATGTTTTTATTTGTAATGAAAATTTTTCATCCTCAAGAAACGTTCCCAGTGATATATCTTTAAAAATAAATTTTCATGTAAGATGAAATCCATTAGTGTATTATATGATTTACTAGGTATATTAAACAATTGTACCATTCTTATTATTTCTCTATATGGTTTATGATGATAATATTTTAATGAAACTCATTTCTATTATAAGGGTCATAACATGATAAAATTATTAGGAAACCTGGTTCTTCTTCTGTGGGATATGATATCATGAACTGATAAAATAATTATGAAACCTATATCTTTTACAAGGATCATGATATGATGATAATAATTTGAAACCAATTTTGTTTCATGGGATATGATATGATGATTTTTTTATGATCTTGTGGAACAAATATATTCAATTTTCATTATGTGACGGATGGGACCTATATCTCCCACTAATGAATTAGGTAATGATTTATATCTCATTAGATATACATGAATTGAATGGGAAAGGAACTAGGTTCAGTAAGGGCATTTTTTTTATATGATGGAAATGGGAGTGAAGCTTGAAAACATTGTTGGTTTGGGGATTTTGCCCATTCCATTATGAATAGCATGGTAGTGATCCTAGACTGAAATGGAAATTATTTCCTATACTTATATGTATGACATAATTTTATTTCTTATTTAATTGTTATGTTATCATGGATCATGTTAATTATTTTATCATGATTCATGATCTAATAATAGTCGATTTATATTACATGACTAAATATTATGATATTTGATATGCATGGTATGATTTCAAATTTTATGCTCATGTTCTAATACTCTTATGCTCATGTTATTCATGAAAATATCCATTGTTTACCATTAATGATCATCTAAGACAACCATTTATAATATTAGATTTTCCTAAGTTATAAAGATTTTATTATGTATTATTTTTCTTATAAGGATTATATATATAAAGAACTTTGTGGGAGATTATAGAGTTAAACTATGGACCAATTGATTTCATTTCCATGTTTCCAAATTCACTATTCCTTTGTTATATTTTTGCATATTCTTGTATAATGTAATTAATGTTCATATAAACAGATATAATATATATTAATGAAAAGACTTTTTTCAATAAGATGTGTGTTTTAGCATCCATTTATGCATCATATATGAGGGAGAGTGAGGGTGAGGAGGATTTTAATTCTTAATTTATTCTATTTTTATTTTATTTTTTATTTTTTATTTTTTAAATATAAGGTAGCATTCATGGTTTACCAAATCATGCACCAAAAGATTTCCCCTTACTAGGAATACTAGGTATGTTATATTTTTGGGCCAAAAGTTTTGACAAAACATGGTCTATCCATAAAAATGGTTATGTCTTATTTCATATTCAATTCCACGGATGTTGTGTAGTTTCCAATGACCATGTTTCTGTGCTAAAATTAAAAAATATTAAAATTTTCAATCGAATAATCCCAAATTTCAAGAACACAATAAAATAAATTAATTAAATAATATAAAAATAAATATATGAGGTTTTGGTGTGAAAAAATATCCACCACCACACTTTTACACCCATTAAACAATGGATAAAAGGGGTCCATCTTTTTTATAAAGAAACAATTTGGGAGGCACAAAGAGTGACTCAAATTTCAGAAAACAATCAATGAAATCACCATTAATATAAATATGGTATATACGAAAATCCTAAATTCCACCCATAACTAACAACCATAGGGTATTTAAACAAATTAATGGAATCTCTAAAACAAGGAATAAGGTAGAATTTCAAAAGCACCATTTCAAAACCCACAAAATACCCTAAAAAATTAAGTCCATGGTTAAAAAAGTCAATAAAGTCTTAGGGTCAATAATTTTTCATCAGGTGGGAGTGGATGGAAAATAAATCACAAAAGGTTATCCAACCACAAAAAAAAGAATCACTCAAATGATCAAAGTTCTACTATCCCACAAATGAACCACTGTTGTAGGTCTCCCCACAATATAAGAATTTTTCAAACGCATCAATGAACTATCAAACAGATTCACTCAATATAGGAACTAATAAAGATCAAAATCTCCCCCAATAAAGACAAAGGATTTGTAAGGGATACAATAAATCCTTTGGATTCCATAAAAAACAAATTTCACAAAGTTTTAATGTTAAATCATTATCTCATATCAAGATAACCAAATAATGAAAAAAAAGACAATGAAGAACTAGAATTACCTCAAATAATGTCCACCTCGCTGATAACAACAAGGTAATAGAATTTTCCCAAGAGAGATAGGGAGAGAGAGAAACATGGGACCTATATTTTGGATCACCAACTCATACTGAACCCTTCTGATTAAATGAATCATATCACTGATCTTAGTCTATAATATTCTCACCCAAATCTCACTATTCACATCTTCTCAAAGGTAGATTCTTATCACTTTGTTAGCATCACAAAAATGCCAAGAATGGATTGACAAAAATATGAGATTGTATATTTTTGAAATGAATCACATCCCATAAAAGTAAACCAAAGAAACATCGGAGGAAACATTCAAATAAAAAATATCCAATGTGACTACACCTAATCCTCTCTTATAATTATCCACTAGTAAATAATTTATCTCACATAATGTTTTGGTCAACTATTTTTGGGATTTAAGGTCAATGATACTACCTAGAGTGTCCGCCTCGGTAACCCATTTTCCTTTCATCTAAGGCTTTAAGGACCATTACCTCAAGAAGAAAATTATGTAACTCTAAATCCTAGTTATGGTGAATATTTTCACTTATATAGTACCACTACAGTACCTTCGACGGTAATTATACAGTTACATTAGAAATACATAACTAGATGAATTTAATCTAAAGTTTCATATAGGATTATAGTGCAAGTTAACCACAAAGATACAACCTCAATTGCAACACCTCCTACTATATAAATAATTAATATGATTATATGTATGTCGTGGTTAAAGAAACTAAAAATAAATATATACCTACTTTAAACTTTATAAGTCACCATATAATACTATGATCCCAATGCTCTATCAATAGAAATAGAATAATGAGGACCTGCAACTAAAAAGATATATATAGGCATGAGAAAAAGGGGTCACTTGGAAAGCCAAATAAACCACACCCCATGCATAGTATTTAAATAAACAGACGATTTTTTCTAGTTTAAAATAAATTTTATAAAAATTATTCTCCCAAAATTATCAAATAAATATAAAATATCATTTTATACATGTTCTTTTTTATTTACATTAAATGAAAACATCCTATTAAGATATATTTTTTCAACCTAAGGATTAACCACCTTAGTTTAGTTAGACGGTTTCACCCATACATGGTACCGCATGTAATTCACTAACTAATTAGTGAATGTTTTGTCCTAGTTGGGTGGTTTACCATTACACAACACCACAAACTTTACAAGGTACAATTAGTCAGTTAAGTTGCGTAATAAAAATTGATGTTTAGTCTAGTATTACATATTCTATACTCAGCTACCCATAAACTTAAAAAATTTCAAAAACATCACATTATGTTTAAAACAAATTATCTTTTAATGAACCCATCATGGCCAATTGAAATTCATTACATTAAAATTATACCTTTAAAAACCATATGACTTATGAATTCAAGAGGAAACTACATTAGGTAAAAATTGAATGTATAAAGATCAATCAAAACTACCATAGCATAACATAGTATAATTAAGATATCCTTTTAAAACATAAAAGTAATGTAAACCACACTAAGTAAGCACTTGTGATTGATTTTAGAAATAAATTTTGAAACTAATTTAAAAGTTGAGTTGAATATAAAATTATATTTCTAAAGTACCCTACTACTATTATACTCTTATACATTTACACAGTGAGATATATATATATATATATATATTATTTCACCAATTATCACTCTTTCATGTGAATTGTGGCACCACATGTATATATATACTCACACATGTATATTAGAATAACCATAAATGTTTAAAAGGGGAACTTTCACATCACATATTTTTATTAACTAGTTTTTAAACATTTAAATAATTCATCAAATTATATTTAATTGATTGATATTCTAAAAAAAATTGACTGCCAACTGTGAACTAATTTTGAAAAAAAAACACCATTTTAATGGAATTTATTTATTTAGAAGTTACACCAAGGTATTTTTTCCAATGATAGAAATATTAAATTTGAAATTTATTATACCATTATCAATGGAATTCAAACAAGGTAATACTAGGGGCACATTCATGGAAAACAGTATATCAATAGGAAATGATACTTTAAAAATGATTTCATGAGGAAAAAATATAAATACACAAAAATGAAATCATAAATAATATTTTATAAAATCATAGGATAAAATAAATCAACTTAGGAGGCTGTGTTTTAAGAATAACTATGATAACTCAATGAATGAAAATTGAGATACGAAAAAATTTACAAACATCATATTTTTAAGTAATAATAATTTAAAATTGATATCATAAGAAATAAGTTTATATCCCTCGAAAAAAGAATAATCACATTATAGTATAATTATAGGGTAGAAAATATAAATTTTATAATAATTTGTTTTCAAAAGAATAATCATAACCTAAAGAATGAAATTTAGTTAACAAAAACCCCTATATCATCCTTATCGTTCCATTTGAAACCCCATGAATGTTAGAACATGAGATGGATTTAAAATTATATTAGATAAAAAAGAAAAATTATGATATGATAAGTACATGGGAAATATATGTACAATAAAAAGAAAAAATAAGTGGTGAATATAAATCATATTACTATAAATAAAAATTGATATGCAAAAACCTAATATTAGGTACTAATTTACTATTTGGTGGTTCATGATGTGGTTCAATATATTTATTTGAATAATCCTTAGTTTATTTACAATGTTAAAATTTAAAGTAAAATAGATTCATAATATCTTGAATTCTAGAGTTTTATGATATTTATTTTTCAATTAGCACAAAATTTTTGAAATTCCATAGGTTTTCTGAAACTGGACTCAAAGGAAGAAATGTCCCACAATATGTTCATTTAAGGAGGATAAGTTAAAATTGACCATTTATTGTAAATATAAATTATATAATATCAAATATTATATTTATTGAAAATTAATAGAGTAATAAATATTATTTTTATGCATTAAATAAATTTTCAAATTCATCCATGTAAGGAAGTAATGGAAAACAAAATATTTTCTCTCATGGGGGGGGGGGGGTTGTCCACACATAAAAATGCACGATGCTATAATTTTTCAATGAATGGTAGGGGAGAATAATGAAAAAATAAATTTCAGATTCATAATAATGTTATAAATATTATATTTTCATTAAATTAATATTTTGAATATAAATGAATTGTTGTTTTGAAAAATAGGACATTTCATTCTTGGAGGTGGTAGTTCTCACATACACATGATGGCGTCTTCCTTTTTTGAATAGTTTTGGAGGGAGGAAGAAATGTGATGTTACATTAGTAAAATAATATTCTATCATATTAATAATAAATATTCTATCATAATTTCATGGTTATAAAACATTTTATGGGGTAAAAGAATGAAAGAATCAAGAGAACTCAACTGAGAGAATTCCCCCCCCCTTGGATGCTCTCCATAGGGAAACACCTTAAAGAGAATTATATTATACATTTACTAAGATGTGGAGTCTGGGGTGTGTGAAATTATTTTAGGAGAGACTAAATATGTTTCATAGTAGTTTCTAAGCTTTTTAATGGGTAGATAAATGTAGTGTAAGTGATCCCCTTTAATAAGAGAAGAAATTGGAATTTTCATAAATACTCATTACTTTATCGATAATGGAAATATAATATTTAGGTATTAATGGATCTATAATGGAATGTAATGAATTTTTGAAGATTTATGATAAATTAATCTTATACGATTCATTTTCACACATTTTTTAAACATTTTTCATGTTTTTTACCATTAGATTTTACATATTAGATTTTACCTTGGTAACTAATTTTTACCCATGTAATTTTTATTTTATAAAAAATATAAGGAAACCCCTCAAACAAAATTTTGATGTTATGAACACAAATTTAAGCTCTATGTTATCTAAACAATTTTTTATATAATATAAAATCTAATTCTAAATTAAATTTTTCAGTATAGATAATATGGTTTTGAGAAAAAACATTCCCATTATGTGTTCGAAAACATATTTTATATTAATAACCAATTTAATATGTTTTAATTTATTTATATATTGGTTTAAAATTTTAATAACTATTGAGAAGATATTTATTAATTTTATTAGATAAAATTTTGATAATTTTAATAAAATAATTCATTAAAAATAACAGTTTTTCCATTATCACAGTAATTACAATTATTCCTAGTAAACATATTTTTAGAGGAAATTGAAAACCTAATTTCACCATGTGAAGAAAATATTTAAAAGAAAAATACTAAAGGTAGTTTTATTTGGATACTATTTCTTAATTATTAAATTATTAAACATGGGTTTCTAAATTCAACATAGTATTTTTAATATAATACTTTTCACTACCTAAATATATTTTTTATCATGAATTTTTCTAAAATATTTATGTTATATTTACTTCTTGATATATTTATAAACGCATTAGCTTGAGTAAAAAAATAATTTTTTTACTCACCTAAAAATAAATTCGTTCAAAAAAATCCTAAAAAAATTATTCTTAAGCTATTTTTGACATACTAAATCCAAACAAAATTACCTCTATGAAATAAAAATACTATAATTTTGTAATTTAATTTCCTATAAAAACCTGAAAATATAATGAAAATTAATTTTATGGGAATTTTTTTAAAGAAATACCTATTATCATTTCCTAGATATTTTTAATTAGATTGTTGCCAATATGTTAGTCATATCAAAAGTAAATTTTCCCACAAAATATTTGATTCATAACATAAATCACATAATATTATTTTTTTATAAAGATTACATTTTTTATGTATATATTAATATTATTAGTTATTGAGCTACAATCGTTGAGTTTTATTAATGCCTTAGTATTACTGATATCCCTTTTTTTATTTCTACATTTATTTCCTAATTTGGTTACATATATTCTTACCCTCCAATTATATAGCTATATTTTCACTATCATATAGTGTTATTTAGGTTGTTTTTGTTTTGTTTTTCATGAGAAACAAGTTATTTAACATAGTAGGTTTTAAAAAATATATAATTTTACCTATTTGGGTGTTAAATTCTCCCAAACCACCTAAAGAAATTATATCCTAAAAATTTTAATCAGATCATATGGGTATCTAGAAGACATAGATAACTCAAGATATACTTTAAAATTATGACTTACCCTTAATATCTTAGTTATAATATTGAAAAAAATATTTCCCCTTCAACATGATAATAAAAAAATTGATTTCTTATACCATAATTAATTTATCTATGTACTCAGTTAACACATATAAAAAAACATCTTGTTCTTTTAATACATTTCCCTCGATTATTTTTCCCTAGGGATAAATATGCTTCTTTAATTATCCTCATCCAATAATATATTAATCTCTAAATTTATCTAATCGCTTCTCTAATAACATTTTTGATGCCCAAAAAATTACTATCCCAAAATTATATGAATTATAAAAATTATTACATTACATAAAATCCCATTAGATTTTAGGTTTTGATATTTACATAATTAGAATTAAAATATTCAATTATAAATGAATGAATAATATATAAGGATGTAAATGATAATCAAATAATTCCATTAAATTGATCAAATGATCTTAAATAAATCCATGGATTCCATGATAGTATTAAAAATCACATGGATAAAAATAACTAGGTTCATAGAGATATAATTCATACTTATAGACTCGTTAATGACCTATGGAAATTAATTACATCTCGATAATGACTTCTTCTAATTCAGATACTTTATGCCATCACTGCATCAATGAAATCAAATTAAATGGGAAAACATTCACCAAATACCCATGCCAGTTTTTCTCATGAGTTATAATAATTTATAAAAGGGATATTATGGTGCCCACCCATCACTAATTTAGTGAAATACATTCCCCATATGATGTAATGAATAAAATATACAATACTCTACAAATATTCCTTAGTAATAAATAAATGTCTATATTGAAACGAGAAGTACAAAAATTATCAATATTCTCCAATTGATAAATGGAATATATTTCTATTTAATATCCATATTAACTAACATTTTATAGAGTAATGAGTCTACTATTAATCCAATAATTTTTTGAATCAAGGGTAAAATGTTTCTAACTAAGAGGAATACCCGATAATTGTAATATTCATAATGGAAAGTACAATTATCAAAGTATTGATAAAAATTTAGTACTGTGGAGTACATTCATGGTGTATAGATATGAATATAAAATTATCATTTTTAAAGGAGTTAATGAGGGTTAAATTTAAATCTACAAAAATGAAATTTGAAAAAATTATAAAATTATAGTATAAAATAATTCATCCTAAGAGATTGGATTTTAAGAATATTATTCTAACTCAAGGAAAGGTTACGAAAGACCCATAAAAATATTATATTTTTAAAGAAGAATTGTTTTTAAGGGATTTTATATTAATTAATTATAAATCACTTGAATATAAAGTGTAATATAAGGGCATAACATACCAAATATATAAGAATAAAGATCAACAGAACAAAAATAACTCAATAAAAGATAATTGATTTAACATAAACCATTACATCATCCTTATCATTCAATTAAAACCCCATGAAAGGTATATCATGATATGGATTTATAAATTCCATATATTTCATGGAAAAATAAGATAAAATAAATCCATTCCCAATATATATTTCCCAAAATGGAAGTATGTGGTGAATCCACATCATAACTCAATGAAGGATAATTGAGATATAAAGACCCTTACATTATGACCTAATTCACTTTTCACATACTTCTAACTTCGTTAAGATTCAAATTACATTTCTTAAAAAATATTTTAAGAATATTTTTCATCTATATTTTACCTTTTATTGCTTATTATATATCATACAATATTTATTTATTAAAGAGTTTTCACTTATGAGGGTAATTTGAGGTGTTTTGGTAAGTTTCAATGAAGCATCCTCAATATATTGACAATGTTAAAATGTGTTTAAAGTATATTCATAATATTAATAATTTTATAAGTGAATTTATTTTATTATTATATTATTAAAAAATAAATATATTTTTGTTATTTTCCCAAAATGAACTTAATTCATGAATGGTGCCTCAATTTGTTCATTTAAGGTGGATAAGTTTACTATGACAGTTTATTATAAATATAGCATATATAATGTCAAATATTATAATTAAAAATATTAATAGTTTTATAAATATAAATTATATAAATTTAATATATTTTTAATGCCTTCCATGTAAGGTAGTAATGGAAAACAAAATAACTGTTATGTGGTGTTGGTAGTCTGCACGTACACACAGATGACGCTCTCATTATTCATAGAATTAGAGGGCTATAAAAATAAAAGAATTGTAATTTTATGATTTTAATGATATTAAAAATATTATAATTTTTTCATTATATAACACTTTTTTACAATTCATGTATGGTGGTTGTGAAAAATACAACTTGTAATTCATGGTGGATGTTTTCGGCACATACAAAAGATAGCATCTTGATTCTTGTATGATGTTAAAGGGAGGTAGAAAATGGGATATTCCATTAGTAAAATATTTTTTTTAAATATAATAATAATTATAATATCATATATTCAAGTTTGAACAATATTTTAGGGGGTAAAATATGTGATGAATTAAGAGAGCTCGGTGGAGAGCATTACCTATCACTTTGGCTGTTCTTCACTGGGTAACACATTAATGGTCCTTATATTGGTATTTGTTAATGAAAAAGTAGTCTAGGATGTGGGGAGGGGGTTTATGGAATAATATTTAATTGTTTTTCTAGATATAAATATTTGGTATTGGTGTAGAAATGTAGTGGAATTTTTTCCCTTTTATAAGTGAAGAAATGTTCATAAATAATCATTTCTTTTACAAGATATCTTTATACAATTAAATGATAAATAGAAAAAAAGTGGGAAATAATACATTTTGGGGGATAAATTTTTTATAATTCCCCTACCATTTATTTTAACACATGTTTTAAAAAAAATTCATGTCTTCAATCATTAGAATTTTTTATTTTAACATTGTGATTTTTACCTATATTAATAGTATATTCTAGTAATATATATATTTAAATATATAATGCACCCTATATTAACAATTTTTTATTTAACGAACCTAAATTTATTCTCCATATAATGTAATTAATTTTTTAAATAATACAATGTTTAATTATAAATTAATAATTTTAATATATAGAATATCTATATTTTAGAAAAATTTTGTTTTCTCCATTAAGTTATATTAATTTTGTTTAGTATTGATTACTTGTTTAATGGGTGATAATATATTTTTATACAGTTTTAAACATAATAATTATTTTTTCTAAGATATTAATTTATTTTATTAGATAAAAATAAGAAATGTAAAGAAAACAATTCTCTGAAAAAACAGTTTTACCATTAATTGATTTATCAACCTTAATAGTTGTAAATTGTTTATGCCTACAAATGAAATAATCCATTATATTAAATTTTTAAATACTAGTTAAAAATATAAAATAATTTTTTTCAAATAAAATTTATTTTTGTAAGAAAATTAAATATTAAAATAAACACATCTAATGCGTAAAAACACTTTTTTGGATAATTGTATTTCTAAGCAAAAATGTTATGTTTATGGAATAATTATAATTTTTTTTTGATTTTAATGAAATTAATTAGTTTTTTGTAAACCAAGGAATATTTATTTAACTTTAAAATAAATCAAAACCCTAATTTCTTCATGTAAAAATATAAACAAATGATGAAGTTTAAAGAACTATTATAAACGTATTCCTTATTTCTCAAAAAGTTGAACATGGGATTTCTAGATTATAAGTTTTATTTTTAAATAAATAAAATTACTAAATAAAAAATTTTGATCGATGACTTTTTTTATAACTATTTAAGATATACTTACTTCGTGATATAATCATTAACTCCAATGTTTTAGTAAAAACTGTATTTTTCAAGGTTTACCTAAAAATAAATTATCTTTTACAAATACAAAAAAAAAAACTTATGTTAATATTGATATTATAAATCCAAAAAATAAGTTCATTTTTAAAAATTATAAATCTATAATTTAGTTATTTAGCTTATAAATAATTACAGAAAATTATATTGAAAATATTTTTCCTATGGAAGGAACATTTTAAGATGTTAACTTCTCTTACTCTAGTTTTCCATTAAATTATTAATTAATTTCGAGTAAATATATTATTCATATAAAAAAGATATTTTATCTATAATTTATTTATTTTATTGAAATAATTCACATTAAATTTAATTTCTATAAATGATAAATTTTAAAGAATATAAAATTCTTTTTGGTATTTAACTATAATAATTGAGTTTTATCAACATCTTAGTACTAATTATTGAACCTTTATTTTAATTTATACATATATTTCATAATTTTTTTACTTATATTTTTACCCACCAATTTTATGGCTATATTTTAAAGGTCATATAATATTATTTGTTTCATTTTCGTTTGGTGTGGCATGTAAAAAAATCTATTTAACACACTGAATTTTATAGAAAATATATTTTAAAATCACAGGGTATTACATATATCATATCACACACATAACTTTAATGTAAATATTGTGTATTTGTATTTTTTAATCTATGTAATGGTATATTAAACTACCATTGAAAAATACTTATATGATCGTATGTTTGTAGTAATGTCCGTACAACGGGTGTCATGTGCGGTTGTCTGTACTTCACTTATAGTTAGTTTATTTCATATGTAAAGGAAAAATGGGGTTTTTTTTTATAATAACCCGGTTCTTATTCTTGAGGTATGAGTTTCTTTTTTTGTTTTTCCTTAAGTTTTTTTGAGAAAACAAGGGAAATGTGGGAAAAATCCCAAATTTATGGGTACACACTGTGTACTTTTATACACACGCTGTGTACTTTGGCCGTGTGGGATGAGAATACAGGGTGTGTAGGCTTGTCGGTGATGAAGGGTGTAAAAACTAACTACATGACATGTCCTTAGTAATACACATCGTGTAATCAGTCGGCATGTGAATAATAAGGCGGTTGAAGTAGCCGCCATAGGAATGATAAAATATTGTGTGTAGTTAGTAATACATGCAATGTAATCAAGTCGGTAGATGAACAATGAGGTGGTGGAAAGTATCCTCCAGAGAAACAGTTAAAAGGGAAAGTACACACTGTGTACTTGATAAGTACATGCTGTGTAGTTATTTTTTCTGTTAAAAACAGGAAGTATCCTCCTTATTCGACATGGGAGGCTGAGAACTCACCAGGAGCTAAGGGAGAGGAGGTTGAGACTTGTAGGAGCATCCGATTTCTCATCGAGACTTGGATTCTTCCGTCGTTAATCTCGTTTGAACCGCGCGGGTAAAGTCTTCCCCATCCTTGAGTATTTCCTTCTAATTATTTCCCTAAAGAAAGTTATTTTTGTTTGAACGGTTAATCATTCATCTCAGATCTACATCGTTCTAGGTCATTTCAGGAGACACCTTTCACATATATCGATCAGATGAGATTGAGGTAGGCGGTCTTGTGTTTAATTCCAACTTTAGAGTTGATTCATTGTACCGTTGTGCCATAATCCCATGTTTGTGGTGTTGTATGGCTAAGTCCATGACTGTTTAGATACCTAGAATTCCATAAGTAATCTAATGAATAAGTATAAACTAATGTTTGAGATCGTTGCTTTGATCTAGGGCCAGACCGATGGTGTGTTCCCCTTGTTTAGCCGTTTGGCCAAGATACCCATGGGTATGCAATGATTGTATCATGTTTTGAGTTTTCTTGAGAGGAAACATGTATAAATTTCTTTGTTATGCATTGGGCTCAACCTGGTTACTTGATTTTCTTAAGGAATGCCTGAGGTCAATGTTTTGTTCAGGTTGAGGGAACTGTTTTGTTTAGCCCGAGGGTAGTGTTTTGTTTATCCTGAGGGAAAGGTTTTGTTTATCCTGAGGGAAATGTTTCTTATGCCTCTAGGCAGTAGCTTCCATGCCTGAGTGTGATATATTGTATACTTGAGGGCGATATTTGTTATGCTAGAGGGAAGTCACTTAAGGGTTTTGTTTTTGTTTGCCTGAGGGTATGTATTTTCATGTATGAGGACAATGTTTTCTTTGAATATTCACTGTGGTGATTTATTATGTTGTAGTTTCCAAGATAAATAATAGGCTTGGTATTATTATTATCTTCCACTTGTTAGATTGTCTATTATGGTTTCTGCAATGGCAATGTATAAGAGATTGTCGGTCAAGGCCGAGTTTAAAGAAAACTCAGAATTCAATTATATTGAATTGTTAAATAATTATTAAAATGTCATTGTAACTTTTAGGAATGGTTACTTTTGAGTACATCCTAGTTTACTACTTTTCATTATTGCACACTATTGTTGTACATTTTCACTGATAATTGGGCACAAGCCTTTGGTGGTTTCCTACTGGGATTTATTTCTCACACCATGTTTGGGTCATGTCTTAGGCCCAAACAGAATATATTACTGTAGGTGTTGATACAGGTAAGGGTCCCTACACAAGTACATAATTGTTACAGAGGAGTAGGAGAGCATAGGACCGAGCTTAGGCTTGTGATGTTGTTGCGTTCCTATTAAAATTCTTTGTTTTGTTTTTTTGTACTTTATACTATGTGTTGTATTGTCTTATATTTCAGTTTATCCTGTATTCGCTTCTTTCTTATAATTAGAGACATGTTTCATCATCATCATATATATATGACTGTTGGTTGTCTTGTACTTCAGTTCTGTTGTCCATTTAGGGTATATATTGTTTACTGATTCTACCTTTGTATATTTATATTTATTTCCTATATTCTACACTTTGAAAAATGAGGGAATAGTTTCCCCACTATCAGTTCTAGGCCCTCACTGCTTGTCGGAAGACCATGGTGTTTGGGGAAATGCACTTAAGGACATGTGACAAATCGGGTTCGGGACACCCATTGGGTGACACCCAGATCTGGGATGTTCCAAAGTGGTATAAAAGGCTTTTCTTTTCTCTGAGATATTTTATTATTTGGAGACAATAGAAAGAGATAGAGTGTTAATAGATTCTGTAATAAATTATGCCCAGGGGTAGCTACCCCATGTACAGGTAAAGGCGAGATTGCCTCGAATTAAATTGTGATTTTCTGTTTATGATTATTAAAATTGATTTTTTTTCACCGTTTGCTGACGCACTTGTGGTGTGCTGTTTATATTATAATATTTTGGTTCTATTTATTTGAAACCCGATGAGATGAGGGTATTCCATATAATGCATCATTTTTCTACATGTTAGAATCACATGTCATGCATAGTTTCCATGCCATGTAGGTGCATTAGAGATTGGATGTTATTGTGATAGATGTTTTTCTGGAAAATTAATGCAATTGTGATAGGTACCTTAATAGATATGTCTTCTATTGATAGGGTATGGGTACATGTTACGGTTGGGTTTTATGGACACTAATATTTGGTTCATGAGAAGTATGGGCTCTCTTGGAGCTGAATTTAGAGGATCATAATCCAGCCTTTTGTTGCATTCAGTACTATAATTTGAAAGCTCAATTGGTAAACTTTGGTTAGCGGGAATATGGGCCCCCAAGGATGGTATTTTGGCATATAAATGCTTGAAATTAAAGTAAAGGGGGATCCAGAGCATTTTCTGAGGCTTATTGTCTAGAAAACCCTATAATACAAGCCATGTAATTTTGACTACATGTCCTGTACTCTTCTGTTCGAGAAGAAATGAATAAAATTCTAAGTACATGCCTTGTACATATATGTACACTTTGTGTAGTATAATGTCGTGTAACCCACCATGTGGGAGGGAACATGGGTCTTCCAGATTTTACAGAGGACATTTCGTGTACCTGTGGGACACACCGTGTAGTTTTGACCGGTGAAAGACTATGACGGCTTGGCCATGTGTCTGGGGAAACAGGGTGGTGTACACATCGTGTGTGGGTGTAACATGCCTTGTACCTAGGGTAGAAACACGGGATAAGGAAACTCTTGTGAGAACACGTTGTGTACCGGTTGTACACGCCGTGTCATCATGACCTTGTGTCCGCCCGTGTGACTAACAACATGGATAGAGAGATCTTAGCTTATACATGTCGTCTCAATGTTGAACACGCCATGTAGTGTAATCTTGGGATCTGGCCGTGTAGCTAATAGCATGGGTCGGTGTTATCTTTTCATGTACACGTCGTGTCCTTCTAGAACACGCTGTGTAGTGTGAGGCGTGTATCCTGCCATGTCACGAATAACACGGATCAGTGAAGCTCATCTAGTACACACCATGTCTGGAACAAACATGTCATGCAGTCTCGTTCTAATGAGAACTGTATGGATTAGCCACATAGAAGTACTTGGTAAGGGGAAGAAAATTCAAGTACACGTTGTGTGTAAGGACAACACACCGTGTGTTTGGGTTGTTGCACGACCAGTTCTGGTAGTGGTACATGCCCATGTGAAAGACATAAGGGAACACACTGTATAGTTATTATAAACACTTTGTAGTCTTGTTTTATAAACTTTATTATTTTCTTTCTCTTGTTCCCTTCATACCTTTCCAGTTCTTAGTCCTTGAGTATCTTAAACTAAGGTTTGTGGTTGACCTTGTAGAGTCATGCCGCCGAGACGACCACGATTTGTTCGCCAAGAGAGTGTCGATGATTATAATCTAGAGATGGTGGTCCATGGGAAACTGGTGGATCCTCCAGTAGTTCTAGATGAAGCACTAACCATTATACTAGACACAAGTAAAAATATGCAGTTCTATGAAGGCTTCATACGGTTCATAAAGACCTTACATGGAGCACCGCTGGTTACCACATCTATGGCAGAGCTGAAACATATATTCTAGCAGCAACATCCACTTACGTTTTTAGAGGATGTTGGACCATAGGCTATGGAGTCGTATATGGGTTCTAAGAAGATGATCTTCAAGCATCTAGAGACACATCATGGGAGGAGGGTCAGGATTTCTACTTACGTGCAGTGTGATTCCTCCAAGAGATGGTGGGATGTTACCACCCAGACTGATTGTCACCGAGACACGACATGGGATGATTTTGAATTAGCCTTCTAGTACTTTTTCTTTCTGTAGATTCTAAGGGTAGTTCAAGTTCAAGAGTTCATGAATCTATAGTAGGGAGCCATGTCAGTGATGGACTATTCTTCCCACTTCATTGAGCTACAGTGTTTCGCACCTGTTCTGGTGGGTGATGAGATGTTGAGGGATAGACACTTTGATGATTGTCTTTGATATGACATCCATTCACTAGTGAATGTTTTCAGGTTTCCTACAGTGCATGCTATTGTGAACTGGGCATTGATTACTAAGAAAAACCTATAGGATGCTAGTGGTGCAGGCCAGGGTGGTTCAACACCGATCTCTTGTACAATTTCTACCAGCAAGAGGAAGAGGCAAATGGATTTCTCTCATGGTGGAAGTACTAGCTAGAATAATTCTTTAGGTGGACCAGTAATGTGCTACTAGTGTGGTAAAGAGGGGAATAAGAGACCTCAGTGTCCCCATGACTCAGTGGAGTGCTGAGCATGCAGAAAGATGGTTCATCTTCAGCATTTTTATAGGGAATTTCCACTAGTGACTACTAATAGGGGTTCTATGCAGACTCTACATGCAGGAGTAGGGCCATCAGCTTTTTACCAGTTAGGGAATTGGAATACGTCAGGATTTTCAAGCTGAGGTGGTGGTTGGGGATGTGGTATCCAGCCACAAGGATCTTAGAGATAGCAGGGCGGGTCAGCTCAGGGTATCCATGTTGTGTCATAGGGCCACGATACTGGGCAGGCATATGTAGTGTAATATACTCAACAAGAGCAGGATACTAGATCTTCTACTTTTAGATGTACTATTTTATTTTCTTCTGTTTTAGATTGAGTACTTTTCAATACTGGTGCTACACATAGATTACTCTTTTTTCCCTGCTGTGGAGATCGTTGTGCTCTGTGTTTCATCTTATTCTGATATCATGACTCTAGAAAATCCATTGGGAATTATAACGGAAGGTCTGAATTAGTACAAGGAGTGCCCCATAGATATTGGTGAGTGTCACATTCTATGGGACCTCTATTTCTTGGTGATGAAAGGCAATGATTTCATTCTCGAGATGGACTAGTTGGTACCCTTTCGATGCTTTGTATATTGCTATCATCATAGGGTGAGTTTAACATCACCAGAGGGCAGAGAGTTTCTATACATGGGCGAATAGGATGTCCAAGATAGTCGAGCTGGACTCGAACATCGTGGGTGAGGTGGAGTGATACCCTAGATTGCGAGTTAATATCTGGATGACTAGGGAACTTGTTAGAAGGATTTCCCTCTAGTGATTAATCATTTTAGGGATGTCTTCCCTGACAACTTTTCTGGTCTACCTCAGAAACGAGAGGTGGATTTCTCTGTTGAGCATGCGCCAGGAGTAGCACCAGTATCCATTCCTCCAATTATGATGGCTACACTAGAATTACAGGAGCTCAATAAGCAGTTAGAGGAGTTTTAGGAAAAGGGTTTCATCTGACCTAGTACTTCTCCTTGGGGTTCACCTATCATGTTTGCGAAGAAGGTGGATGGTACCCTCAGACTCTGCGTGGATTATTGGAAGATGAACCAGTTGATGGTCAAGAACCTATATCCCTTATCGAGGATTGATGATCTCTTTGATCAGCTTCAAGGGGCCTGGGTGTTCTCAAAGATTTTCTTGAGAACTGGGTATCATCAGTTGTGCGTTAGAACATCAGACATACCACTAACATCCTTTTAGAGAAGATATGGTCTCTATGAGTACTTAGTCATGTCGTTCGGACTCACAAACTCTCTAGTAGTTTTCATAGCTCTGAGGAATCGTGTGTTCCACCCATATCTGGATATTTTCTGGTAGTCTTCTTAGACGATATCTTGGTGTAATCTCACACTTGACATGACCATGCCACCCATCTTGAGATCATGCTGAGTAAACTGAGAGAGCATCAGTTATATGTTAAGATCTCAAAGTGACACTTTTGTATGAACCAGATTCACTTCCTGGGTCATATTATCTCAGAGGCCGGAGTTGCGATATACCCAGAGAAAGTGAGAATAGTAGTTTCCTATGAGCATCCTAATAAGTTTTTTGAGATACGGAGTTTCATGGGGTTTTCTGGTTACTAAAGGCGCTTTATACTTGACTTTTCCCTCTTAGTAGTGCTATTTATGGGTTTGAATAAGCAGGGTATGAAGTTCGTTTGGTCAGAATCTTGTGAGGCAACCTTTCAAGAGATGAAGGGAAGGTTGACATCCACACTGGTCCTAATACTGCCGGAGTAAGGGATGAGATATATAGTTTACTGTGATGCATTAGGTATTGGACTGGGAGCAGTGTTGATGTAGGGTGATCAAGTAGTGGCATAAGGGTCTCGGAAGTTGAGGCCACTTGAGAGGAATTACCCAACACATGATCTCATGTTGGCTATAGTTGTTCATGTGTTATAGTGTTGGAGACACTATCTCTTGGGAGATAATTTTGTGGTGTTTATAGACCACAAAATTTTTAAATACATATTTACCCAACGTGACCCGAATTTGAGACATTGAAGGTGCGTTGAATACCTTCAGTCCTTCGACTTTGAGCTTGCATATACACCTGGTAAGGGTAACATAGTAGCTGATTCACTGAGTAGGAGGACTTAGATACATACAGTTCATGGGGACAGTGGTGAGTGGAAACTTATGGCTTTTTTCTATGAGATGCATTTGGAGGTTCACAATAATCATGGGTGAGACTATCTTTCATCCTTAGTTGTGACTTCTTCCCTCCTGGATAGAGTGAGGATGAGACAACTATCATATTCATAAGGCTTATTTCTATGAATGTTGGTGTCTAGAGAGGTCCCTTTTCCTAGTTGGATGATAGGGGATGTCGAGGTACTATGTATCCATGGAAGAGTGTGGGTTCCACCGGATATACGCAAGGGGTTGATGTAGGAATTTTATGATTTAGCTTAAGCAGTGCATCCTAGAGTTACCAAAATGTACCGTGACTTGAGACATCAGTATTGTTGTCTAGGTATGAAAAGATAGGTAGCTAGTTTTGTTACGAGATGTTCTATGTGTCAGTAGGTGAATGCAGAGTATTAGAATCCAGTCAGACTATTACAAAACTTACCCATTTTGGATTGGAAATGGGATGATTTCACGATGGACATCATTACTGGGTTGTCGAGGTCACCTGGAGGCTATGATGTCATGTGGGCTGTTGTGGATAGACTTACAAAGGTAGTTCACCTTTTTCCGATCTTCGAGACCTTCAGTGTTGGCAATATCGGTAAATTGTATATCGGAGAGGTAGTACATATTCATGGGGTCCCTCATTCTATAGTTTCAGATAGGGATGACCATTTTACATCTCCTTTCTGGTAGAGTTTTTAGATGAAGCTAGGTACACAGGTGCTATTTGGAACAACATAACACCCTCAAACTGATTTCCAGTTAGAGCGTACAATACATGTGCTAGAGGACATGTTGTGTGCATGTGTCCTGGACTTCGAGGGATCGTGGGAGAAGCACATACCCCTAGTCATGTTTTTCTACAATAATTGTTTTTAGAAAACTGTTGAGATGGAAACTTATGAGGCTTTATATGGTAGGCCATGCTGATCACCCTTGTGCTGGTTTGAGGTAGGTGATACAGCTTTACTAGGACCACGTCTTGTGTAGGAGACTTCAGAGTAGGTTCAGTTGATTCATAAGTGGATGGCTACTGCACAGTCTTGACAGAAATCTTACACAAATCGCCACAGATGACCATTGGAGTTCGTGGTCAAGGATCATGTTTTCTTGCATGTTTCATCAAGGATGTGACATAGGTGGGTCAGGAGATAGGGTAAACATTCCCCGAGTTATCTCAAGCTATTTGAGATTCTAGAGAGAGTCGGGATGGTTGCCTATTGGTCGCAGTTACCACAGAGGTACAGGCCATGCCCAACATCTTCCACGTATCTCAGCTGCGCTGTTATCACTCTGACCCATCTCACGTGTTTCAGCCCGAGGAGGTTGAAATTCATGTCATTGCATCCTTTATAGAGAATCTGATTCATATTGTTGATTGGAGCATGAAGGTTCTCTGAGGCCAGTCAGTTCCTATCATACGAGTGCTATGGAAGCATGGCCGAGTGCATGATGAAACCTGGGAGTGGGTGACCAATGTACATTCTCAGTGGCAAGAATTGTTCTCAACTTTATCTTCACCACCCTTGGAAGGGGAATTCAGGGATGAATTTCTTTAAGGGGGGAAGTTTTTAAGAACATGGTTCTTATTATTGATGTATCGGTTTCTTTTTTTCCTTTTTTATAAGTGTTTTTGAGAAAACAAGGGACATGTGGGAAAAAATCCAAAATTTATGGGTACACGCCGTGTACATTGGCCGTCTGGGATGAGAATACTGGGCGTGTAGGCTTGTCATCAATGAAGGGTGTAAAAACTAACTACACGTCGTTTACTTAGTAATACACGACATGTAATCAGTTGGAATGTGAACAGTAAGGTAGTAGAAGTATCCCCCAGAGGAACAATAGTACACAACGTGTACTTAGTAATGCATGTCGTGTAATCAAGTCAGTAGATGAACAATGAGGCAGTGGAAAGTATCCGCCAGAGGAACAATTAAAATGGATAGTACACACTGTGTAATTGAGAAGTACACACCGTGTAGTTATGTTTTTTCATTAAAAATAGGCATTAGCCTCTTAATTTGGTAGAGGAGGAAGAGAACTTACCAGGAGCCACAGGAGAGGATGTTGAGACTTGGAGGAATTGTTGATCGCTCACTGAAACTTTGATTCTTCCTCCGCCATTCTCGTTTGAACTGTGCGGGTATGTTCTTCCCTCTCCTTTATTCATTCCATCCAATTATCTTCCTAAGGGAAGTTATTTATGTTTGAATAGGTAAACATTAATCACAGATCTACGATGTTCTTGGTCGTTTTGGGCAGCACCTTTCATGTATATCGATCATAGAAGATCAAGGTAGGTGGTCTTGTGTTTAATTCCAACTGTCGAGTTGATTTTTGTACCATTTTACCATTCACCCATGTTAGGGGTGTCTTATGGATGAGTCATTGATTGTTTAGATTCCTAGAATTGCATAAGTAGTCTAATGAATAAGTATAAACTACTGTTTGAGATCTTTTCTTTGATCTATGTCCATCCTGAGGGTGCATTCCCCCTGTTTAGCCGTATGTCCAGGATATGAATGGTTATTCCATGACTATAGCATGTTTTGAGTTTTCTTGAGAGGAAACATGTAAAAATTACTTGCTTATGCATTGGACTCAGGCCAATTATTTTATTTTCCTATAGAATGCCTGAGGGGAGTGTTTTGTTTAGCCTAAGGGTAGTGTTTTGTTTAGCCCGAGGGTAGTGTTTTGTTTATCTTGAGGGCATGGTTTTGTTTAGAATTATGGAAATTTTTCTTATGCCTGTGGGAATTATGTTCCATTCTTGAGGATGATATCTTGGATTCCTGAGGAAAATATTCATTATACCTGAGGGAAGTCACATGAGGGATTCATTTTTGTTTGCCTGAGGGTAAGGATTTCTATCTTTGAGGATAATGTTTTCTTTAAATATTCACTGTGGTGATTTCTTATGTTATACCTGCCAAGATAAAGAAAAATATTGGTATTATTATTATATTTCACTTGTTAGAGAGCCAATTGTGGTTTCTATTCTGGCATTGTATAGGAGATTGTCTGTTAAGGCTGAGTCGCGGGAAAGCTCAGAATTCAATTATATTGAATTGTTAATTAATTATTAAAATGGAAATGTAACTTGTAGGAATGGTTACTTTTGAGTACTTCCTGTTTTACTAATTTTCATTATTTTCACAATACTACTGAACATTTTCACAAAAAGTTGGGGATGTTCCTTTGGTGGTTGTCTACTGGGATTTATTTATCAGACCTTGTTTGGGTCTTGTCTTGGGCCCAAAAAGATTATATTACTACAGGTGTCGATAATGGAAAGGGTACCTACACAGGTACATGATTGTTGTAGAGGAGTTGGAGATCATGGGACTGAGATTAGGTTTGCGATGCTACTGTGTTCGTGTTTCACTGCTTTGTTCTGTTTTGCTGTACTTTGTACCTTGTGATGTATTGTATCAGAATGTAGTGTATCCTGTTTTGGATGCTTTCTTATAATTAGAGACATGTTGCATCATCATATATATATGGTTGTTGGTTATCTTGTACTACAGTTCTGTTGTCCATTTCAAGTTTATATTTTTTACTGGTTCCACCTTTTTATATTTATATTTATTTCCATTGTGCTTAAATTTGAAAAATGAGGGCATAGTTTCCCAACAATCAATTACAGGCCATCACTACTAGTAAGCAGCCTCTGGCATTTGGGGAAATACGCTTGAGATCATGTGATCAACTGGGTTCGGGGCACCCGTGGTGTGGCATCCAGATCCAGGATGTTAAATTTTTCATCTAGATTATCATTTTCAAGCATTATACCTGTATTTTCAACATACCCTTACATAGAACATGATTTTTCATGTAAATTTAGTTTATTTATGAATATTTTGGATTTCTTATTCTTTTTTTGTTCTACGATGTATTTTATGAGAAAAAATGAAATATAAACTGAAAAAAATAGATTTAAAAAAATACGAAGATAATTCAATAATAAATAATAATTGATTTTAGGATATTTAAAATGGGTATGTGATGATTAAAAATGAACGTAGTAATGAAAATATAATATATTTGGATTTTGAAAAGTATTTTGTAAATCTTCGAGGGGAATTTATCAGATATTTTCTACAACATGAGACTATTTGTTGTAAAAGTAGTTATGATTTTACGTCAATCGTTTATGATCATTAGTTCTCCATTCGTTACCTAGATCCTTTTAAAATTCATTCGAGTCATACCTGTGAGTACTAAATCATGATTATCATGTTATTTATCCTCTATTCTTAGTGTTGGAGCATGTGTGATGCATCTTTATATTAGGTATCATATTCTTCACATTTATATTTTTGAACGGTATCTTTTAAGAATGATTTATTCAATATAAATAAATGGATCTAATTTATAATAAATAATTTAATGATGTGGTAAATTATTAAAGATAGAGAAAAATTATTATTTCTTATTGTGTTATGGTATCATTATCAAGAAACTAAATGAAGAATGAGAAATTATTAATAACCCATATAGATTTAAAAAATCCTAGTAATGAAATTAATGATTTTAAATAAAGGTATATCACATGACACATTGTTATTATTTATTTTGAGGAATTATCACATGTATTATTATAATTGTTTTCATATTACAAGAATTAATTATATGAAAGTAACCAATTTATTATATGCTATTATATTTTTATTTCTAGTATATTTTCTAGATAGTTTGAAATTGAAATTGTGTGGTGTATTTTCTTAATTCTTGGTATAATCACATCTGTTTGAAGATGGGATAAAACCTAGAGCCAAAAAATGAAACTAATTTAGGAGAAAAGTAAGTAAATTAATTCTCATTCATTATGGGAATTTATTTAATAGAAAATTATTTATTAAATAGTATCTTATTATTAATATTTATAAATTTATAGCTATTGTTATTATGAAATTGCATTGTATCACTTGTGACTAATTAATTAGATAATTAAAATGACGTAATGGCCTTGTTATTTACTAAGAATTAATGGTTGAGGGTTGAGTGAGCCTGAACATTCTTATTATAGACATATATAACTTATTTCTATTGCCTTTGTTTCCCGATTAAATTGTATACATAAAATAATTTTTTACATGAATAAATGATCTATGATTATTAAAATTTTTAAATTATTTTATTGAAAAATGAAAATAGTCAAGATGTTGATGATTAATGACTGAGAATGAACAGTTTTATAGTGGTGATGAATCTACTGGGAGAGGGACTGGTTATTTTATGTAAAATGGTATTAGGGATGAAAGAGAAATGGATAGAATGAATTGTGAGATGATATTTCCTGATTTATTGTTTCTTGGGGATTACCTTAATTGTCCAGTTCCAAAAATATTGATTATCCTAGTTTAAGACCATTTGAAAATATTTGATTCTACACATGTTAAATTTATGGTCCTTGTAGAATAATAGGATGAGTATTAGAGTTCTAGAAAATATATAACATGTAAATGAATTTAAAAAATAACATGGATGGCTCTTAATGATCATTTATGATAATTTTATTATTGATAATAATAAGAAATTGAGGCTTTAATGTCCCTTGAATTATAAGAGTTAATTATTAATCATAGATGTGAATATTAACTAACATTAATTAATAGATAATTAATTAATTAATTAATCATAATCATTGATTATTTTTTGCTTGTTTGAGATCGTGAACTTAGTGGTGTTAGTCTTGGTGTCTTGTAAGATGATTTCTATAAATGAATATAATTAAATATGGTTTCAATTAATGTAAATTGTGTATTATATATGTTATGTTTTATGATTTAATACTCCTCACCACCTGATTCGGTATTGCATCTGACAACTTAGTATTTTGGGATGTTTTTTCCTCAAAATCATGGTTAGAGGGGGAATGGATGGTTGAATTATCCCTCTTCCCTACTCTCCCTTCATATATAGTGAATTTTGTGGTCATATCCAGGTTGTGGTGGTTTTATAGCCAAATTGGATATGGTGGATCATCCTTTTACTATACATTAATTTGTGGGCTATAATGGTATGAGGTATAGCACAAACTTGAATCTGATTATAGTGCATATGAACTCCCATGGTTATACCTGTATGGGTTTGATGGATTGAGTTATAATGCATGATACATGAGATATATTAGATTTTTAACTATTGTATGGTTATGTATGGATTATGATGATAAGGTATTGTTAGGCTACACAAGATAAAAAATAGATATGATATAATTACCTGAGTTAGGGAGGAATGAAATTTGGTTTGCATGAGTATAACATGTTAGTTGTTGTGGCATGATATTAAAAAACTAGTGAGGAAGTGGAATAAATATTACTTTATGTATACATATTCATTTGTTATAGAATGATTTAATTTTATAAATTTTTTGGTATTCGGTACTTGGTGATAATGGAAAAACGTTATACTTACTTATCTAATGAGTTGGTTCCTTTTTTTATTCAGTGGTATTTATTATTATTCTTTAATATTTTTCATGAGAGGTTTTGGGGAGTATCCTACTATGTATATATGTTATGTTCACTTATGTATAAAAACATTGTTTAGGTCCTTTAGAGATGGTGGGTTATTGAGAAAGGTGTGAGTAGATTGTTGATTTGTTTAAGAGTAGGTGGAGTTTCGTGTTACTCTCTAGGTTTAATTTTTCACATTTAAATTTCAGTTTTTACTACTTATGTATGAAATTACATTCATGTATTGGGATTGATTCTTATTTATGAATGGCCTCTGTTGGTGGTTTATCATCTTACCTCTTATTCCTTTAATATATATATGAGGGTAATTCGTGCCAATTATTTAGATTATATACACATAGTACTAGTCACCATCCAATATACTATTGGAAGTATGATTTGTGTTTCATTATCTCTCTCACTTTATTTATGTTCCGAGAGGGGTTCCCTGGAAGGTGTGGGTCATTACAGAATGTTATCAAAATAAAGGTTAGGATATAAAATTGATTTTGGATATATGTGCTAGTGATAATAGCATGGAATGATGAGTAAAATAAGCTTATAATGTGGTGTAAGAAAATGATATTGACAATGACACAACTATTTTAGGACCCCAGTTATCATATATAAACAACTTTAAATTTAATGAACATACAAAGAAAATTGATTCTTCATTCAGGGTAGACACATAGGAAAAGATCATGTATCTTAATTATCAAATCATATGTTTAAATTGGGTAGAAATTGGAAATTAGTTGATAATGAATTAAATAACTATCCCCAAATAATCATTAATTTCAATTTAGAGAGTCCCTAATTCTTTTTTCTTTTACAGTAACAGATTAAGGTAAGCATCCATATCATGTTCTCAAAAAATATTATTATCAAGTTGTTCATGTATTTTATCATATTGTTAAGGTTGTAAATTATGAATCATGGATGAGGAAACTCCAAGAGGTTCATCGTAAGATCTTTCTAAATTATGATGTCCCTTTTTCAAATCATCAGATCGAGGATATGTTAGAGGATGTGGAATTTCCTTTCAGTTTCATTAATTCATAGAAAGAGCATTGGTTTTCATCGGTTGTGATTATTTTTTGTGGGATAGTTTGATAAAGGGGGTTATTAATCCTCAAGGATTGTATGAAATTAGGTATTTCATGGGAAAATTTTAAATTGTTGATTGATGTGAACTTCTTTACTTTGACTAAGAAAACTGTTTATCGAAAAGAAAACCTTACCATTCACCAGGTGAGTTCGGGTTTGTAGTAGTTTATTATCTAATATAAGAACATCTTCCATTATGCTTTGGATATTCTTTTAGATGATAAAGATAGATTGAGTCTTTTTTATGTGTCTTTACATCCTTATATCCAATTTCGAGTCACCAGATTTAAAATGAAGTCATATTTTGAGGTTTTGGTGAAGGTAGAGGTTATTAAGACAACACTAGCTAAAATTGGATAATCATGGGATGTGAATCATCAATACTCTCTATGGAGTAGAACTATGACCATATTTTTTATTTTAATATTATAAATAAGAGGTTTCTTCTAAAAAGGGGAATTTTTTTTACCTTATTTAACCTATTTCACAAAGGGTAGTGAGTCATTTACCCCTACCAGTGGATTGATCATAGTTTTTGTATTCATGTAGAGGAGGTATTAATCAGGTACATAGTGGTCATAGAGCATATCAAAGTTAGATTCATGACATAGAGTTTCTATATCTAGGTGATCCATACATTGTGTAATGTACTATTTTTCTATTTTTATACTTGTTTGTATTCCATTTATGATTTTTAGTTATCCAATCCATAATTTTTTCCACCCTAGTCCAAAAATTGGTTCTTGAGGGTGAGGAAATGTTGCTACCTTAGTGTTGACTATACAACTTATAGGTTATTCTAGCTTGTATGCTTTGTGAATTAACTATGAGCTAATGTAATGGAAGTAATAGTCTTGATTATATTTTGAATGTTTATGGATATAGTTATTTTACATCATTCTTATGATGGATTTATTATATTTAGTGCATAATATTGTGGATTAATTCAGAAGGTGTATAATATTTTATGAAGCTAATGAATACCATGAGGTATTCTTGGAAAGAGCGACACTTTAATGGGCCAAAGTCCTATTGATTCCTTATCTTACTTGATGTTCAGGGTATTATTGGGTTAAATAGTTGATTTTGTGGTGTAGTTTACAATGTTTTTAAAATAATATACTAATATCATTCAATTATATGATTATATATTACCCCCTCATTGAGAGATCGATTTCGGGATGGAATTTCATTGGGGAATCACATTAATCATTCTATATTTATAGAATTTGGCCACCTTTGACCTATAGTATCAATGATTAAAAAATAATGATCTTATATATAGAGGAATCTTTCAACCTACTCTGTCTCCATGGAATTATCCAATTCTATTTTTGATGAATAATGATTTTAGTTTTCAATCGTGTATTAATTATTTTATTTTCAATTATATGATATTCCCCCAGAGTACTCCCTCAAGAAAACTCTAATTCCTCCTAGGGTTTCCTCATGATTGTGTGACTCCTTTCTACCCATTTTATTCTTCTCTATTTATATTTCTCTATCCAACATTATCACCTCTCCTTGAATCAGGGATTTTGTTCATTCGATGTTTGTTCATATTTCATGGTGCTTCTATCAAAGATGATTTATTGTTGAAGCCTTAGGCCTCTCCATCCTGCTCTAATATTGTGTTCCACCATGCCTCTCTAGGTAAAATATGGAGCAACAGTTCATCTGGGTTTTGGGATTTCTTGTTTGATGATCGATGGTTTTTAGGTGTGCTCCTAATTCATCTTGTTCTCTTCTTTGGATCTAGTTTGAGCCCTGCTAGAATGTTTTTGTTCAGACCCTCATCCATTCAAATATCTTCCTTAACTATAATTCCCTCATCTCCACTCATGTTTAGATCTAGACCGATGGTTTATCATTGGTTTTGGTATGTAATTTTTGATTGCTGATTCATCCCCTCGTGCAACCTTCTTTATTTTTCTTGTTCCTTTATGTTTAGGTTTCGACATCACCAATGGTATGTGTAGGTTATTTCATATTTATTCCTTAAGTCATTTTTGATGGTTTGGTACTTATTATATGGTAGTTGTTCTGCTTGATGTATGTTTGGTGATGGAACCATTTTGTGTTTATTTAGTGGTATTGTTACTGTTTGGTTTTGATGGTCGATAGAACTGGGTCGAGCATTCTAATTTGGTGAGCTCATATTTTACTGGTGTTTGGGTATTTTTTATGGTTTTTAAGGGGACAATGATGACTTTGATGAGTTCTCTAATTGTTCACAAAATTCTAGTGGTAATTTGGATGACGTGGAGATAGAAGGAGATTTGTTATGTTATGGTGTTTGATGGTGGTGATCTTCTCTAGCATTGGGATCCAAGATAGTGATGATTTTAATGATTGGATGGAATTACGATAGTGGGTATAGGAGGAGATATTATTTGAACTTAGTAGTATGGCTTGAGGATTCCTTTAATGATGTGATTTTTTTGAATTTTGAAAATTATTTTGGCTACTTTGAATCTGTATCTACTGCACAAAGATAAGTTTACCACTCAAACATAAATTAGCTAATTTAAAAATAACTAAAAAATGAATTTTTTGTTAATTATATGATAGTAAATAAATACTAACCTCTACAAAAGATATATGATTTATTTGATTAGTTTAATTGGAATAACTAGTTCTAAAATATAGATTTACATTCTAGATATCATTATATTTTAGAGAAGGATGAGGATATCCTGAAGACATATTTTAAATGTAATTATTGAAATTATGACTATTGTGATGCCATTCAAAGATATGAATTCTCTAGTCATGTACACGGGACTGATGAATGGAGAGTTCTATGAGATTTTGAGATGGTTCAGAGTGTTATTTATTGAATAAATAATTATATATTTTTGTTTGAGGATGAGTATGAAAATTAACTATGAGATATTTTGGGTTTTCATCATCACTAGATAATATTTATTAATATTTTGAAGTGTGATTTCTGATCCTATGATGTCTTTTTCATGGGACATGTTATGTGTCAACAAGGGTTATTCCTGGATCCTTCAATGTTTGAAGTATCATATTCTTGTGTATCCCTCGATAATCTTGTGAATTCTTGTAGTTTACCTTTCCTTGTCAATTACTAAAGGAGGTCCAATTACAACATTACTTAGATAAGAAACTTATGTCATCCTTGACTATAAATGATCAAGGTGATACATTTGAGGTATAATGAAATGCTTTGTGTCTTTTCTTAGGGTGCATGTTGATGGTAGAATGTGTCTTTTCCAAATGATGTTATAGTTATATCCACTAAAATAAGTAGATAATCCCAAACCACTGTATTCTGAGGTGGAGGTATAGAAATATTGAGTTTTTTATAGACTTTATCATAAGATATGATCTAACGACAGTTATCAATGAGTATTTTAGTAAGGAAAAGTTTTCATTTGATTTGTTACCTTAATGAGGCCCTCTATGAGTTCCATGTTTTTTCTTAAGAAGTATATAATAATGTGGTATAAGTTGTTTCATTCTATAAGAGTCCAATTATGGGTGTCATGTTTGATAAGGCTTGTTTCTAAGTTCATATATTGAATTTTTTCTTTCTATGAGAAAAAGGTTGTGCATTGTGTTCTTGGTAGGTTGCTTCAAATACATGATCTTTTCTAGTGGTAGTTGGAGGAAATATCTATGGAATATTTCACTATTTAACCTTGATATTAGGAAGGTTTTCATACTATATGGGTGATATATGATGACTTTATGAATTCATCATTGTTCTTATAGATTACGTATTTGATCTCAATTAATGTTTTGTGGATGCAATATCTAGAGGCTATAGTAAGGTTTCATGGGATTCTAAAGATGACCATATCTAATTGTGGTTCTCATTTGACCAACAAGTTATAGATAGGCCTTTAGTGTTATTTTGGATCTTATATGTTCCATAGAACTAATTTTCATCCATAGATTGAAAATTCAAATAGAGCAGAAAATCCATAATTTGGGTGACATTTTTTTACACATGTTCTAGATTTTAGATTTTTACGGATGAAGAACATACCCTTAGAAGTGGTATATCCCCATTCAAAGAACTATATATCAAACCTTAATTATATTTATTATATTGGACTGATGTCAGAGAGTAAGTTTTTATTTGTCCTGAATTGGTGAAAATGAAATAGAGAAGGAATAGGTGATTCATGAGAAATTAAATCTGGCATAGGATTATCAAAACTTCTATGTTGATTATTGGAGGAGGAAACAAGAGTTTTAGAAAGAGATAATCCATTGTTGATGGTGTCCCTTCATCATGGGTAGTGTAGGTTCAATCATTAAATAATTCCCTCACCAAGATTTATTATATCATTTGATGTGTTGCCATACATTGGGTCTACTGAGTATTGATTATCATTACTCCCACATATGATACGAGTTACAAATTTCATGTATCCCAATATTTCCAATATATACTTGATGATTCTCATTACATATATAGGTATGAGTTGAATGTTGTTGATGATGATACTTTCAAAGAGTTTCATGCTAGGATTTGGGACTATTAATAGAAGGTGTTTCATGGTCTTGTTATTCCCTTAGTTCATGTAATATGGTGACATGGTGGTGTGAAGGTGATCACATTGGATTAGAAGTTGCAGATGCAGGCCTAATATCCTAAGTTGATAGATGATTTATTTTTAAGAAGATGAATTTGGATTCACGTTGATTTATTATATTTATTCTCCTTTTTAATGTGATGTTTTATAATTTTCCTTGTTCCAAATTTATTGGTATCTTTAACAGGAGTATGTTATGAGATTTATCAATGGTGTTACGTGACAATGGACTTATTTCCTCTAGTTTATTGATTATGTTCTGAATGTAGTGAGTTCTTTGAGAGGTATCTCATGGTGAATTTTTTTGAACATATTACTATTTATTTCAAGGTTTACATAAAAATATCAAGGACAAGAATTTGTTTAGAGGCACCTTATATAAAGTCTTGTATTTTTCTTGAGCCATTCCTTTTTTTTTGTGTTTGGTGGCTTGCAAGTTATTTCATAATATTTATATGTTGTTTGAAAACGTTTTCATAAATTATAAAAGTTATTTTAATGTTTTGAAAATTATATTTTGTAATTTTTAGAATTAATATTATTATTTTAATTAGTTTTATTCATTTGAAGTAAATTTGGAAATATGAAAATATTAATAAATTTTGAAAAAATATAAATTTATTTAATTTGATTTTTGTAAATTTTAATTAGTTTAATTCTAATTATTTAAAAATTCCATTAATTGGAATTATTTTTTTCTCTATGATTCAATTTACCCTTACATATCATTTTAATGGGTTTCATAATTGTAAATGGTCTTTTTAAACCTAGGTAAAGATGGTTTAAATTTCACTTGTAAGCATAGTCTTCATCTTCTTCACAAAGGTATATTTTATTTTCACATAACAGTTGTTTTAAATATCTATTTAAGGGTAGTAATTCACTACATTATGGTGGGCTACTAACCACAAGATGATAGAGGATGTATTTAAGAATTGTGTGAATGTGTATCATATCACTCATGTAAGGTTCATATGAAGCTCATGGATATGACATTTCAAGTAAATGTAATGGTAAATTTAACTGCCTTTTTTCAATGCCTATATGCTTTAATGTGCGTAGTGAAGGATGAACATCTAGTTTCACACGTGGGTAATCTTTTACTCATGTATAAGTAGTTTGTATAATCAATAAAGGTACGGTGGGGGTGTCTGACCTATGGGTCAAAATTTGTGAAACTACATGATGGCAGTTTAAACATACCCATATATAGATAATTCTTTTATAGGTTATGGTGATATATTTTATATAGATTTTGGATTTTTCCTTCTTATTTTTTTTGTGTGACATGTTTTGTGGGAAAGTGAAAATATAAAATAAAAATCATTAATTTAAAATAAGAAAAAGGAATATTATTATTTAATTTATCTTTAATTATTTTAAGAGGTTAAAAATGGTTATTGGAGTATTAAAATAGAAATAAATTAATACGAATAAAAAATATATATAGATAGATAATATTTTGAAATATTTTAGAGAAATCACATGACATCCCATGATTTTATGAGATATCTTATTTCAAATTAATTTAAATTATTTTATACGTGAGTTACACACAATGCATAGTATATAATGTGTTATATGAAACTCCATGTTTATATTGTGTATCACATAACATCTCGTTTATTATATAACTGTTGTTACATGTAAGGTCGAGTCTTACTAGACAACAATATACATTAAATATTAATCTTTAACATGATAGTTATAACCTAGCAATTGGAATGGGAGAAATCAGAAATATTAAGATAATTTTGAAAATATGGTTTACACATAATTATAAAATTAATTCATTGGACTTAAATGAATTATAAATTATAATAAAAACTATTTGATATAAAAGAAATGTTTTTATAAAAAAATATTTTTATCCCCGCAAAGGTATTTTATCTAAATAAATTAAATTGATTAGAATTATTAAGGTATAATAAATAAAAATATATATTTTATATTCAATAAAAAAGTATCAAAATTATCCAATATAATTGATAGGCATAATATAAGAAACCCCAATTTTATGCACAAAAGATTTATTTTTATATAAGCAGTTTTGTCGACTTTTAATGGTCCACTTGTTTTAATACTAAATTTTAAAACTTTGATAAATTTTATTTGTAAAAATGAACTTTAATTTTGAATTTTTGATCTCAAAATTAGCTTATTTTGAATTTTGAGTTTTTTTCTTAGAATTTTCATTTTTAGGGAATTGTGAAAAATAATGGATATTAATTAGAAACAACTTTTTCACATAAATAATTTATATAGATAAATTATATTATAAGTAATATTTAATGTATAATTATATTAATGATAAATATAATAATCTTATTTATGTTGTTAGAATATATTCCAAATTGATATTGGATATAAAAACATTATAATCTTTTGAACCTTTTCACTTTCGAAATCATTTTTCTCATCAGATCTGTGAGGTTAATATTAAGTTAAACTCTATCATTTATATAAGTTGAATTTGTAAAAATATATTACATATTTGGAACCATAATAATCATTAATTTTTAATAAATACCACATAAGTTTTTACAATAGCGATTAGTGAAAATTTAAAAAATTAATTAAAGTGATTAAGGTTAAAATAGGGTATTTCACATTACATGTGTTTGAATTAAATATAATTTTACATATACATAGTATTTTAATTTAATTTATTGTAAAGATATTAATAATAAATTGGTATAAATTATCTTATGAAACTCTTTTCAAATATATTTAAAAAGGTTAAATTTCCCAGGGAAATAAAAAGATACAAGTTACCTTGGTAAAAACTATAAAGATAAAGTTGTGTAAACTTAATGACTAAGGAATAACTTGATAAAAAATGTATTTATTTGGATTGGTGGAGGTATTTAGAGATAAAATCATACATCCTTCCCTATATTTTTGTTCTATTTTAGGCACAAGATAGAAGGGATACTACCCAATAGTGTTTAACTTTTGATATTTACAAATCTGTTACTCCTCCTCCACTATAAAAGGGCCCTCACTCTCAAAACATATTCACACCACTCAAGCCATATAAATCATAAATAAAATTAAAAAACCTCCTAAAACATTCCTAGTCTCATACTAGAATCATTAATTTAGGAATTAATCCATTTAATTATTTTCTTTTGTCAAAGTGAAAAGGAGTTTCTTGAATAAGAGGTAATGTTTATCAACATCATTTTTTTGTTTCCATATCAAACCCATTCAATTATTCTTATATAATGATTATATAATGAAATAATTATAGTTAATATACAAATATTTTTTTATTTTTCCTATTTCAACTACAACCACACACACTTTTATTAAATGGGTTAATAAATGATCTATCGTCTCTACAACGGACTATCACCTCATGAAAAGATGTCTTTCATTTTTCCATTATCACCTCTCATGGTTGGGAATAATGATTTAAATATGATTAAATAAATAATATTTGTGATATTTAATACATAATTATAACCCTATATTCAAAATATCATATTCACCCTTTTTACATTTCATACCATCGTGGATACAACAATGTTGCTCGTGTGTATGTTGGACTACAACCTTATAAAGTGATGTAAAGTGTTTTTTCACTAATGAGTTAAATGGAAGGTAATGAGGGTAAATATAATTATTATATATTATATAAATGAAATTATTATGATATTAATGTAATAATAATATTTATATAAATATAATATATCATTTTATTCTTACCATTACACGCACTGAAAAAGTTATAACTCCGTCTGTGGATATTTTCTCTATCGCCTCCCCGAAGCGTTGTGATTCTTATCTTTTCATCACCACATAAAAATATTGATGTATATATGTATATATAATATAAAAATTTGGTATTAATTATGTAATTATAATTCAATAAAGATAAATGTTATTTATATTCTTTTCATAATGAACAATCTAAAAAAGAAAACGTTACCCAAGAGTACATGTGGCCTATTTCTCCATGGTCGTAATGTTAGTTTATTTTTCATAATAATATTTAAAAATAAGTTATAAAATTATAAATTATATATAAATATGATAATTATGTAATAATTATTATTCTGTATATGCTAAAATAATGACCTCTTTGAACATATTTGACCCCACCAAATTCATTTTTTGAAATATAAACCGAATATAGTCAACACATCCTAATTAAACTTAATTGATTAATTAATTATATATAAAAGGTTTAGAAGTTAAATAAAAGTAATAATAAACATATAAAATGTTATAATTCAAGTAAATAATTAATACATGTTTTTTATTACTAACATAAATACACATGTGATAATTTAGACTCATGGTAATGGTTTTTCTAGCCTCACTTTTATTTCTGTGAGATGAACGATTAATTCACTGTTTAATTTTATTGTTTTGTGTGTATAAAACACATGAATTTATATTATTAATTTTTAAATTTATTTGTATTTTCATATTGATTTGAGGATCTCCCTTTAATGGGGTTTTCAGTTTCTATGTTACCAAATAGGTAATGTATTTTAGTCATAATTTTTCTTCTTTGAGGCATTTGTTATGTTATACACCTATCATCTTTTTTAAGAGAATATAAAAATCCTTTTAAATTTTATATTTTCAATCTTTTAATTATCATGAAGCTATAAATTTAATTTCATTTTTTTCCATTATGTGTATTTTGATTTAATGTTTCCAATGTGTAAGATTCATTTGTTACTATCTCATAATTTATCAGGATTATGTATGATTATGTATATATTATTAACATCTTATAATTATCATGAAATATCCTATCATATTTCTATTCAAAATACTTTCATGTTATTTTACTATTTTTACACTCTTTTTTATATAAAAATGTTTAAAAAATTATTTTTAGTAAAATATGACTTCATTTCTCTCTTTGATCAAAAATCTATTTTCTTCCAATATCATTTTTATAAAAATAATTTCGAAAATGTTTTGAAATGTTTTTTTAAAAACCAAAATACTATTTTACTCAATAAATGTTATCAATTATTTTTAAATAATTCCTTTATAATCTTTCAATCATATTTTGAAATTAAATTATTTTAAAAATATTTAATGTTTTAAAAAGTGATTTTCAGAATGAAAAATGTGTTTTCCTAAAAATGACTTCATTGACCTTTCAATGGTATTTTAATTCATCAATTTCAACACCCCCTTTTTGTTACTTATGCACAAATGGGGTTATTTTTTTGATGATACCATCTTTATTCTTTCTTTGTATGGATTAAGATTGATTCAGATAGATTTGTAAAGAACCCATTTATTTTATATTGGCTAGCCACATTTTAATGAGATTGTTATAGAACTCATTTATTTTACATGGGTTTAACACGTTTCAAAGATATTCTTGTTTAAACCATTTATTTTTTCATGTCTTAATCATGTTTCAAAAATATTAACATGAAGCGTATTTCATTTCCATAGGTTTATTGGGTTTTAAAATAATAACGACTATTTCTATAATTTTTGTGATGAATTAAAATGTCAATGTGCATTATTCTTGATTTAATTCTTATACATTATTGATTAAACATGGGGTGAACTAGATAACACCAATTTCGCCTGTTACAACTTAACATGGGGTGTCCAATATAGTGCCAAGTAATCTTGTTACACCATTACATTGGGTGGCCCATATAGTGTCAGGGAATCCTATTATTGATTAACTTGGGGAGGCCCAGATAGTGTCGGGTATGTTTGTAATAGATTAAATGAAGGGTGAACCCATATTTCAATAAATTGAATTGGGTAATCATTATACAGGAATTCAGACATATTTTTATTCTAATTAAAATGGTTTTGAAATGGTTTTCTGAATATGATGATCCAAGTTACTAAAACTCTATTTTAAATGTTTTTTATTGGTTAATAATGTCACTCATGGTCGATATTGATACCACATGGCTAATTATTATGGATTTTTTTATTATTTTCTTTTCTATTTTTTCAAATTTTATGATGTTAGTACTTATGGGTGTGATTTCTTTTATGATTCTCTCATGCACTTTTATTTTGTCATCATACCCTTATGATCTTCTAATGATCAATGGTGACATTAAATTATTGATTTTTATGTTTACCAATACTAGGAATTTGAGCCCAAACTTCGTATGATTCCTTTTATATAGCTTTTAAATAATTATTTTGAAAGAGTTATGTATATAATGGATTTCATATGGATGACGATTATGTCTTAATGTAAAAAAAAAGAAAAGGTGAGATTAGTTAGGAAATTATCATTTAAAGGCATGTGAATTTTTTATGTATGAATTTATTGTTAATTACAAAAAAACTCTTATCCTAAAAGGTCTTATATTATGTAAGTGATCCAATTTTTTATTTTGATTTTTGAAGGTTTGTATGGAAAAAAATGAGTCACCCTTTTCAACATTCAATCCAAAAATGTAAATGTCATGATTTCAGCATAGGATCTGGCAATGTGGGTCCTGGGATATTTTAGTTCATTTCTGTGGTCGGTTTAGATAACTTTGTAGACTATTATTTTTCATTTTATTTTATCTTAACATTTATGGATTCCATCGCAGGTCTACAAGATTATTTTTTATGATAAGTTCAATGTCTCAAACCCTCTATTGAAGTTGTAAGCAGTGAATTCTTAATGTAATTAATGACATTCTTTGAGACATTTTATTGGATTTAGATATTTATAATCTCTATGATCATCATTAACTATTATTTAGGGAAAAATTAGTCTTCAATTTTAATGATCGAAAATAACAACACCATGTTCAAGTTACAACTCGTCGCATCTGGAAAGGCCATGGGGCATGAACCCAAAACCTAAGGTAAACAAGGGTTTAGTTCCTACCACTAGTATATATCATGTCATAGTTGGTATAACATTTTTATATGTAAGGATTAAGTTTAATTTGGAAATATATAGGATTTTATTTGAGTAATAATGGTTAATTTATATTTGAATATTATGTGATAAAATCCATCAAATATTTGGTTTTTAAACATAGTCACAAAATTCTTGAAATTTTTATAGGATAGTTATTTATGAAATATTTTTGTTTGATAATTTTTTATTTTTGTTAAATTTTGATGATTAGTGTATCATAATAAGGTTTATTCATTTTGTTAATTATCATACCATGTTATGACGATTTTTTATTTTAGTCAATGTTTAATGATTAGAGGAATACTTTATTATCCCTTTTATGGTAATGTGGTCCTTAAATTTTATTTTAGTTCTTCAAGCATGAAGAATTAATCCTGAAGACTCCACTTTTGGAGAAAAATATATTTTTATTGGTGAAATTGGTTAAAGGATTAAATTTTACATTTCATGTTAGTATATTTCATTATATTTTCTATAAATATGGATAAATAATCAATCAACTTTTGGAAAATGTTATCAAAATAAAATGTTATCATATTTATAAATTTTTTGATGATATCAATGAACATTTCTACATCTTTTCATTTTTTGGGTCTATTGTTATTAACATACTGTTGGAAAAGATCTCTATCACACCTTATTATACCATGGGAATTAGTTTTCCCTTCCACGTCAATCTTTTCATTTCTCGCCAATGTTTTCTTTTGTGAAATCCTTGTTATGCATAACTTCAGCAGACCTTTTTTTCTAACATTCCCATTTTAATAGATTTTTTATTTACTTTAATTTAATGATATGGGTTTATATAATTTAAATCTAACAAAAAATTAATCATTAGATAACCAAGATGAATTTCAAGGGTGACATTCATTTAATAAGGGGTGGGATGAAACATCTCGGGATTTTATAAAATATATTCTTTTAAATTATTTTAAATTCCTTGATATCTTAAGTTACATAAAATGAAAATTTTATATTGTGTTATAAACAACCCCATGTTTATATTATGTTTCATGTAACATAATGTTTATTCTATAACTTGTGTTACATTCTTGTTCGAGTCTTAAAGAATAATAAAATATGATTAATATTATTAATTAACATGATAGCTTTCACCTAATAATTGGAATGGAAGGAAGTAATATGATTAACTAAATTATAAAAATATGGTTTTAAAATGTTTATAAAAGTAATAAATTTGTTACAAATTGATTTGAAATTAAAATAAACACTAATTGAACATAAAGGAATTGTTTTTATAAAAACCTATTTTTTTCACCCAAAGTTGTTATATCATATTAAATTAAATACATTAATATTATTTTAATGATATTGATGAAATTAATACATTATATATTAAATAATATATTTTTAAATTTATCAAATATATTTTATAGGCATAAGATATGAAAAAAATACAATTTTATACATAAAAATATGTATTTTTCTTAAGGTAGTTTTCTTCCTTTTAATGGAACAATTTTTTTAATACTAAATTTTGAAAAACTAAATAAATTTTTAAAAAATAAATTTAAATTTAAAAATTATTTTAGGGTGAATTACATGTATTTTTCAATGAATTTTCAATTTTTGTTGAAAAATGAAAAATACTAGATTTTAATTAAAAACTATCTTTTCATCTAAATAATTTATATAGATAAATTATAATATAAATTTATTTTAAAGTATAATTATATTAATTAAACATATATTCATCTAATTAATATCATTTTAATTAATTTAATATTGAAATTTAATACTAAAACATTTTAAACTTCTGAATATTTTCACTTTAAAACCATGCATTCTCGTCGCGTCTGCGGGGTTAATATAAAATTAGAATTTTCCATTTCTGTGAATTTAATTTCGAAAAATGGATTAAATATTTTTAATAGTAATAATTTTTAATTTATAATTATTTCAACATTGTTTTTCAATAAATTAGTTATAGAAAATATTTAAAATTAATTAATGCAATTGAGGTTAAAACAGGGTTTTGCGCATTACATGTGTATATACTAAATTTAATTTTTCAAATAGAAAAAAAAATTAATGAATTTGAATTAATATTTTTAATAATTAGTTATAAAATATCTAATAAATTCATTTTTTATTATATTCATAAATGAAAAATTACCTAGGTAAAAAAAGATACAAATTACTTTACTAAAAACTGTAAAGATAAAATTGTGCAAACTTAATGACTAAGGAATGAATTAAAACAAAATGGATTTATAATTAGTTTTGGGAATATTTTTCAGTAAATACGTCACTAAAATCCATTATTTTTTCTTTTTGGAGGGACATTAGGTAAGGAAAACCTCTAAATAGTGTTTTCCTTTTGGTATTTCCAAGAATGCCACTACTCCACTACAAAACGGCACTCACTATCCCAACATCTTTAATGCTCCCAATATATTTAACTGAGCCAAACCTACCCAAATAATCTACCAAAATCTCTATTCCCATTTTAGAATTGTTATTTTTGTAATAAATCTAACCAATGAAGCTCTTTGGCTCATACAAAAAGGAGTTACCCAATGAAGAGGTAACATCCATCAATGTGCAATATTGTTTTGTTTCCTTATCCACCCCATTCAATTATTCCTATACCATGATTATATAATAACCACCAGATAATAAATATAATGAGATGTTTTTTAATTAATGTTCTGACTAACACCCACACACATATAAATCAAATGGGTTACAAAATCATCACTCATGTTTACAGTGGACTGTTAGCTCGTGAAATGATGTTGTTCATTTTTCCCTTAACAACTCTCATCATTGTAATAATGATGTAAATACTGCTTATAAATTATATTTTAGATATTTGAAAAATAATTTTACCCCTTTATTCATTATATTATACAAAACCTTTTAAAATTTTAAACTGTAGGGGATATGATAACGTGGTTTTCATGTACGGCGGACTACCACCTCACGAAGTGATGTGAATCATTTTTCACTAACATATTACATGGAAGGTAATAAGTGTAAATATAATTAATATATATGGTATAAATGATATCATTTTTATATTAATTACATAATTATCTTTTTGTTAATATAATATATTGTTTCCTTCTTACCATGACGAACACTAAAAAAGTGATAACGTCGTTCGTGGATGTGCGGACTACCGCCTCCTCGAAGTAATGTGATTATTCAACTTTTATCACCACATCTCAAGAATTATATATATATAAGTAGGTATAATTAAATAATATTATATTTATGATATAATTATCATTCTATAAATATAAATTTCACTTACCTTCCTTCTATAATGATCAATGAAGAAATGGACATATAACTCATGTGTACGTACGACCAACTGTCTCCATGATTATAAAATTAGTTAATTTAACATAAAAATATTTCATAATTATTTTTAAAATTATGATTTATGTATATATTTTAAAATTATTTCATTATTATTATTATTTATATGTTTAAATAATGATCCATTTAGCGATAGTACACCTACCAAAGTCATTTTTGACACATAATCCAAATATGGTCATAACATCCTAATTAAACATAATTGATTATTTAATTATATGTAACATTTTTATTCATGAAATAAAAGTAATAATAAAAATGAAAATGGTTATCAAGAAAATAAATAATTAACAAATGTTTATTATTCAGGAAGAGAAAGACACACATGATATGTCATACTCAAGGGAAGTGGTTCTCTCATCTCACTTTTATTTCTATGAGATGCATGCCTTATCAACCACTAGTTTTTATTTTGTGATGTATATACTTCTCATGAATGTATTTTCTGAATATTATCCCTAAATTTTTGGGTATTTTTATATCTATTTGAAGATATCTATTTCATGGTGTTCATGGTTTCAAAGTTACCAAAGTGGTAATATATTTTTATCACAACTTTCATTCGTTGAGATGTTAATTATGTTACATTGACTAACTAAAAAATAAATTTTTATTTATTAAGAAAATGTAATAATCAAACTAAAAATCCACAAAAACTCAATGTGCAAGAATGTAATCATGACTAATAGAATAATTCAAAATAATTTTTTTACAATAATTATTTAAAGAAACCATACTTGTGTAAATAATAAACCTTTCTTGAGGCATCCCTTTGATGGGTAACACATCAGAAGAATAAATATCTTCACATTATATATGAAAAATATTGGTATTGAGACTGAAAAAACAACAAAAATACATGAAATTATAAGCCACCTCCAATGGTAACTCACCCTTATTTAGAATAAAGTTAATTGAAATGGTATATTGGAATTACACTTCTGTAATATACATGTTGAAACTCTTATAAAAATGGAGACCAGTGGTCAATCCTCTAGAAATAGCACTAATCGAATTACCTACACTAAAAATTACCTGAATCCCAAGATCATAGAACCCCTTTTATCTCGAACTAGACTGGGCCCTCTTATATCCCCATCCAAAAAATATCTTTCAATGTATAAATTTTACCCTATAATGGTAGGTATCATTTTAACTCACATACAAGAATTACCACATATGGTTTCCAAATGGTTGCATAGACCTGTAATAAATCTCTTTATAGAGACAGAATGTGTTGAATAATTAATTATGTCTTTAATCTACACCACAAGAAGGTTACCTCACACCTGGAAATAGATGTTAGAATTCCTAATTCCTTATCTGGACTTATTTCGAGCTTCCTAAAGGATCCAACATACATCTATATAATCCATACTGTAGACTTTCACCTTCTTCCATTTCTAAATAGATCTGTGAAATGAGGCCATAATCATCTCCTTCATATAATCTCTATTGATTCTTATGTTTATCCCCTATTACATGAGCTCACATACCCCATTCCCCACACTCTCTGAAATAACAGTTTCCATGTTTTCTCCTAGTGGGTTTGTATATAGCAGTGAAAACGTGAGGCCAACGATACGCCTATATTTTCAATATTTTCATTAGTTAATAAACCGTGATTATTCATCCTCCAAACTATGATATTAATTTTACATGGAATATCCATACAAAATAGTTCCAAGATCATTCCACCATTCCATTTTTAGTATGAATTATTTTTCGGAAATCTCGACCATAATACCAAAGTGGTAGGAGTCTTTTGTTACCATCTCAACATCAATTAAGATTTTATGTGATTATCTATTTTTTAAATATTATAATTCTCATGGAATATAATATCCCCTAGTTATAAATTATATTTTCAATTAATTATAAATTTTTTCCACTCTTTGGTATTTAAAATGGTTGAGAATGTTTTTTAGAGAATATGACTTCATTTCTCACTTTGGTCAGAAATTTATTTTTGTCCAAAACCATTATCCTAAAAAATTAAAAATTGTTTTTAAAAGTTTTTTTTCAAATATAAAATGATATTTTACTCATTAATGTTTTTAAATTATTTCTAAAATCTTTTTTTATAAGATATTAAGGTTATTTTCAAATAAAAGGATTTTCAAAATGTTTTCTATTTTAAAAAGATATTTTAAAAATGAAAAGGATTTTCCTTAAAAAATTATTCAATTATATTTTCATAAAATTTTCATTCATAAATTTCAATGATCATTGTTGTTACTTATGCACCAATGAAAATATTTTTCAACGATACCATCCTCATTATTTTTTTGGATTGATTATGATTGTTTTAGAGAGATTGTTAAAAACCCCATTTCTTTTCCTTGGGGTAACCATGTTCCAATTAATATATTTTGAAACCTATTAATTTTACATGGTAAATACATTTTTATAATATATTTTTATATTTCCCATTTATTTTTCATGGTTTAGTCATGTTTGATAGCGATTGGTATGAAACTAATTTCTTTTTCATTGGTTAATTGAGTTAGAAAATAATAATAATTTTTTTCTATGATTTTTATGATGAAGTTAATTATAAAAGTACTTTATTTATGATTTTGTTCATATAAATTATAATTTAGACATTGGGTGGCTCAAATATTTCTAGTTAAGACCGTTATAGCATAACATGGTGTTTTCCAGATAGCATCAGGTAATCCTATTATTGGTTAACTTATGGTGTCGTATATTGTGTCGGATGGGCCTGTTACATATTAACATGGGGTGGACCATATAGTTTTGGCTAAGCCTATAATATCTTAAAATATATTTCATCGTAGATAGTGCTCCAATACATTGGGTAATGATTATATTGTAATTCATCCACATGGTTATCAAAATTAAAATTGGTTTGAAATGGTTTTACAAATGTGATTATACGTGTTACCAAAAAAAGGTTTTAACTTGTGATTAGGGGTTTATATTGTTAATAATGATTTATATTGATATCACATGGCCCATGATTATTGATTCTATTGACTCTTTACTTTTACATTTTTCATATTTGATTATCCATGTTTTTATGGGTATGAGTTCTTTTATTATTATCTAATGCACTTTTATTTTTCTATCATACCATAATGAACATATTATGCTCATTAATGAAATTAAATTACTGTTTCTTATGTTTAAACTTACATAAAATTTTATCTCAATCTTTTTATGTTTCATTTTCCCCAGATTTTAATCAATGATGTTGAATGAGTTATGTCTAGAAGGTGTTTTGATATGGATGATGATGATGTATTATTGTAAAAAAGAAAATCTGGGTTAATGAGAGAAATAATAATATAAATTCATGTAAAATCATTATGTAGGATTTATTAATAGTTATCTAAAACTATAAACCTAAAAGGTCCCCTAATATGTAGGTGATCCAATTTTTCCTTTTTATGTTGTATGGTTTGGATGTAAAAAATGGGCCACCCTTATCAGCATCAAAGATGGAATGTGAAAGTTATGATTTCAGCACATGATATTGGATTTAGGGTATTGGGTTGTTATAAATCTTACATGTTATATACATAAAACTTAGATTATATTTATTTATTTATTTATTTTCCTTGATCTCAGGTGATCCAAACATCACTATTTAGTCTAGAGATCCTTCTGAAATTAATTAAAATCATTCCTAGGAGTTTCATGTCCTAATTTTCATTTATTATCACCTTTTTCTCTTGGATCTATAGTGTGTTTGATGTTTCCAATGGTAGTTTTATATCCCACTATTTTAAAATAATTATTATGGTCTATATCTTACCAAATATGAAACATCGATCATAAATGTAATGAAAAAAATAATTATTTAAATATGATCATGAAAACCTAGTCGTTGAAATTTTAGTTTTGAATTGGATTAAATAAATTTTTATTTATATTTAATTTTCCTAATAAACTATAATTTATTCATTATATATTTATAAATAAGGAGACAACTTTTTTAAAATCCTTTTTATGCTTCACAAAATAATTTTCTTCAAAAATGGTTTTTTCAGAAAAAATATTACAATTTATTTTTAATGTTTTTAAATATTTTTTCAATAAAATTAAATTAATTTTCTAATACCACAAATCAAAATAAATTTTTTTAAACATCAGGATTTTTAAGAATATTTTGACTTTTTAGTAAATAGTGAAAAAATATGATTTTTATTGAAACTTTATTTTATTTTCTTCTATTTTTTAATTAAAATTATATTTTGTATTATTTTTAAAATTCCATTAGTTTATTATTATTTAAAATAATCCATTTACAGGTTTTGAAATTTATTTTAAACATGAATTGAGTATAAAAACATTTTATAATTAAAAATTCAATTTTTAAAAACAACTTTTCCATGCGTATATCAAATTACATTTTCAATAAAATTTATCCAATTTTTTGTTTTGAATATTGAAAAAATGATTAAATATTTGTAATAATTTTTTTTAAATTTTTTATATATGTTTCTTTTATTTTTTTCAATATAAATAACAACCATTGTAATTTCTGTTACCATAGTAAATGGTAAATGAGGTAATTAATGTTAAAAATAAAATTATAAAGATAAAAGAATGACCCTAACACTTGAATTAATTTTATTGGATGATTTGAAATCGTTCATAATCATCCAATGATTTATAATATATATGTTTCCCTTTTGGACATGATTTTGACCTTTATAGTATTTGAGTGGATATAATGCCAAAAATTTCACACTTTTTCTTTTAGTAACTATAATATTTTTAACATTGAGATAATAAGGGGAAATTTTTGGTTAAAAATAGTAATTTTAAATCTAAATTATTATTTTCCATGGTAATTTATTTTAAATTTTCAGTGAAAAAACAATTACATTAGATTATTATGGTAATTGTTTTGCAAATGTTATAAAAAATCTATAAAAAGAATTTGAAAACCCTAAAAAAATTTATTCGAGTAATTTTTTATGTTCAGTAATGTTTTTGGATAATAATGTCATATTACAAAGGTTTGTATCCATTCAATTTTAATTCTATTATTTTCTTGTATTTTTAAAATTCAAATTAACTAAATTGTTACAAAATTGTCATTAATGATATTTTATATAAAATAATACTTTATTAAAATATAATAAACTTATATAAATACTCTATTTATTAAAGATATTGGTATTTCTTTCAATGCATTCACTGGGGAACACATATGTTCATGGAGTATGTGTTGATTGTTTCCCTATATTCCCACTTTCCAAAGGCTGATAGAATTTGTTGCTTATTCAATGATGTTTTCTCCTTGATTGAAATGGGATGATGGGATGTTGGTTTCTCCTTTCATGGATTCCTCCTCGAAACTCCTTACCTTGTCTGGGTCTCCCTTAAATTTTAAGATGTTGTTCGTAAAACTCTTCCCTAGTGCCATATTATCATGGACACTGGTTAATTACACTGCTTCTGTTAGGAAATTACTAGGGGTCAAGTTAGGGTATCAGCTTTTGATCAGGGGAGAAGTCATGTTGGACATCACTTGTGTGTCCAGACACTGAATCACTAATGTATCTTGTTTTCTTAAACTTATTATAGGGATTTCTAGAGGGCATGGAATCCTAGGGCATCCCACATCGAGTGTGGGGAATTTTATTCCACAGGCATGTCCTTGAGGTTTTCCTCATCTTCCCATGTTTGACAGAGGGTTTACCATGAGTTCATCATCTTGTAGAGATGGATCAGACTAATTAGAATACTGATAGGAGTAAATTAGATGGATACATCCCCCATGATGGATCACCTGAATGTTTTACGGGATGAGTGGATCAAAACGTCCAATGATGACGGATCTGAGGATTATTGGGTCCCTATAATGGGGACACCATGGTTTACCATTGGATGGGATTTAACCAGAGGGTGGTTTCCTACGTACCTTGTGTGGAAAATACGGATCAAAACCCACACAGTTAGAATTTGTCCTAAATTGGGGTTCACACAAAGGACAATGACCTGGAGACATGATAGGGCTTACACATGGATAGCAGCCCATCACAACAAATACACTCTTGGTTGGATGGTTATGGATTGAGTGTGTATTATGCATGGATAGCTGCCCAAGTGATGGCATGATCCCACCAGGAAGTTTCCACCATTATTGGAATCACGATTGGAGATGGATGGTTGAATTTAGTAGATGAGAGGAATGGTATGGGACTGATGTGATGATGACGGTAGTGTTGGGTTGAACCTCTAAGAGGATTCCTATATATCCTCATGGTAGAGAATCAAAGTCCATGTAGTTCGGTGGGGTGATTGGACACCTGAGGAGGCAGCCCAAAAGAATGGACAGATGGATGGGACCCAGAGGAAGTAGATACCCTGGTTCAGGGCATGATCTTCCCGAAACAGGAAGGCTTGAGGGAGATACCAGAATGATACATGAGTGATGGGCTTGAACTTTAGTGAGGATTACTAACTATACTCATGGAAAAGAATAAATTTCCATGTAGTTTATGATGGGGCATAGGATCAGGGTGTACATAGAGGACAATATCTCGGAAGCATGTTCAGGGTTACGTGTGGTTAGTGACCTGAGAGTTGGTCTGACGACGCTAAGTGACAGACCAAGGATGTGGGTCCCAAGAAATGGGACACTAAAGTTTACCAGTGTTTGAGGTTTAACCTCAAAAAGGTTTCCTACGTACAATGCCTAGGAGACAAGGATCAAAACCCACGTAGTTCGAATAGGTTTACCAGTATTTTGGGTTAAACCTTAAGAAGGCTTCCTAGGTACCCTATCTATGAGCTAGGGATCAAAACCCACATAGTTTTAATGGGTTTACTAGTATTCGGGTTTGAACCTTAGGGATGATTCCTATATACCAACCTAAGAGATACAGATCAAATCTCACATAGTTCTAAAGGGTTTACCAGAATTTTGGGTTGAAACTCAGGGAGGCTTCCTACATACCCCCTATAAGATAGGGATAAAAACCCACATAGTTTGAATGGGTTTACTAGTATATGGGGTTGACCATAGGTAGGTCTCTAATATAACCATTCTATTATACAGGGATCAAAACCCACATAGTTAAAATATCAATCAGTTTAACTTCATGTAGGGTTAAAATAGTAATGTAGAATAACTTCATGCAGAACAAGGAGAACTAACAGTAAATGGTCAGGACTGATGGATGATGGGCTTGAACCTCAGACAGGAATCCAACATACCTTTTCTAGATAGGTCAAGGATCGAATTCCACGTAGTTCTATGGAAAAATATTGGGCTTATGTACTAAGGGGGCCTGAGGAGGATTCCATGGTCATTTCTTACTCTAAACCCCACATGATTCATGCTCAGTGTGAGAAACAAGAGGCAGCAAACACCTAACGATCACATTGTGAAAGGTACATCCGCAAGGAATAGAGATGGGTTTATGCATGGTTGGTGGCCTAGGTAGGAAACAGGGGCTTATTCTTGGTTAGTTGATCAAAGAGGAAACATGGGCTTAGGCTTGCTTAGTGTCCCACAGAGATGGATATTGGGACTTACTCTAGTATGGAGACACGATGGGGAAATAGGGGCTTATTCTTATTTAGCGGCCCAAGGAGATGGATATTAGGAATTACTCTAGGATGGAGGTTCAATAGAGATAAATCCCAAAGGGAGATTGAAGGGTAACAAAATTATCTATTCCCATCTCTCCTATGGCCATTGCGTATAGAATAAGGGAGGAGGAGAAAGGATACTACCTCTTGCAAGAATTTCTAGGTTCTTACACACATATGATTTCACTTCCCTATGGAAAGATGTAATTCCATGAAAAGAAGATCTCATTCTTTGTGAGGAATATCTCACTCCCATGGAGACCAGTGGGGGTGGAAAATGTCTGAGGCAAGGCATCCCATGTATATTGCATGGGTAGAGGCTACAGTTTAACGTCATGTACTGAGTACAACGATGCTTGGTAATTTACCTTTCTGCAGTACATACAATGAGGATGCACTCCTCACCCCTTGGACATAAATAACTGATACCCACACACACTTTGGGAATGGAAGGTATCATTAATGACTTGTGGATATGGGGTTATGGAGTTATCTATTAAAGGGTCATGTTAGCATCTCTATGCGACGAAGTATTAGTCGTTAGCATGCCTATGAAAAGAATCATGAGGCTAGACAATGCAATATGAAACACCACCCAAGGGACCTTGAAATCACTTAGTACAAACTTGGAAGGTCATATGAGAGATTGGTTTGAGAGGAAAAATGGTTCATAGGAAAGGACCTTGCGAATCATTTGTTCTCCATAGAGTAGAGAGACTCTATGAAGTGGAATGCTTCATTAAGTGTGGTATCCGAGCCAAGGAATGGAGTATAAATGCGTATAAAGGGTGCTTCGCAAAGTGAATGTTCTTTTGCATAGTTGGACTTCATGAAGCATGTGTGCCTTGCAAAGCATGACACTGTGAAGCGATGTACTTTGTGAAGCACAGTGATCCTACCTTAGCATGGGATCAACATGTTCATTGAAGTTACTTTTCAAAGTATGAGTAATTTATGATGACCCAAGTTCACTTAGGGATCTCTTTCTTTTATGATGGCTTGTGGGCTTCGTGAAGGTCAGCCCTACATGAAGAGGGATTCTATTTGAGCTATGGAAAAGGTATTTCAAAATGGTCAAATACCTTGAAGTGATCATTCTTCTCAATGCTTCACAGAGAAGAAGGTGATTCATGGTTTGAGAGTTGAGAAGGTAAACAGTCGGGGTATCTATCCTTTGGTTCTGAAGAAATCATGGTATTTATAGGTGAGTGGAGGCATGAAGTTTTGATAGATCATTGTGAATCCACTAGTTATTTTCCATCGGAAGCATATTGCATCAACTTTTTCATAACTGGGGAGTCGACCGTTATCCCCTCCTCGATCCAGAGGCCTTTAGAATTCCATCTGCAGCACTTTTAAAGGAATCCTTCAATTTTCAAGGGATCACAGAGGTGATCGTATTCCCTCTTCAGTTCAAAGCTTTCATCAATTGTGTCCCAACTGCAGATTCTTCTTCCGCTTTACTCTACAACTATCGTAGAGGTGTCCATGGATTTACACAAGCTGCGGTGCTGAGGGCTTTTGTGAACGTGCTTCGCAAAGCAGCCCCTTTGGCATTGGTGTGCTCTTTGTGTATTTTTCCTATTAAAACATTTTAGTGCCTACAAATCCCCCCCTAGACTTGGAGAGGAGGATAAAATAATGTCAATTTTTTAGTGTACCACCAAATGTTTTTGGCTAATCTAAAAGCAAGATCGCGAAGCAGGATCACGATGCAGATATGCGATGTGCGAGTTTAGAAATATATGAGTCTCTATGTGTCCAGGCACATCGCGAAGCTCGGGGGTCATTTCCTACAAATAGGGGAGGATGATCCATCTTTTTCCCTTACAAATATCTATGAATTTGGTTATTGGATCACTATTCGGGGAGCTCTTCACGATCTGTGAGGGATCTTTGTGAATCAGTCCTTCTTTGGTCTGTGATTCAGAAAAAGTCTTCAAACTCCAGGATTGTGCACTGCACGACTTGTGCCTATGAGTTATGTGGTTGGTATTTGTGACATGTCTCTGTGATCAGGCTCTATGATCGAGCTCTGTGATCGAGCTCTACGATCCAAAACAAAAAAAACTCTATATTTTGGGATAGAATGGCTCACTAGAAAGATTTCAGGGGGTCTTTTAAGATGATTCCCAAAGTACAGAGATGGATGATTACCTGGGTATTAGGGAATGTGTGTGGATTAATTTTGACCACGAATCCCTAATGGAGCTATTTTCGGATATCCATAAGAACTACACCATGTGAAAAATACTACCTCTATACGGATTTGGTCTAAGGGATGATGTTCTCATTCCTAAAGACGGAAGGGATGAGCTAGCCTGTTGGTTCAAGAGTACACCGGTCCAACACCAATGGTTTAGGGCTGCCAACAGTCATACATGAGAGGATAGTACACCTGTCAATCATGTCTTGTTTTATAACCATGTTAACAACATTGAGGGGAAGGCATTGCAGCCAGAGGTATCTCCCTTTCAGTACCACACCATTTTGAAGGTGGCCTTGGGGAACCTAGAGAAGGGGTTGACCGATGAGTGGGATCTACGCTTGGGTAGTAATTTCATGGATGATTGGGTTTGGGAATACTGGGTTTGTGCCTCCTGCGAGGAGTTTGGGGTGGAGATGAGGCGAGTGGGCCTATATGAGGTGGCATGGGACTCCCAATTCCACAACTACCAGCTGAAGCAACTGATTCTAGAATTGTTGATGTTGTGGTCATTGAGGACCAATGCTTTTCATTTTCACCATGGGGAGGTCGTTATCAGCCTATAATACCTTCACAAAACATCAGGGATTTCGATATCGGTTGTGAGGTATGATGAGTTCCTCCCCACCGCGAATACATAGAAGGACCTAGAGCATATTTCTCCACTGGAAAAGGTATTGATGGACATGGTTCTATTAGAGGAAAAGCAATTATAGAGGGATGTACACTTTATGTTGTAGTTCAGGGGGTTCCTAAATACCCCTTTAGATGGAATGTTTCCTATGAGGCCTCCCACATGCTCAAAGTGGGTCCAGCGCAACAAACTGAACTCCTATTATCAGCTACTGGAGGATATCCAGTGGAGGAAATGGGGGTTCAGTGACTTCACCGAGCAGAAACTGGTGGTTAAGTTGGTTATGTTTATCTTGGCACTCATTTGTGGATGGATACTGCCAAGAGGGATACCAACATGGTTGTACGACCAACCACATTTTTCATGGCATCTGTGTTGGTGATGGGGGAATGGATCAATATGGGGATCTCGATATTGTCTAAGTTGTACAAAGTACTATGGAATATCAGTGAGAAGAATAAGCCACATAGGGCGTCTGGGCCACTCCATCTTCTGTATTAGTGGATATCGGCACAAATGGGCACCTATGAATACCTGAACCCCATTTCCCCTCTAGGGACGAACATCCGACTAGCTATTTTGAATGCGGTGGGAAGTTTCTTGACCAAGCTAACTCAGCCACTGGTGGTGAACTGAGTTTGTAAGGTGGATGAGTTTAACTTCAATCCATTCCCATTGCTAATAGTTGTGTTCACTATTGACATCTAGGGAATGGAAGAGCATATATACTACCTTCAATACTTTTAAGGTGGAGTCCTAGTGACACGAGTTGACAGTGAGCCACTCTACTAGCTATACACCCTAAACCACTTTTCGAGGTAGTTCTGATGCATGCAGAGGCTGACCCCATGGGTCTCCTTGAGAGTATGCCACAAGGAAAATAAATGTGTGATGAGGTAGATGTGGATCATGTTCACACTGGAGGATGGAAAGATGCAGAATGAGAATCCTCCACCCACAGTTGTATATGGGATAGTGAAGGAGTTTGAAAAAAGATGGGATGCATCCTACCTAGGGGAGATATAGAATCGGTGGACTATTCATGCTAGTGACGGGGTACCTTCTCAGCATTGAGGTCAGTTCTGTAAGGTGGTAAGATCATCCCATGGTGGAGGGGATATAGTGGAATTGAGGTTTGCACTGATCAAGAGGAAGGCAGTAACGGTGCACTCAACGATCCGAGATGAGAAAAGTTATCAAGAGGGGAGGCCACCCAAGGGGTTCTATAGGATACTCACTCAGGCTCTGGGGATGTTGTTGTTCCATATATACATGCCTCAGGATGCAATTTTCCAAAAGGCATGGGACATATGGGATGTTAATATACAATTTCCCAATCCTAACTAGATTTGGAACCATCAAAACTATCATGGGATGGATTTTTCAGGGATTAGTCGCACTAGGGTTGGATTTACGGTATCTCTAGCAGAAAGGGAGAAGTACATTGCCAAGCTGGAGGTCTTCATTAACTCTCAGGGTGCTCTGTGTCCAATTACGGATCAGGTGAAAGTGCTTATTAGTGGAACATTCCCTATGTAGTTATCTCCTACTAAATTAAGGGATCTCTTACCCCTACCGGAAGAATCAGAAGAGTCCTCCTTGGGGGAAGAGGTCGATAGAGGGAGCCCTTCAGAGGAAGGTGAGGTTGCTAACTCGGAGCTTGAAGAGTTTGTAGAGGCTCTTTATGAAAACCATAAACCATTTTTCTATTATCCTAATTTAGGTCATTTAGGACTTTTCAACAAACATTCATCTTGTGCAGTAGGGCCTCATAAAAAGACTATCTTCCACACAATAGTGGATACGACTTTGGGATCTGCACCTGCTGCTACAGTTATTATCACACCTAGCAGGGCCACAATACCTAGGCTGGTTCTCCAGAATTCTTTAGATTTCCCAACCATATATGGGGGGACATAGATCGGTATTCTGGTAGTGACAGCTCAAGGGGGAGACCGACTATTTGATTTCTATAAGTATTTTTCACAGAATTTGTAATTTTCATCCATCAGATTAGGCCAACTGACGTCTGTGTATTCTCATATTCACATGTATTCAAATGGCATGGACTGCATTGGCGAGGATAGCTAGGGCTCCTAGAGATTCCTTTCCTAGGGTATCACGGATGGTCGTGGTAGTGGATGCATATATTGACCAAGTCACAACGCTCTTGATTACAAGTGGGACCGCCAACAGGACCGAACCTAAAATCATCAAGGTATAATATGATGATGAGGATCAAACAGATGACATGAGACCATACCTACCCAACTAGAAACCCCGATGACGATCCTACTGATGAGTTTCTTGAGGTGTTCCCCACATATGAACCCACCAACCCCAAGGACTGTGATGATATGGATTATGATGAAGAGGATAGCAAGGTCGTTCATCGCTGGTCATGGAAGCTGATCAAGTGATACATTGAGGATACCCCAAACAAACAATGGATAGATCAAATGGAGAGTATTTTTTTATAGTTGTGCGAACAATGCACTGGAGGATTGGATTCCTACCTTCCAAATATGCTTATCTGAGACATCATGACCGAGAAAATATTGGGAAATGACCATGGCCTCGGTGTGGGATGGTAGCGGAGGATGTCTGTGAACATCAAGTGAATCCAGGAGGAGGAAAATTAGATCCTACAATTGAGGTTGTGGGTGAATGAGTATTCTGATTTTCGGAACACACAATTGGGGCTTGTATTGCAACTGAAGCACCATTTGACAGAGGCAGAAGAACAGATGAGGCGAGCCTCTGAAGAGATGGCTATTATCCGAGCCGATGAGGATCCGGCCCTAATCAAAGCTGATGAGTTATGTCCCATTTCCATTGAGAAGGATAAAGAGCTTAATAGGTGACAAAGGATCATGGAATCTTCAAGCTAGAGAGTGGTAGAGCTGGGACACTCCATTGAAGAGATCAACTCACCTATGGAATGCGCAATCCTTGGGTGCTAAAATTTGTGCGAACTCATAAACACACTTTAATTATTTTCATGACTATTTTGGTTGTGGGATTGAGTTCCATTATTTTTTTTTTCATTCCCATAATATTTTTGAAATATCGAGTGATCAATCCTTAAGATCACGTGGGTCATTCCCAGTGTGATAAACAAGGGGTGACTGCATCATTATTCTTCTTGAATATGAGAGTGCCAAATAGGATCCATGCATCTAGGGTCTGAACAACCGATCAAAATTTCCAGGAATAAAGAGGGAGGCCTAACTGGAGAATGATGTTCTCTGAGTAGTTGAATTTTCATTTTCCCAATGTGCTCTAGTGCACGGGCGGGGTAAAGCTATTGGAATTAGAATCAATACGAACATAGGTTAGTGGAATGTGTGAATCAAAATACCCAAAATTCAGAACATTGTAGTGATGTCATGAAAACAGAGGATAACTATTGACCGGGTTCGAAACATATAATCCCTATTGTGTTAGCCAAAAATGGGGATACCAAATGAGGGATGACCACTGACCATGTTCAAAATATAGATCCTGACTCTAAATTTCTTCCATTAGTATTCCTAAATGTTATCCCAGGATAGTAGGCAATCCATGGGCTGACCATCTGTACAGTTAGGGTGATCCTTCTGGAATGAATGAGGATGAGGATCAAAATAAAGGGCACACAAAGCTTGGAGGGTTGAGTGATGATTTGTTCGAATGGATTTCATCCCTCTTGAAATTAAGCCACTATGATAAAACACAATAGGTGAGTGAATCGGTATGATTAGGGATCATATTAATTTCTTAAAAAGGATCACTTTGGAGAGATCCTAGAGTGGCATGTAGTTTTACGGAACGGTAATGAGGACAATAGACACATAGTTTAACATCGTATGGTGAGGACGGAGGCAATGAGTGGTCCCAAAAGGGGGGACAAGTTCAGGATGGTTGTATTATAGATTCTACAAGTATGTGGCTCGATCTTGGGAACTAGACATCTAGATGTGACTACATATCCTACTAGGGAACGAATCAATCCATACATAGTTTTGAAAGACCTGTGCAGTTTAACGTCACCCGGTAGGATAGAGAGGGAAAGAGGAGATCTCAAAGAGGGAGTATGTGGTGAGGCCATTGCAAACCTAAAGTGAATAATAATGGAGGGAATTCCTCACCACATATTCCACATCACGCAATCCTATTAGGGTCCGACCCAAATGGATAAACATAAGGGATAATTAGTAGAGCCTAAGATGATCCCAAAGACAAAATTTTTGGGCATTCCTACATATCACATAAGGATGGGAATCAAGCCGTATGTAGTTCTGAAATTGTGGGTAGTTTAAAATCATATGACAAGGATGTGGGGAGATGTTATTTTAAGGTCGTAGATATCAGACCAAAAGAAGTGAGACTCTTCCAAGTGGGGGTAAATCTGGACCAAATCCCTAAGCCCATGTGAGCTATGCTCGATGAGGGAAACAAGGGTTAATAAGATCTTCGAAACACGTGGAATATAGATAAATGGGAAATGGTGTGGAGCCTTGAATGGCACCACACTATGGATTCTTCATTTTAACATGAAATTGTTCACTGAAGAATAGCACCAGGAGTTTCAGAATTCCACTTGGACATGATTGTGTGGAAACAAGATGTGATTCATGCAACTAATATTTGAGGATTGATGGGGGTCGAATAACTGTGGAAGATGGATATTGACTATTTTCGAAACACAACATCAATATTGTGTACCCGGAAATGGGAAAAACAAATTGAGCATCGACCACTGACCATATTCACAGCGTGGGACTCATGTCAAATTGTAGTACAAAATACTTGGGGACGTTGACCTAAGATGGTAAGAGAGCACTGAGTCCGGGCATCCATGCCAGTTGAGGGGTCCTTCTGAATTTGAAATATGATGAAAACCAAAATAAAGGGAAGCATGAAACATGGAATTGGATGAAAACATGTGTATGTAGAATCCAAAACTCCAGGTCCTGAACCATAGTACTCATAGAAACGTTAGTGAATTTCTAAAGGGGGGAGAGGGGGACCATATGAGAGCAGATGACTTGAGAAGATTAGTGGATGAAAGAGGGATGGATAGCTCTCCAGAGAGAGAGTTACGTGGCATGGTTGATGAAAACCTAAAATGAATGAGGACAGAATCCCAAACCACACCGCATACCCCCCTCAGAGGACTTTGGCAATGTGGCCCAAAGGAAGAGATGGTTTCTAAGAAATAGGTAAGGACCTGAAGATAAAATGTTTGGGTGTTCCTACATATCCCATGAGGATGGAAATCAAGCCAAACATAGTTCTAAAATGGTGTGCAGTTTAACATCATGCGGTAAGGATGAAGATAAATGGGAGAAACTTGATGAGGACTATGTATGGTGTGGAAAATAACCCAACATGAATGAGGGTGTAATCCAACATACGCCACACCGTTCATAATTTCTTGAGATAACATGGACAAGGTGGTTGAGATAAATAATAGATGAATGTGGGCTAGAACTGATGACAAAATGTTTGGGTATTCTTATGTATCCCATCAGGATTGGAATCAATCCATAATTAGTTCTTGAGATGTGATGCAGTTTAACATCATGCAACAAGGACATGGTAGATCTTAGTATATGTTCATAAATCTCAGACTATAGATTCCCAATTTAATGTCATGTGTGAAGGGTGGATGGGAGAAAAGGGTTAATCCCTATGCCTGTCATTTGGGAGAGCACATAATGACAATAATTATTGAGGATAATTGAAGACCATATTCTCAACATAGTGTCACTCTCGTGTAGCCTGGAAAAGGAACAAACAATTTAGCGTCGACCACTGACCATATTCGCAACACAAGACTTGTGTCAAATTGTTTTCAAAATCCTCTGGGTTGTTTTCCCAATATGGTAGAAGATCCTTGAGGCCTAAAATTTATGTTTTTCACGGGTCCTTTCAGATGTGAAAGATGATGGAAACTCAAATGATGGGATTCATGAATCATGATGGTTCCTGTATAGTTTAACATCTTGAAAAATGGATGATAGATGGAGGGGTGTCTTAAGGGGATGTGTGTGGAGAGGAAAAAATAGCTCAACATTAATGATGAAATAGATCCCATAACACCATGCATAATCCTAATTGGGAAATTGGGATAGGGGGTTGGCGAGGTCGAGGTACCTGAGTATGGGCCATGGATGAAAAGTCCCAACCAGTTTTCAGTTTATCATCATATGAGATGAGTGTTGAGTATTTTGACATCCTTCAGCTCAAACAAATCACATAGTTTAACATCATACAGTGAGAATAGTGGTGATATTAGTTTATATTCATTGGGATAGGGCCAAAATTGCATGACCCTTTATGTGGGTATTTCCTTACTGAAGTCTTAAGCCCATGCGAGCAATGATCAGTGTGGAAAACAACGAGTCAGATTAGGTTCTCCACTATATATAAGGGTCTGATAGTGGTGTTGAGAGATATTCAATGAAGTTGATCCTATCCAAACAAACATCCATGTTCGAGGCACTCTGACGTTTGAAGGGATGGTAGGACAAAATGAATCACAAAACCCTATATTTGGGACATATAGGGGTGGTGATAATGATGGGGATAACTATTGATTGTGTTTGAAACAAATTATCCATATCATGTGACCTAAAATGGGAATAGAAAATGAGCATCAACTACTGACCATATTCGCAACACGACACTTATATCAATGTTTCATTCAACACCCTCAAGGATGTTGAACCAAAATGGTAGGTGATCCAAAAGTCCATGAATTCATACCATTTGGGGGTCCTATCAGATGTTGGTGTTCATGGAGACCCAAATAAAGTGGAAGCATGAAGTGAGAATATAATGGTGTAGTTTAACATCAAGCGGTACCGACGAAAGAGGTGGGGATCTCCAAGGAGGGGGATACAAGGTACGGTCATGATAAACTCAACATGAATGATGTAAAACAAGCCCTGCACCACACCATGTGTTTTTAGAGAACCTAAGACAAGGGGTCGGGCCCAAGGGGAGATCTTAAAGTTTGGGTTTGGGACTATGGAAAAAATTTCCGCTCACAGTTTTATGTCATACAAGATGAAAAATCAATTTAACATCATGTGGGATAGGTTCTGGATATTTTTACATCCTTTAGCCTGGACAGATCACATAGCTTAATGTCTTGTGGTGATGAAATAAAAGTTTAATGTCATGAAGGACCGTGTCTTACTCAGGAAAGGTACTACTTGTAAAAATTGGATTTTTTGGGAGGAGTTATATACTCACCATCCATGGTAACTGGGGATTACACACCATTAGGATAAACCTTGTGAATGATGTAAGTTCCTTCCCATTTGGGATTTAGTTTGGGTGGTTTCCTACCATCTATCATTGGCATTCCTAGGTCCAACACCATGTCACCACGTTTGAATGAGAAGAGGAGAACACTCTTTGTGAAAGCTCTTTCTATATTGTTATGATTCCTCTCATGATTATGGAGGGAACAAAGCCTATTCTCATTGAGAACTTCTTGTTCATTTAGATGGATTTCAGCTACCTTATCTACTGTCTACTAATCCTAGAGAGTCTTGCATAGTGAAAGCAACTAAATCTCAATGGGGAGGACTGCCTCCGTTCTATACACCATGGAATATGGGGTTACCTTGGTTGAATTACAATTCACCTTTTGATAGGACCAGAGATAATTAGGGTGTTTTTCAAGACATCTCTTCTTGTTCTCACCAACCATATTCTGTATAATGCTAGAGAGGGTTATGTTGAATTCCTCGATCTTTCCATTTTCTTGTTCATGGTAGTGGGATTTATTATTAGAATAGATGTTGTACTTGGCATACAACTTCTTCAGTTCGGATACCCAGAAGCTGGTGCAGTTATCAGTGATAATGGCATGAGCGACTACAAATTAGTAAATGATATTGGTGATCACATATTCAATGATAGAATAGGCCATTATTTGTTTAATAGGAACTACCTCCACCCTCTGAGAAAAGAAATATGTATCAGTCATGATGAACATGAACCGGCGAGCTGTTGTCGGTGGACAGGGTTCCATGACATCAAATCCTCATACCGCAAAGGAAAAAATATTAATTTGTAGTTTGGAGAGGCTCTGGTGGCTGATGCACAAAATTATCATTGGTTGTTTTTTGCATGAAACATTTTGGAAAACTCAAAACAGACACGGGTCATGGATGGCAAAAAATAAACCAATATTTGGATCCGGTGAGATTGTTTCATCCCTATATAATGAGCCCCACAAAAAGTAGCATGAACCTTCTATATGACCTAAGAAATATCAACTCCTTGAATACAACAGAACCTGCGTCTTTAGAGGATCTTCTCAAGGCCAAGACGACTCTGGAGGGTGAACTGCAATGCGCACCATCGGTTTTGCTCACGCTCGGCTCGATATGTTGAATGATTACCTTACTAGAGATACTTGATAAAGGGGTTCCTCCAGTCATGAGTTACTTCCAACAGCACATCCAGGGGACCTGGGGGTCCTGACGTGGAGGCACCGGTAGTTACGTGGCTTACGAGTAGGCTATCATCATCGTCCGGAGTGACATGAGTGATGACTCTCCTATGTGCCCGATGAATAATCAATTCTTCTAAGTCATGTTCTGTAAGAGATATGGATAAGCTGGAAAGGGCATCAGATTGACCGTTTTATGAATGAAGGAGATGAGAAATTTCTGGATGAGATGGGAATTGGGCCATCAGCTAGCGGGTACATTCTAACAATGGTACGACCTCCGACTTCCTGATGACATATTCAACATTGATCTTCTTGATTAATAATTCAGAGTCCCCATTCACATGTAAATTGGGAACAATAATCTCAAGGGATAGATCGAGACTAGTAATGATAGCCTGGTATATTGCATCATTGTTAGCATAGCCTTCTGACAACAAGAATGAATATGGTAGAATATCTTGTGTCGGTGTGATGAGGATGATACCTAGGCCCACTCTATTGAGTCTGGAATCATTGATTATTCTGTCAATAGTGCTTTGGGAAGATCCATAATAAATAAATTTCCAACATGGAATGGCTTGATCTACCTAATGGATTGCCTCATCCAGAAAATAATGATCCAAATACTTGTCTGCAAGAGCTGGATAGCCAGCAAGAAAGTATGCCAATGTACATCCCTTGATAACTTGCTGGGAACAAACTTGTTATCGAACTACTAGATGATCACTACCCACTATTCTTGATGACCTGTCAACATGGGGTGGCTTATAATGTATTTCAGCAGATCCACTCTGGTCACTAGATGAATCTCATAGTGCTGCAAGTAATGTCTAAATTAATGCACTGTGAATACCAGCACAAGTCAACTCTTATATATAGAGGATTATCTAGTCTCTGTTTTGAGGGGAATGTGGATGAGAAAGTATAAACTATTCTATGTTCCATCATTATTCTTCTGGGCGAGAGGGGCACTGAGAGATCTTTCAGAGTTGTCACAAAAAGGACAAGTGGATTTCCAAAAATATATGGCATTAGGATCCGAGGATGTAATAGGTAATTAATTATCTTCTAAAAATCAGTCTAACACTCATCCCATTGATAATAGACACCTTTCTTCATGAACTGGGAAAATGGATTACACTTTTCGGTCAGATTTGCGATGAATAAGAATATATAGGCTAAGTGGCCTTGAAATCCTCAGTGCACCCAAAGTTTGTTCAGGGGAAAAATCTGACTAATGTCCTTGATCTTATCTGGATCAATCTCGATGCCATGTATCTAAAAACAAAGTTGAGAAACTCTCTCTAGGTGACCCCAAAAGCTCATTTCATGGGGTTCATCCCTAGATGGTGGGACCAGAGGAATCTGAACACTTTCTCAAGGATGTTGAGATGATCCTTGTGCTGGATAGATTTTTCCACCACATCATCCATGTAGCATTCCACCAATTTACTAAGGATCAACATGAATATGAGATTCATGGCATGCTGATAGGTGGAACCTGCATTCATTAGACCGAACGGCATTACCTGGTTGCACAAGGTACCTTGTAGTGCCTTGAACGCAGTAGACTACTCATCCATAGGGTCCATTTGGATTTGATTATATCTAGAATACCCATACATGATGGAGAGAGCTTAAAACCTAGTAGTTCCATCAATCAAAAGATCCATCGTAGGAAGGGGAAATTCATCCCTCAGGTAGTAATGGTTGAGATCTCAAAAATAGATGAAATCTATTATCTGTCTGTTCTTCCTCTTGAAAAGAACAATGTCAGCTAACCATCTTGTGTACTGGACCTCCCTAACGATGTTGGTTTGATGATATTATCAACCATGTCCTTGAACATGGCATGGTTGGAATGGTTCATCTTTCTGGAAGGTTGTTTTAAGCCACGATGATTTGTTGGAAGATCGAGGTGGTGGACAACGACTTGAGGATCTAGACTTTTCATAATGTCATAACTCCAAGAAAATACATTACCAGGATACTTCAAAAAGTCCATATATCCCTATTTCTCTTCATCCAGCATAGCATCCCTGATCGAAGTGGGCTTTAGATCTTTCTCATTAATTATTTTTACCCATACCAATTCATCAAACTTAGTGGTGACACCATCTTCGAAAGCAGGAGGAGCATCCTCTAAATATTATTCATCATTCACAGAGGAAGGATTCAAAGAGGGAGAAAATTATTCTGAGTCTGCATATTTTTATGGGACACTAATGATAGTTTGAGCGGTGGTGGACACTACATTGGGGGCTTCTATGCTGCTGAAACCATGACGATGAAATTTGTTGACCCAATCCCATATGGATTTCAGCCTAAGGGTCCAAACTTGATGATATCAAATAAATAGTTGTGCATCTCCTTGATTTGGTTTCTCAAAGCCTAGAAAAATAAGCAAGTATGGTGTATTATTTTTTCCATGGGGCGGAGATCCCTATACCTTATGGGAGTATGGGGCTCTGGCATCACTCGAGCCTTATTAGTATAAGAACACTAGGTGATATTCTGGCATACATTAGATCTGGGAATTTGGTTCCCCATCATTACAGAAACAACCAAGAATTATCCTAAATCATGATTCATAGACTCTAGTAGGTGGATTGGGAAAATGTAGGCCCCATCCAGGTCTGTCCAGTAGTTGGTCACAACTATAGAGTGTTCATCCTCATTATCCTAAATCTACTTTTCCTTTCTATTTTAATAGTTGGCATCTAGGTAGAGGGATTTATTAGAGGAAAATAGAGATTTTTCACCTTGGATTACACCTACTGGACCATTAAGGGAGTACTTAAGTTATTGGTGATACGAATAAGGGATCACTGCATGCTAGTGGGGCCATGCCCTACCAATCAACGTGTTGTAGGCGGTGACTTGTGAGAAAACCATGAACTCGGTGCTAGAAACCAGACCACCGAACTGGGTCTTTAGGTAGATCTTTTCAACTGGTGTTTCTTCCTCCCAGTAATAACCATGAATTTTTAGGTAAGAGGGACTCAGATAATCCTCAGATGGCCCCATATTTCATAGTGTCTGGGTCCGGAAGAGGTTGATCCCTGACCTTGTGTATATAAGATAGCGATGAACCTCCATGCTATTGAAATGTATAGCGATGTACAGCTTAATGATATGACCTTATATTATAGAACCTTAATCTTCTCTGGAGAAATAGATAATGGCCTAACATTCACCATGCTAGGATGCCTCGACATGGAAGTCTTATGTTGCTACTACCTCCGTCTCAAACTGGAGGGGGCTTCTTAAATCCTCGACAAGGGCTTCATGCATAACTGTTGACAGGAGAAGAGCCTCAAGGATAGATAGATTCTCTAATATGCTGAAAAGATGATTAAGGATATCATACATCTATTCCAAGTGTGAACTTTTTCTGACATGAGGTCATTCTATTGTAGGAGGTATGATGGGCCGTTCATGCCGAACCGGTGGCCGACTGGTGCCTGGAATTTCCCACTTCTCACTATTAAAAACATGTGGGGAAACTACCAGATGAGGGATACATGACTAGGGCATTGTGCAAACAAACATTTCTGATCATAACACGGTCGTGGTGGCTACACCTGATCATGCATCACAAACGGTGGTGGAGGTTGATCTTGTGAAACAAGATGAGAAGGCTGCACATGATGAGATCTATGCTGGGCATGCTTTCTAATTTTAGTGGCATGCTCATATTTTCTAGAAGCACTGACCAATGCATCCCAGTGACTCATATATTCATGGCTCCACCAATGCTGGAATCAGATGTGGACATTGGGAGCATATGACTTGTGCTCTTCATCATCGGGAACCATGTAGGGGTTTACTAGCTCTACAGTATTAACAAAGCATACCCTTGGTTGTCAATTCAAAAATCCTCCATCACTACATGGATCCTAGGGGTAATTTCCATCTATTTGGTTATGAAGTATCTGATTTTTTGGGATGACGATGATATTGGTGGGGGACTTTTCTTTCCCTTGTGTTGTTGATGCTTTCCCTTATGGGAAAAAAAGGTGAGATGTTGATGAAAAATCATCCATTATGGGTAATGTTGATTCTTCTAAAGGATTGAGTCTATTAAAACATGCATAGATAATACCATGGTCATGGGTGACAACCTTAAAAGCCATATGGTCATCATAATTTTGAGACCTATAGCTGGAAACCCGCTGCCACTCACCTTCGCTATCACCACTGATGTCGGGCTTTATGAACACCCATACCACATGTGTTGTGGCTGGACATAAACTGATTATGTTTTTATAAACCTAGTATTTGATCTAGTATTTAAACATATAGCTCTACTTTAGGGTGTTCCCTATGATCTAGTTATTGGGGTAGTAATTAGGGTGATCCGTGAGATCTACCTCTTTGGGCCCCCTACATTCTCAAAACCGTAGAATTTCCCAGTTCCAAGTAACTTAAAAAATAACCAAGGACCTGAGCCTCATTAAATGAGTAGGTTTGGATCCGTCGATCTGGAATGGGGGCTCAAGGAGCTTAGTCCTAACGATGGGTCGGTAGAGTCTGTTGAGGAGGTGGAACCTGATTATATCACCTATGTGGCAGCAACACATTACGCGGGGTGCCTGCCAATTCTAAGGTGGTTGATACTTGTCCGGAGGTTTTGATTGAAGTGATAGGACTCTATGAGGCTGTAGATGTGGATCCAATGGTAATAACTCTAGATTCCTGGGAGCCTATATTTGTTCTACCATGGTGATTTTGGCCTTAGCATCTCTTCTCACGGGAACTACAAGAGGCAAAGTATGTGCCTCCTCAGCCTTATCCAATGTTTCCTCTAGATGCTAGGATTTGTTAGAGAAATCTTGGAATCCCCCAAGGTCATTTTGAGTAATGAGAGAGGGGACCAGTTTGGTCATGACATTCCCCACACACATTGATTGCATCTTCTCCTAAGTCAGCTGCATATCAAGGGAGTAAGTGAGGCCTTCCCACTAGGTGACCAAGTCTGTGGTGCACTCGTCATGCCTCTACATTAACTTGAAGAGGTCTAAAATACTCATCTTCTAAGTGGTTGAACTGAACCTGTAAGAAAACTATCTATGAAGATCCTCTTATAATTCTACTGACCCAATGGGTAGCTGGTTGTACCATACAAACGCAGGCCCTTCTATTGTTTGCATGAAACACCAGAATTTGGCACCCTCATGCTACACTGTAGTTCCCAACATGGGTCCACACCATGAGATGAAGTGGGATAGATGATTTAGTGGATATCCCATTCCATTAATGGGGGAGAATGTAGGATTTATGAAACCAGATGGTTCTACCATATCATCCACCCATGTCGAATATGGATTGAAGTAGGTGGAATTGGCACCGGTCGAGTTTCCAAAGCCACAAGGTAGGAAATGAGTGTTTCTATTTGATAATATGGGTGGAGATTCCTGTATTTGTGGGAATCCATGACCACCAGTGCATTGGAAGTTTCTTTAACATGATAAATAGGTCCAACAGCTCATGGTGTGACTGGTGGGATGACCTGCAGGACTGCTAGGGGAACGACCTATGGAGCGGCTGTTGGAACCTGATCTGGGTCCTAAAGAGGGTTATCAAAAAATTCAGGTGGATTTGGTAGGTAATATCATTCCATATTTCCATAGACACTATCATATACCATGTCCTTGTGGGAAGGATGGTCAACGTTAGCTGGAGGAAACTCGCTGGGGGGAGGGTGTACCTACCTGTGCTGCCCTGATCGAGGGTTACCATTGTCTGGCCTTTATTCCACATAACATTCATCTAGATGGTCCTAAACCATATTTTTATTCTCTTTGAGATGTTTATGCCATGAGTACTTTCTAGGGTCATCTTCCATCTTTTGTACCGATCCAAATAGGTTAGATGGTTTTGACGGCCCCAAGATGCTCTTTGACCTTATTGGGATTCTGACCAATGGCTAATGACTCGAAAGGTACGGGAAGACCCAGTAAATTTATTTGTTTGTGAGTAACCCATCACAATGGATACAAGAGGTGTGTAACTCCCCTAGGGGTGGTAAATTCTATTCAAGGAGCTCTAGATCATTCTCTCCCTCTGATATGTCATCCAAGTGAATAATGACTTTACTTGAAGGAATATCATCAATATCATTTGGATGGTCAGGTTGGATCCAAATAAAACAGAAATGAAGGGCTTCATACCGCCCCCAACCGTGGATCTGAATAGGGGGAATCCTCTTTAATAATTATGTGGAGCACCATAAAAGCTCTGAACACGTTTTTGTTGGAGGGTCTGATGGAATCCAGGTGACTCAAGGAACTAGGCCATAGGGAGCATGTACAATTTGACCATATGGAATTGACGGCCAATATCTTAAAAGTGTTCCTTGATTATGGGGTAATACACCTACATATAACGGGGAAGGAAGTGTGTCATGCATAGGATTTGGAGAAATCATGCGACGTCCTCCTGGGTAAGATCTTCTGTTGTACTGAAGTTTGTGTTTCCAACTGTCCAGAACATCTCTAGGAAATGGTCTGTTGTAAGGATGTCGCACAAGATCCTTCTCTCAGACTCAGGGTTCGGCCCTTGGTTTCCCCATTCATTAACTAGGGTGGCCGAGGGATCGGTAGCATCACTAAAGTAGACCATTGAGATGATAGACTGGCTGGTGGATAATACAGTGAGAAAGGTGATAATCTTCCACATCTTGGGCTATCTTCCAAAGAATTCAATGACTACACCACCACATCTCAGTAATATGGACTGGCAACCACAGTGTTTCATGTAGGGGCTGTAGTTACTGATAGTGGGACATATTTTTTCTCATTCTCAATTGGTACCAAGAACAACTCTTTCTGATCTCTGGATGAGGTAGAGACGGATCATGTTGATAGTAGGTAGGATTTCATAGCTAGGCCCAAAAAAGAGGCCAAATCATCATTCTCCTATATGTATCTTTGAAGAGAGGTGTGAATCTGATGGACCTCAGTTTCTAGAAGTATGAGGTTTATACACCTTGTTCCTGTCCTGGCCCCCAAAACAGAAGATCAATGTGACAATTCCATTTCCCGATCACATTCCGCCTCGTAATCTGAAAAGAATATGGGTTTAATCATGACCTAAAACTTCTTAGTATTCTCCCTTTGGTGGAAGTGACCTACCCTCCATCCTCGGGGTGGTTATTTTGGATGGGGTAGGCTTTCGATACTCGGAGGACCTTCAGCTGAACTGAATCTGGGGTGGGCAGGACTCCCGCTTTGGTGTGTCGGGGTGTGAGGAGGAGTATAAAAAATTTAAAAATGAACATAGGGAGGGCCTCCTTTTCCACTAGTTTGAGCATGGAGGTACTCCCATTGGGAAGTGTTGGAGTGGTTAGGACCTCCAAAAAAGTTGTTGGGATCCTAGGACGTACATCCATGTTTGTTTCCCATAGTAGTGACAGTATGAGGGGGGTCTTTATACTGGTCAAACTAAACATGGGGAATACCTCCATGTTTGATGCCAATGATGTTAGTTAGACACCTGCTTCTCTGTTTTTTGATAGAGGAGTAAATTTTTGGGTTTCAATAAGAACATGGGGAATACCCCAATGATGATGGTTGACCGGATTAGGAGGATCTTCTTATCGGTGATCTATGACAAGAGGAATAGCTCTATACCTGCGATCATAGGTGTGGAAGAAACTTTTGTGCTGGATGTTAGTGCGGCGGGGAGGGCCTTCACATGGACTGATGGTGGCATGGGGAGGACCTCCACCACGAGCTTGGGAGTGAGGAGGGCCTGAACTCTCATTGGTGGTGGCACGAGGAGGACCTCCATGCTAGACATCATTGCCATGGGTTGGCCCACGATGGGCGCCACCTATGTCGGCGACTAAGAGAGTTGTCCCAACCTACCTGTCGGGTGGTCGGGGCATCGATCTAAGTCGGGCGTACAAGTTCCCCTATTCAGTATGAACGGTGCATTGATGGTATGTGTTAGTGGTGACATGGGACACTATAGTCTTTGATGATGACGCCCCCAGGTGGGCATCTTCCTCAGCTTGCACTTGACGTTGGTGTTGGGTTAACCAGACATAACTCACTTTCTCCCCAGTCTATGGGACTCGGTGATGGTGCTAACACAACATGGAAGGAGCTCGCCTTGGTGGTCCCCAGGATGTGATCAGATTTGGGCTTTCCCAGACGTCCCTCACCTCATTGCTATAAGGAAATCGTCAATGAAATCTTGGGAGAGGCCCTTGAAATAGATTTAGGTTAGAGTGGAGAGCATTGGATCCCTATGCGGCCCTTAGGGGTTACAGTGACAATGAGGTGTAGAAGCCTCTAGGTCCTGTTAGGAAATATCTCGAGTTGGGATAATCCATTCTTAAACATATCTTCGGACGGTTTCATTGATCACCCACCTATGAACGAGTTTAGATGGTGAAATATGTCATGGGATCCTAGAATCCATGGATATAGAGGCTGTCGTAGAAGATATGGGGTCATGTGGGATTGTGATGTTGGTGTTTCCCAAGCCCCTACATCGGTGGAAGTTTGGTTATTAGTTTCATGATATAAAAACTTGGCTCTTATAAATCATGGGACAATCATCTATTAGCACTGAAAAAAGAAAAGTGATGTCCAATTCCCCAGCGTTGTTCCATATCTCATGGTTAGTAAGAAGCATCCACACTGACAATGTCACAGATCAGGATTTCCAATGTTCAACTACCACAATCTCTATTGAGTTTCACACTATGCCCACTATTTTCTTGGGGGGACATGGCTCTGGATAGCTGGATCTTATGACATGCGTATCCACTGATGTCTTGAATGCTACTATTCTCTACATTGATCAGAAGATATTCATGTCAAGTTCACCATTTCTGTTTTCGATTCTTCTTTTGGGGAACAAATCGATCTATAGAGGACACACTGATTGTTTCCCCACATTACCACTTTCCAAAGGATGGATACATCCGTCACATATTCAAGGAAGTTTGCCCCTAGATCGAAATGGGATGACAGGATTTCAGTTTCTTCTTCTTTGTATTCCTCCTCAAAACATGTTACCTAGTCTGGGTCTCCCTTAAATATTAAGATATTGTTCATGAAACTCTCCCATGGTTCCATATCTTCATTGATGTCGGTTAATTAAACTACTTTTGGTAGTACATTCCTAGGCGTTGAGTCTAGGCAACAACCTTCGATCGGAGGAGTTGTCACATTGGAAATCATTGGCATGTCTGGAAGCTGATACACTGAGGTGTCTGGGTTTCTTCCCATTATGATAGGTCTTGTCGAGGGGGAAGAAGCCTACGGAATCCCACGTCGAGTGTGGGGAATTATATTCTATACGCATGTCCTTGAGGAGTTTCTCAGCTTCCCATGTTTGACATAGGTTATTCTGTAAGTTTAACATCCTTTTGGAGATAGATTGGACTAGTCAGAACTCTGAAAGAAATGGATTAGATGGGTACATCCCCCAAGAGTGAGCACTTAAGGGGTTTACTAGATGAGTGGATCAAAACATCCAAGGAAGCGATATGCAAGGATTTTTAGGTCCCTACAATGGGGACACCCTGGTTTACCATTGGTTGGGATTGAACCAAAGGGAGGTTTCCGAGGTACCCTATTTGGAAAATAGGGATCAAAACCCACATAGATCGAATGGGTGATGAATCAGAGTGCACACAAAGGACAATGACCTGAAGAAATGTTGTGGCTTATAAATGGATAGAATCCCATCAAAAGAGGGACACTATTGGTTATATGATTATAGATTGTGTGAGTCTTATGCATGGTTATCTACCCAAGGGATGGCATGACCCCACTAGGACATGGTATCCTGGGTTCGAATCAAGATGGGTGATGGATGGTTTAACAAAGTGGATGAGTGGAATAGGATGGGACTGAAGTAAAGATGAAGGTAGTGTTGGGATTGATCATTTAAGAGGCCTCTTATGTATCCCCATGGTAGGGAATAAAAGTCCACATAGTTCGATGGGGTGATGGGACACTTGAGAAGGTGACCCATGAGAATGGATGCATTGACGGGACCCGGAGGAAGTAGAACCCCAGAGTTAGGGCATGATCTTCCCGAAACAAAAAGACTCGAGAGAGAGAGAGAGAGAGAGAGAAAGAGCAGGATGAGACACGAGTGATGGGATTGAACCTTAGGGAGGCTTCCTACATATCCCCATGATAGGGAACCAAATTCTACATAGTTCAGGATGGGAATAGAATCAGGGTGTACATATAGGACAACAACCCAGATGCATGTTGGGGGTTACGCGTTGTTAGAAACCAGAGAGTTAGTCTGACATTGCTAATGGACAGACCTAGGATGCGGGTCCCAACAAAAGGGGCTCTGAAGTTTACTACAGTTTTGGTTTGAACCTCAGGGAGGCTTCCTATGTACCCTTACTATGAGACTATGATTAAAACCCACATATTTTTAGTAGGTTTACCAGTATTTGGGGTTGGACCTTAGGGTGGCATCTTATATACCCTATCTATGAGATAGAGATCAAAACCCGCATAATTAGAATGGGTTTACCAACATTTGGGTATGAACCTCAAAGTGCCTTCCTATGTACCCTACCTATGATATAGGGATAAAAACCCATGTTGTTTGAATGTGTTTACCGGTGTTTGGGGTCGAACCACATGGAGGCTTCCTATGTACCCTACCTATGAGATAGGGATTAAATCCAAGGTGGATCAAATGGGTTTACCAGTATTTGGGGAAAAACCTTAGGGAGGCTTCCAACATACCATGCCTATGATAAAGGGATAAAAACCCACATAGTTTGAATAGCATACAGTTTAATGTCATGCGAGAATAAAAGGGGAATACATTTTAACATCATGCAAGATGAGTGTGAACTAATGTGAAGTGGTTGGGACCAATGGATGATGGGATTCAACATTAGGGAGGCTTCCTACATACCTTTCTTAGAGAGGTAAAGGATCAAATTCCACGTTGTTTGGTGGAAAAATATGGTCCTTATGTGCTAAGGCAGTCTGAGGAGGATTCCATGGTTGGTGCATACTCTAAGCCCACATGTGTCATGATTGGAGTGAGAAAGAAGAGGCAATATAGACCTGACGATCACATCGTGAATGGTGCATCTATGAGGAATAGAGTGGGTCTTATGCATGTTTGGTGACCCAAGGAGGAAACAGAGTCTTATACTTGGTTATCAGCCCAAAGAGGAAGCACGGGCTTATGCTTGGTGAGTGGCCCAAGGAGATGGATATTGGGACTAACTCTAGGATGGAGGCCCAATGGGGAAACAAGGGATTATGCTCGGTTATCATCCCATGGAGATGGATATTGGGACAAACTCTTGGATGGAGGCCTAATGGTGATTAATACCCAAGGGAGATTGATGGGGTAACAAAATTCCTTGGGCCCATCTCTCCTATAGACTTTGTGCATGGAAGAATAGAGGAGGTTCAAGGATGATACCTCCCACATGAAAGGTTAGGGGATTACACTAATATGGTTTCCCTTCCCCATGGATAGATGTTGTTCCATGCAAGGTAGATGCCCTTCCATGAGAGGAATATCTCACTCCCATGGAGACCATTTGGTGTGGAAAATGTCTAAGGTGGGGAACCCAATGTATATTTCATGGCACGAGGCTATAGTTTAATGTCATCTATTGAGGATGATGATGCTTGGTAGCTTAACGTCTCACAAATCAGACAATGTGTATGCACTCCTCACCCCTTGGACTTACATAACTAATACCCACCCACACTTAGTGAATGGAAGGCATCTGCAATTCCTTGGGGAGACAGGGTTATGGAGTGATCCATTGAGGGGTTCATGTTAGTGTGGATATGTGAAGAAGCAATATCCATTAACATTCTAATGAAAATAGGAATGAGGTTAAGAAACACAATATGAAACACTACCCAAGGGACCTTCAAATCACTTCATACAAACCTGGAGGATCTTAAGGGTGAAGGGTTTGTGGAAAAAAATGGTTCACATGAAAGGACCTTATGATGATCTAGTGCTCCACAGAGTGGAGAGACTCCATGAATGGGTATGCTTCACGAATTCTGGTGTCCTAGGCTAAGCATGGAGTATACAGGCATATAAAGGGTACTTTGTAAAGTGCATGTGAATTCGCGGAGTAGGACTTCGTAGAGAATGGGTGACTTGAAAAGCATGATATTGTGATGTATTGTACATTCTAAAGCACAGTGGTCATGCATTATCATGGGGTCCACATGTACATGGAAGGTACTTCGCAATGAATGTGTGCTTTACGAAGACTCTAGTTCCCTTAGGAAGCTCCTTCCTTTAATATGGCCTATGGGATTCACAAAGGGAATCCCTATATGAATATGTGTTGTATTTTAGAAATGGAAATGGTATTACACAATGCTTAAATACCTTGAAGATCTCATTCTTCTCAATTCTTCACATATCAGAGGTTTCATTGTGATTTGAGAGATGAGTAGGAGAACGGTCTAGGTATCTGTCTTTTGGTTCCGAGGGGAACAAGGTATTTATATGAGAGAGACGACAAAAATCTCTAACAGATCGTTGAAAATCTAGTTGTGATTTTCCATTAGAAACGTATTGCGTCCAGTTTTTCGTAACCCGCAGGGTCGACCGCCATCCCTTCCTCAGTGTAGAGGCCCCTTGAATTCCCTCTACGGTGCTCGCAGAGGCTTCCGTCAATTTTCAAGGGATTGAAGAGGTGATCATGTCCCCTCTAAATCGTGAATCTTTTATCAATTTCATTGTGAAGATAGAGTGTTATTCCTCTTTACTCTATGGATATTATAGAGGTGGCCAGTACTTTTCACCATCTGTGGTGGTGAGGGGCTCTATGAATGCGCTTCGCCTAGCATCCACATTGGCATTAGTGTTCTCTTTGCATTCTTTTCCTATGCAAAAATTTTGGCACCACCAGGTATAAAGTTTAACATATCTAATATTCTCCAGTTTTTCTATATTCCCTTTTATTTCAAATACATTAACCACATAAGAGTAATAAACCGTGATATTGTCAGAATGGTCAAAAGGGTTAATGAAGGGTAAAAACAAAATTATAAGGGTAAATATGAGTTCCAAACATGTCCAAATTTTATTGTATAATATTATTTATACTAATAATTTTATTATATTCTAATATAATAAATATGGAGCCATTTGGACATCAAATTTAATTTATAGTAATTTAATATTTAAATAAATGCCAAGACATACCCTCACTTTCTTATAAAAGGGAACCTTTTATTATAATTTATTTACACTTAAGAAACATTTTATTCAACAAATACCTTTAAAAATAACACAATTACATCCCTATATGCATCCGATAGTCCTTATTTATGATATAATACCAACCTTATAGTTATTAACATGTAAAGAAAAGTAGATTTTCCAAAGGGAAGGTACAGTTCTTAACCAATAATTTTTGTTTTATTTCTTCTTATACCTCATTAAAATATTATTAATCTAAGTTAAGATATTAACACTTGTATCTTAAATATATTTATGTGTTTTTATGTTATTGTCATAGTCTATATCCATATCATATACCATCAAATGAAAAACTATACTATCGTTCGTGTGTGTGGAGGACTACCGCCTTACGAACTGATGTAATTCATTTTTTATCACCTCTTCTCATGGATGGATGAAATGATTTAATTAATATTTTTATATAATATTACTGAAATTATTATCATTATTAAAATATAATAAATCATTTTCATTCTTATCATCTAATCACTAAATAATGATAAATTCATTCGTTTTTATGTGTGGATGAACACCTTCATAAAGCAATGTGATTCATTTTTTAACACAGCATCACATGGATTATAAGTATAATTATATTTCAAAAAATTATATGGGTTTTTTTATATTATTATTAATATATAAAAATATAATATTACATACAATATTTTTATAATGGTCATTAAAGAAATAAACATTATACATGTATGCATATGGCCTACTATCTCCACGATTATAATGTTGTCCATTTTTCATAACCATATTTCATAGTTTGTTTTAAAATAATAATTTAAATATAATAAAGATAATTATATCTTTAATATTGTTGTTGATATGATAAAATAATGAGCACTTTGACCATATTCATCCTACCAAAGATATTTTGGACATATGAGCCAAATATTGTTAAAACTTCAACCATGAACTTAAATGAATAAGTAATTTTATATAACATAGTATTAAGTGAAATGAATATAATAATAAACTTGAAAAATGTTCTAAAGAATGTAAATTGTAATAAAAAAAATTTAATATTAAATTTACCTTAAAAACCTCATTTTAATTGTTCTCATGTTTTATTTCCTAAATATTTCTATTCAATCTCTATTTCCTTCTAAATGTTATAAGAAAAATTAGGATTTATAATTAATGTTCTGGTAAAAGTAATTTTTTTACCATATTTTACTTGTATACAATGTTTTAAAAAGAAATAATATTTTTAGGATTTTATGTAAGGAACTTTCTTTCAAAAGTCCTACATTTAAAGTTTCCCCTTCAACTATTATTATTCAATATCCACATTTTTTAAAATTATGTTATGAATGTATATATATATATATATATAAAATAATTATAAATGAAATTTTATTTATCTTTAATTTTCTTTAAAATGTTTTCAAAATATATCTTTTTTAGAATATTTTGACTTTCATAATAAAATTTCAAAGGAAGGATCTATTTTAATGTATATAGAGAGAATGAATTTTTCCACACCATAAAAATTATTTAATATTTTACATATTTTATAATATTCCCTGTATTCATCAAATAAAACCCCTATTTTTCTATGATCTTATTATTTATGAAAATATTTTTAAATTTTAATAGATATTTCAATATCCAAAAAAACATTTATGGGTGAAATGATTATTATGAAAAAAGTAGGCTTTTATGTGATATGATTCTGTTATGGTTCTTGTTAATTGTTTATAATGATTGGTGGTTCCTTGATAAACCATGTATTCATGGGTATATGAAATCCATCAAATTCATTATGTAATATTTTTATTTAGAAGTTGATCTGATGGGTTATTCCAAGTATAACCATTATGGTTACTCCATGTGTAAATGTGATAGTTACTCCAAGTGTAACTGTAATGGTTACCCCATATATAAATGTGATGGATATTCCATATGTAAGAGTAGTATTAAAATGATTCCCTAAGTTAAATACAATCCTTATCTATTCAATCTATATTTTTTATGTTAATCATATGATTTATCAAGGTATGATAATGATCTTAAATTTTAATGTAAAGTATATGATATATTTTAAGGGTGAACAACATAACATTCTGAAAAAGTTATTATATGTTTTTCATGATTTCAATGAAACCCTTATGAATTTTATTTCTTACAATAAGTTTTTTTTAATAGTTTTAAGAAAAAATTTTGGAATTAAATTAGATTTCATAGGTAAAAAAATATTATTTTGAGCCCAAATTTTATTTTGCAAAAGAAATTTTTCACTGTGTATTAATGGATTAACTGTTTATTTCATTCATTTATGTCTCTTACTAATATTTTTTTGGTCATCCCTCATTTAAAAAAAATCAATGTATGAGTAAGGATAAGTATTTGGTTAAGATGAAAATTTATAATATGTTTCATGAAAAGAAGACATGTTTATTTTTTACTATTTTTTTGTTTAAAAAATGGATACTGGATAAGTGTTTCAACTTTTTAGTATGTAGGTTTTTAGGGAATATTTATGAAATAACTCTATTAAACAATAAAATTAAAAGATATTTTGGAATTTTACTAAGGGGATTCTAGTTTAATGTCACTATAATATGTAATTGTTAAGGTACGTTCTAAAGGTTAGTATTAGAGTTGGGTTTAGACAACTTTGGATATTATAGAGTCTTCATTGGACATTAAATAAAGAGTTTTATATACCATTATTGGTTTATAATTTTAATGTTCATAAAAAGTTCAATGTTTTATACAGCCCCCTTTTTAGGTTTAAATTGATAGGATTTTACATTGATTAATGAGATTTAGGGAGACATTTTATTAGGGTGAGGTATAAGTAACTCTTTGTTTTAACATGTTGTATAATTTCAGAAAAATGTTCTCATATTTTTTGGGGATTTAAGAAGAAAGGTGACATAAACATTGAGGTTAAAAAAAGTATTTACAAGTGAAGTTATTAAGGTCATTTTCTATTATCTTATGGTTAAGGTATTATAGAATTTATAAGGGTTATTTTATTTAGAAGGGAAATTTACATTTAACATGAAATAATTAATTTCATGTTTTAATGATGTTCTTAGTTACAGATTAATGATAATTTATCAACATTAAAGTAAAAGGATCTCACAAAACATCCTAATTCCTTATAGATGATTTAATCATCTTTATCATAACAAAATCTTAATCAAATGATTTTGACCCATTTTTAGACAACCAAATAACCTTCAACTTTTTAATTTGTCCAACATCATTTCATTTCTCCAAATTTTCTATAGATCAGGGAATATATTTTATTTGATATGAAATTTTAATCTAATTCATCTCAATTGACATGTGAAATACAACCAAAGACTTGAGTATTTATTTTAATGATATACGGACTTCATAATGGAAGATAATGGTGATATAAACAACATAAAGGATAACCCAGATGTCTATATTTAATGTATGAATTATTTTCTTATGATTTAAGTATGAATTATGATTTAGTTAATATTAATGAATCAAAATGAAAATTTGTATACCATTTAATAAGATGACAATTATGGTTAAAATTTTAATAATGAATTTGAATAAAGGATATGTTTATCAATGATGTTATGATATATTCTAAATATTATGAGATTTATGAACCACTTAAGAATTATTCAACAGAAGATTTATTTTCCAAATTTGAAAAAATATGTTAGATAGAATTGATTCCTTTGAGATTTTTTGTAGAAAAATGAGGATAATTTTTTGAGACACGCATTTAAGGATATACGAATAAGTGATAAATAAAAAGTGGAGTTAATATGTTCTTGATGATAGTCTGTTAAGATTATTTGATTTTGTGAAAAATGAGATGTATATAAAATGTTTGAGGCTAAACATGTGATTTTATGATTAAAGATATGTTTGAATATTTTCATTATATTTTTGGGAAAATTATATGAATTGTATTACAATACCTTTAGTAAAAATGATATCATGTTGTCCAGGTGGAAATCCATTGCATCTAGCATATCAATGAGGTTTAAACCCATAAATGAAGGGAGAAAAGGGTGAAATTCATACCACTGATCTACATGATTTCATAGTTAGTTTGTAATTTAAAATAAATATTTTGTTAGTATTGATAACCATGGGACTAATAAGTGATTTGGGAATTGAGGGAATTTCAAAAGAACATCACTATATTATTTGTAATATTATATTATTAATGTGAATTGGATCTTATAGAGACATTATTTGTGAAAAAAAGGTTGAATTATATTTTTGAATCATATATTATTGGAATGTTTATTTTTGGTGAAAAGTATTATTTATTGAAATTATTAGAAAATTTTGGAGAAAATAGGATTGGGAATATGAATAATTTTACGATGTATAATGTGTGATTGGAGTTATTTGGATATAAATTTTGGAATAATTTGTAATCAAATCTTTCTAATATATGGTTTTCAATCATACTAATTGATATATTGAATATTTTTATGGATAGATCTTTATAGAGGGATTTAGTTTTAACTTCGGGTATTAGTTTTGAATTTGGGATATTTATATATTATTTATTCATATAATGTTTTATTTATTTTTATAAATTATCTTACCTTGTGCTCATAATTTTGTTTTTGGATAATATTTAAGGATAGGTTAAATTTATTGTTATCTTTTTTTCTAAGAATATAATCTGATATAAGTTTATTTTAGTGCTTTGATCATGAAAAATTTATCTTGAATACTTATATTTTGGAGAAAAAGAAAATATTGTGGTGTAAATTGATTAAATGATGGAATTATACCTATTAATTAAGTATATTTCCTTATGTTATTTTTCAATATAGTAATGGAGTTCTGAAACACGAGGAAAACGATATTGAAAAAAAATCCAATTGCATTCCTTTATGATGAATTAATTGTCTTTTAACACTATTTTATGGTTCTGTGTTCATTGAATTTCTAGTTATTGTTCACTTTCTTGTGATTGATGTTCTCTATCACTCTCCACCATTATTTTGAAATTATGATTTTCTTCCTTGTCCATATTTTTAATTTCCCAAATTGTTTCTTATTTTTAACCTACATATTTGTTATTCCACAAGGATTTCATATTTCCCTTTCCCTCATTTCAAGAGGATATTTTTTAACCCTTTTTATGATGTGGGATTTGAAAAAATGTATTTTTGATAGAAAATCATTGATTACTGAGAACAGGTTTAAATTATGAGGTGAAAATGTTATCAAAATTTGTAAAACATAATATCATAGGATTACCAAGAAAATACATCACTATCTAGAAGATACAAGTAGATGTGGTTTTGGAATAGATATACAAAGGAGTATGGACTTTTACAAGAAGTTCTAGGCTTGACACGGGGTAACTAGGTACATGACAATGGGATAGAATATTCACCTATTTCGGTACTCCTTGGGTATATTCTTTGGTAAATTCATAATCTCATTAGAAACCATTATAAAGGGAATAAAGAAAATTCTCGTAAGAATATATGTTAAGAAAGAGATCACGGATAACCTAGATTGAAACGTAGGGAATTAAAAGTTAGGATATACTTTTCCTATAAGATTTTATCATTTTATGATTAATGATTCTATTTCATGATTATTGGTTAAGTATTCAATCCCCCTAATTTTATTTTCCTTTTCTTATTTAATGGTGGTAAATATAAGAACCTATTCCAATAATTAATTTTATATACAATGTGATGATTTCCCTAATGATATTCCAAATATGATGGTAATGGGAGCTCAAAACGTTTTGAAAGTACTTGTTGTACTAGCTCATGTTATGAATAATAAATAGAATTGTGTGGAACTCCATCCTTAAACAACAAAAGAGAAAGTTTTCATCGAATCCTTCATGCCGAAAATTCCACCAATGTTTAGTGGCTCTTATGATCCCCTCCTCATAGGACAATATATTAACTCTATTGAGAAGATATTATCTATCCTACATTATGAAAAATAAGAGAAAAGTGTGCATGTAGTTTATCTATTAAATGGGAAAGTTGATTAGTGGTGGACATAGATCAATAAAACCAAGTCAAAGTGTGAAATGGTTCCCATGAAATAAAAATATTTCATGGAAATATTTTTTAATAAATATTTTCCCCAAACCCTCCATCTCAAGATAGAATGGGAATTCCTCATAATAAAGAAAAAGAAAGATTAGTCAATCAAGGCATATAAATACAACATCAAAAATCATTCATGATATGCCTCTGGATTTATCATGAACACTGAAAGAAATGAGAATCACTTCTTTAGAAAACTAAAGTTGAGTCTACAAAAATAATTGGAAATTAGGGACTTTGACTACTATGAGAAGATTTATCATTGTTCCCTTAAGGATGAAATGGAGATCGGAGGATCTCAGTGGTCTTGTGTGTTAGGTAAAAAAACCAAAAAAGTGAGTTTAATATGGGTTATAAATCCCATAATGGAAAAAAGTTCCAACATCCCATGTGTCAAAAGTATGGTAACAATCATCCTGGAAAGTACATAAAGTGAACTAATAGATAATTCAAATGTGGAAGAGAAGGGAATATGGACATTAACTGCTAAAGGGACATGATGAATCCAACTGTCATAGAAGATGAATGGAAGGTTAATATAAAATATCAACTATTAGAGTGGTGTTTCAAATGCAAGGAACATGGGTATTTTTCAACAAAATGTTCTACGACTAGTGTTGTTGGAGGCAATCAACAACCTCCAAGGAAGCCGGTAAGGGAATATGTTATCACTATTACTAAGGTGGTGCATGAAAAAGACATATAAATATGTACACTGGTAATTCATTCATGAATAGATAACATTCTATTTGATTATGGTTCTACACATTAATTCATATCCATCAAGTTTAGTAGAACTATTCAAACACCAACTCAAAATATGAAGGTTGAGATATCTGTGATAAACAAATGGGGAAATTATAGCATCCAAAGTACATAACTCATCCCAGATTAAAATTTGTGTACTGAAACTCCTAGAAAATCTTTTCATACACCCTTTAGTAGAGTTTTATTCTATATTGGGCATGGCTAAGATATATATATATAAATCCCACATCAACTTTTGGGAAAGGTAGATCACTCTTCACATCCTGAAGCATCCTCAATTTTTATACAAGTCTATGGAGGAAGATGAATCTCATTCAAAATCCTCATCACAATTGTGGATATTTTTTCCTTATAAGAAAGCACATATTTCTCAAATGATTGAGATAAAGTATAAAATAAGGCTTGAAGATATGTCCATTGTAATGGATTACACTGATGTATTCCTTGAAGAGTTTCATGGTTTTACGACTAATTGAGAGGTTGAGTTCTCCATTGAATATATTTTTGGATCTCTACCTATATCAAAGACAACATAAAGAATGTACACCATTGAGATTGGAAAAATGAAGAATCAGTTAGAGGAGAATATGGATAAGGGTTGTATTTGCCCGAGTACTTCACCATGTGGTGAACCCATCCTCTTAATTGAGAACAAGGATGGATCAATAAACCATGAAATTAATTATCATGAACTTAATAAAATCATGATAAAGAACAAGTTCCCCTACCAATGATAGATGACTTATTTGATTGGCTATGTAGGGATATATATTTCCATAAGGTGGACCTTTAAACGAGATATAACCAATTAAAGGTGAGAAAGGAATATATTCCCAAGGCTACATTTCAAATGATGTGTGGACATTATGAGTTCATTGTGATGTCATTTGGGATAACTAATACTTAATAAATATTAATCTACTTAATTATTAGAGACTTTATATATTACCTTGACCAATTTTTGTAGTCTTTATTGATGATATTCTGATATACTCCATGACTTAGGAGGAATATGAGGAGAATTTGAAAACTACTTGGAAGACATTGTGAATGGATAAAATTTATGATAATTATAGTAAATGTGAGTTCTAGATAAAAGAATTATAATTCTTTGGTCATGTTATCACTAGAAAAGTGATATATTTGCACCCTTCTAAGATACAGAAAATTGAAGGGTGACCCAGGAAAAGATCTTTAATAGAGATTCATAGTTCCCTTGGTCTATTTGGTTATTACTGGAAATTTGGGAAGAACTTATCATGATTGTGGAACCCAATAACCAAGATAATTTGGAATGGATAAAGGTTTTTATAGTCTGGTGAACTATAAGCCTACTTTTGAGATTTAAAGAAGAGGATTATAACTACACCAGTACTCACACTTCCAAAATGTGGGGAACTCTTTGGGGTGTACAGCGATGCTTCAAATATGGGATTAGGTTGTTTTCTGATGAAAAATGATAAATTTATATCCTTTTCTATAAGAAATCTGAAAATTAAGGATCAAAACTATCCAATTCAAGATTTGAAGTTGATAACTATGAACTTTGCATTGAAAATATGGATGCATTGTCTCTTTGGGTAGAAGTGTGAGATATATATTGATCACAATAGTCAAAAATATATATTCACATAGAAGGATATTAATATACCCTAGTGAAGATGTGTATATCTAATTAAGTAATATGATTCTTTAATCCACTATCATCTCAGTAAAGAAAATAATATGGCAGATACTCTAAGTAGAATGGATCCTACAATAATATCTATGTTCAGATCTGAGAAGGATCCAATATTCTTAGGCTAGGAATAGATGAAAATGGGAATTTCTTAGGGAAGAGTATCATCAATCCTTTCACAAATTAAATATCAACCATCCATCATAGATAAAATAATGGATGCTCAAATAAATGATGTAGAAATTCAGAAAAAGGTTTAATCTATCAAAAATTGTAAATCCATTAAGTTCCAAATGGATGAGGAAGGAGTCATGAGGTTTGGTTCATGACTATGTGTGCCATACAATCCAGAGATAAAGAAGAATATTTTGAAAGATGCACATAGATCAACTTTCTCTATTCACCCGGGGATCGCAAAGATGTATCAAGGTATCAGAGAGAAATAATTGTGGGATAATATAAAAAAAGAGATCATTGAATATACGTTAATGTGCATGGTATGTCTGAAGGTAAAGGATAAAAGACAAAAGTATAAGGGGAATATTAAACCACTACTAAAAACAAGATGGAACTGGGAGAACATTTCCATGGAATTCATCACTGATCGTCTAAGGATGTCCATATGAAACCATGTTATATGGGTCATTGTGGATCATCTTAAAAGGACAGCTCACTTTATCACAATTTGAGAGGATTTCTCACTAGATCAACTTACATGGATATACATCAATGAATTGGTAAGGTTGTATGGATTAAAACTATATATTGTATCTGAATAAGATCCTAGATTCACCTCCATGTTCTTGAAAAGTCTCCAATATGCTCTGAACATAGAGATGAACTTCATTATTGCCTATCATCCCAAAACTAATTGCCAATATAATGAACTATTCATACAATGGAAGAGATGGTGAGGTCATTTTCTATATATTTTAAGGGAGTACGGGAACAACATCTACCACTAGTCAAATTCACCAAAACAATAGTTTCCACTCAAGCATATGAATGGATCCATACAAACACCTTTATGGGAAGAGATGTAGAATAATGGCATGTTGGGATGAAGTTAGTGAATGTAAGATGATAGGACCTGAAATTGTTGATGAAATAGCAGAGAAGGTGAAACCCTTTTTGCATCACATCAATGGATACTAAATTCATCAAAAGAGCTATGAATAAAATTGTCCATGAGACCATGAGTGTAAGGTTAGAGACATGATATTCCTTCACATATCTCCATGGAAGGGGATCGTGAGATATGGAAATAAAGGAATTTTATGTCCTAGGTACATTGTCACCTTTAAGATTCTTAATCATGATGGAGTTGGGGCCTATCGACTATAACTTATAAACACAATTCCTAAAGTACACGATTTATTCCACATATCCCTCTTGAGAAATTACATAACATAACATTACAAGTATAGAATTCATAGGTGGTACAGTTGGAGAATGATCTATTCTATAAGTAGAAGTCAATTATGGTCTTGGATTTTAGGGATACAGTTCTACGCACCAGACCACTCACTTGTTCAAAGTATTGTGGCCGAACCACATGTATGAAGTGGAAACATGGGAACATAAAAAAGAAAGGAAGGAAAAGTACCCACACAAATTTTCATCTTCAAAAGTCAAATGAAATTTCAATGGTGAAATTTCATAAGGGGGGAAGAATGTAACGACCCATAGTTTTATCAATGGAAAATCTCCTTCTGATATATGTGTGTGTGTGTGTGTGTGCGTGTGTGTGTGTTACATACTATAAACTACATAAAATAACCTTCATAACACAATAAAAATATTATAAAGGAATATTAAATTAATTAATAACTATTTATAGATGTTAAGAAACCTATAATGATGAAATAGTAACATGACCTTATAAATTGTAATGTGGCCCTTATGAATAGTAAAGTGATAAATAGAATAGTAAACTCATCCATAAATATATATAAAAAATCTATCCATCTTATAAGTGACAATATGATATAATTATATATTACTATAAGTAAATAAATATTTTAAAATTTATTAATTAAGTGTTGGTATTTTTGTAACTCATAAATTATTAATTACAATTTTTTGATCAATTTAATAAATTAGAAGAAAATATATTTTAATCAAATGTATTCATAAATTAATATTTTTAATTATTATTATTATAATATAATTTCTTGATACCTTAATTAATTTTTCGAAGTATTATAAAAGCATGTATGATTTGGAAATTTGTATTTTCCATCTAAATTGTGAATTTAGTTAAAAATTAAATGTCTCATAATTATGAAATTATATTTAAACAATGGAGTTAATTTTTAAATTAATCAAATAATAAAATTTTATAGGTTTAATATTTGTATTTTTTCTGAAATACTTGAATTTTTTGTGATTAGAAAAACACGGTAATTTATGGAATAAGCTAAATACTTGATTTATTGATTCATTGATGATTTATGGATGATGTAAGCTCAAAATACAAAAAACATTCTTAAATATTTTAATATATTTGGGGATAATTCTAAAATTATTCGTATTATTAATCCAAAATAATAAATTAATGGATTAAATAAAGGGAAAAAACCCCTCCCCTCCACCATAAATACCACCCCTTAATACCTCTTATCCTCACACATTCCAAGATTTTAGACTTATCCAAATTCATCTGAATACTCTTCCCAACCCCCCCCCCAATATTCAAGAGCTTCTGGTCTTATCAAAATTCAAAACCAATACCCAATGGAGGTTCCCAAGAAGAAGGAATCAAGAGGTAAATCCCTCTTATTTTTCATTTAATTTCTTTTCAAGTTCCGTTTATTTTATTTTTCTATCCTCACCTCTCCCAATACAAATGGTATGATAACTCCAACACCTTAAATATATTTTAATTTTATTATTAAAACATGATAATTCATCAACATCTTTTTCCCCCTACTTTCATACTAAACATGAAAACATCATTTGCGATGTGTTAATTTATCGCATTCAAGGATGATGATGTTTTCAATTTCCATTATCTTATTAAATTACTTTCATGAAACAATTTTTATGGTTGAACCATATGATAATATATGTATTAAACTCAATATAAATTTTTGGAATAATTATATACTCATTGTGATAAATAATAAAAAAATCAAGTACGATGTGAGCGAAAACAGGCCAAAATAATCAAAATGATTATCACTAACATAATAACTAATGATTATTCCTCATAAAATACAACCAAATGATTTATAACATCATTTAACCATATAAATATTCATTAATAACTTATAACTTATATTCTGGATTTATATTTATATTTTATATGAACCTCTATACTCTTATATAAGTGAACAGATCATGAAAACTAAGAAAAAAACACTCCTGAAAGACAAAATTAAACACTATAACTCATCAAAAAGGCTATAAATGAAATTAATAAAATTATAAAAATTAATTTAAATGTTTAAAATTTTATGAAATTATTAATTAAATAATCTCATTTTATTATTCAGAACATTAAGATCAAGTGCAGAACCACTTCAGACATAAGGTAAGGGATTATACCTGAACCTCAATTTTTTTTCAAGGTTATTATTTCTCTATTTGACCACAAGGTAATACTTATTTATTTTATTATAATTATTAGAAAATATGTTTATAGTTTCCAAAATCATTTTTATAGATTATATCATTCCTATTTCATGATGTACTATGTGTTTTAGAATGGTTCCCTTTTCAAATATTCCCAATAATCAATCCTGATACAAGGGAACTTCTTGATTTCTTACCCACTTACATCTTCATACCATAATCTATTTAATGACACCAATTTTCATAAAATCACTAATTTTATCATGAAAAACTACCTTGGTTAATTTCTACTTTTATTAAAACAAATATGCATTTTCTTCTTTAAACGGCCTTTAATATTTTCCTTACATAGCACTACATCTTTTCATTTATATTATTTCATAACCATGAAATTTACTTGTTACCACTAAAAATGGACGTAAATTATCATTGTACATTTTTATTTTACCTTATGAATTTACATTTACATATTTAATTCCTTATTTCATGGAAAAATTATGATATGTTCATTCTTTATTCCTTCTAACATGATTATCAAACCCATTTCATTCCATGGGAACCCATATGTTTATTCTTCATATGGAACAAATATTCATGAATATGTTATGATGGGTGAACCCAGATAGATCTCTAATTCATTGGGTAATGTTTAGTCTCATGAAATTTCATGTTGGGACATGGAGTGAACCTGATTCCTTTATGGGTCTTTTTCCAACATGTTCTATAGTCTTGGAAGTTAGCCTTGTCTCATGTTTATGTCATGTTATATGTTGTTTAATCATTCCAATGATGTTATGTTTATATTTTCACATGTTATAAATTTTATAATTTCTTATGTTTATTCATTTGGATTCCCTTTTATTCTATCATGTTATATCTTCTAACCCATGTGATATGTTTATTCATATGCTTATTCCCTTACTCAGATTCTTTACTCATCCCTTTTGTTCATGTATTCCCCCGGTTGTCATATGAATATATAAGGGATAAAAGGGAGTTAGGGGAATATTATAGAGATTAAATAAGACATGTTACTATTTCATGATGTTTAATTATGTACCTAATCTCCAAGACACTAGGCTTTATGATCCATGGCTTGTAAATTGTTGTTTTCTCTGAATTAATTATTTCAGGATGAGTGGAATCAACCGTGATTATTATTGTTGGGTACACCTTTATTATATGGAATTAGATTATTTTGTAAATTGTGTTTTGAATGTTATTTATTTAAATTAGTTATTCTATAGGATTATTAGAATATTATTATGATTAGTTTTGAAACTGAAATGGTTGATTATGGAGTGATTGATTGTATCATGTGAAATCATTTTGGGGATCAAATAGGGGTGGCCAAAATTATTATAGAGATGAGATTAAATGATTGGGTATTTCTTGGTGACTTTATTAAATGGATATTTTGAAAAATTATGTTTATTATATCTTCTATTAGTTGGAAACATTTTGATTTAAAGAAGGGAAAGAAACTCTCATTTTGGATGCATAGGGTGATTCAAAGAGTGAATTGTAAATTATATATCACAAATTAATTAATAAAATAATGGGGATGTTTCTTTATGATCATAGATGATGATGACATACATTAGAATAATTAGAAATTATGGTGTAAAGTGAACTTGGATTAGAAGAATAAATGAAAAATCTTAGAGATGAATGTAGATTAGTATTACTTATTGGTTAATTAATTAATGGGGAACAATTATGTTTGTGTGAATATATGAGATCTAGACATAAATAGGGGCAGTTTGGTTGTCTTGTGAGATGACTACTATACATGATTTTAAGTCTAGATAGTTTCCTTTATTGTGGAATGTGTGAAATGAATCGTATGTTTTATGAATTAATACACTTCAACCCCTAAGTAAGTAGGCAAACTGACACCCCAATATTTTGGGGATGTTTTCTTCAATATCCTTGTTTTTAAGATAACAAATTGCTAAATTCTCCCCCCAAGCACTACACTCACACAGGCTTTAGCCTATTGTGTGATCATATCTATGTTGTAATGGATTATGTCATAGGGTATGGAATTACATGGGAAATGGTTGATCTTGGTTTTACTATATAATTATGTGTTGGTTTTAAAGGCTTAATGTATAACACATACTTATATTTAGTCATAGTGCATGTGGATTCCATGGTAATACATTCATGGGTTATGATGGATTGGTGTATGATACAAGATACAGATGTTTTAGTGGATTATGAAATACTACTTGGTTACATATAGGATGATTGTGATGATTTTTTTCAGGGTTGTATGAGATATTGAAGGGAAATGACATAATTACCTAGGTTAAGTAAAATAGCTTATGGGAGGCATGTGCATAGGATCTGAGTTGTTGGGGAGTAATTTATACCAACCAATGAGGATATTTAAATAAGGTATAATAATTTTTATATATTTTTTTAATATAAAGTGATTTACTTCTATGTTATACATGGGGAGTGATCCATTATCAGGATAAGAAATAATTTAACAAATTTTGGTGGTGATTTTGTTTCATTTGTTGATTCACTAGGTTTTAATTTGCTTCTTTCATGATTTTTATGAGATATTTTAGTGTGGATCCTACTGAGTATACATTTTATTCTCACCCAATGTATAAATAAACTATTTTTCATGTCTACTAGAGATTTTTAATGATCAAGATAGGAAATAGTAGCACGTAGATTTTTTTAGGAGTTACTGGAGCCCATGATCATTTTCTTTGTAATTTTTTATAGTATTCTAGTTTCTTTTTTTATAGATTATGTTTAAAATTAATTTAATGAATTGGGATTAACTTTTATTTATGAATTTCGGTCCTTAGTGGATTCACATCTACTCTCTTTTTCCATAAATATATATATAAATATATATAAGTGTAATGCCTCCCATTTTTCTTGGAATATTAACCTTTTTTTCAGGTGTTTCAGTTCTCCGTGGATAACGGTTTCTTTTTTGGGGAAGTCTTATGGTTTCTTTAAAGCCATCTGTGGCCTCCGCTAAGGGGATCCTCTATCCCCAAGTATCTTCACCTTCACTTAGGAATTTTTGAGCAGGCTCATTTTCAGAAGTATCCACAATGGGGATATTCATCCATATTAGAGGTCTATGAGAGCTAAGGCTGTCTCTCATCTGATGTTTGTTGATGATAATCTTTTTTTTCTTAATGCTGCGAAAAATTATATTGGTGGCTTGAATAGGATTTTGGAAAGGTACTACCACTTGAGTGGTAAACTTATCAACAAAGAGAAAAGCTCATTTTTCATATCAATTAAATTCTCTCTAAGTTGCATATCTGATATCCAAGGTAATATAGACATGAAACATGGATGTTTTCCCTTGTACTACCTTGGGGCTCCGATTTCCCCTATTAGACTTCAGATTCAGGATTTTGACTTCCTTATTAACAAGATTGTGTACCATATTCATAACTGGAAAAATAATTACATGTCCTTAAGAGGTTGTATTCCTCTCATTAATAGTGTGCTTTTAGCAACTCTAGTGCATGCTCTTTTAGCCATTGTGGATCCAAAGGCTGTTATTTATAGCATGGAAAAGCATCTTGCCGGTTTCATTTGGGATCCTCAAGCGCAACGGAAAAAACATTGGGCTTCTTGGAGTATGGTGGCTAGGCCTTCTAGGGAAGGTGGTATTAATGTGCGGAGTTTAGTTGATACTCTATGTGGTATGCATGAAACATTGGTGAGGGAAATTGTGATCAGAATACTCTTTGGGGCCAAATTATGCATTTTGTGTTTCATGGCCAGCCCTCAGGGGAAGAAAGGGTTGCCATGGTATTGCCTAATCTGGTGAATCTTGTCTCTGAGCTTCGTGACCCCACGCAATGGATTATAGGAAGGGGTACCATTTTCTTCTGGAATCAAAACTGGGCATGAAAAGTTATGGGATTTCCAGGCTGTCCAGTTCCTTCCATTTCTTTTCGGGAGGAACGCCGGCACCTGAGCTTTATTAATACGGTGCTAGATGTGGAGCAGAAGGCCTTATTTGATCTCATCACTCCTTCCCTGGTTCCTGATCATTTCATTTTCACTACTTCTTCTTCGGGGACTTTTTCTGCATGGTTATTTCAAGGTATTAGGAGCTCATTGGTCCCGATATATGGGTGGAATGAGCTCTTGTGGTCCAAAGTGGTTCCATCAAAATTCAATTTTCTTTTATGGAGGACTAGGCATCATGCCATTCCCATTAATGATAACGTTAAACATTATGGCATCTCGCTGGTTTCTAGGTGCTCTTTTTGTAAAGATTCAAAAGAGGAAACTGCTGATCACCTTTTCTTCTTGGGGGGGAGTGGGCGCAGGCAGTCTAGTGTTGCTTTGGGGATCTTACAGGGCTTTGAGTTCCTTCTCTGGCAGGACATCCATTCTTAGAGAGATGGTTTCATAGTTTGGGAGATAGAGGTCCGGAGAGAATGGATCGTGTGATTATTTTATCTACTGGTTTTTGGGAGATCCGACAATCCAGAAATAAGCTTAAATTCAATTAGAATAATGCCTTGGGACGATCCATCATCTGCAGGACGAAATGCATTCTTTCGGATCTGGTTTGCCTCTTCACCTCTTGGTGTGATGCTCCATCTTTCAGCTGGATGGGATTGCACACCCATGGAGCTCAATCATCTATTGGTAGAGGATACTGGGTCCACTGGTCTCCGCCCTCGGGAGGTCTCAAACTCAATACCAACAGGTCATGTTCATCAGGTGCCCTACGCGGAGTCGGTGTGGTGCGGGACTAGTGGGGTTATGTCTTTATGGCCTTTTCCTTTCGGTTAGGGTATGGATCCTCCCTCTATGCGGAACCCAAGGCTATGTTTACAGGTATTACCCTTTGCCACAAGAAGGATCTTGATGTAGCTGAGGTTGAAACTGATTTGAAAAATCTTAATGATGCCCTCAATGATATTTTCCCTCATCCTTGGTCTATCTTCTATATTATCAACAATGGAAAAGGTATGTTTTCTAATGGTACCAGAATCAGCCATGTATGGCGTGAGGGTAACTAAGTGGTAGATCACCTTGCTTCTATGGATATTCTGGATCCTGACCCGGTCTGGCTACATGATTTTTCCTCTTTAAAGCCCTAAGGGGTCAATTTTATTAGAGGGGATACCCTCGGTTTGCACTACTTCATACCCCCATAGGTTGTTTGTTTCTATTTTTTCTATTTGTTTTTGTCTGGATTCTGTTATTTTCTCAATAAAAAGTAAACTTGATGATGATGATCAACTCTATCCCTCTCTTCATTGTAGGGCTAGTAATGATCCCTTTAGAGGGAGGGGTTAGTGACACGGTTGAAGAATAAATATATAATCCTTCACTCTTAACTTTTTTAAATCTCTTTTTTAAGGCCCAATAAGATAAAACACTACATAAAACTAAAAATATCAAGCGATTTCATCTTAATTTAGATTCAATTATTTTATATATTTATCAAACTAAAAAGTCTACTAACTCTATTCATTATTTCCAACCAAATTTAGAATATTTTTTCCACACCATTGATAACTATGGAACATATTTGGAGGTAAAAATGTTTTAAAAGAATTTGGAAGATCCATTAGTACTTCAATTAGACCTTTCCAATAGTAACTTGTTGAAAAAAGCTCATGAGTAAACCATTAAAAGAAGTAAATATATCATTTAAATAAAGTTTATATGATTTTACACTTCTTGAAATGCATAATAACTCTAATTATGATTTACATATGTAAAAAACTGAACCACTTTTGGAGTTAAATGGAGAAGAAGATTAATAGGAGGAAGAATCCTTCATGAAGAAGATGGTACTTAAGTGTGAAAAAAAAGAAACCAACATGGTGATGGTAAAATTTGAAGAATAACCTGAAGAACATGTGGTGAAGAAACTACCTTTGTAATAACATCAAGAGAACCAAATAGAGTAGGATAAAAGAACTAAAATGGGGCACCCCTCTGCCTTGAATTTCTTTTATTTTTATATTATTACAAGAGATATGATTTTTTTTATTTTTTTATGGTTATCATTTCGAAGTGGACACTTATATAAACAATGAAATGGAACAAGCAGTGGTTCTTATTAAGAAAGCCCCACCCACCAATATATCCTAGATAATAGCTGGAATTGTTTGGCTATAGGAACTAAAAATATAGAAACACATGAGGGATTACTCAATATTTATTTTCAATTCTATTTCTTATTATTTCTTTTCATTTAAGTATACCCTTTTAATATGTTTTATTATATTTTTTATATAGAACATTAAGACAAGAAAATTAAATCCTACTACATTTAAATAACTCTTGTTGTATATATCCTTTACTCACTTGTTTTTTTTACTTCTCTATATTTTTTTATATATTATGCATATATCACACATTGGAGTTATATTGTAAATAGTGTAATAAATTAGTTTATTTTAATGAGTTTTTAGAATTTCATGTTTATTTTTTCGCTATTTTATTTTTGTTTTTATTTTTATTCTGGGGTTTTTCAAACTATTAAATCATAAAAAAGATCAAAACTGGTTTTTTATATATATGATCTTTTTTTGAGATTTTATAATTTAATGTTTAAAATATTTTAAATGGTAAGGGTATTTATTTAATTTAAATTGGTATAAATTTTCAAATTTTTCATTATTTTCAATCAGGATACTAAAATTTAAACGCACTATTAATTTTCCAAAATTTAAATCCCTATAATTAGATCTATTCTAAACCATTTTAAAATATTATTTCCCATTATCTGTCATTATCAAGAAAAATTAAGAAATTTTTGTGAAATATAAATTTTGATTAGAATATTCCAAATATTTTTTATTCTTTGGAGTAACTCAAAATGATTGAGGAATTGAATAGTCTAGCCCAGGTTTTTAATTAAGCCATAAATTTACCTAATCATTTGGTAATCTATTAGTATATCATTAAATACTTGTAGTTTTAAGCCACATTTCAATATTATTATACTTTACCAAACATTATTAATAATATATTCTCATGATTATTTTGGGTTTCACTGTGAGGGAGGTAATTTCACATGTTTTTTAAGTGAATTTAATTATTATCTTAATATAATGGTGGAGTATTTTTCATCTTGATCACAAGAAAAAAATGGGAATGATTCAAATTAATTATAGTAATTTATAATGTCATTCTACTTAAAAATATATGAAAGATAAAATTATATGAAAAAAATAAAAAGGAAAAAATGGATACATATGAAAAAAATGATTTAGAAAATGAAAAAAATGAGGATTGAATTTTTCATTATGATTCGTTTGTATGTCTCATAACACACATTAAGAGGAGTGGTAAATGGGATTCACATGTTGAAAGGAAAATTTATCATGATGTGCATTTCATTTCTTAAATTAAATGATCATGCATTAAATTTTTTAGTCAAACCTCCTCATTTAGGCCTTTTTATTTTAACATTTACCCTCTTACCGTAAACCATAAACACTAATTTTCAAAATAAAATAATTTGTTTCATTTTTATAATATCATAGTCTAGATAAATTATATATTTTACAATCTAGATATGAAAATAAATTTTTCTATGTATGGGCATAAATACATTCATTAATTATTTCCATTGTATAAAGTCAATAAATTATATTTGAATTAGGTAAAAAAAATGTGAATGCATCGATATAAATAGTAAATTTTCATGTGTCTAAACTTGTTTATATCATTTTATATAAATTTGTAAAATATGAAAGATTAATCATTTTTTATAAAATTAAAAGGGCCCCTTGCACTCGATTTTTGTTATTACATTGGACTAGTATATACAATTTTACCCATGTGAAAATATTAAGTGCTATATAGTAAAGAAGGCCATATTTTCATTAATTTTTCTTTGAATTACATTATATAAAACCCAAAAATTTAATATTTTATGGTCTTTAATCACATTTTTTTCTTGAAAATTATTAAAATTAAATTATAAAAGGCCTGATGTTGAGGTTTTATTTCATTTTACTTAAATGTAATTAATTTAGATAAAGGTAACTTTAATTTTAGGTGTGTTTTTTATGTTGTTAAGTAGAAAACACTAATCCTTGAAAATGATCTTTTATGAAATACAAAAATGATATTTTTTTATCAGTTAAAATTTGAAACCCTAAATAGTTGTTAAGGATTAGTGGACACCCTTGTAAGGGTAGTACTATATGTGGTTAGAAACATCTCAAGGGATGAGAAGAAGAAAAAACACAAAATAAATGGAAGAAATTTTGTATGCATTGGTATAGTAAGGGAAAGGCGTATTATATAAATGTTGGCACTGCCAAAAAGAAAATACCATGGTAGTAAGAGGTGGTAAATCTTAAGAAAAGGGGATTAAATATATTATAAAACATTTTCAATCCCATTATAAATTCCATTATACAATAATAAAGAAAATTTAAAATCAAAAAATTCTATAGGAATCACATTGATAGAGAACATGGGTAAGAGAAACCAATAGAGAAGCATAGCCTATGAAATATGGAATAGTGGCACTCGAACAACTAAGGCGTGTGATGAGGTATATAAAAAATCACCCATATTGGTATATTTATAATTTGGGATCTGTAATTTTACTATGTGTATGGAAAAATTAAATTGTATAGTTTTTGTCTTCATCCACAGTTAATTTCAAGTAATATGTTGATAAATCATGTAACTCAACCAATTTTATTTCAAGCCCATGACGATACACCAAAATAGGTGACTAAACCAAATAAAACTAGTTAATATTAAATGGTAAGGCTTAATAAAACCCTAAAAAATTCATGTCCATAGTATCAAATATGGAGAAAAATGGAATTCCGGGATAGACCTTCACCTAAAAATTATATGTTAATATGAACCACCTTAAAACATTCAAATAAATCATGTAAAATAAAGTAATCAATTATGATATGTTATAGAATATTTTTTAGGTTATTTTGATGTATGAATTCATAAAAAATTATATTTATAATGTTTTCTAGAAGGAAATAATCTCATTCTCGCTTAGATATTAATCGATCCCTCTTGTGTAATAGGAGGAATATAAACCTAGTCATATGTTGCTATTTAAGGGGAATAAATCCTCAGAAAGAAGGTTTCCCACTTTAAATAGGGAATGTCTTGGATTTATTTCCAACTTATAATTTTTATTTTTGTTTCATTTTAAATATAATTTAGTAATATTCTCTTTTAAACATTCCATTCCCATTGTTTTCTTCCTCAAAACATCCATTGTAACTCTATAATAATGTATAAATAAATAATAATTCATATGAGGGATTGAAATTGATACATGAGTTCCCACATTTACTTAATTATTATATTCCTTTCTATTTGTGGTGGAAGATGATCGATGTTGTAAGATAATGGTTGTCACTCTTTTTTTAATTATTCCTGACCCTCTCCTACCACTATTATATCAATTTTTACTCACATATTATACTTCACATGGAATAATGATTATCTAAGTATAGTGGCCAATTAATAAAACATGAGATGTATTTAAAATATTTTGGGATGAATTGAAATATGGATAGGTATGTTTTCATCTATTTTATGAGTATAAAGTGAGTGCTTATTTCATTTATATAGGTGCTTGAGTATGTTAGCCACATGTAATTAAAATAAAGTAAAATGGTAAGTGGAATGGAATATAATATAACCATTTAATAGGAATAAAATAAACATTTACAAATAATGATGGGGTATACATAACTTTTTCTTAGATAATTCATTCTCCTTCTAACATTCATTTTTAATTTTTTTTCAAAATATTTTATTTCTTTTAATTTTTGGTAAATTTAATTTCCAATTAGGAATTTTTCATTTATTTCAAAACTATTTAAATTTAATATTTAAAATTTTAAAAAAATATAAGTGGAATTCCCCTCTGAAGAACAACAATATAGTCAAATATCTTTAATATAAAACCCAAGGTTACTGATAATGACACCCTTAAAATATTTTAAATTACTATTTTATAGAGTGTTGTAACAACTCTATCCATCATCAACTCAGGTTCAAGACTATGGGGATGGAATTTTATATTTATTTTCTATTGAGTAGGTTCATACTAATCATGGTGGGGGATATTCAGGTTTCATATATATGAAACTAGTCCCTTCTGTTGTAAGTAGTGTTTTTTTATTGTGGTACATCTCACTCATTTTTAATTTATTATTTGGTGTATAATATTGGATTGGATAGTGATTTGTTTCCATGATTAATGATTGTGGATAACCCACTATTGTAAATATAAGATCCTATTAGAAGATTATTAAAATGTATTTTTATTATCAATGGATATTTTATCTATGAAACTTTTTTATTTAATTGATAATAAAAGGATTCAAAGTGATCATAGTTATCGATTGGTTGAAACATTTATTTTATATCATTGATTTCTACCAAATACATGTGACTTTATTCACTTCTTTTGGTGATTTTTATATTTTTTTGGAGAGTATTATTATCATGACAATAATTATAGATTTTATTTTTGTCAAATCCAAATGTTTATATATTAGAATTTTTAGATAGTTGTTAGTTTAACTAATGATAATACCAATGTCCTTTTACCAACTATAGTGGATCAATTTTAGGATTTTTTTTGAAGGATTTTTCAGATAGACTCTAGAAATGTAAGTGAAATTTCTCATAGAATTAGTACATGATACCAAGACTATTTATATATTTCTTTATAATATGGAGAAAATTAATCTTATATAATTGATTATTCATTTATAATATACTGAATCTAATGGATTTATTAGGTAGATTATATCACATTAGAATTACCTAATTTTTTTTACTAAAATTGTTAATAAGGGATTTCTATACTTATTATGTAACACCCCAATCTTCCATGGTACGATTCTCTTTCATGAATACAATAGTGTGTGTTGTACGCAACTTTGAGATTCTAACACACCACAACCAATCAAAGTAGTCATTATGAATAGTAATATCCACTTTTTGAAATTTTATAAATTTTATCTCTTAAAATGTACTTCATTGTTGGATTCGGAATATCGAAATTATCCTAGGTTAAAATTTTGATACTTTTCAGATAACTTTTATATTTTGATGAATAGTGAAAATTACTTAATTTTAATTAAAAACAACTTTTTTAATAAAAATAATTAATAATCATAAATTATGAATTTGAGTGGTTTTAAAGTATATTTAGAATATATTTTTACCATTTCATACAATGTTTTTCATTGGACATAATTTCATAATTAAACCGGACATAAACAAATGTAAATCTTTTGATAGTTATTATATCTTAAAAACATGCTTTTTATTTTGACAGCAGGAATTAATTTTAAATTAATTTCTACCACTTATGTGTTTTCAATTTAGAAAAATGGATTATATATTAATAATCATGAGGTCTAAATTTTTTAAATAGGTAACTTTTATTTTTAGACATTTTCAATAATTACTTCGGTAAATATTTTATTTACCATGGTTAAAGGGTAAATCCAGTAAATAAGGGTAAACAATAATATTATAATAGTAATAAATTACCATAAAACGTGTCCTAACCTTATTTTATGATACATGTCCGACCATGGGCATATTTGGGTTGATTTTGGGACCCCATGGATCCACTTGTAAGTGATAATGACACTTTATATTAATTAAGTTAAATTAAATACAAAAATGACATAAGCATATATCTTTTAGTAAAACAATTTTTACATAGGATTATATATGTTATATATTCAACTATAAATATTAATTATAAATATTAAAATATTTCCTACATAATGGTATTTTATTTATAATTTTTTGACATTGAATAATTAAATTTATTTATGACACAATAATGATGGTGTATTTTCCTTATTAATGGAAGAATCAAATAATTAGTATTATAAATGTTAAAATAAATATAATTTGAAACTTTTTATGCCATAAACGAATTTTATTGGTTAATATGATATTTTATAATTTCTTAAATGAATTTTTTTAATTAATAAAGTTTTTAAGACTTTAAGAAAAATCAATAATTAAATATTGTCAAAATTGATATAAATGAGTTTTTAAAACAAGTATTCTGCTATTAATTGATATTCTATTCCTAAAAATCTAATTTTACACCAAAGAACTTATATCATGATAGGTGTATCATTAATGGACCACTTGGGGGTCTCTTGAATGTATATAGTATGTTTATTAACTATATAATATAAAAATACAAAGTGACATGTGAAATGTCAATCTAATTAACTAGGAGTTAAAACTAAAATATAAGGTTAATATAATGACCCAAACCTGTATAAAATCTATTTTTTGAAATTATTTATACCCATACCCACCTTATACTTTGAATAATACACTTTGGATCCATTAGAAATAGAATATGAATTTATTATAAATTAATACTTTAAGTTTTTTCAAAAGATCCCCTCCTCCCCCTTATAAAAAGATAAAACTTATAACCAAATATTTACACCATAAAATCCTTTTAGATTTGCCAAAACCTGAAAAAATACTCTCTAAAGTTCTCAACCTTAAATCTAGAGTCCTTATTTTTATAAAAATTACAACCTATGGAGCCCTTTCGACCAAATAAAAAAAAAGAACCCGAAGAAGAGGAAATGTTTTCACCACCCTTTTCGAGTTCTTTTCTTCTTCAACTTCTTCTTTCATTGTTATTTTAATTCCAAAATAATAACTCCAATATCTTCTATATAATTTGATATTATTATAAATATTGTATAACCGTATTCAGTATTCTATCCATCCTTTGAATGACATGTTACCATACGTGCGTACGTACGGCCTACCGTCTCCACGTCCTGATGTAATTGTTATTCAATACATTATTATTTGGAAGGGTATAATAATGATGTGTAATACATGTAAATAACAAATATAACATTATAATTATTCTTTATATATGTTATACCATCTAATTATATATTATTTTAATATCAAAATAATGATATTGTCGCTCGTGCGTACGTACAGACTACATTCTCCACGAACATGATGAGATTCATTCCCCATCATATCCATTCAAGTATAATTCTAATTTTATGATTAAAAATAATTTTTAAGGACTTGATATAATTATGTATATTAATAAGATTCAACCTACCCATAAAAAACACGACTTCTGTAACAAAACATATAAAAGAAAACGAGTAAGTTAACACCTGAAACGATGATAATACTAAGATATTATTAACAAAGCAATGTTAAAAGATCATATATGATATCATATTAATGTATATGATCCTTGTATAATTCAATAAAAATTATTTCACCATTATACAATAGGATAACCTACACTTGACAATGGAAAAAGTACCAAGTAAGGGGTTTCTTTCCCACTTTTAATTCCATGAGATTTCCAATGTTCACCACTTATTTATTGCAAGTGGTGTGTGTGCTTCCCATGATTGTATTAATTGTGTAATATACTTTAATTTATGGATATATACATCATAATTGTATGATTATTTTTTCATTGGTGTATGTTTCGTAAGTTACTAAATTGATAAGGGAATTTTAAATTTCAATTTCCACTCATTCGGATTTACGCATACCTCATTTATTATTTTACTCCATGATTATGTGTGGAATCACTATTTATTTTCTTATTTCATAATTTCCACTACACTTTCTGTGGATATACTTTTGACACACATAATCACTCCATTTATTAATTCTCATGTCATCGATATGAACTTGATAAGAGTGATTTTAACTCAATCTCCATTTATTGAGTTAAACATCTAATTCATTGGTGTTGTTTTTACAAGAATATGTGTGAATGTCCTTTGATGTTTTTACACTGAATATCCGATCATATTTAGGGTATTTATATTTGTCACACAAAATTTTTTCATTGATTTATCCTTAACCTAAGGATACATCATTTACAAGAGATTTCATCTCAATTTACATTCCATTGAAACTCCTTTGTCGGTATACACCAATTCACTTTTATATGGTGTATATAATGTACTTTGACATAGTATATCATGAATCCCTTTATTCTCATGGTATTATAATGTTTTGATTACCTCAATTATTTTATTCAAGTGTCTCTATTTTGGTTATGAAATCTAACTAAAATATCATTTTAAATGTTTTAAAGATTTATTATTCTGAATCTTTCTCATTAATGTCCATGTTTTAAAACTGGTATTAAGAATTTATTTATATGGACTTTAAAGTTTTAAAATTAAAATTACTTTTAAATGTTTCAAAGTGGTATGGGACACATTGATTCAAAAATATTTTTTAAATGGATTCTTGAGAAATAGTGTGACTTTTAAATGATTTCAAGAAAAAGGGGGATATTTCTCTTTAATAGTTTTGATGATTATTTTCATCAATGTAGATATCATTCATTATTCGCGATTGAGATTAATATGATACAATAGAATCTTCCATATTGTATCAAATGAGGTATGTTTGACTATGGATGTGAAATTTTTATACCATTCATGGTTTGTGGTTAAAGTATTGGCATATCGTATGCTAGTTTTAATAAGAATGTTTATGTTATGTTTCAAAATTTTCATATGAGGATTGCATTGGACTTAGTATGTAACGGGTGGAGCTTGCTATAGCCTCTCGATGCATTGGTAGGTCTCATGCGACAAACAAGTGTCTTGGCATGAGGCTTTTGCAAAATCTTATTTGTATTCTTGGCACGAGGCATTGGATACATGGTTATGATAGTCTGGAACTATGCAATCCATCATTATAAAAGTGGTTATTGATATTGCATTTGATTATTAAATTATTAGAATATCCATGTGAATAAGTAAAAGTAATTATATTATTTTATTTCTTCCATATTATGTTGAAGTTCAAGTTTAAAAGGCTTTTTTTAGTTATACATAGCCTTTAATGTTTATGCTTATTTATGAAAGTTTCCGCTATATTTTTATCCTTACTAGGCATCTGAGCTCACCCCTTTATATGTTTTATTTTTCCCAGGATGTGAAGAAGTATTTTATAAATGACCTATAGGGATAGTATAAGGGGATATTATTGTGGACTATGGTGACTATGTTGTTGTAGTTTTTATTTTATGATGAAATGCAAACTTTATTAATGCATCTAGTGTTTCCAAGGCTACTAAACTAATCGGTCTTTCGAGACTTGATCTTTCTTGTGATCATGCCAATGTTATGTAATAATGAACTAACTTTGGGTAACTGGGGTCGGGGTATTAAAGTTGGTATCATTGAAAGTTTAGTACAACCCTTGGAAACTAGATTTAGATAAACTCTGATTAGAGAACATAGCCCTAAGATAGACTTTGAGGATTAGTATAGAAGAACTTCCTAGAATTTTATTATTGTATAGATTTTGTTATTTTTCCAAGCAATACAACCCTATCTGGATACGAGCAGGTAGAGGTGGATCTGGAACATATGTACCTAGGGGTAAAACTTGAAAGCACCGCTTTGATCTAGACTCGAACAAGAACTGGTGCACAACAACGATCCTTGATGCACTCTTGGTTACGACACTCCCGAGGGATATGCTTATGATAATTTACATTTTCTTTACAAACCAATTTGAAGTATTTTAATATAAGATAAGAATAAATGACCTTGGTTAATCATAAGGTGTTTCAAATTGAGAATATGCTGTCATGATATTCTCGAAATGATTTTATGAATATCGTTACTCACACAATGCTTTCTGGTTTTAGTCAATGGCTAGAGTCCAAGGAAGTCATAGTAACTTTGAGAATGATGTACAAGGTAGGAATGGTGGTGGAAATGAGAAATAAAATGTAATTTTGATAGGCGCAAAAGATATCGTGTTCATGTCAAATCAGTTTTCCAAAAATATGATCAACAACATATATATTAACCAACTCCCAAACTCAACAATAAAGAGAAAGGTGATGAATGATAAAAGCTCCAGCAGTAGAGACCATGGAGAAAATAATCCTAAATTTCTATCATGCAAGAAATGTGGAGGGAGACACCCAGGAAAGTGTCTCAACAGAAAAAAGAAATGCTTTATGTGCGAGAAAGAAGGAAATAAAGTAAAGAATTGCCGAGGAAAAATGAAGAGTACTATGGAAGAAAATAGAAATGGTCCCAAGAATCCATTTAAAGTCATTTTCCATAAATATAGGTGACCTGGACATTACCCAATTGAATTCCTTATTCTATAAGATATTTTCATGGTCAAAGAATAAGCTATGTGGTAATATATGGTAGGAGAAATGCTTAAAATTATTAGTGCTCCTTGTTTATGGGATTACTTTGGAATAATTTTCTCTTGTATTTGTAACCCCGTAGTTCTCCCTGTGAGAATGATATTTGAGGAAGTCTTATCTTTTCCATTATGGATATAGTTATAAATAACCTTTTGGTTTTATATGATCATTGGGTTTGAGGAAAATACAAGTTATTATATTTTGGGATGAAAATGCAAGGTATGTGATAACATTTGTGGTTAAATTATGTTATGGTTATTTTGAGGAATTTATATTATTTTGGTGATGTTATAAAATATAGTTTTTGAAAAAGGACAACACACAGACCATGTGACAACCCGTCGCATCATAAAAAGATGTGGGAATGGAAACCACAACCAAAGTGTGATTGGGATTTTTCGCCTACCAGTAGACTACATGAAGTCACTGGTTAGTGTGACTAATTATTTTTAGTTAAATGATTTTGTTGATCAATAATAAGTTGATTTTGGATCTTATGTCTAAACAAATTAATACCCTTTGTATATGAAAATGATTCGGTGATTAAGTGATAAATGTTATTTTGGAAGATGTTCGCTTTGTTGGGAACACTATATGGCTCAGGAAAATAGAATACTATGGGATTTAATTTGAAGAGTAATAGTGGGTTTTTATCTATGTTTCTATTGTGGATTTATAGTGATTTCAGTTATTAACCAATAATAGATAATATGTGATTAGGTTAATTACATTTAAGTATGTGACTTTAAGAGTATTTGATTTCAATTGGAGATACAATTTAACGTGGAAGACTACATAACCAAATTCTTCTATGTTTTGGGTTTCAATATTAATTTGGATTATATTGAAGGATTTTAAGTACAATTTTTTATTGAATGGTATTTATTTTACTCTAGGGTATTGTTGGTTTAGTTTTAGAAATTAAGATTAGTGTTTCTTTATCTAATTGAATATACTTTTAGGGGATCATTAGATCTTATACTAACCGTTTTGGTTTTGTTTAATCTCTAAAGACAAGGTAAATGTATATTTTATCCTTTGTGGATCATGTATTTCTATAGAATTTTATTCTATCTCTTATAGTGTGACCATGTCTTCTTGAATACTCATCATTTAAATAAATGAGTTAGTGGTGGAAATTTATTAAAGAATGAAACTCTACTTAAAAATTAAGTATATCTCTTTATTTTCTTATTCAATCTCATAAATTAATTCCTCATATTTAGGTAATGTTACTAAAAAAATGTGGTCCATATATGTTTCCTACTAGGAAACTAATGATTGTTTTTCCCATCATAAGTTTTTTGTTTTCTTGTTGTTAACTTTATTCTGATCATGTTTTCTATCCCTCCCCATTAGAACATGACACTTAGTTTATCATCCATATCCATGTTTTTCTACGTGGAATCCTAGTATAGGTTATCTCGGGTGACCTTTGTACTTCTCTTTCTTTGTTTTAAAGTGTTAGTTTTATTGACTATTTTTTTGATGTTGTACTTTCCATTATATTCCCAAGACTAATTTTAAAAATTGTGAGGACACAATTTATTTGAAGGAGGGGAGAATTTTACACCCCAAGCTTCCACGGTACAATTCTCTTTGAAAAATAGAGTAGCGTGTGTTGTACGCAACTTCGAGATTCAAACACACCGCGACCAATCAAAGTATCGGTTATGAATAGTAATACCCAATTTTTGAAATTTTATAAATTTTACCTCTCAAAATGGACTTGATTTTTGGATTTGTAATATTTAAATTATCCTTGGGTGAAACTTTTGTTCTTTTCAGATAACTTTTTTATTTTGATGAATAGTGAAAATTACTAAATTTTAATTAAAAACAACTTTTTTAATCAATATAATTAATTGTGAAAAATTATGAATTTTAGTGGTTTAAAAGTATATTTAGAATATATTTTTACCATTTAATACAATTTTGGTCATTGGACATAATTTTACAATTAAACCGGACATAAACAAGTGTCAATCTTTTGATTGTTATTAATTCTTAAGAACACGCTTTTTGTTTTGACAGCGGGATTTAATTTTAAGTTAATTTCTGCCACTTATGTGTTTTGAATTTAGAAAAATGGATTAAATATTTAGAATCATGAGTTCCAAATTGTGAAAATGGGTAACTTTTAAATTTAGATATATTGAATAATGACTTTGGTAAATATTTTATTTACCATGGTTAAATGGTAAATATGCTAAATAAGGGTAAAAAATAATATTATAATAATAATAAATTACCCTAAAAAGTGTCCTAACCTTATTGGATGATACATGTCCGACCATTGGCATCTTTGGGTCGATTTTGGGACCCCATGGATCGACTTGAAAATGATAATGAAACTTTATATTAATTAAGTTAATGTAAATAAACAAATGACATAAGCATATATCTTTTAGAAAAAAAATTTTTACATAGGGTTATATATGTTATATTTTCTACTATTAATATTCATTAGAAATATAAAACGATTTACTACATAACAGTATTATTTTTATTATTTTTAGACATTGAATAATTAAATTTATTTATGACGCAATAATGATGCAGTATTTTCTTTATTAATGGAAGAATCAAATAATTAGTATTAGAAATGTTAGAATAAATATAATTTGAAATATTTGATGCCATAAACAAATTATATTGGTTAATATGACATTTTAGGATTGATTAAATGAATTTTTTCGAATTAATAAATTTTTTATGACTTTAACAAAAATAAATTATTAAATATTGTCAAAATTGGCATAAATGAGTTTTTAAAACAAGTATAATATTGTTAATTGATATTATATTCCTAAAAACTATGGTTCTTCCAAAGAACTTATATCATGATAGGTTTATCATTAATGGACCACTTGGGGGGTCTCTTGGATTTATATAAAAATTTATTAACTATATAATATAAAAATACAAAGTGACATGGTAAATGTCAATTTAATTAACTAAGAGTTAAAACTAAAAAATAAGGTTAATATAATGACCCAAACCTATATAAAATCTATTTTTTGAAAGTATTTAGACCCATAACCACCTTAGACTTTTAATAATCCACTTTGGATCCATTATAATCCGAATATGAATTTATTTTAAATTAATACTTTATGTTTTTCCTAAAGAGTCACTCCTCCCCCTTATAAAAGGACACAACTTATAACCAATTCTTCACACCATAAAAGCCTTTTGGTTCGGCCAACCCCAACCAAAATACTCTCTAAACCTTACTAAATTCAACATAGGGTCTTTATTTTGATCATAAATCCAACCTAAGGATCTATTTTGATCAAATCAAAAGGAAGAAGCCGAAGAAGAGGTAATGTTTTCACCACCCTTTTTCAAGTTCCTTTATTTTTCAACTTCTTATTTATTTGTTATTTCCTTTCCAAAATAATAACTCCTGTATCTTATATATACTTTTATGTTATTATAAATATGGTACAACCATATTCAGTATTCTATCCATCCTTTGAATAACATGTCACCATACGTGTGTAGGTACAGCCTACCGTCTCCACATCGTGGTGTAATTGTTATTAAATACATTATTATTTTTATGGGTATAATAATGATGTTTAATTCAATTAAATAATAAATATAACATGATAATGATTCTTTATATATGATATACTATCTAATTATATATTATTTTTATATCAAAATAATGGTATTGTCGCTCGTGCGTACGTACGGACTACCGTCTCCACAAATGCGATGAGATTCATTCCTCATCGTATCCATTCAAGTAAAATTCTACTTTGATGATTAAAAATTATGTTTAAGGACTTGATAATATTCCGTATATGAATAATATACAACCTACCCATAACAAACATGACTTGTGTAACAATACATATAAAATAAAATGAGTAAGTTAACACCCAAAACGACGATAATACAAAGATATTATTAACAAAGAAATGTTAAAATATCATATATGATATAATATTAATTTATATGATCCTTGTATAATTCAATAAAAATTATTTCACTATTATAAAAGAGGATAACTTACCCTAGACCAAGGAAAAACTACAAAGTAATGGGTTTCTTATCCCACTTTTAATTTCGTGAGATTTCCATTGTTCACCACTTATTTATTGCATGTGGTGTGTGTACTACCCATGATTGTCTTCATTTTGTAATATAATTTAATTAATGGATATCTACATCATCATTATATTATCCTTCTTTCATGGGTGTATGTTTCGTAAGTTACAAAATTGATACGGGAATTTGAATTTTCAATTTCCACTCATTCGGTTTTACGCATATTTCATTGATTATTTTACTCCAAGATTGTGTGTGGAATCACTATTTTTTTTCTAATGTCATAATTTCCACTTCCATTTATTTGGATATACTTTTGAAACACATCATCACTCCATTGATAAATTATCAAGTCATCGATATAGACTTGATAAGAGTAATTTTAACTCAATCTCCATTTATAGAGTTAAACATCTAATTCATTGGTGTTGTTTTTACAAGATTATGAGTGAATGGCCTTTTATTTTTTTACACTAAATATCCAATAATATTGAGTTTACTTATATTTGTCACACATAATTATTTCATTGATTTATCTTTAACCTAAGGATACGGTCTTTATAATAGATTTCATCTCAATTTACATTCCATTGAGATTCCTTTGTTGGTATACACCAATTCACTTTTATATAGTGTGTATAATATACATTGACATAGTATATCATGAATACCTTTATTATCATGATATTATATTGTTTTTATTAGCTCGATTATTTTTATTCAAGTTTCGCTCTTTTGGTTAGGAACTCTAACAAAAATATCATTTTAAATGTTTTAAAGATTTATTATTCTGATTCTTTCTCAATAATGTCCATGTTTTAAAAATGGTTTTAAGAATTTATTTTATGGACATTAAAGTTTTAAAATTAAAATTCATTTTAAATTTTTCAATGTTGTGTGGTACAATTTGATTCAAAAATCTATTTTTAAATGGATTCTTGACAAATAGTGTGACTTTTAAATGATTTCAAGAAAAAGGGGGATATTTCTCTCTAATAGTTTTGATGATTATTTTCATCTATGTCAATATCCTTAATTATTCTCGATTGAGGATAATATAATACAATACAATCTTCAATATTGTATCAAATGAGTTATGTTTGACTGTGGATGTGCTATTTTTATACCATTCATGGTTTTTGGTTAATGTATTGACATTTCGTATGCTAGTTTTAATACGAATGTTTATGTTATGTTTCATACTTTTCATTTGAGGAATTAATTGGACTTAGTAAGTGATGGGTGGAGCCCGCTATAGATCCTCAATGCATCGGTAGGTCTCATGAGACAAACTAGTGTCTTGGCATGAGGCCTTTAAAGAATCTTATTTGTAGTCTTGGCACGAGGCCTTGGCTACGTGGTTATGATAGTATGGCATTATGCATTCCATCATTATGAAAGTGGTTATTGAAATTGCATGTGATTATTAGATTAGTAGAATATCCATGTGAATAAGTAAATGGAATTATTTCATTTTATTTCTACAATATTATGCTGATGTTCAAGTTTAAAAAGATTTTGTTTTAGTTATACATTGCCTTAAATGTTTATGCTTATTTATGAAAGTCTATGATATATTGTTATCCTTACTGGGCATCTGAGCTCACCCCTTTCTATGTTTTATTTTTCCCAGGATGTGAAGAAGTATTTTATGAAAGACCTACAGGGATCGTATGAGGGGATATGAGTGTGGACTATGGAGACTACGTTGTTGTAGTTTTCATTTTATGATGTAAGGTAATCTTTATGAATGTATTTAGTGTTTCCATGGCTACTAAACTAATCGTTCTTTCAAGACATGATATTTCTTGGGATCAAGCCAAAGTTATGTAATAATGCACCGACTCTGGGTAATTAGGGTCGTGGAGTTACATATTACCTATGATTGAATATTAATAATATCAGGAATTAGTATCTTTTATCACAATTTTATTCCTTTTTAATAGGCTAAGTGGGTGAAACTGGTTTTCTAAAATTTATCATTGTCTAGAATATCACCAACTTAGGGTGTGATATGAGAGTGTACTGAATTCATATTTCCAAACCATCTATGGTTATTTCATGTTTTTGGTGCTTTAGTTTTGGGCAATGAACACTCCATCTATTTTCATAGACATTATGAATTGATACTTCCACCATTATTAGGACTCATTTGTGACCATATTCATCAATGATATATTATTGGATTTAAGTTCATATAAGTAACATGGAGATTATTTACATATTGTCTTGGAGAATCTACATATCTTAGTATTTATAAAATAATGATGAAATGCAATCTATCGATAGAGAAAATGAAATTTCATTGGATTTTTGTTTCTAAATACAGAATATATTAGGATCTTAAAATGGTGGTTATAGATGAAATCTTTATAAGTGTGAAATATTTTTTTAGAATTGATTTTTCTGGAGTATTTATAGGTATTTCCATCAATTTACACATTTATTATAATATTTATTTTTAAAATATGGCTTAATTGATAAAAATATGTGGGAAAACCCATTGGTATAAAAATATGATGCCTCATTTTTTATCTTAAAAGAATATTGGACCCTAAACCCATTCTAATATTTCTTGAACTGAGTAAGCTTAAGGAGCCTAATTATCATACATATGGCATGGGTATTAGTTATATGATGATAAAATATGGATAGGTGGTGGATTATGAATCTTTCCATCTTAGGATACATGATAAGAATTATTTCATCTAGGATCATATGTTGGTAATAGAGGGCATACATTCAAGAGTATAAATAAATCCTTTATCAGTGATAAATTTATCACATTTAGAAATAATAAAATATTTTATCATATTTTATCGTAGTTAAATATAAATATATGGTAGAGAATAAGGGTTAGATATCAATAGTCAATATATTTTGAAATGATATACTTATATAAATGGGAATTTCATTATTAGTGCTTTCAGCTAGTAATATCATGTTGATGTGGTTCATAAATTAAAGGTTGATTGGATGATATTTTCAAATTTTTAAAATTTAACATTAAATTTATATGATGATGAGTTTCATATATATTTTAAACCCTATAATATCACTCCATCCTTTAGGAATATAGTGAAAAAATACTAGGATTCAAATTCTGTGAGATGGGTTTTCCATCACATGATATATAGTGGAGAGAAGATATTCAGGTAAAATATAAATACTAATTATTTTGTGTATGTTAATGTACGGATTTTAGATTTTTAGTGTTATAATTATAGTTTATGATATTTTTTTTTATATTTCTTAAATATCTATTCATCCAAATATTATTAAATATTACCATATTGTTCAATGAATTTATTTTAATGCATGATGTCAGGTTTCTCGATCTATGATGGAGAACAAAACAATTTGAGTTTCCCTTCATATACATAGTAATAATAATAATAAATAAATAAATAACAAAAATATATCAATCATGAGATAATATTATAATATATAAAAATTGGATCATAATATGAACAAACCATACAAATAAAATAACCAGCATGCTAATGAATCCAATTCTAGTCATACATACAAACATATGTCAGTATGATCACCCACTAGTTTGATTATGTGGTGAATTTTCAAAATAAACCTAAATAAAAAAATTATATCTTACTAAAAAATTTAATCATCTATAACAACATTTTTCCAAACCCCTAGAAAGCTGGTTCTTCCTAATCAATTGTATGATTTGGGTCCTGGTTGAAATATTTGGCATCAAGCATGCATATTGATCAAGGTTCATGTGTATGGTGTGAGTATAAAACTCAGTTGGAAACCAAAAATATATTTGATAATATATTCTATATAATATATAACTATATATAAAATTAACTAAATAATGAAATATGTCTCTATGTTATAGAATCCAAGATGATATATATTTTTTCAACCAGTCCACCATGTTTCTTGACCTAACCTACTCCAACTAATCCAAATTATTAATTACCTTTATCACAAATAAATCATCAATGTGGTCCTAATATCCAGATGGTATTAAAATTATTAACAACATATAGTGTAGGAATGGAATAATTTTTATCCCCTAGAGAACTATAAAGTTTAAATGAATTATAGTCTTCCTCTAGGAAGAATTATGTGGGGTACCAATATCATTGTTATCACCTGAGAAGAACCATGTGACATAAATGGGTCATTCTAATACCATAATAACAACCATGTGAGAAACATTTTTCCTTTGTTTTCTCTTGTAGGATCCGTACAAAATACCAAACTCTGTGGAATCCCTTAGGAAGAACCATGAGAATGTTCTAACCCACTTCCATCCCCAAAGCACTGAACCATAGTCATATGATAAATAATTCCTCACAATTTTATTGAATCATATTAAGTCCAAGTTAATAAATTGTAAAACATATTGAATAAATATTTCAATTCCTTTACCCCTAAAAATAACCCATCAAACCCGATCTTTCATATAGTAACCAATCCATGACTTTCTCTAAGATAATAGTCCATCACATTGATGGATTACACATCCTAACTCAAAAAATCATGCTCATCATCATATACCAAGAACACCATAACAACTATAATATCTAAATAACTCCCATGATTATAATTCATGACCATAATTACAACCCTAAATCATAATCTATATTATGTTAAACCCATAGTCTACATAATTCTACTAGAAAGACCAACCCACTTTGTCTCATAAAAAATTAATCCAAGGTCATCTATTTACACCATCATCTCAAGATAAACTAACCTAAAAGGTGATATTAAATCCCATAGTCATTTACAAATATAATATTTTTCATCATTCATGTGTGAAACAAGGTGATTGATAATCTAAAATATATAAAATCAATTATTATCAGAACATAGGAGCTAAGGGAAAGTTTATGAAAAATATATCTTAACTACTATAAATAAATACATGTTCTAGATACTAAAAACCCCCACCCTAACACATGTTATTATACACACTATTCTTTCTAAGGAAGATAATCCAATAAGAAATTAAAATCCTATATTAGGGACACTATCTAGAGCCTAATCAAAACTTAGTTCAGAAAGTGACCCAAGACATCCCACCTAGCTACTTAAGGATCCCCATGATATTAAAACAAAGGCGATTCCAAGTATTAATCAAATAATAGTATATAATACGATTCAAAAAAAGTCACAAACTCAACTCTAACCCCATCACAAGAAATAACCCCAATTATATCAAAATTTATATAAAGGTTTATAATAACCTACACTATGAACCATCCATATACAAAACATAAATATAAAATTCTTTAAAAATCACATGGGGACTCTTTAAAGAGATTAATATTTTTATGAATCCACTTAAAATGTTCCAACGATGCCTCATGAATATTCCTTATGAAATTTTTTTATAAAATAATCTTTAAAAACCAAATAGAAAATCATCATAAAATAATCTATCCATTTTGGTGACTTTCATTCCTTTTAAAAGTCCAATCACACCTACATCTATGGAAATAATTCCTATAATTTAGTTTACAAACCAAAACATCCATGATAAAAAAAATTAAGGAATATAAATAAAAAAACTAGGAATTTTTAAGAACACTTGGTGTTCATGGACTTCCAAAAAAAGATGTTATATTTTGAAAACAAATTGAAAATCCATTCATGTTTATTGGAATTGAAAAATAAATACCATCTTTAACAAAACATTATAGTTATATTTAATAGAATTTTAAAACATATAAACATAAATTTTAACTAAAATCAATCATGATTATGGATTTAATGATCTATGAAATGGGCCACATACCTTTGATCTCATCTCTTTTACCAATGGTGATGTTGTTAGCACCTGCCAGATGAGCATCATAAAATCTACATGGGAAGAAATACATGAAGCATGGGTATTATTTTCAATTGAATGAAAAGGAATAGAATGTGAATAAGACACATGGATCACATAACCTTCAAAAGAATATGTGATCACATGAACTTTATATGTCATGAGAATGAGTCATGTTTCATGCATGATCTACAAGAGATCATATAGAGACCCTTTGAAAAGCCTCTCTATTCTTGAGAAGGCATACAAGACACTCAGTGATCATGTGGAGGTTTCTATATGGGTTTCTCCAATTTATGGGACTTTTCAATCAGATGGAACCTAAAAATAATCAAAAACTGTTTAAAAAAATGGTTAAAAATACACAAATGGAGGAAACTTTTGTGGTCTTTGATTTTTATGTGATGTACTTTTCTAGTTTACAAGACTTCCCAAATTCACCAAACATTTCCACCTTATCATGCAATATCCTAGTGAAATCTCTATATTTTAAAAGATAAAAATAGGAGTTTTCCATGAAAATACTTTCACATCACCAAAAGGCTTAATATTAGTCACATGATGCATCACAAGATGGGAGAGTGATTGTTTTTTAAAACATTCACTCAACTTTATAATATCCTTGTCCCTTATTAAATAAATAATGAAATAAAAGGGGAAATGTCGAAGATTACTTTGGAATGAGGATATTCTATCCATCAATAATAAATTTTCATATACCCAGAATGATAACTATTGAACACATGAACCCCCCCCCCAACAATACAACATGATGTCGTTAGAGAACTTGGGCATGCCAACTAGATCTGATGAAGGCCTCCTGTAATGAAACCTTTGTCTCATGAAAGCTATAAGAAATTCATGTTTGATCAATAAAAAGTCTTTCATAAGGAATAATGATCTAACTAAAACCCCTAGAAATGAAAAATTGACCTTATTTAATCCCCTAGACATATCCACAATTCTAGGAAAAATCCCATTGAGCGTACAAGATCAAATATAAATTTCAGGGGAGAAAAAAATCTCATGTTCATTCAATAAAACGCATTGTAATAAATGTCCCACAAAATGATAATGCAAAGGAGAAGATACCACATCCCTCCACCTACTATAGCCAAAATCTATGAGATACACATCACAAAAGTTAATGCATAATCAGGCCAACAATACCTAGAAATTCCCCCACCCCTCCTACAGTAGAAAAATAATAATAAATCGAATATTCATCACACATGGGATTGTTGTAGAATACTTCTCAAAGTTTCCAGTAATATGAATGATAGTTCTTCCACCATTTAATTTTTACAAAAAACTTAGGTATCACACGACATGAATATGTTCATCACGTGATCATTCATCAATCACACGAAGGACTTCTAGAAGGTCATCCAAGTTGTTTGAAGGAGGTCCCGCATGTTTTTTGAGCACGCAAAACATTAAATAACATAACACTATAAAATTATAATAAAAATTTGAAATAGAGATTTTAATAAATACAAATAATATGGGAGACTTATTCAAAGACCAATTCACCGACTTCTATGAACTTTTCCTAACCTATCCAAATCATGCGACAACACGGGGTCAAGTCACCCAAATCATATGATGATATCTTAACACACTATTCAGATCATGTGATGTCTTTTTGGTAGGTCATGAAAGTCTCACAACACCCTCCATGAATTCCACCAAATTATTATTAAGTTTTATGGGCTTTCCATACTTAATCATGCGATGCCCTCTAGACATGTTTCCCAAGTTATACAGCCATGCCAAGACATGTCAACTAGGTCTCACGATGACACCAGGACATGTCATCTATGTTATGTGATTTCCTTCAGAAACGTTATCCAGGTCTTGAGGCACCCTCCATACATGTTATCTGTTATCATAGGAGGTTCTCTTCATAGTATATTCAGGTCATGAGACACCCTCCAGACATGTCATCCAAGTTAGGAGACACCCTCCATGCATGTCAACTTTGATCTCATGATGTCCTCCAGAAAAGTAAGCTAGGTAATGATGTAACCTCCAGACATGTCATCATTGATCTTGTGATGTCCTATGAACATGACATCCAGGTCATGATACACACTCCTAACATGTCATCAGATCAAGAAATCTCCCTCAGGAAAGTCAAATGTATCATGTTAATGACCTTTTAAAAGTCCTATAGTCAACCAAAACATGTCTATACATCCTCAAACTTGTCAGGAAGATGATTAGAACATGTGAGATAGACAATAAGGACATGTTGATCTGGTATCCAAGAACATGATCACCTGGTCTAGTGGATATATTATGGAAACCTCAATTTTTATTCCCAAATCAATTGAACTAAGGGAACTTGGAATTATTCCATAACCAGGATATATTGGATACCTTCCTAAGTCATGAGCTCCATATCAAATATCCAAAGGGAAATATCAGTGTTTAAGACATGACCAACAAAACTATGAGAACATGGATTCATGGAATAACCTGGATACATTGGATTCCTTGCGAATGCCTAATATCAAATAGGCATCTATTTTAGTGCAAGTCCCCCATGTCTCTGAAATTCCAATCATCAGGACCTAATCATTCCCTTGGTATTATCTTTCTTCCTCATCCACTAGCAGATAGAGATGGGAAGAAAACTAAGATAACTCTAATTTCATCCATACCCAGAATATGTAGGATGCCTTCCCGATACTTGATATTTATATCAAACATCCTAAGGGTTTTGTCAAAACATAATTCCCACATTCATATATAGTGAGACTGTTTACTTGTTATCCCTTATTACCCACATTGAGCATATATCCCGTGGGCTTAGGGTTTTTAAATGGCCATATCATTCACTTCATGAATATCCACCATCCATGGAATCTATAGTTTGCAATCCCCTTTTAGTGGTAGAATATTTCTTTCCTCGTACAAGGGAATCCACCTTTTGTTATGTCATAAGGGTGTGGTTGAACTATGATGAATTTGATTTCTTTCATAACCATGATACATAGGATGACTACCTAAGGATCTATCTCAATACCAAATTCCTAAGAACCATTATATATGTTCTTTCTATATGAAATAAATCTGAATAGGTTTAAATAACTATGTGGGTTTTGATTCCAGTTACAAACACAGTATATTGGATTGCCTGTAAAGTTTCAATCCCATCGTTGAAATATTAACCACCTACCTTGATGGTGGTAAACTCTAGAGTTTTTGGTTAGATGGATATAAAATATAAATAGCTTCTAATTAATAAGGATTGGATGAAAAATGTTCGGTGCATATAAATGTACTTATCAATAGCCCTTCCTTTACACATGAAATTGTTCAACCCATGATCATTTTTAGGGTAAATTATCCCATGCCGAGATTAGGAATAGATACCTGAACATATCATAAATCTATAAGGGGGTATGAATTTGGAATATTTTTCCCCCAAAATGGTGTGATAATCCCATCAACCCATACATTCAACTAAGGTCAATTTCTTAAACATTGTTGGATATGAAACTATAAAGGAAAACCTTCCTTTGGAAAGAATGTGTGTACTCAATTATGGATGTAGAAATCGTTGGGAGATTCTATGAAATATATAAATTGTGAACCCAACATGAGGGATTATTGAACACATTCAAAACCCCATAATCAATCACTATGAAAACCCAAATTGTCTCTCTAATGAAATAAATGTGTTGAACCCAACATGAAATAATTTACCTATAGAATCTCCCTCACATGATAAAAATGATATAATACATTTTTTGTCAGACCATTTTGTTCCTACCATGAAATTCCATGATATTTTTTAAGGCAAAAAATGGTGACCGCGACTTCAATATATCTAATAAAAATGATCATTTTACAATTCATCAGGCTATTTTGTTTTCATATTTACACAAACAAAAATTTTGAAACTGACATAAATCTTTTAAATTAAGAATATGATTATATAATTCTATATATCCAAGGATCCCATGAAATTATTAAATTCTCACTATAATGAGTCCACATGAGCATAATGTTCATATAGGGAAAAAGAGAGGAAAATTATGTTACCCATGCATATCTGGTTGAGCATGTATCATGCCTATAATAATGCACTGATTGATGACATTGTTCCTTGTTTTATTCATGAATTTAGATACTTTATCACAAACAACACCCTAACATATGTGATTTATTATACCAATTATTGTTCTAGAAAATCATATATGGTTGCAAAACGTTTGGGTCACAAAATGACCTCATCTACCCGACACCATTAGTCATAAGTGGTGAGTGAAATTTTCACGGAATACCGTGGACATGGTACAGTCCTGAACCTTGAGTCTGCACATGAGGGACTCAAAACACTAAAATTAATTTGTATGCATCATCCAAATAAATATTTAGTAAAGCTAGTGGACATGATGCCACCACCAACTAATTTTGATGTTTATCCATGGAGTGAAACAATCACCACCTTCAGTCTTTGATTGTGGTGGATCAAGGTTATAACAAAGGATCTCTTCTATTTCAAGGGCCATCAAGGAGGGATCCTTTAAAATTCTGTCACTAGTGTTTTCCCATCAGTTCCTTTCAGTTTCTGATTGAGGTGACCATCTAACATAGTTCCACCTCGTACACTCAAGAATAGGCCAAAAGGAATACAGATCTGGCAAGAAAAGATCTAGATAACATGGTGTGGAATAATATCCCTACTAATTCAGAGGACGAATGCATGAATATTTTGGTGGTAACCAGTTTGATCGATCACATCCCTACTCACTCAGATCAAGTCTGTGACCATTTACCTATCATAGGAATGGGGAAGGAGCTCACCCCTACCCCCACGCATGAAGTCCATAGTGATATTTTTATAACACAATGAGGAAATTAGTGGGATATTATCCCCACATAGGTCAAACATAACTATCATTACATAGTGGGGACAGAAAATGTATAGGATTCAATTCATGCACACCCTTTGATAAAGTGTCCCTACAAATTAGAAATAGTTATATAACTCCACCTTTATATTCTAGCACTAGTGAATATACTAGGATAGGAGCATATTCATATCCTTGTATCCAGGTTATCATGACTTAGTAATCATCTGGAATAGGTGGTTACTTCAATGAAATAACGCAATCTATCTCCGGTACATGGGGATTATTGACATATTATGTTAAAGGACAATGCACCAAACTAGAGTCGTATTCTCCATCCAACCGGCACTCACAAAGTGATATATGAACATTTACCACAATATGCTCATATAACTATTGAAAAATACTAGTCTATAGTTAAAAAGTACTATGATCATTTTCAAATACATACTTTGGATAGGTCTCACCAAGTGAGAGTGGAACATGACTCAAAACAGCCTCATATTCCTGTCGAAAAAAATAGGTGATCTGATTCAAAGTCTTAGAATTCATATCATACCCCTATTCTAGATGAAGATCACCATGTAAGAGTGGAATATGCCTCATTAGAAGCTCAAATACCTATAAAATAAGCTACATGAAATATTCCAGTAGCTCAAAAAATCTAGTCTCATGTCCCTACTTTTTTCGATGAACAAGTGAACCAACATCTTTTAGAGGCTATACAGGAGGAGGTATAATTCATTCTCACATTCCAGAGGTACATCTGCATATTCTAGTGGGGAATTCATATTCTAAATGTGATCATATCTCCACTTAATCCAATATTGACTAGCATATTTCAACAACCACCCACAGGAAGGCATATATTCTTACTAACAATACTAAATCTCATTTTCATGTACCAGTAGCTTCTCAGGGATGAGATCATATCCCCACAGAACTAGAATATTATCAAAAACTTCATGTAGTCATCATATAGTTGGCTCATACCCCTAAAAGACTTTAAAAGGAAGGTCCTTATATTCTAATCATGATGTTGAATGAGAGTCACATTTCTAATCTTCTCAATGCTTGTATTATTGAGGTTGTTCGAGACACATTCTCAACACCCCAAGAGTATGTCGACTCTTCAAATGAAGTAGAAGGAAATCATTACCATGATAGTACTCTTCATGGAAGTGTGGAGATAGATCAAAGGGAATATACTCATAACATCTATTGTGGTTAACCTCCCCATGGTGATATATTTCATAGACTAAGAAATCCACCCCTTCCCTGGAAACCTATATATAGAGTGGTTTTTTAAACTCAGACTCCTTCATATAGAGATGTTATAGAAACATTAGTGTCAACCAAATATGGTTCCCCATAAAATACCAGAACACTTCACCCCAGTCAACCGGAAATCCCCATGAGCAACATTTTTTTTTTGACTAGGTGGAGGGGTGTGATTCCAATGAAGATGAAACTTACATCATTATATGGTGAAATTTATCTAAAAACAACCCCCTCATCATGTTTTGGACCATTTACACTTCTCACTATGAGATACCATAGGATCTAGAGAAGGATCTAATTCCTTACCAATGATAAAATATATGGTCAACTCATCAGAGACTAAAGGCTAGTCACCTCCCTTATCTAGGATACGAGGGTCGGCTCCAAACTATCAAGATATTATATTGTCAGTATCACATGGAAGATATCTCCAAGGAATGGGACCCAAAACCAAAAAAGGATAGAAAAATTATACAACACACTTTCCTCTATTGAGTAAAAACTCTTCATCCACTAATCAATGATGCTATGTCATGTATATTTATTCAAGTATGGGAAAAGTAAGGATATTTTCTTTTCACCACACCCCTGAAAAACAGAACTCCCCAAATATGATTTCATGTAATGTTATAGCATATAATGAAATTAGGGGACTATGTTACGTACGATACAGTTGGTCACTACAATAGAGTTCTCCTATTTTAATAGGGCCATGAAATAATTAATAGAAGGACAAGACTATGAGAATATCATTGAAATGGCCCCCTCAAAGTAATAGGAACATATTTTAGAAAAGAAATTTGATGATGAAATCAACCCAATAACTTTCTATAAAGAATTAATCATGGGATACTATTACACCCATCTCATACATGAGAACAGCTACACAAAATAAAAAATCTCCCTTGAAAATCTATTATAGATGTTATTCAGTTGAAAACCCATCCCTTCATTACAAGGGAATATCTACCAATGATTTCAACCCAAATATAATCAATTCCTGATAGGATTTAGGACATATCAGTAACATCTAAAAATCATCCTCATCCCACTGGGCAAGGGGATTTATATCACCATCACCGTCATCGAATTCATCACTCCCTAAAAGTGTCCTATAGAAATAAATGTATGTTTTAGATAAACCCTAGTCCACTAGTTTGGAGGAATTAATATCTCGATTTATGTCCCATGAGTCATAAAATCCTTGACTGGAGTAATTTAATCCTCAAAAACATGATAAAAAAATTCCAATTCTTTCCCTAAATAGTCTCCATCCCGTAGAGATGGTGGAATTTTTATCATCATCATCACCTCATAGAGAATGATTCTTCTCTAGGGTGGGGGGAAATATCAATTTTTGGAATCCCATCTTGTAACAACCCAAACATTCATTAATCAAAATTCCTCTTGATCTAAAAAAATGTCTTATTATGGTTATATAAAATGTGAACTTCATTGGTTTTATGTTTATGGATTTTAAAATACCATTATGAATTGTGACCATTTCCAATATAGTCATTGAACAGTGATCACATGATTTGTATAAATATATGGATTTAACAAATCCAATTTACTTACACAAAGGAAGTGATGGCCTCATCTAGTAGAATTTCCATGTATGAATCCCATTTTTCAGAGATTAGAAAGGAGGGGGAGTCATTGGGCTTCGCTCTTGACCAATCCCAAGTCAAGCTTGAATACGTTAAGCTCGACCGGAACCACCTATGAAAGAAGTGGAAGTTGATAGAGATTACCACATGAGCGATGTTATCCAAGCAACCCCAAGAGTTAGTCACCATTGCATGCCTTACCCTTTGGTCTTATGATGGTGTTATAAGGGGTTATGTAACAAGACATTATCACTATTAATATGTGATTTATTTTTTTATATAATAATGAATATGCATTCATTTTATTATTGTTACTTTATGAATAGTAAAAATAGTATTTTTAGTTAATATTCAACTAAGAAATCTATTTTGATGAATTAATGGAATTTTGAATTAAATAATATTTTTTAAAAATATTATTATTATATAAATTTTTATTAAATATAAATGATCATATAATTTTATGAATGCAATTGTAATTTTAATTAAGGTTTGAAAACTCTTTTTGTCAAAACCCATGAATTTTCGATAAATGTTAGTTTTTATTTTAAAAGTAATCATTAACATATTTATAAAATTATTTATAAAAAATGATTATTATTTTTGTAATTAGGACATCGAAATTATCCAATGGTGAATTTTTCATAATTTTCTGAGACAATATAATTTTTGGGTAAAAATTAAATAGCGTTTAAATATATAACGTGTTTTATGACATCATAATGACCCAATAGTGAAGTAATAAAATAATATAAACATTATTTTTGGCCATTATATGTTATATCATTAAAATAATGTGATTTTATATTTGTTTGATTTATTATACAAAGCTTTTGTGGACCCTCCAAGACTTATAAAAACATTTTATCTTTTTAAATTGTTTTCCTTGAGAGTGTGACTCACATCCACATAAGAAACCCAATTATTTTAAGAAGTTAGGAAATTTAACATATAAAATAGTTTTTTATACTTCTATTTTGCAAAAACCATTGGAAAAAATCTTGGTCTGATTTGTGGTATTCATTAGTTTAATGTGAGGTGTCCCAAACCTAAATAACAAAGAATTCATTCTCATTTCCTATATTAACCCACCCAGTCTCTCACTTCCTCTTCACTCAAAGCCTTTTTAGTTCAACCAAACCCTTCCCTCCTCTCTCTATAATTCTCCCAAGGTGCCCCAAGCTCCCAAGAAGCCTCTCACAAGCCTTTGGAACCACCCTTCCATGTAAGGTATTTCTTCCTTTCTCATTTTTTTCCAATTTATTTAAGTTGTTATGCCCTTTTGTTTTCAATTACAAATGTTGGGGTATGATTTCGCACCTCCCCAATACTTCCCTCTTTATTTTTGGATGATTGGAGACCCATTTCTTTATCATTAATTCCTCCCTTGTACACCCGTTACCATGCCGAAATTCTGTGAGGGATTTCTCTCTCTTCATTTACATTCAAGTGATTATTTTGTACCATGAATATAAATTCCATTACAATTTTTGGGACATGTATCTATATGATCTTCTTACTATCCATTTAATGTAAATATTATGAGACTCCCATTTCTCTCTCATCAACCATTTTTATGAGTTCTTATGTCACACTGTTATACTGCAAAAATTGCACCGTGATTTTCCAAGACGAGGTCATTGTGTAGTGAATACTCTGCCCATTTATCTATCAGGGGTATTTACCTTTATGAACATTTACTTATTCTTTAAATAATTTTATGTATGAATTAAACACTCCTTTATCGTGGAATAAATTACGATGTTTAATGAATCCATGTTTTATGATCCATGTGGCACACTTATGCATGAAATGAAATGATTAAGAAGTGTGCGCCCTGACTATGCTCCAATGCATTGGTTAAAGTATAGTATCATGATTTGTCATGTAAAATGGGTGTTGACTCAATATAATTCATGTGAAATGATTTTTTACTCATTATTCATGTGCAGTGAGTGTTTACTCATTCTCTATGTGCAATGAGCCTTGGGTCATGCTAATTCCATGTTAAGTGTTGTTGCCACATTTCCATGTTATGATTATCATGATTTTTCATGCCTTTATGTTCATGTTTCTCTTGTGATCCATTGATATGCATATTTTCTAACATTTATTATATTACTCATGTTATTCCATGTTTATTCCCTTATTGATTTTTATAGCTTACCCTTTTCTTATGCATTTCCTCAGGTTATCCCATGAAATTCTAAGTACAAGGGAATGTAGTGGTCATGTAAAGGATGTTTTCAAAAAAGATGGTGTGTGTTTTATCTTCTAAGATGTTATGAAATGTTGCTAAGCCCCAAATACACTAGACCTCTTGATCTTCAATGTTGTATCAAGTGAATATATTATTTAATTAATCAGGTTTAAGTGTGTAATAAAAAGCAGGGTTGTTATATTTGGTATCATAGGATGAGTTTAGTTATTGTTGGGATTAGGATTAGAAACCCCAGTGAAGACTTATAAGTAAGAATTAGTGTAATAAAAACATCCCTAAATATTTTTGACTATTGAGTAAGTGGTTTATCAATCAAATACATCCCTGTCTATATACGAGCAGGTATAGGTGGCTCTGGCATAGATGTATCCTAGGGGTAAAACCCAAAAACACCACTTTTATCTAGACTTGAACGGGAACTGGTGAACAAAAATGGGCCTTCCAACACTCTTGTATAAAACACTCCGGAGGGATATGCACTGGTAAATTCATAATCTTATTATTAACCCTTGTTAAGGGAATTAAAAAAAAATTCCCCTAAGAATATACGTTAGAAGGTAGATCATGAATATTATAGATTCAAGCCTATGGATTCATAAGTTAAGGAAATAAAAGTTATTTATAGGTCATCAGTTTGGTCCTTGGTTTACCCTTTACGTGTTACCCCTAACTTTTCTTTTTATTCCATCTAATGGCCCATAATATGAGGACTTGGGCTAACAACTGATGTGATGATCAATGTGATGAATGTGCAAATGAGATTCCCAATTTGATGGGAGTGTAAATCGCAAACTTTGTCATGATTCTATCTTAGTTAGCTCAATTTTTGAAGAGAAACATGGGTCATGAGGAACATTCAACCCCCCCCCCCCCAAGAAAGAACAAGTAGCTATCGAAAGCTTCATGAGACAAAGGCCTCCTACTTTTAATGGATCTTCTGATCCCTCAATCACTGAACAATGGATCAACTTCATTGAAAATATCTTCTCCATCCATCAATGTTCATAACAATAGAAGGTTCCTCTGGCTACTTATCGTATTGAAGGTGAAGATGATAAATGGTGGATGTTGATTAAAAATACGAAGGCTGAGGAAGAGATTGAGGCATTGGAATTGAATAATTTCTAGAATATGTTTTTCGATAAATATTTTCTACGCACCCTCTGACTTAAGATTGAAAGGGACTTCCTTTACCTAAAGAAAAAAGATGATGAATATGTTGGAGCGTACGAGGAAAAATTCAAAAGGATTTCACGATACACCTTAGGATTTGTTGTTACCCCCAAATTCAAGGTTGACCGCTTCATTGGTGGGCTGAAACCTAGCCTACAGAAAGCACTGGTGATCCGTGACTTCGATAGCTATGAGGAGATTGTCCGATGTTCCCTCAAGGTTGAAATAGAGATTGGAGAATATCATGGGTATCATGGGGATAAGAAGCGTAAGCTGGACTTCAATTCTAGAGGTCCTATGGATAAATCCAATGGTGCTAAGAATATCCAGCACCACACTTGTCAAAGGTGCAGAAAGTAGCACCCCGAAAATTTCCTGAAGGGGATGAGGAAATGCTTTAGTTATAGATGAGAAGGGCACTTAGCTATTAACTACTGAAAAGAAAAACTCGTGGCTACAATAGAGGATAGGAACACACTGTTCGAACCTCAACATGGTGTTCATTTATATATCTACAAATAACAAGGGCATATTGAAACTCAATTCCCTAATACAAGGAATTTCGGAGGCAACCAACAAGATCCAGGGCACCAAGGGAGAGCTTTTTCCATCACTACAGCCGAATTGAACCCCAAAAATGAAGTGGTGATAGGTACGGTAGTTATTTATTCAAGAATAGTGAACGTACTTTTTGATTCCGGTTCTACGCATTCTTTTATATCCCAAGAGTTTAGTAGAACAATCCTAGCACAACCAAAAATCATAAAAGTAATGATTTTGGTGAGTATGGAAAATTGGGAAATCATTGCATCCCATGAATATAACACCTCCCCTATCATAATCTGGGATTTAATTTCCTAAATAACCTCATCATACTCCCTTTGGGGGAATTTGATTCCGTTCTTGGCATGTATTGGCTTTCCTTATATAGAGCCAACATAAATTGCTATGAGAGGGAAATCACTCTCCATGTGGCGAATCGACCCCCAATTCTAAACAGGTCCAAGGAGGAAGATGAATCTTCTTTAGATCCTTCATCTCAAGCATGGATTTTACTACCTTATGAGAATGTGTATCTGGCTCAGATGATTGATTCTACGGAGGCAACCATCCTTGAATACATGCCTATTGTGAGGGAATTTGCTGAAATGTTTCCTTAGGAATTTCCTGTTCTTTCTCCTAGAAGGGATGATCAATTCTCAATTGATCTTATACCTATGGAATTGCCAATATCCAAGACTCTATAAAGAATGGCTGTTGTGCAGCATGAGTAGCTAAAGAAAAAACTACAGGAGAATCTGGATAAAGGGTTTATACACCCAAGTGCTTCACCATGGGGTGCACTAGTCCTCTTCATCAAGAAGAAGGATGGGTCAATGCACCTTTGTATCGAATATCATGAGCTTAAAAAATCACAATAAAGAACAAGTATCCTCTTTTATGAATTGATCACTTGTTCAATTAGCTGCATAGATCACAATACTTCTTCAAGGTAGATTTCGGTAGGGATATTATCAAGTAAGGGTGAAGAATGAAGATATCCCTAAGATTGCTTTTCGTACAAGATACAGGAACTATGAATTCATTGTAATGCCTTTAGGACTCACTAATGCTCTAGAAATATTCATTGAATTGATGAATATAGTCTTTAGGGAATACCTTGACAAATTTTTGGTAGTATTTATTGATGATATTCTGATATACTCCAAATCCATGGAAGATCATGAGGAGCATCTAAGAATTATACTAGAAACCTTGCAGAAGTTGAATCTCTTTGAAAATTTCAGAAAGTGTGAGTTATGGTTGAAGGAAGTCTCATTCTTAGGTCATATCATCACAAGCAATGGAATATCTGTGGATCCCTCCAAAACAGATACAATTGAGGGATGGTCGAGGCCAACATCTGTAACAAATAACTGTAGATTCTTGTGGTTAGCTGGACACTATCGATGATTATTGAGAACTTTTTCACGATTGTGAAACCCTCTTACCATGATAACTCAGAAGGAAGTAATGTTTTCATGGAGTGATGAATGTGAAGAAAGCATCAAGGAGTTAAAAAGGAGGTTTATCAATGCGCCCCTACTCACTTTACCCACAAGTGGAGAACATTTTTTTGTTTTTAGTAATGCTTTGAAGAAGGGCATGGGCTGTCTGTTGATGAAAAATGACAAATTCATTGCCTATGCTTCAAGGAAATTGAAATTTCATGAGCAGAATTATCCAAAAAATGATTTGGATTTGGCTATGGTGATCTTTGCTTCAAAAATTTGGAAATATTATATCTTTGGGTAGAAGTGTGAAATATATACAAACCACAAAAGCCTCAAGTATATATTCACACAGAAAGAGTTGAACATGCACCAATGAAGATGTTTAGAGCTGATCAAAGACTATGACTGCTAAATCCATTACCACTGTGGGAAAGCGAACAAGGTGGCAGATTCTCTAAGTAGAAAGGTCCCAGCAATTCTATCATTGATGAGAATTTAGAAGGACCCTATCTTCTTAAATTTGATGAATATGGACATGGGAATCATAAATAAGGGAACATCATCAATCATTTCATAAATGATTCAACAACTGTCTCTTTTTGAAAGGTTAAAAGATTCCCAAAAGGATGATGTGGGAATTCAGAATAGAGTGGAAGCTATCAGAAAAGGGAAATCCTTGAAGTTCAATGTTAATAAAGAGGGAATTGGGAGATTTGGGAAAAGACTATGTGTTCCATAAAGTCCGGAGATGAAGAAGGAACTTTTGGATTATGCATATAGTTCAAATTTATCTATTCACCTAGGAAACACAAAGATGTATCGAGATCCTTGAGAGCATTATTTCTGGGATAATATGAAGAAGGAGATCGCTGAGTATACATCAAAGTGTTTGGTGTGTCAGCAAGTGAAGGTAGAGAGGCAGAAGTCTAAGGGGATGATGCAACCATTGCCCATACCAGTATGGAAATGGGATAACATCACCATGGATTTTTGTCATCGTACTTCTGAAGACATCCAAAGGAAACAATGAAATCTGGGTTTTTGTGGATCATCTTACAAATTATGCACACTTCATTGCAATTAGGGAGGATTTCTCATTGGATCAACTGGCATGGATATATATCAGGGAAGTGGTAAGGATGCATGGAGTACCACTATCTATTGTATCCAATCAAGATCCAAGATTCACCTATAAGTTTTGGAAGAGTCTTCAACATGTTCTAGATACTGAGATGAACTTCATTACGGATTATCATCCTCAAACTGATGGCCAATTCAAGGGGACTATCCAATCACTTGAGGACATGTTGAGAGCATGTTCTATGGACTTCAAAGGAGGGTGGGACCAACATCTTCCACTGGTTGAATTCTCCTACAGTAATAGTTTACACTCGATCATGCGAATGGAACCTTATGAAGCCCTGTATTGGAATAGGTGTAGAAAACTGGCATGTTGGAATGATGTTGGTTAGCGTAAGTTTCTAGGATCAGAAATGGTCGAAGAAATGGTGGAGAAGGTGAAAACCATTCAGCATCATATCAAGGCAACCCAGAGTCGACAGAAGAGTTATGTAGATAATCGTCGATGAGAACTTGAGTTTGAAGTTGGAGGCATGGAATTTCTATACATATCTCTATGGAATAAGTTCGTGAGGATTGGAATGAAAGGTTAGTTAAGTCCTACGTACATTGTCCCCTTTTATATTCTTGATAATTTTGGGGTTGTGGCCTATCGAATATGTAACGCCCCGACCCCAGCTACCCAGAGTCGGTGCGTTACTTCGTAGCATTGGAATGATCACAAAAGATCAAGTCTCGAAAGACCGATTAGTTTAGTAGACATGGAAACACAAGATACATTCATAAATGTTACAGTACATCACAAAGTGAAAAACTACAATAACATAGTCTCCATTTTCCACACTCATATCCCCTTCAGACTATCCCTGCAGTTCATTCCTATAATACTTCATCACATCATGGAAAAATTAAAACATTGAAAGGGGTGATCTTAGATGCTCAGTAAAGATAATAATATAGAGGAATATTTCATCAATAAACATAAACATTTAAGGAAATTTATAACTAAAACAAAATCCTTTTAAACTTGAACTTCAACATAATATGGTAAAAGTAAAATGAGATAATTCCATTTACTTCTTCACATGGATATTCTACTGGTCGAATAATCACATGCAATATCAATAACTACTTTCATAATTATGGAATGCATAATGACAGACTATCATAACCATGTAGCCAAGGCCTCGTGCCAAGACCAAAAATAAGATTTTATCAATGCCTCATGCCAAGACACTAGTTTGTCTCATGAGACCTGCCGATGCATCGAGGAGCTATAGCGAGATCCACCCGTCACTTATTAAGTCCAATGCATTCCTCATATGAGTAGGTTTAAACATATCATAAACCATAACATAATCATATCACATAAAACATGCATAAAGGCAACATAACATTTTTACATTTCAATCACAAGATATCAATAAACCACATTGATATAATAAAAAAATTATCAAAACCATTTTCAATACCAGAATAAAAGTTATTTAAAACTTGGTATTTATTTTTCATTTAAAAAGAAGTTATGGCTTATAGAGGAAGCCGAAACAAAAATAATAGTCACGGCGGTAGAGAAGTCGTTGTCGCCACATACGTAAGAAAAAACATTCCTTTTGTCATTTAGTAAAAGTGCTTCGTATAAAAATATTCCTTTTTAATAAAAGTCAAAGTCAAAGGGGTTTATACACCATATAAATGAATGGTGTGTATAAAACCAAGTATGCCTCAATGAAAAGAGATTGAGACGAAGTCCTTAAAAAGATCATTTTTGAAATAAAATAGATCTATTATGTGTATTCACTATAATTAAACATAAAGAAAGTACAAATACAATATAGTACATAATAATATCATAACATAATTTAAAAGTAGGAGATTAACCTAAAGAATGGAAATTGGGTTAAGAAATTCCCTTACCTCTTGTCTGACTTGACTCGACCGTTCTTTAACCTCCTGAATAATAAAATAGAGTTAATATCTACTTGATTAAGAAACTTTTTCATGTTCATTATCCATTTTATATCACTTACTACAATGTTACGAAAATTATGTAGTCATTTAAGTTAATAACGGTTGTTTTGTCGATCTTTGGTACTTGAGTCAACAATAAACTTCTTATAATTACAAGTTGTTTTTGTGGTAGAATATCCATTATCTCCAGAATTATATTCATGATGTATATATCATATATATCATATATATCCAGTGTATACATTAATTTATAATATTACATAACATTTAGAGGTAAGAAATGAAATGCACCGTTTATGGAGACGGTAAGTCGTACGTACCCATGAATGCTAATTTCATTTCTATTTCATATTTAATGGAATGAAATCATAATTACATAAAGGTATATTATAATTCCAGTATAATATCATATATACTATAATTTACTCCATCCTTTATACATCCCACATATGGCATTAACGATTCAAATCACTTTGAGGGGGCGGTAGTCCGCACTTCCTAAAATGAAATTATCGTGTTTACACATAATGTAACTCATAAAGGTATGACATAAATGAGAAATAAAGAAGCATAATGAAAACATAAACATAATATATATTTCATATATGAAAATATTTTCATCAAAATGGCCACCATTAGAGGTGTTAAAAGAATATTGAACAATCATCGTTTTGTGAGGCAGTATTTCGCAACCCACAGAAACAGTATATTCATTAACCATTAGATGAAGTTGTGTGTATGTTTGAACCAAATACATATCATAACAAAATCCTATTATATTTTAGATACTGTTGTTGTTACAAAAGAAAGGAATAAAAAGAGTTTAAGGGGTTGGAGAAGCTAAATAAAACAAAACAACATTAGAGAAGACATTACCTTAAAATCGGGTAACTCTTTTCGATTTGAGCCAAAGGCTTCCTTGGGAAGAATTCTTCCCAAAGTGAGGCTTATAGGAGTAAGGGAGGGAAGTTGGGAGAGTATTTGGGAAGGGGTTGGCCAAGACAAAATGCTTTGAATGTGTGAGTAAGGTGGTAGTGGTGGGGGCCTTTTATAAGTGGAGAGGAGGGGCACTTTTGGAAAGTAATGAAATGTTACTTTATTTTATAATGAGTTTCCGATTTTAAAGGTCCCACACTTATATAATTCAAGGATAAGGTGATAAGGGTTAGAAATATACTCATCCAATAGGTTTTTGACAAGTGTAAGCCTTGTATTTGACATTATCTTTTTATTTTATTTAAATCGTTAATTAATGAGGTAATCGCTGCATCATCATGGTGTCATAAATAATTTAATTTATTTAATGTCTAAAAATTATAAAAAAACTATCATGATGTAGGAAATCTTTTTAGATTTCTAATGAATATTTATAGTCGAAAATATTACTTGTATAACCCCATTTAAAAATTGTTTTAGTAAAACAACTCATGTTTGTGACATTTTTATTTTAACATTAAATAAAAGGTTTTAATGTCATTTTCCAACCAAAGTGGCTCCATGAGGTCCCCAAGTTGACCCATGGATTTTATTGTTCGGCCATGACTCATATAGTAGGGGTAGGACAAGTTTCAAGGTCATTTCATATTATCATAGCACTATCTTTACCTTAAATTTCACTAATTACCTTTAATCGCGATTAATTAAACTTAAAAGTTACTATTCACCAAAAAATTATTTCAATCCCATTGAACAACATTTTACATACTAATGACAACCATGTATGTCATATTTTTCAAAATCAAAACACAGAAGTGATAATGTTTCATTTAAATGAAAAATCGGTTTTTTAACTACCACTTAGTGGTTTCACTATTCATCAAAAATTGAAGTTTTTCAGAACAATGCCAAAATTTCACCCTAAGCTATAATTGATATTCCGAATTCAAAAATGATGCCTATTTTATGAAATTACAAACATATAAGTTGTATTAATTAATTTTATAGTTAATTCCTGCTGTCACAACAAATAGCGTGTTTTAAGAAACAATATATATCAAAAGATTGACAATTGTTTATGTCCAATTTCAAAGTGAAATTAATTATAATGAACACCATTGGATAAAATGGTAAAAATATATTCTAATTATACTTTAAAACAACTCAAAAGTATAACTTATCACTATAAATTATTTTGATTAAAAAAGTTGTTTTAAGTATTTTTCACTATTCATAAAAATTTCGAAGTTCTCAGAAAATTACAAAAAATTCAACATAGGCTAATTTGGACATTTGGAATCCAAAAATGAAGTCCATTTTGAAATATAAAATATTAATAATTTCAAAAGGTGGGTATTACTATTCATAATGGCTATTTTGATTAGTCACGGTGTGTTAGAATCTCGAACCTGCGTACAATGCAAGCTATTGCATTATTGAAAGAGAAGGATATCGTGGAAGCTCGGGGTGTTACATTCTCCCCTCCTTCAATAAATTACGTCCTCGCAATTTGAAATTTTTCTTTGAAAATAAAAGGTTGAAAACAGAAAATACCTTTGAGTAAAACCCACATAAGAAATAAGGTTAATAAAATTTAGCCTTAATAAGAGGGAAAGGGAAATGAAAAAGTCACCACCCAATTATGATATCGATTAGGAGAACATTGGTGGAAAATAGAGACATATAATTGGAGGAAGACGTAAATATTTATAGGGAGTGATTGAGGTCATCAATCACAAACAATTGTCAAATTGTGGGCCTCAAATCCTTCAATCTATGTTGATTTAGAATATCATCAGTTCAACAAGACATAAGGTATTAGGATAACACATTTTTTTGTTTTAATATCCCTTTAATAAAGTTTAAGAATTAATTTATTCATAGAATAAGATATAGGTATATATATATTTATGCTTGACAAGTAGAGTTTCAACCTTTAACTAATTTCTACCACAAACTCATCTTTCACTCAAAAAGATAATAGAAATCAAAAATAATATATTTATCCTAACCGTACAAGGTTAAAAATATTAACACATACCATTTAGATTATGAAAACTATTTTTTAATAACCAGGGACTTCCTGTAGTCTAGTGGTAGGTCATAAAGGCCTATCGCAATATGGTTGTGGGTTCGATTCCTGCAGCTTTTTCCGAAGCGACGGGTTATCGCCCAACCTGATGGTTGTCCTTTCTCTAAAACTATTATAATATTCCAAAAATAATATTCAGAAATGTTTTAACCTTAAAAAATACTATCCAAGGTTCAACTTAATCCATTCAAACCTTTATAGTTATCCAAAATACTTCTGTCCACCTCACAGTCCAAATTTTATAAGGAAGGTAAACATAATGAAGATCCTTTTTTCCGCGTAACAACATGTGAACACCTTCATCATGTATTCTTTTAAAACACTGAAATTACCAATGATCCCTTATTCCTTATAGAACACTAGATATACTCCTTTTATCCAAAAATATATACAAATCATTAATCAGTTTCAAGGAAGTTAAGAATATCCAATATAATTTATCCAAATCAATCATGTCTTATTCCAAAATCACTATCTCGGTATCTGAACCATATTATGGTTTATCTTTCTCTCAACCATATATTTTCCAAAAATTTAACCTACTATGGAGTCACTTTTCTTGGTTCCACACAATCTCAAGTCCTTAATGAAATAGTACTGCAGTACAATCCTAATATACTCCATAATTGTTATAACCAGTATAACACTCAAATTACAATATTCTTTAATAACAACATAAGAACTCTAATCCTTCCTCCTCATATGTGGTAGTATCATAACTTGAATATTATCCAATAACATCATTTGGGGCACACTCTGATGATTTGGACATTGGTTTGCGTAGTGTCCCAACTCCTTACAGATGAAGCATTGTACATTTGAAACCTTTTTCTTACCCTTGCAGTCACGCACTTTGTGTCCTTTTTCTCCACACTTATAACAAACTCCCATTCCCTTCAGGCAAGTTCCAAGGTGTTTCTTCCCACAGTTATCACATATTGGAAAATTCTTCTTTTCCCACGTCCCTTTTTTCATCATTCTCTCTTCCATCCTTTTCTTCCCTTTCTTCCCTTCAAAGCCATAAGACTCAGAGAATTCCTTACTTGTCTTATTAACACATGATACTCTTTCTTCGTATGTTGAGAACACATGGGAGATTATTTCCCATCTAAATGTTGGATTAATACCGTGAAAGATATGAACCTTCTTACACTTTGGATCATACGTATTGCTGGAGTTCACATTCCTTCCACTGGGCACCATTTCTATACAATGGCATAAACTAGGTTAGTTTATGAATTGCAATGAATAATTCCAAACTTGTAAATTGAATGGTTTATTGATATAATCCATAATCATAAAAATGTTTTCCTTGAGGAAGTATATACTCATAACCCTTCATAGTGGTTTGTAAAGAAAACGAGAATTATCCTACGTATATCCCCCGGGAGTGTCGTAACCAAGAGTGCAGCAAGGCCCGTTGTCGTGCACCAGTTCCCGTTCGAGTCTAGCTCAAAGTGGTGTTTTCGGGTTTTACCCCTAGGTACATCTGTGCCAGAGCCGCCTCTACCTGCTCGTATCCAGACATGGATGTATTGCTTGGAAAACTCACAAAATCTCTATAATACCAAAATTCTAGGAAGTTCTTCTATACTAATCCTTAAAGTCTATCTTCAGGCTATGTGCTCTAATCAGAGTTTATCTAAATCTAGCTTCCAAGGTTAGTACTAAACTTCCTCTGATACCAACTGTAACGCCCCGACCCCAGCTACCTAGAGTCGGTGCGTTACTTCGTAGCATTGGCATGATCACAAAAGATCATGTCTCGAAAGACCAATTAGTTTAGTAGCCTTGGAAACACTAGATACATTCCTAAATGTTACAGTACATCACAAAGTGAAAAACTACAATAACATAGTCTCCATTTTCCACACTCATATCCCCTTCAGACTATCCCTGCAGGTCATACCTATAATACTTCATCACATCCTGGAAAAATTAAAACATTGAAAGGGGTGAGCTAGGATGCTCAGAAAAGATAACAATATAGCGGAAGCTTTCATCAATAAACAAAAACATTTAAGGAAATTTATAACTAAAACAAAAGCCTTTTAAACATGAACTTCAACATAATATGGAAAAAGTAAAATGAGATAATGCCATTTATTTCTTCACATGGATATTCTACTAGTCGAATAATCACATGCAATATCAATAACTACTTTCATAATGATGGAATGCATAATGCCAGACTATCATAACAACACATCCAAGGCCTCGTGCCAAGACCACAAATAATATTTTGTCAAGGCCTCGTGCCAAGACACTAGTTTGTCTCATGAGACCTACTAATTCATCGAGGAGCTATAGAGGGCTCCACCCATCACTTATTAAGTCCAATGCATTCCTCATATGAGTAGGTTTAAACATATCATAAACCATAACATAATCGTATCACATAAAACATGCATAAAGGCAACATAACATTTCAACATTTCAATCACAAGATATCAATACAACACATTGATATAATAAAAACATTATCAAAACCATTTTCAATACCAGAATAAAAGAGATTTAAAACTTGGTATTTATTTTTCATTAAAAAAAGAAGTTATGGCTTATAGAGGAAGCCGAAACTCAAATAATAGTCACGGCGTTGGAGAAGTCGTTGTCGCCGCATACGTAAGAAAAAACATTAATTTTGTCATTTAGTAAAAGCGCTTTATATAAAAAGATTCCTTTTGAATAAAAGTAAAAGTCAAAGGGGTTTATACACCGTATAAATGAATGGTGTGTATAAAACCAAATATTCCTCAATGAAAGGAGATTGAGACGAAGTCCTTACAAAGATCATTTTTGAAATAAAATAGATCTATTATGTGTATTCACTATAATTACACATAAATAAAGTACAAATACAAGATAGTACATAATAATATCATTACATAATTTAAAAGTAGGAGATTAATCCAAAGAATGGAAATTGGGTTAAGAAATTTCCTTACCTCATGTCCGACTTGACTTGACCATTCTTTAACCTCCTGAATAATAATCTAGAGTTAATATATACTTTCTAAAGAAACTTTTTCAAGTTCATTATACCTTTTATATCACTTAATACAATTTTACAAAAATTATGTATTCATTTAAGTTAATAACAGTTGTTTTGTCGATCTTTGGTACTTGAGTCAACAATAAACTTCTTATAATTAAAAGTTGTTTATGTGGTAGAATATCCATTATATCTAGAATTATATTCATGATGTATATATCATATATATCATATATATCAGGTGTATACATTCATTTATAATATTACATAACATTTATAGGTAAGAAATGAAATGCACCGTTCATGAAGATGGTAAGCCGTACGTACGCATGAACGCTACTTTCATTTCTATTTCATATTTAATGGAATGAAATCATAATGATATAAAGGTATATTATGATTCCAGTATAATATCATATATAATATCATTTACTCCATCCTTTATACATCCCACATATGGCATTAACGATTCAAATCACTTTGAGGGGGCGGTAGTCCGCACATCCTAAAATGAAATTATCGTGTTTACACATAATGGAACTCATAAAGGTATGACATAAATGAGAAATAAAGAAGCATAATGAAAACATAAACATAATATATATGTCATATATGAAAATAGTTTCATCAAAATGTCCACCATTAGAGGTGTTAAAAGAATATTGAACAATCATCGTTTCGTGAGGCAGTATTTCGCCACCCACAGAAACAGTATGTTCTTTAACCATTAGACGAAGGTGTGTGTATGGGTAAACCAAATACTTATCACAACAACATCCTAGTATATTTTAGATACTGTTTTGGTTACAAAATAATGGAATAAAAAGAGTTTAAGGGGTTGGAGAGCTAAATAAAACAAAACAACATTAGAGAAGACATTACCTTAAAATCGGGTAACTCTTTTTGATTTGAGGCAAAGGATTTCTTGGAAAGAATTCTGCCCAAAGTGAGGCTTCTAGGAGTAAGGGAGGGAAGTTGGGAGAGTATTTGGGCCAGGGTTGGCCGAGTCAAAAGGCTTTGAAAGCGTGAGTAAGGTGGTAGTGGTGGGGTCCTTTTATAAGTGGAGAGGAGGGGCACTTTTGGAAAGTAATGAAATGTTACTTTATTATATAATGAGTTTAGGATTTTAAAGGTCCCAAACTTATATAATTAGAGGATAAGGTGTTAAGGGTTCGAAATATACTCATCCAATAGGTTTTTGACAAGTTTAAGCCTTGAATTTTACATTATCTTTTCATTTTATTTAAATCGTTAATTAATGAGGTAATCGCTGCATCATCATGGTGTCATAAATAATTTAATTTATTTAATGTCTAAAAATTATAAAAAATATATCATGATGTAGGAAATATTTTTATATTTCTAATTAATGTTTATAGTTGAAACTATGACTTGTATAACCCCATTTAAAAATTATTTTAGTAAAACAACTCATGTTTGTGACATTTTTATTTTAACATTAAATAAACGTTTTTAATGTCATTTTCCAACCAATCTGGCTCCATTGGGTCCCCAAGTTGACCCATGGATTGTCTTGTTCGTCCATGACTCATCCAATAGGGGTAGGACAAGTGTCAAGTTCATTTCATATTATTATAACACTATCTTTACCTTAAATTTCACTAATTACCTATAATCGTGATTAATTAAACTTAAAAGATACTATTCACCAAAAAATTATTTTAATCCCATTGAACCACATTTTACTTCCTAATGACAACCATGTATGTCGGATTTTTGAAAATCAAAACACAGAAGTGGTGATGTTTCATTTAAACGAAAAATCAGTTTTTTAACTACCATTTAGTGGTTTCACTATTCATCAAAAATTGAAGTTTTTCAGAACAATGCCAAAATTTCACCCTAAGCGATAATTGATATTCCAAATTCAAAAATGATGTATATTTTATGAAATTCCAAACATATAGGTTGCATTAATTAATTTTATAGTTAATTCCTGCTGTCACAACAAATAGCATGTTTTTAAGAAACAATATATATCAAAAGATTGACAATTGTTTATGTCCAATTTCAAAGTGAAATTAATTCTAATGAACACCATTAGATAAAATGGTAAAAATATATTCTAATTATACTTTAAAACCACTTAATAGTATAACTTATCACTATAAATTATTTTGATTAAAAAAGTTGTTTTAAGTATTTTTCACTATTCATAAAAATTTTGAAGTTCTCAGAAAATTACAAAAACTTCACCATAGGCTAATTTCGATATTCAGAATCCAAAAATGAAGTCCGTTTTGAAATATAAAATATATATAATTTCAAAACTTGGGTATTACTATTAATAATGGCTATTTTGATTAGTCGCGGTGTGTTAGAATCTCAAACTTGCGTGCAATGCAAGCTATTGCATTATTGAAAGAGAAGCGTATCATGGAAGCTCGGGGTGTTACAGAATAGCACTTCCACCTACCATGGACAAAGTACATGATTTATTTCATGTATCCCCTTTATAGAAGTACATACTAGAACCATCACATGTAATCTCTTTAGAGGTAGTTCAACTAGAGGATGTTCATTCTTACGAGGAGAAACTAGTGACGATCTTAGATTGTAGAGAAAATGTTCTACGAAATAAGACAATTCCCCTTATCAAGGTGTCATGGAGAAACCACAAGTTTGAAGAAGCGAAATGGGAATCATAGGAAGTTATTAAGAAATGTCACCAACATTTTTTTAGTGTAGTTAAATGAAATTTCTAGCGTGAAATTTCCTAAGGGGAGAAGATTGTAACGACCCAAACTTTCATTAATGGAAATTTCTTTTGATCCAATTAAATATATTATTATGGTTATATAAAATGTAAAATTCATTGGTTTTGTGTTTCTAGATTTTAAAATACCATTATGAATTGTGACCGTTGCTAATATAGACATTGAACAGTGATCACATGATTAGTATAAAAATAGGGCTTTAACAAATCCAATTTACTCAGAAAAAGGAAGCGATGGACTCATCGAGTAGACTTGACCCATATGAAGCCCATTTATCAGAGCTCATAAAGGAGGTGGAATCATTGGGCTTCACTCTTTACCAAACCCAAATCGAGCTTGAATACATTATGCTCGAGCGGAACCACCTACGAGAGAAGTGGAAGTTGATAGCGATTACCACTTGTGCAATGTCATCCGATCCACCCCAAGAGTCGGTCATCATCACACACCTTAACCTTTAGTCTTATAAGGTGTTATAATGGTTTATGTAACAAGAAATTAGCACTATTAATATGTGCATTATTTTTTTATATAATAATGAATATACATTCATTTTATTATTGTTACTTTGTAAATAGTTCAAATAGTATTTTTAGTTAATATTCAACTAAGACATCTATTTTGATGAATTAATGGATTTTTGAATTAAATAATATTTTAATAAAATATTATTAATAAATTAGTTTTTATTAAATATAATTGATCATATAATTTTATGAATCCAATTGTAATTTTTTAAGGATTGAAAATTGTTTTTGTCAAAACACATGAATTTTCTGTAAATGTTGGTTTTTATTTTAAAAGTAAAAATTCTCATATTAATACAATTATTTAGATAAAATGATTATTATTTTTGGAATTAGGACATCGAAATTATCCAATGGTTAAATTTTCTTAATTTTCTAAGACAATCGGATTTTTGGGTAAAAAATAAATATTGTTTAAATATATAACGTGTTTTATGAAATCATAATGACCCAATAGTGAGGTAATAAAATACTATAAACATTATTTTCGGCCAATATATGTTTTAGAATTAAAATAATGTGATTTTAGGTTTTTTATTTATTTATTTTACAATGATTTTGTGGACCCTCCAAGACTTATAAAACATTTCTGTCTTTTTAAATTGTTTTCCTTGAAAGTGTGACTCACCACCACATAAGCAACCCTATTATTTTAAGAAGTTAGTCCATTGGATTTATAAAATATTTTTTTCACTTCCATTTGGAAAAAAAACGGGAAAATTCCATGGGTTGGTTTGTGGTATTGATTAGTTTAATGTGACGTGTCCCAAACCAAAATAATAAGAAATTTCCTCTCCTTTCCTATATAAACCCACCCAAGCTCCCACTTCAACTTCACTCAAGGCCTTTGTAGTTCGACCAACCCTTTCCATAATCTCTCAATAATCCTCCGAAGGTGCCCCAAGATCCCACGAAGCCTCTCTCAAGCCTCTCCCAAGCCTTTGGGATCACATTTTCATATAGGAAATTTCTTCCTTTCTCATTTTTGTCCAATTTATTTTAGTTATTATGCCCTTTTTTCTATTAAAAATTTTGGGGTATGATTTCGAAACTCCCCCATACTGCCCTATATATTTTTTGATGATTGGATACCCCTTTATCCCTCGTTAATTCCTCCCATGTACACATTTTACCATGCCAAAATTCTATGAGAGATTTCTCTCTCTTCATTTACATTCAAGTAATTATTTTGTATCATGAATCTAAATTCCATTAAATTTTTTGGGAAATGTATATATATGACCCATTTACTGTCCATTTCATGTGAATGTTATTAGACACCCCTTTATCTTTCATCAACCATTTTTATGAGTTCTTATGTCACACCATTATGTTGCCAAAATTGCACCGCGATTTTCCAAGCCGAGGCCATTATATAGTGAATACCTTGCCCATTTCTCTATCAAGGGTATTCACCTTTATGAATATTTACTTAATGTTTAAATAGTTTCATGTATTAATTCCACACTCCTTTATCTTGGAATAAATGATTATTTTTAATGAATCCATGTTTTAAGATCCATGTGGCACACATATGCATGAAATCAAATGATTAAGAAGGGTGCACCCTAACAGCGCTCCAATGCATTAGGTAAAAAATAGTATCATGATACGTCATATGAAATGGGTGCTGAATCATGATAATTCAAGTAGAATGAGGTTTTAATCATGCTTCATGTGCAATGAGGGTTTACTCATGATCCATGTGCAATGAGCCTTGGCTCAGGCTAATTCCATGTTAAGTGTTCTTGCCACATTTCCGTGTTATGATTATCATGCTTTATCATGGATTTATGTTCATGTTTCTCTTGTGCTCCATTTATATGCCTATTGTATAACATGTATTGTATTCCTCATGTTATTACATGTTTATTCCCTTATTGGGCTTTATATCTCACCCTTTTCTTATGCATGTCCTCAGGTTGTCCCATGCAATGCTAAGTATGAGGGAATGTAGTGGTCATGTAAAGGAAGTTTTCAAAAAAGATGTTGTGTGTTTTATGTTATAAGATTTTATGTAATGTTCCTAATCTTCAAAGACACTAGACCTCACGATCTTCAATGTTTTATCAAGTGAATATTTTATGTAATAAATCAGGTTAAAGTGTGTAATAAAAATCAGGGTTGTTATACATCCATTCCTCCTTCCATGAGATGAACCCCAACTATTTTTGGTTTGTTAAGTAGTCATGAATAAAATATATATTAAGGTTACTATTTGTAGACCAATTTTAGAAGAACTTACCATGAATAAAATCAAACACTACTGAGCTCACAAGCTAAGAAGTTCCAATATGGCCAAGGGTTTAGGAAACAACCCTAACATAAGTGGATCAGAATCATCGTGTAGCATTGAGAGTAATGAAACAACCACCATTAATCCATATACCTCAGTGAATATTTTTTATCATCAAATAAATACATCATTATGATCAAAAAATGTGTTGGCCTGAAATACACAAAATATTCCCCAAGAAGAAGGTGGTCTCGGTGCACCAACTGAGGGTTTATGCACTAGTAATCAAAGGAAAATATTGAACCTAGAACCCATGAATATTGATGTACCACCTCTACATAAGAACATTTTGAAGCATAAAAGGAAATAAGTTGTCATATCCCACTCTCCACATAGAAGATTTAAAATTCATTCTATTGAGGAGAATTTGGAATAATTTGAGAATGATATTTATAATATCATACAAATATGTTGGAATAGACCAAAGGCCTTCATTTGTAATTATTTTTGATAATACACATTTCAAGGGATGAGGTGGAACCCTTACAAGGCCCGAAGGCTCTGAGACAATTACATGACCTGTGAGTCTTAGAGGGAGTCACCCAGATAAGACAACATGGAACTGCTCCTCCCCAGCATGTGTCATGATATCAGCACTCCACCTTCGCAGGGATGGTTGGATAGTTATCTTATGCAAAGCTGCACAGGCCCGGTACCGATGCCAAATCCATACCCTCTCATTCTTCTAATTCTGGTTAGCTCTGATCTAGTGAATTCTCCCACCCTGAATCCTCCACTGAAGCCTTGTCCCTTCTAGTTTGACTGGTACATCTGCATTCTTGTGGCTCGAAGGCCTTTGGTGTCTTAAAAGCCTCAAGGTGGCCCAAATGCCTTGAGAATCAACTGGCCTGAAGGCCTTGGGTGTCCCGAAATCCTTGCAGGACCCAAGGACCAAATCAGTGGCCCAAAGGCTGAGATGGATGAATAGTTTTGGCTACTACAGTACCGAAGAGTGACTGCTATAGTACCCGCTACTATACCAAGAAGTATCTGCTACTGTGCCTGCTACAGTCCTGCTACATTACTGCTATAGTACCCATAAATAAGCTTCCACTCGGAGTTGATTTTGGGTCTCTTGGATGCACCTACCGAGTCCTCACCAATTGGGCTGAGGCTCATGTGCAAAAATGTGGTTTCCAATTAAGTCCCTCTCTTTACCCATATGGTGGGTCCACTAACCTAGGGAGATACACGTTCCCTAGCTAAGCAATGGTGTTGAATAGCCCTGTTCATAATATGAATAGTGTCTGAGCCTGGTGGGACTCAAGCCTATGCCAGTTCCCCCAAACAACGAAATGGCCCAACTGGTGAACCACTCGGCTAACGCCCTAGGGGAAAAACATGGTTGTTAATTAAGTCCCCCTATTTACCCATATGGTGGTTCTTCCAACCTTTGAAGATAAACGTTCCCCAGCTAAGCAATGGCATTGAATAGCCTTATTCATAATAGGAACTATGTCTGAGCCTGGTGGGACTCGAGCCTGTGCTAGTTCCCCTAGACAATGAAATGGCCCAATTGGTGAACCACTCGACTAACACCTTAAGGGATCATACAAATAAAAAAGGATATACTGAAGATAAACACTACCATGTGGTATAATCTTTATGATTATAATAATATCCTTCCACTCATACATCTAGAAAGAGAAGATTCACCTGAAAAATGTGTCATACCAACTCCAGATCTAGGTATATAGTCTACATAAATGAGGAACTCAAATATGATCATGAAATCCCTCCATTATGGTGATATTATTTCCTCCACCAGGAACATTATTCAATATTAGGACATATCAAGAATTAGTGGGATACAAAAACTAGGCCACCACATCAATTCATTCCCTCTCCCTATTGAGAGTATGTATCTTAAATAGTTACACCTCTAGAATTTCCCAATTATATTGAGTCCCTAGTTACTTTAATGGAATCCATGGAAATGAAATGTGTACCTATGTGTCCCTGTAATAATCCATATCCCAAATTGGTGGATGACACTTACCCCATCCAATTTCCTAAATCCTGCCTTATCCACCATTGACATCATAGGAGAGCCCAAATAGCATCTCATGCACTTCGTATCTCAATGTAGTATATTGATGGTCCCTTAATATTTGTAGGATCAGATTAACATGAGTTGTTTCGGAGAGGCTCTGATAGGGTCATCCATTTTTTTGAACATTATCCTTCTAGTATAATCAGATGTTGGATAGTAAGACCTTTTCCATCAATTAATTTTCCAGTTTAGCTCCACAGTAAGGAAAATAACAACTTTTAAACAAGATAACTACAATAAATGAAAAAATTAGAGGGTTTCTAAATTATAGGAAGACAGAAAGGTTTAGCCTATCCACTAATCATCACTCTATCATAAGAGAAATTTCAATAACAATATGTGGAAAATATCTTGGATGAGTGACAGAAACCTCTGATCCTAATGAAGAATCTAAGAGGTTTCTATGAGTTTTGTATAAATGGAACAATATTTATAACATTCCATTCAGAAAACTAGAGTTGTTTCTCATCTTATTCCTTCAACATAGGATAAAATGATCAGCAAGACAAATAATACCTATGTTACTCTCACACCAGTATCAACACCCATTCGAGCACCCAGACAGGTCTTGATCCACCCAGTTAATCCTATCCAGTGGAAACAATAACAAAATCACCCTCATCGCGAAGAAAAAACTGGTCTAGGTCTCTTATATTTTAAGTAATGGATGAAAAAAATATATTCCTTATGAAAGGAACAAGTCTTTTATTGTTTCCTTTCATCCATGAACAATAATCTACTCAAGATACCATAGCCCATGAAGACCAATGAGGTCACCCACAATGACAATCCCAAATACTACCCTTTCCATAGATAGTTGGTTCATAACAATTGGGATTTATTTATCTTCAAATATGTCTTATAAAGCATGGTTGATTCTAGATAGGTGATGTTAGAAAACACTTTGGTGTACGTGAAATGCATAATTATTTCCCAGTCAGAAGAATATGGTGATTGGAAATATGTTCCATCCATTAATGGATAGAAGTTCAATAACTGGATGACATAAATGATAGTTGAATGAGCTCATGACACCTTCGTATCATAGCTACGCAGCCCCACGAAGGTCTTGTCTCCTAGGGAGGTGACATCAATTATTCCTCCCAAATGTGAATGTAACCACCAAATTTTAAAAAATAATTGAATACATAGAGTCATATTAAGCTTCCACACAATCCATAACTCGTGTAAATTTATTACCTGTAACATTTGAAGCATGGAACCCCCCCCCCCCACAAAATTGAACACTCATCAGATTAATAGAACATATTTAGTTCATTCAATATAATATACTGGGTGAACCCCATCTCTGATCATTAATATGCCTCTGAGTGTGAGTTTCTTGTACCTGACTAGGTAACTGGAGGCCAGAGGCATAAGAGATGATGATACATGTGACGACATTGATGTGGTCAGACCTAATATTTTAGTTATATCCCTATAGAGGTCATATATATAGTTGATAACCATGGTAAATCACTCCAGTGAGCTTAGTAGGAACACGGTGGTGCCTCAGATCCCTCCAATGGGCACACTATCCCATTAATCATACATGACCACCTAGAAGGAATTTTATTTCATACTCATCATAGGTAATGGGGAAGGCCAACATGACTTACCCCACTAGATGTAGATTCTCCATTGACCTCTATTCAACCAGTAGTCCCATCTTCTTCAAACACCTCAACTCATGAGCCATATGATAAGGATAAATCCCATATAAAAAAGTGTTTTCCTTGGGAACAAATGTCTAACATTCTGAAAGATCTTGTGTTTTTTTCCATAAAAGCTCTCAATCATGGATTTGCTTAATCTTTCAAAAGACCTTTGAGAGGAATTCATTTAATCTCTCTATATCCCACAATAGTTCAAGATATAATTCATTGTAGTTGATTTTTATCAAGTGGAGACCATGCCATCGGAATTCCATGTCTCCATATCATTCACAGAAGAAAATGATGATGAGGTAATATAGGGACATATCATGCCCCTATATGTTTTAGGAAGACTCAATAATGTATATTTTTTAAGGGATCAGATTGAAAATGATTCTAGGATCAACCTCATCCTAATTCGGACCCTTTAATATTTGGGATATAGTTAAGGGGACTTATCTCTTATAAAGCTGTCCATCCAAGGGTACGATAAGTGTGAGACAAGATCTCTCTAGAAGGTCAAGATAAAATCTCAGTTTGAGGATCCCATATATAACACTATGTTCATGTTTATCCATCAATAAATTATATAAATTGTTCTACTCTAAAGTCCCTAGATCCATACCCATGGGGTGATACCTTCAAAATTCCATCAGTGTTTTTTAAAACCCCATCGATGGAAAGGTTGGCATACTAAATGGTGAATGTGGTTCCTATGAGTCCTATAAATCCATGTATACTGTAGAATATTTATATAAGATAGAGGCCAAAAAACTTATCATGTATGAAAATATACATGTTTCACCCCCTATACCTTGGGAATCATCCCTTTAAATCCTCAGATTATGCTTGAAATCGACTATCTATTTCCCATAAATCTGATCAACGTTGTAGACTTAATACCAGATGTTCAATTCCTTCCTTCCCTAGTGCCAACATAAAAGGAAATCAGCTTTTGAATATCTCTAAAATTAAACTGGAAATAAAGGATCATAATGTCTCTTCCAATGTCATCTCTCATCTTTATAGTGACAAATATTCCATTATCTCTTTGTCTTCATCTAAAAATTCTTCCATATACATAGGATAACCTCATAGATTCCCCTATATCATTTTAGGAAGTCATGTCCAACACCATTTATTATCTTAAGAATGTAAATTTTAGAATGTAAAAAGACACACGACCTATACTAATTGATGATTTCGTGCCTCTCAAGGATCAAGATATTAATATTTAATTTTTGAAGAAACATTTATATATGTTATCAAAGAATTATAAAGAAATTCCTGGAATAAATCCAGATGTATCTATGCACAATATCATCATACCAAATGACCATCGAAGTTTCAAGAAGGTATCTAGGTGGATGCACCCCTCTTATTCTAAAAATGTAAAGGCATAATTTGAAAAATTAATCAAATCACATTATTTATGGGAATTGAAATACCCAATATAGCTCGCCAACATCATACCCTTAAAGAAAAAGAAGAGGAAAATTAGGTTTTTCAATGATTTTAGATACGTTAATCGACATTTAGAAAAATAATATATCTATTGTCAATAAAATAACTCCTGATTGATGTAACTACTGGATTCTATTCCCTTTCCGTCATGGATGGGTACTCAAGGGAAAATCAAACAAATATGGACCCTAAGAATAAATAATCCAATAAATTATTATCATCCTAAGAGATCTTTTAAAATAAATTCATTCCATTTGGATTAATTAATTCTAGTGATACTTGTCAATGTGCCATGAATCAAATCATTAATCCCTTCTATGTATGAATAGTTGAATGTATATCGATGACATAGTGATAAATTCATGATAGTTATGTGATCACTAGATGGATATTAAAATATTATTTATAATGTTGTGAAATCATAGTCTAAAGATAAATATGTTGAAATTCACTTCTAGTGCAATGTTAGGGAAACTGCTTGGATTTGTGGTACACCACCATAGTACTGAGGTTGACCCTAAGAAGAATAATTAAATATTAGCAATGTCACTACCTATGAATCTCAAAGAACTAAGGGGGATCCAAGTGAACCTCACCAACATTCAATATTTAATAACCATTCTGTCTAGAAAATATTTCCTCTTCACTAAGATAATGATGATGTGTTGAGGACTATCAAGAATCCTTTGAGAGTCTCAAATAGTAACTATTTCACCCACTTTTCCTAATTCTTCCAATGGAATTAAAGTCACTCATCTTATACATGGACACCATGGAATGATCACTTGGATCCCTCCTCACACAAAATAATGATGTGGGATTTGAGAACAGTCTATACTACCTTAGTCAAATGATGCTAGGTACTGAGAATTGATATTTTTATGTTAAGAAGAACTATCTCTTAAACATAATTCTAGAGAAAAAATACGAGGTATTACTTGTAGCACACAATGCCCACTTGGTCTCTCGTATTGACCCACTTAAGTACATACATGGACCCCCTATGTTTACTCATTTCCTAGACCGATGGGTGGTCATTCTACATCAATATGAAATTAAGTTTTAATGACATCAGTCGGTGAAAGGGAAGTCCCTAGAAGATATCCTCATGGAATATCCTACTTTATAAAGTACACCAATGGACACTGACCTTTTAGAAGGGAAGTTTTTCTATTCCCATGACACTCCCAAGACATGGGAGATGTATTTTGATGGTGCCTCATGGATTCTAATAGGAAAGATACTGGAAGACCTGAAATTAAATTATGTTTTATTGGGGATTGTATTTTTTTCTCCATATAATGATATTTTTCCTATTCTTTCTCACTATTTAATGGATTCATAAATAACAAGGCAGAATACAAATATCTCATCACTAGGTTAGAACTATCCCTACAACTACAAATAGATTACCAGAACATCAAAGGGGAATATAAGTTAGTGATAAAGAATATCAATGTCAAATATTCCATCAAAAAAAATATCCCCACTCACTGGTTATATTAGAGGACTAATAGATGAGTTACCTTTTGAGACCACATTGCATCATATTCCCTGATCAAAGAATTCTCATGATAAATCATTTTCTAAGGCATCCATAGTCTTGGAAGCCCCTGTTCAAGTGGAAACGATATTCCAAATCACACACTAGGGTATGGTCTCCTCGATCATCAATAAATAGATGGATAAAATCAATCATTTCAATACCACACTAGAGCATAATGAACCAATATCCACCAATATATGGATGGATCCTATAATTGGTTTTCTCAAAAATGGGACTCTCCTAATAAACCAAGATGGAAGGGAATAGAATTGCTGTCGAGTAGTGAACTTCACACATTAGGATGGCCGAAATGAGAAAAATATAGGCTTTGATGGGATCCTCCTCAGATTCATAGTTTAAATAGAGATTCCCACCATCAAAGAAGAAGTCCATGTAAACTCATGTGGTGCTCATCAGTCTAGGACTAGGAACTCCCACTAAATCATGATGATGAGTTACTACTATAAAACCATGATACTAGACTATTTTTAATTCATCCAAAAATTTGATTCATTCCAAATCCTTGAAAACGTCATCCATTAACTGCTAGAATTTCTACATACAGCTAAATATTCCTGATTGTTTTATGTATGGGGAATGGATGTTGTGGGGATATATCCCCCAACCATGGACAATAATTTTAAGTACATCCTTACTACAACTATATTCTTTTCAAAATGGGATGATACAATAACTATTATGGAATTCAGGATGAAAAATATCATAATCTTTGTAAAGTCTAATATCACCACAAGATTTGGAGTCCCTCGCACAATATTTAAAGACAATGGCACTAACATATATTCTACGGAGTTACAAAAAATGTACTAGGTGTACAAAATCATGTTTAATCTGTAATCCCACTATCATGCATCAATAAATGGAAAAACCAAGTCCTTCATTAAGAATCTATCTAATATACCCCATAATATGGTAAATTAGGACAATAATCCTTGGTCGGACAAGATCCTTAATGCTTTATGTGTCTACCATAACACCACATGTATTTCCACATAGAAAACATTATATTTTTATATATATGGAATTTAGGCATAATTTACCATAGAATTACAGTTTCCATCACATCAAAAATCTATCTAAATATGGAACTCAAATGATGAACCAGGGAAAAAGAGGCTTAATGAATTAGAGAATCACAATGAGAATATGTTTTGTATATTTAAAAACCTTGAATTCTATCAGAATTAGAACACATGAGAATTCAATAAAAAGGTTCACCCCCATTCATTTCTTAATGGAGAACTGATAATGGATCATAGAACCCTACTGATACTAGGCAAGAAAACTCTAAATCAAGAACCCAAATGGGAAGTTTCTTGTATAATATATAAGGTTATCATAATGGATCCCATTCACAAGAAACAATGGGTGGGGAACATGTCGCACCCCCCACCAATGCAAGGTCTCTTAATAAATACTTTTTATAGCTTCCATCAAGTGACCTTCATCCTAATCGCATGATGCTAAACCTTACAAATGTATCATGGCCATATGTTGATAAAATATATGAAACATGTCCTGGCAACATTACTTTAAAATATAAAAAAACACATCCTAACCAGATGATGTTAATCTATATCACATACATCTTGATCACATGACAATAAGCTTCACAAATACAGCCTTAACACCTGATGATAATCAATGTGGAGGAAGTATTGGAATCAATACAAGAAACTGAACAACAACTTTTATCCTTACAATAAGTCATTAAATTTCTTGAATGAAGTCCTCACTAGATGACATAAAACTACATGAATCCCCGTCATTTCTCTTATATCATGTTGAGTCACCTTCATCCTTACCGCATTAAATTAAACTGCACAGATGGTGTCCTCTCTACATAACACTAAAATCTATAGTTTTTCAAAAATACATACTTTTTGATTCTCATTCCAATGAGATACATAGGGATGTCTAGATCCTATATCTTGGACTAGCCACTATATGATAAAAAATACCCTTATCCTTCTATTAATTTCTAATCCAAGGTGAGGGTATCCTTTTCCATTCCTTGTTTCTCACACTGATCATAGCTCATGTGAGCCTATGAATTTTTTAAATGGATTCCTCATATGACCATGAAATGCCAATTTTCTATAAGTTTATCATGGTCCTTGATGTAAGAACTTAAATGGTACACCATAGTCCTTTACTAGATGACCTTAAACATTATGGTTTATTTCCATTTCATGATATAAAATATGCACATTAACATAGGCCTCTCTTGAGAGGACCACTATCCTTGGTGTCAGTCTCACACCACACATCCATTCCAAAAATATGTGTGAATTGATTCCTATCATCATAGGATATGTAGTGACACCCATAAATATATTACTGGTATAAATCACAATATTTTTTTTAAGATTGGGGATCCTATGTCCTTTCTGTATAACGTATGATTTCTTGGTTTCTCAAGAACAATGTGTTCCTTGATTCCAGACATCAATGGAGACATAGTGATGCCCAGATCTCTAATACTTGGTTGAGATATAACAATAAACGTAAAAAATGTCCCCCATTACATATGTTTCAAACCTACATAAATATTTTTCCATGTAATAACTACATGTTGCTTGATTCATGTCATCATAGGATATACAGTGACACCCAAATCTCCAATCCAGGGTCCAACTATAAGTATTAATAGGAAAAATTCCCCATATACATATGGGATAGACTTAAAAATATATTTTACCCTTCATGAACATTATGTTTCTTGATTTATATAATTACAATATATGTTGTGATGCATGACTCTGTGATTCTTGGGTCCATCTACAATACAAAAGAGCAATTCCCCCATCCCTATGTACAAGTTATAACTACATAGGGAACTTCCTTATGTGTGCTATATGTGGATTTATTCCTATCATCATAGGATATGTAGTTACACCCAAATATCCAATCTTGGGTTCTTTCATAGCATATTAAGTGATACAAATTCACCCCTAACTACATATGGATTAGTCTTATGTAGTTAATTTCCTAGCCTCATGACATTAAACTGCACGAAAAAATAATATATAACTCTTTTAAATAAGTTCCAAGTCATACAAGGACATTTTTTCCATGTTCAAGTCAAATATACATATGGAATACTTGTTCATGAGATAAATATGTGGAAAATGTGCTTGGGTATATGGATACCCATTAATAATCATGTTCATGGATAAAAGATGACACCTACATCTAAATTTCCCCAACAAGTGATAATTTCCCTCAAGGAAATATTGTATAATTTTATCATCAGCTCCCTAATCCATATCGAGTGACATTGAACTTTAATGAAATGAATTTTCTTATCATAGGAAATTAAACTATAAGTAAAATATTTTGATCCCATGGAAATAGAACTACATGAAAAAATGAAGCCCCATTACTTTGCATTAAAATGTGTTGGCCATCACCTATTGTCACCCCTTATCAAAGGACCATAAGATCATGGTCCTGATCAACCATAGAATGAGGTTCTTCCATCATATTATAATCCTCACATCCTATAAATCACACTTAATGCATTGGATACCTCAGGTTGTAGAAAACATTTCACATCCCATGTAAAGGGAAAGAGATCTCTCTGTTTGAACTTTCTATCAATGATAAGGAATTAGAACTACCAACCAAAGACATATTGTCCTTATATAAAGGGATTTATGATCCTCGTGAACTTGACATCACTATGGAAGAACTATGCATCGTAGGGTGTTCTGGTTCATCCCCATCATGATTGTCCCGTATAATTAATCATGACTTGTGAACCAAAAACCTTGATTTAAAAAATTTTCATCTCCCGCTTAGAATGATGTAGGAGTACTATTGAACTTGGGAATCCTAATTAGGTTCTTGTGTAACATTTCACTCATATTAGGTCCATGGGATTCATGTTTGTAAACTTCCTTCACTTTGGTAAAAGTTATCTGACCTTAAATTGTAACATTGGATGGTCTAAATTACAAGACCCTAAACAACTAGTGAATGAGATGAAAAAATTGTAAGGATTAAAACCCACAAAGCCCTGAGAAAAGGTAGTCTCTGCTCACTAAACTCATTATCTCCAGCATTTAGAAAAAAATTAGAGCCTAAATGAACAATTCATAAAGCTCATAAGATTAGAATTATATCCCTATAAAATAAAATATATGATCAATAGTCCCATTGGTATAGGAAAAAGTTAGCGTAATCGTTTTTCACATCTCCTTGCAGGGAAAACAATTTCTCTTGGAAGCGAAACAACCTTTTCGGTGGTTGAACTCTTCTTGAATATTAAATTTTCTCTAAATCACATTTTTCATTTGAGAAAATTGGTTCGTTGGAAACCTTTAATGGACCTTGGAAGGGAAAATAGATCTATATGTTTGAACTTTTTCTAGATTTATAAGGGCTCAAACCTACCAACAAGATACATCGCAGTCGTATATTATGGATTTTCTAATTCTTTTGATTCCTGAAGTCACAATGGAAGAACTCAACACCTTATAGTGTTTTCGGCCATTCCCATAATAATTTTCCCATAACATACTCATGACTTGAGCAATTTGGATAATGATTTAAAATTTTCATAATCATAATACTCAAGAATATTCTAAATCCTATGCATTACATAATTATGTATTATACCCTTTATCAAATTAGTAATGCAGCAATCCATTCATGAACCTTTTGTTGGGCCATTTGACATGACTCAAAACCACAATGAGTAGGGTGTAAGCCTCTAAATAAAAAATTTAAACTGGTCTATGGTTTCATAACCCTTCCTGTGTAACTTTTGATACAAATCCAACTTCCTCACCTAGATGTTAGAGTCTTAAAAAATCATTCATCTACCTTGGGAAAGAGCGAGGATCATCTTTTCTTGACCATGCATGTAATATCTATGGGCTCATGCCTAAGAGATTTGAGCTACCAACCTAAGGAATCTTTTCATTATAGGAAAATAACTCCAATCCTACTGAGCACTGGTAACACTATGGTGGAACCCACACCTCATGGTGTTATTAGTGATCCACAATATGTTTTTTCACATTCCATTTTCATTTATTCAAACTTTTTTAGTTATTAATTACACCACCAAAATTCTAAATCTTTTAAATAAGATAGTAGAACTAAAAACCATAGTGTGTTTTGGGTCATACCCATCATGTTTGACCCATTTTCCGTACTCATCAATCAAGTCCTAACAGTAATACATTAAATTTCATGGCATCCCATGGTCCGAGCAATGAGACCCTAAAATACTACAATATAAGGTCTGAGTGAGAATACCTTCAACTACAACAATATATGGTCCAAGATAAAATCCCTTAAACTATATTAATAGAAGTTTTGAGCTAGAAGACCCTAAACTACATAAATAAAATGTATGTTCCAAAAGACCCTAACCATTAGAAGTAGATGGTTTGAGCTAAAATATCCTAAACTATATCAATACAAGGCCTGATCTAGAATACCTTAAACTATCAAAATAATCTGTTTGATTCAAAATACCCTAATCTACATAAATATATGGTTCCACCTAGTTGAACCTAAACTAAAACCATACAATATATATTTTAGAATAACCAAAACTGCAGTGATAAAAGGTCCAAGTTAAAAGGCCATAAATTAAAGCAATAGAAGTCCTAATCTAAAAGACCATAAAATAAATCCCAACAATATTCTAGTAGAAAATACTAAAATAGACAAAATTATCTTTATGTTGAAAACCTAATAAGGAAACCCTTCGAAAAATTTGGGTCTCGGCTCATTGGACACACACCTTGGGTGATCATGGAAATATTGAGTATATATAAAATAAAAAACACACAAAACATATAAGGCCGAAACCCATAAGAGTGTGTCATGAGTTAAGATGAGTCCATTCCCACTGAGACATTCCCTATAAGAATGTTATGTATCAATTAATAAAATATGAATAAAAATATACGAATCATTCAAGGCCCATCATATGGCCTTAGAAAAAAACAATCCACGCTATCTAAGTCCGCTAACATAATGAAAATATAGAGAATTATCCCTATGGGACATATATTCTACCCAAATTATCCTTTTTTGAAATAGTTAATCTCAAGATAATTGGAAAAGATACAACAATTAGGTGCCTCATTGTGTTGGGAATTCATGATAATTTCTCAAACAAATATGTTAGAATTTAAACATTCAGATCTAGGAACTCATATTTACTTAATATTACATTAAGTATGGGTGTCATCGATGAAATATTTCAACACCTGATCAATAAAATATCATGTACATAATTAGTGAATGAAAATTAAAGAATAAAATATAAATTTAGTAATATATACTAATTTATAGAATAAAAAAATTAGGGATCTCTACATTTCAGATACTCTTTGGGGATTAAATCAAGAGAAACAAACATTAATGATAAAACTAAAAAAATATTTTATCTTTCGATCTGGATAAATTGGTGAGAGTCTGATATGAAGAATCGAGGGAGTGTTGAAGTTATTCCCACCCCACTTATCCTATTATAGTTTACGGGAAAAGAGTGTCAATAAGAGTACAAAGATATGGAAATATTTTTTGAGAAGTTTTTAATGAAGAGGATGTGTCTAAAATATTAGGGATTAAGAAATATATGATCTCCTTATATCTTGATATGTGTGTTGTCCTAACATCCATTAGGCTGTGCAGCTAAAAAATAATCTGATGAAACATTTTCAATGCCGCAGAAGTCTATCTTATTAGATCATTCGGTGGAGTCCCTTCATCAAGACTGATTAACACCCTCTCACTACTAGCTAACTTTTTCTTAATTAGAAATATATATCTCATGATGTCATATAGTGTTTTTTGATCAAATCCTATATCCCCCGGATCATGAAAGAGTTAGTGAATACGTTCTTCAAGATCACAAAATGTTTCTAATGGAGTCTTAGTGATAAAGGTATGGATCTACCACTAGATAAACATGTTTCATTTCTAATCCTCCAAAACCACTGGAATATATATCTCAAAAGGGGGAACAACTGGATGAGATGATGCAGAATAAAAAGAGTAATCCTCATATACTTATCTCTCAAAATATAGGTCATCCATTTCTCATAGTGAAGGACTAGCTTACTCAAAAATATTTGTCCCACTAATGGGAATCTCATTTATAGGATGAGGACACTACCTCAATGAAACACATGAATCGTGAATCAATGTCGGTTTTTCTATGGAAAAATGGGACAGTGAGGAACATCATCTTTCTGATTGATGAACCAGTCTATTTATCACACAACTCAAGTAAGCTTCCAGCAAAGCATTGGCATAATCATAATCTAAGAAGATGTTTACTAAATCTGGAAGCATAAACTCTACATTGGTATCCTCACATGATAGTATGATCCAAAATTTGAGGATAATATCGGGAAGTCTCTCTCTCTATATTCCAACTGAGTGGAGCGGAGAACCACTACTAGAAAGGGGACTTTTCCCAACACTTGTATACCAACAGTTCAAAGAACTGTTGGTATATGTTGTCTTTACCAATAGTTTTCATAAACTATTGGTAAACACCTTGAACAAGTGACTTTTCCCAACAGTTTTATGAAACCATTGGGAAAAGTGGGGAAAATTCACTATTCGGGATAAAGGTAGTTTTCCCAACAGTTTTTAAAAACTGTTGGGAAAAAACCCCAAATTCTCCAAATGCAGGCAGCGGCCTCCCCACGATTCCAGAACCCATCCCACTGGTCTCCAGAAGTGATTCCTTGGCAGAAGCACTTCTGAATCCCCACCTCTTCCATCGGATCAGCAGCTACCACGTTAGAATCCTTCCATATTTTATCAAGGATATAGTTACACCTCTTATAAAGCTTATCCTTCTATTCTCAATGATTTCATTATTCCCAATTTTTAGGGTTTTTATAAAATTTTATGTTTGTTCCGCGAATTGGGTACTCAAACCCCTATATCGATGTATGTCCAATTAATGTTTTCATTACACATTGACATTTATAAGGGCATGGTGTCTCTTTATTGTGTTCTAATTTGGAATATTCATAGTTTTTTTAATATGATTCAAATATTATAGCTTCATGTATATTAACTAATAATAAATTGTTTGAAATATTTATTGATATTATTTCATGAAAATAACTTCTTTCATTAAGATCATGCCAAACATGAAGATCTTGTTCATCTTAATTTTTGTACACTATGTGTATTACATAACAAGTATGTATCATGTTTCTATCAAAATCTATATATATATAAAATGACACACTGTTCCCTTATCCTTTGCACAATAGAACATATGGACTATCTTCTTGAACTTTGCCAAATAGTATGTGGTCCCTAATTAGTACTTCTTCCGTCTTCATGAAACTAATTCATAGAATGTCAAATTTGCAATATTAGTGAATATTAGTTTTTCTAATATAACCATTAATCATTCTTCCTTCGACATCATACATGTGTTACTCAATCACCTTTTTAAAACACAATGACCATTTTCACTGATTTGGGGTTCCTCAAAATGCTTGGTAAAATCAGAAAAATGCATGTATTGAATCATGTTTCTCATATGGTTTCATGGATACAAGTTCATCTCGAAAATCATGACTGTGTGGTTCAAATATCATGAGAACCATGAGATTATTATTCTTCACACAAATGAGGTTTTTTTTCTACAACTATGTGTTTTTGTTTTCACTTTTGATTTGGCCGAAAGGGGAGCTTTGTGGTCATTAATCATGGTTGTGGGTGGTCATTTAGGATGTAAGATAGTATGACTTCATTTTACTTGATATATCCAATATTATTATTGATTTATGTTCAATTTGATTATCTTTAACAAGTGATGTTATTTAATAAGTTGTTATTAATGGTTGTAATAATGATGATATGGTATAAGGGTTCATATAGTGTGTATAAGGGTTCACATGGTGTGTATAACGGTTGACATGGTATAAGTGAACTCAAGTCATTAATTTAAGCCTTCATTCTCACTAGCATGTAAGAAATTGAATGATGTAAACCCATCCTCACATGATTTCTTACCTTAGATAGTGTCCAACATATGGAATACGAGCTTTTGAATTAATCAGTTAACCAGGATCATATATTCCATTTCCCCCAAGATGACTGTACTAATATAACATTAGGGTCAACTTAATATGGTTCTCATTGTAAGTTATATATTATGTGTCCTTCTTGGACAATACTCACTTTTATGAGGGTGGGGTGCTTTTCCCTACCCATTCTGGCATGTGTAGATAGCCATAAAAATGTTAGATAAGTCATAAGTTTAATTTAGTAATGTTTTTATCATTGACATACTTTATTAAGAATTTCAATTTTAAAAATAAATTTTTTTGTCTATACTTAATGAAATTAAATCTTTTTACAGGCCATGAACAACCTATTAGTGTAGAAGCCTAAAATTTATTCACCCATGGGGTGCACTTGACTTGGGGAAGTAATTGGGTAATGAAAGGTATGGCCAGGTGTCAATAACGAGTTATTGAACATGAGTGAATGATTTTGGATGCCTATAACACATGATGGGACCTGAGGCATGTGCATCTTATAGACATAATGAAAACAAATATAAATAAATTTTATTTTAATTTATGAGTACTTGTTCTTTACATTATTTTAATAGTTTACTACATCGACTAGAAACTTCTTCCTTTATCATTTACTTAAATGTATTTTCTATTAAATTTCAATCCTATTAAATTGTTTATAATAAAATGACTTATATAAATTCCTTTTATAGAATGGAAAGAAGGTGGAGGTATAAAACCGATCGGATCTCAAGTGATTTTCAAAACAATTTGGAGAGATTTATAGATTTTTCATTTCAAAATGCTTCAGATAGTGGTCGCATACACTACCCATGTTCCAATTGTGTTGGTAGACCTCTGTTGAGCCGTGAAGAAGTTAGTTACCACGTAACCCAAAATGGTTTTCAGGCAAATTACATTGTGTGGTATCACAATGGGGAGAAAACGAAATCTCAAATTGGTGTTGATCGAAATGAAAAGACCGGAATGGAGAATTTGTTAGATGATCGGTTTCCATTTATTCGTCATCATGAAAAAGAAAGGATTTCGACTCAAGAAGACTTCGATATGAGCACAGCTAATGAATCTAGTGAAAATGATGATATTGATAGGGTGAAAAAATTGAATGATGTTGTCACGACTCCAGTATATCGACAATGCGATAAAATGAAAAAGCTGGAATTTTTAATCGGATTGTTTCATGGAAAAACAATGTATGGGATTTCTAATATAGCAATCGATTACATTCTTACCCTCTTGATGGATTTACTTCTAGATGATGCAAATATTCCCTCAAACCACTATATGGCATGGATGTTAGTTGAGGAACTTGGATTTTCATGAAACAAAATTCATGCTTGCCCGAAAGATTTCAGTTTATTCTGGGAGGAAACTGCTGAACGAAATGATTGTATAAAATGTGGCACATCCTACTGGAAGTCAAAATCTGATGGAACACCATCCCACATTCCACAAAAAGTAATGTGGCACTTTCCATTGATCCATAGACTCCAAAATCTTTTTATGTCTGATGAAATATCAATAAAAATGAGATGGCATGATACCGAGAGAAAGAAGACTAATGATGAGTTGGTTCATCCTACAGATAGATTTGCATGGCATAGATTTGATGCTCGACATCCTAATTTTGCAACTGACGTGCATAATGTGAGGCTGGGTCTTTCATGCAACGGTTTTAATCCGTTTGGGCAGATGCTTACTTTGCACAGCACATGGCCAGTTTTTATACACATTTATAATCTTCCCCCATGGTTGTGTATGAAAAAACCTTTCACTTTCATGATTATACTCATATCTGGTCCTTCTGATCCCAACATTGATATTGAGGTCTACATGCAACCTTTAATAAAAGAGTTGAAACTTCTATTGGATGTGGGTGTGCGCACATACGATACATGTTCAAAAGACATATTTCAGATGCGTGTTGCGCTTATCTGGACGATCAATGATTTTTCAGCTTATGCAATGATTTCTGGATGGAGCACGAAGGGAAAATTGTTATGTCCAGTTTGTATAAATAATACACAATCCAGAAGACTGAAACATCGCTGGAGTTTCAGTATTATGGGACATCGACGATTCTTTCTAAAGGATTATCCATATAGAATAATTCTTTAAAGATTTGATAATACCATAAAGGCCGATGATCCACCTCAACGTATGTCTGGAATTGACGTGCTTAATGAATTGAAAGATTTTAGTTTTTCATTTGAGAAGGGTCAAATGAAATCTGGAAAGAGAAAAAATGTTTCAACTAAAACCTGTTACAATTCGAGGAAGAGGAGTATCTTTTTTGATTTTCCTTATTGGTCAACCAATTTCTTATGTCATTGATTAGATGTAATGCATATTGAAATTAATATATCTGAAATGTTGCTTTCGGTTCTTCTAGATGTCAAGGGGAAGAAAAATGATGATTTACGAACTCAGCGTGACTTGGTGGATTGGGGCATCAGACCAGAATTACATCCTGTGCGTATCAGTGAAAATAAAAGGATACTTCCATGTTATTCTTATGTGATGAAACCTACGGAAAAAACAATTTATGGAAGTATTAGATACTATTAGAGTTCCTGATGGATATTCAAGAAACATATCTAAACGGGTCAGCAGAAGAGAGTTGAAGCTAAAATCTTTGAAGACTCATGATTATCACGTTCTACTGCATGAGTTGCTTCCAATAGCAATCTGTCATCTTTTGTCCAATAATGTAAGGGTGGCTATTATTCAGTTGTGCCATTTTTTTAAACATCTTTGTGCTAAAAAGTTTTCCAAGTATTTCTTTCAGAAAATGTTGACATGTGCCCCATTAATTTTGTGTGAGTTGGAGAAAATATTTCCTCCATCATTTTTCACATGCATGCTGCATATGACTGTCCATATTCCCACTGAAATACTTCTCGGAGGACCTGTTTCTTTTCATTGGATATATCCAACTAAAAGAAATATGTTCACATTAATGTCTTATGACCGAAACAGAAATCATCCTGAAGTTTCTATCGTGAACGGTTACTTGGAACAAGAATGTATGGATTTCTTCTTGATGTATTTGTCTGATCTTACTACAAGATTGAACAGACCAATGAGAAATGAAGAAGAACAGTTTGAGAAAATTGAATCCAGTTTTCCATCACTTCCTCAATCAAGAGGAATTCCTGGATCATATACATTGAAGACATTAAGCCTTGAAGAGCGGGAGATGGCACATCTCATAGTTTTGTTCAACTGAGATTTGTTCGAGGACTATATCGGGTAATGTTGTGCCCAAGTGATTGAATTTATTGTCAATAACCTGTCAATGAGTGAAAACTGATGAAGTGCTCTTGAAGATTGATAAATCATGAGGAATGATGGTTGAAGAATATTCACAAACTCTGATGATTGTTGAACTGGTCTTAAGTTCCAAGACTTTTATCAAAGTGATACAATATTACAACATTTGAAGAAGTGCATGAAGTACTCAACTACATGTTGAATGAAGATGTGTTCCATGCATAATATATGTTTGGATCAAAGAAAAAAATTGAAGTTCAAGTGATTTATGATTAATTGTTGATGAAGATAGTTGAGATATCCATGGGAATTCCACTCTTTAATAGAAGAAGAATAAGAGATGTTGAAGAAGATATATAGAGTTCTTAAGAAGATGAAGAGGAGAAGAAGTATGGTTTGGCATTTTTGTACTTGGTTACTGTTCTTTTATAAAAAGTACCAACTATGTAATTTAACAAAAAATAATCCAACCAAGGAGGCCAGTCGAGGTCCTCACCTCAAGAACTTGCGGGACCCGAGGGTCAACCGTGCTCAAGGTAAGTCCTCTAGGCCAAGGCCTCCCCAAGGCATGAGTGTGGGCCATGTGTAAGCCCGCGGGTGCCACACGGTGCTAAAACTGTGCAGCATGGGTTCTAGAGTGCACCTAGAGGAGCATAATGGGTGCAGAAGCATGCCCGTAGAGAACTAGTGTAGGGCATCATCGGAGGGGGAGAGGAGATTTCTGAGCCGATGGTGGGAGGAGATGTTTGTTAAACCACGCGAAAAACTTGGCGCGTTTCGATGTGGGATGAAATTTTTAGATGCAGATCTAATCCTGGCTGTCCATCTGATCTCGCATCTGATCTTAACTGCATGATCCATCTGGACATGCCACGTTATAATCCTGACCGTCCAAGATCATTTAACGTCGATCCAACGTCCGAGGTGACAAACCGAGGTTGTCTTCAACTTCCGGACACCCGAGCTGCACCCGACGTGAACCAATCGTCGTCGCCACTGCAGATCCACTGTGATCGACTTCCTGACTACTGTTGAAGCTCAAATCAAGTGCATGGTGACTGTTTTGATGAACTGAATACATGAATGCAATGAGATGATGTAATTTGAGGGAGCCCGAGGCAAATGATGTTGCCGACGGTGCACTACCCATTCGACGTACAAGGAAAGGATCTGCATGAATTTGTAAACACATGCACGTGATGCGCACACTAAGAAAAAAGGATCCTGTGGATAAATAAAAAAAGGGAAACATCTGAGATACATGGGAAATATTTTAACGCCAGTTGAATGTTTTTAAAAGAACCGAATATTTTGGTTATATAATGGAATGATTCTCGGGCATTCAATGTTTTGGACCCCGTGACATCAATTATTCTACATGCCTATAAAAAGAGGAGCCAGTGTGCGAGAAGTGTTGCTTCCATTCTTGAAGGAAGGAGCTCTTGTTTCTCCAAAGAAACAAAGCAACCACGAATCCCTCTGGTTCGCGAAGGGCAGAGGTGTTCGCGCATCCTTGCTCGCGAAGAAGAGGTGTCTCATTCATCCCTTGCGCGAAGTAGTCTCGTGCAGGTCTTGCGCGGAAGAGTGGGGAGAACCCTTTGGTTCATGGAAGAGTCCGTGCATCCCTTGCATGAAGAGAAGAAGCGTGAACCCCCCTGGTTTCCAAAAGAGGTGATCCGCACCCCCTGTGTGAAGCATCCCACAAGTGCATGACAGGTTCTTTGAACCCTCGCCGTGTCTTTGTGAGGAGTAGCCCGCAGGAAAAACAACCAGTGTATTTACACCCTTTTATTTATCCTATGAAGACATAACCACGATCCTCATAGGTTTTGTGAAGAAGTTTTTATCTCACCTGAAGCACGATGCAGGAGAACACATGACCTCTTGTTTTGCACGAAGAAGAAGAATCGTGCACTATTGTTTTGAACAAAGAAGGTGAACCCGAGGCCTTTTATTGTCACAAAGAAGAATACATGCATGGGGTCAAGGCTTTGATAACCTATTGAGAAGGAAATATCACATTCACACCATCCACATAACTATTTGGATTGTGTGTGATTTACTTGAAGAAGGAGTGTGCTTGCATTAGGGAGTTAATGTGCATGCAAACGTAAGAACAAAGTGTGTGTCCATGTGTTAAGGAGGAAGTTCATGTATGTACATGCATGCATTTTCAATAAAAGTATTTTTGAGAAAGTCCGAAAAGTTCTCTTGGAGTTTGTTGAAGCTACTTGATGAATTGACCAACACATTTGAAGAATAGAAGTGGAGCTGTGAAGAAGAAGATGCTGTGAAGTTGGGGGGTTTAACCAACTTGTAATTGGGGGGTATAACCAATTACCGTGTAAACTTCTTCTAGAATAGTGAAGAATCTGTGTTGGGGAGTGCAACCAACACAGCAAGGAGTAGGTATTTGTTCCAAACCTTGTAAATCTCTATGTTCTGTGCTTTCATTATCACTCGACCACCAAAAGAGTAAATCTGGGCCTTAACCAGCCACAAAGGATGAATTCATCATTCAAAGGTAACAATTCTTAAAAAGAAAAAGTTATCACTAATTCATCCCTCCCCTCTCAGTGATCACAACTGATACAGTAATTTCAGGTAACTAAATTGATTATGTATATCTTACATATATATCTATTACACTATTGATATTTTTTTATCTACAGGGAACATAAAACAATGCTAAATAAAAAGCATCATTCTTTATCTTTGAGAAGGAGAGAGACTTTTCATTTCAAAGAGTTTTATGCTTGGTTAAAATATAAGGTATAAAAAAATTAATGATTAATATAATTATATCAATATTTAATTAAGTTTAATAGTCATTTATATTGCAGGTATTGAGTTTGTCTGCTGACTCTGTCTCTGAGGAAATAAGAGCTTTGGATTTTGGTCTTAATACCGTGGTTCGTGACTTTAAATCAATTGTTATCAATGGGTACAAATTTATTTTCACTAAACTAGCAAAGAAAATGAGACCACAACATGATGGTGTTATGGTTACGGCCACAACAGATTGTTATGCCAGTGCATCAGATAGTAGACAACGATTTGAAAATGTGGGTTATTATGGAATTGTTGAAAAAATAATAATATTGGATTATTACTCTCATGGATGAGTCACTATGATGAAATGACATTAGTTTGATTCGATGACGAGACATGGAACATTTATTGATGATTGTGGATTTTGAGTAATTAATATGACTTGCACTCTTGCTATCGAAGAACCATATGTGTTGGCATTAATGGATAAACAATTTTTTTATGTCAAAGACCATCTTCAACCTGAATTTGGTGTCATAGTTGAAGTAATTCAAAGACATATTTTTGATGATGGTGATGAAGGAATTGACACTCTCCCTAGTGCCATTAGAACCAATCCATTTATATCTTTTGATGACTCAAATAGATCAATTGTCAGAGTTGATTGTGAACCTAAAGTTGTGGTTGAAAATATATATAATCCTTCATCCATGTTCACAATTATTTTGGTTTACCTCAAGTTGGGTTGTTAAGGTTGGTAATATTCAAATTGATTTAGTATTAATCACAAATATTTTTTAGCTAACTTGACTGTTATGTGAATTTTTAATGTTTATTGGTTGCAGTTTTATTTGAATTGCATTTTCTATTTTGGAATTGAACTGTATTCAAACATATTCAAACAATATTTCTAACTTGGTGAACATTAAAACATGTATGATTTATTAAATCTATTCAATCTCTTCTAAAAAAATTGATAGCTGAATTGACTGTTATGTGAATTTTCAATGTTTATTGGTTGCAGTTTTATTTGAATTGAATTTTCTAATTTGGAATTGAACTGTATTCAAACATAGTCAATCAATATTTCTAATTTGGTGAACATTACAACTTATAAGATTTATTAAATCTATTAAAGCTCTTCTAAAACAATTGATAGCTGACTTGACCATTATGTGAATTTTCAATTTTTATTGGTTGCAGTTTTATTTGAATTTCATTTTCAAATTTGGAATTGAACTATATTCAAACATAGTCAAACAATATTTCAAACTTGGTGAACAATACAACTGGTATCATTTATTAAATCCATTCAAGCTCTTCTAAAAAAATGATAGCTAAATTACCAATGAATCCTCTTAATCCCTCATATATTTAGTTTTTTGGGTTACACATTAGTTTTATATTTATAATTAATTACATATTTGTTTTCAAAAGCAGGAAATGAAGCCAATTTAAGAGAGACGAAGGAAAACATGATGGAGAATAATCGTCGAATGACGGAGTTGGGAATTCCATCATTAGTCCTTGTAGTGAGTACTTTATTTCAAATTGATATATTTAAATAATATATAATGTCATGCGATTAACTTTTTTGTAAACATTTTTGTAGGATCCACCTATACGTCGACAGTTATTCGACGAGAAGCCTAGTATTAGTCCTAGTACTTAGGTCGGTGGTACGAGGAGGGTTCGTACCAGAGGTGGATGAGCAGCTGCGCGTACCTGACTAGACCCTGCCCCTCCCACTGACATGTAATCCTTCCCACATTCTGATCCCGATTTGTCGTTAAGGACACACGGGATATTTAGGCCTCCCATGTTTTCGCTACCTTCTGCATCTTCTGGCCCATCATTTTCACATCCCATGATGATTCCCACTCCTCAGTCAGCATCCGGTCAGACAGCTGTCCCATCTTCTTTTCCTTCTACTTCTGTCTCTCCGAGCTTCTATATTTCATCGTCTTCCACTCCTGTTCCACCACAAGGTGTTCCATCAGTTTCTATGAATCCAGCGGCGCTCAGCGACCAGGCCGACACAGGTATATTTATAGAACCCTAACAAATTTTTATAGCAATATTTATTTTCATTATAACATGTTTTGATAAAATATTTGTTTTTATTTCATGACAGATACATCTACTAATAGGAGGCCTGGGTGGGGGCGTACATGCATGCATTCTTTGTTGAACTGCCGCACACAGGTTATGGTGGATTATAATGAAGACAACCAAATGGTTGAGAAAACAGGGCAGCAATGTCGGAGTTTTTTAGAGATGCTTTCCAAATACTTCGAAATCATTCCCATATGCCCGCTATAGGAGAGACATTTTCCACATGAGGTCAAGGATAGAGCTTGGGTAGATATATGTGTAAAAAAATATGTTCTATTTAATTCCATGATTTTTTTTTGTATTTATCTGAATTAATATTTTGATTTCAGCTTCGATTTAATTTTCCCGATGGTGAGGCTGCATGACCGGAATGTCTAAAGGATTTATGCGAGCTTTGGAGATCCTACAAGCATGAGTAGTATATTGGCTAGGTTTCTAGAGTTGGCACAAAGTTAGAGGTGGTACCAGTGGTGGATGATTGTCCTATAGAGCAGTATCGTCAGATGATTACTCATTGGACGAGTACCCATTTTAAGGTATTAATAACATTTGAGGTATTTAAATAATAACATTCATGTTTTGCATTAATACTATCTGATGCATTTTCGAATTTTATTTAGGAATCATCTGGAAAAAATAAAAATAACATTGATGCAAAAACATACCTCCACACACTGGGACGCACTACGTTTCCTGATCATGAGAGGAAGTAGGTATGACAATTGTTTATAAGTTTTATTTACGACTTACACTTTCTTTTTTTCCTCAATTATTTAATAGTTTGCTAAAGTTTTCATATAAATTTAGTTTTCAATGTCATTGTAGAGGAAAATTCAAAATATTGAAGGACGTGTGCCTCGAGCAAAACTGTTTTGCTCGAGTAGAAGGAAAAAAGAATGGAAGTGCCGTTAACGAAGCGACTCAGTAGCAGATTGTAAGTTTTAATCTGTTGAATTTATATTTTAATATCTATTTTGTAACATAATGATATATTTATATTTGTAACAGGCTACTATAGAGGCCCTCGATGCCCAAGAACCATACAATTTTGGGCCAACAGATCACTTACATCAGGTGTTGGGAGAGGAGCATTCTGGCAGAGTACGATGCCGACCTAGGATAGCCCCGATGAGGTATTGGACCACCTCAGGTATGATCTATAGTGCCACCAAGCTGCAGCAAGTTAGGGCACAGGTAGAACAGGCTGAACAAAGGGCCACAGAGATGGCAGAATAGTCTGCTAGGGAAAACAGTGCATTTATGAAATTTATTGAAGTTCTACGCCCAACACTTCCAGCAGAGGCCATCCCAACTTTGTATGAGTATAAGTCGTCGATATGATCTATATATGGTGCACCAGGTTGCAGTTCTAGTGGTGTTTAGGACTATGTCTAGCTTGACGATGATGATGGCGAGGAGTCTGATGCGGAAGAGGAGTGAGAGAGGAGGGTGAGGCGGGTGGCCAGGGTGAGGAGGAGTGCGAGGGCGAGGAGGAGGGCGAGGGTGAGGAGGGTGAGGATGATTATGGGGACGAGAACGAGGGTGATGATGGTGATGGTGACGTGGGACAAGTTGATCCATTAATTTTTTTTTATATTACTGAGATATGATATTTAATCTATTCTAGTTGTTAGTTTTATCTAGACTCGTAGTATAGGGTTAGAGTTGAGTTATTTTTATATATTGTCTATTTTTATGGATGTTGTTTTCTTTTATTGGTTGTGTGTTTTGGAACCCCCCTCTTTCCTAGACCCCAAACAACCCCCCACCCTCCTCCCTGAACCCCAGACAGCCCCACCGGACAGCCCCCCAGACAGCCCCCCGGACAGCCCCCCAACCCTCTTCCTTGGACCCCAGACAACCCCCCGAACACCCCCCAGACAGCCCCCAGAGAGCCCCCCGAACAGTCCCCCAGACAGCCCCCCACCCTCCTCCATGGACCCCGGACAGCCCCCCGGGCTACCCCCCAGACAGCCCCCTACCCACTTCCTTGGACCCCGGATAACCCCCCGAACACCACCGGACAGCCCCCCGAACAGCCCCTCAGGCAGCCCCACCCCCCAACCCTCTTCCTTGTACCCCGTACAACCCCCCGAGCAGCCCCCCAGACAGCACCCTGGGTAGCCCCCCCTCCCACCCTCTTCCTTGGACCCCAGACAACCCCCCGAACACCCCCAGACAGCCCCCGGACAGCCCCCCGAACATCCCCCGGACAGCCCCCCACCCTCCTCCTTAGACCCCAAACCCCCCCCCCCCGGACTGCCCCCTAGACAGCCCCCCCCCACCCTCCTCCTTGTACCCCAGACAACCTCCCCAACACCCCCCAGACAGCCCCCCCCCCCCCCCCCCCACTCTCCTCCTTGGTCCCCTGACAGCCCCCCGGACACCCACCGGACAGCCCCCCGGAAAACCCCACCAGACATCCCCCCACCCTCCTTGATTTCAATTAATACTAGAAAATATATAATATATATTTTATTTATTTTCATCATGATAATCAATGTAAATCACATTTACACATCTAATCAATATCATAGATTCTTGGTATGTTATAAAATAGATGTATTCATTGGGCATGACATTGTTAGCTCTGAAATGTTTCATAGCACGATAAACTAAAATCTAATCCATACTAAGAATGATATATAAATATTTTATAAAAATTTCCACAAGATTTTAAGTAAATACCATTCTACTAATAGACACATGAGGATTCTCATAAAATTGAAAACATTTTAAGTACATACGGAAATCTAACCAAACGCATTTGGTTTCTATTGAAACTTTAGGAGAACGATCCATGCGTCATATGTGATGTGTACAAATCAACCCCGCCTCAATCCGAGGTGCGGTGTGGCCTCAAAGACTCAAAGTGTCTGCCTTTTGTTTCAAAAGGATTTCATTTTAATTGAAAAACAACAACTAGAATACGAAAACCGATCAAACGCATTTGCATTGTGTCAATACTTTAGCACAACGATCCATGGGTCATATTTGACGTGTACGAGTTAACCCTGCCTCAATCCGAGGTGGGGTGTGGCCACCACCACTCAAAGTGTCTGTCTTTTGTTTCAAAAGGATGTCATTTTAAGTGAAAAACATCAATTGGCATACGGAAAACTGACCACACGCATTCAGATTGTGTCAATACTTTATCACAACAATCCATGGGTCATATGTGACGTGTATGAGTCAACCCCGCTTTAATATGAGGCACAGTGTGGATGGAATCACTCTAAGTGGCTCTCTTTTGCTTAAAATGGACAACATTTTAAGTACAAATGGAAAACTGACCAAACGCATTCGGTTTACGTTGAAACTTTAGGAGAAAAATTCATTGGTAATATTTGACGTTTACGAATCAACCCCGCCTCAATCTGAGATGCGGTGTGGCCGGCACCACTCAAAGTGTCTGCCTTTTGTTTCAAAAGGACGTCATTTTAATTGAAAAACATCAACTGGCATACTGAAAACCAACCAAACGCATTCGGATTGTGTCGATACATTAGCACAACTATCCATGGGTCATATGTGATGTGTACGAGTCAACCCCACCTTAATCGGAGGCACGGTGTGGCTGCCACCACTCAAAGTGTCTGTCTTTTGTTTAAAATGGAAAACATTTTAAGTACATATGGAAGTCTGACCAAACGCATTCGGTTTTTGTTGAAACTTTAGGATAACAATTCATGGGTTATATGTGACGTGTACAAATCAACCCCACCTCAATCTGAGATACGTTGTGGCCAGCACCACTGAAATTGTCTGTCTTCTGTTTCAAAATGAAGTCATTTTAATTGAAAAACATCAACTTGCATACAGAAAACCGACCAAAAGAATTCATATTGTGTCGATACATTAGCACAATGATCCATGGGTCATATGTGACATGTACGAGTCAACCCCTCCTCAATCCGAGGCATGGTGTGGCCGCCACCACTCAAAGTGTCTGCCTTTTGTTTCAAAAGGGTTTCATTTTAATTGAAAAACATCAACTGGCATACGGAAAACCGACAAACACATTTGGATTGTCTCGATACTTTAGCACAACGATCCATGGGTCATATGTGACATGTATGAGTCAACCCTGCCTCAATCTGAGGTGCGGTGTGGCCTCCACCACTCAAAGTGTTTGTCTTTTGTTTCTAAAGGACGTCATTTTAAGTGAAAAATATCAACTGGCATACGGAAAAGAAACCAAACGCATTTGTATTGTATCGATACTTTATCACAACGATCCATGGGTCATATGTGACGTGTACGAGTCAACCCCACCTTAATCTGAGGCACGGTGTGGCCGAAATCACTCTAAATGGATCTCTTTGGTTTAAAATGGACAACATTTTAATTACATATGGAAAACCGACCAAACAAATCTGGTTTCTATTGAAACATTAGGAGAATGATTCATGGGTCATATGTGATGTTTAAGAATCAACCCCACCTCAATCTGAGACACAGTGTGGCTAGAACCACTCAAAGTGTCTGCCTTTTATTTCAAAAGGACGTCATTTTAATTCAAAAAACATCAACTGGCATACGGAAAACCAACCAAACGCATTCGAATTGTGTCGATACTTTATAACAACAATCCATGGGTCATATATGACATGGACGTGTCAACCTCGCCTCAATCCAAGGAGCGGTGTGGCCGCCACCACTCAAAGTGTCTGTCTTTTGTTTCAAAAGGACGTAATTTTAAGTGAAAAACATCAAATGGCATACGGAAAGCTGACCAAATGCATTCCGATTGTGTTGATACTTTAGCACAACGATCCATGGGTCATATGTGATGTGTAAGAGTCAAACTCTCCTTAATCAGAGGCACGGTGTGTCCAGAATAACTCTATGTGGATCTCTTTTGTTTAAAATGGACAACATTTTAAGTACATACGGAACACTGACCAAATGCATTCAGTTTCCATTGAAACATTAGTTGAACGATTCATGGGTCATATTTGATGTGTATGAGTCAACCCCACCTCAATCGGAGACACGGTGTGGCTGGTACCGCTCAATGTGTCTGCCTTTTGTTTCAAAAGGACATCATTTTAATTGAAAAACATCAACTGGCATACGGAAAAGCGACCAAACGCATTCGGATTGTGTCGATACATTGGAAAAACAATCCATGTTTCATATGTGACATGTATGAGTCAACCCTGCCTCAATCCAAAGTGTGGTGTGGCTGCCAACTCTCAAATTGTCTGCCTTTTTTTCAAAAGGACGTCATTTTAATTGAAAAACATCAACTAGCATACAGAAAACTGACCAAACACATTCGGATTGTGTCGTTACATTATCACAACGATACATGGGTCACATGTGACGTGTATGAGTCAACCCCGCCACAATCTGAGGCACAGTGTGGCCTCCACTACTCAAAGTGTCTGTCTTTTGTTTCAAAAGGACGTCATTTTAAGTGAAAAACATCAATTGGCATATAGAATAGTCACCAAACGTATTCGGATTGTGTCGATACATTATCATAATGATACATGGGTCATATGTGATGTGTACGGGTCAACCCTGCCTTAATCCGAGGCACGGTGTGGCCGAAATCACTCTACGTGTCACTCTTTTGTTTAAAATGGACAACATTTTAAGTACATACGGAAAACCGACCAAACGAATTTGGTTTCAGTTGGAACTTTAGGATAACGATCCATGGGTCATATGTGATGTGTACGAGTCAACCCCACCTCATGCTGAGGCATGGTATGGATGGAACCACCCAAAGTGTCTGCCTTTTGTTTCAAAAAGATGTCATTTTAATTGAAAAACAACAACTGGCATATGGAAAACCGACCAAACGCATTCGGATTGTGTCGATACTTTAGAAAAATGATCCATGGGTCATATGTGACGGGAATGAGTCAACCCCGCCTCAATCTGTGCTGTGGTGTGGCCGCCACCACTCAAAGTGTCTGTCTTTTGTTTCAAAAGGACGTCATTTAAGTGAAAAACATCAACTGGCATACGGAAAACCGACCAAACACATTCGGATTGTGTCGATACTTTATAAAAACGATCCATGGAACATATGTGACATGTACGAGTCAACCCTTCTTTAATCAGAGGCATGGTGTGTCCATAATCACTCTATGTGGCTCTCTTTTGTTTAAAATGGAAAATATTTTAAGTACATATGGAAAACTGACCAAACACATTAGGTTTTTGTTGAAATTTTAGGAGAACGATTCATGGGTAATATGTGACATGTAAGAATCAACTTTGCCTCAATCAGAGACGCAGTGTGACCGACACCACTCAAAGTGTATGCCTTTTGTTTCAAAAGGATGTCATTTTAATTCAAAAACATCAACCGGCATACGGAAAACCGACCAAATGCATTCGGATTGTGTCGATACTTTTGAAAAACAATCCATGGGTCATATGTGATGTGTACGAGTCAACCTCGCCTTAATCGGAGGAACGATGTGGCCACCACCACTCAAAGTGTCTACCTTTTGTTTCAAAAGGACGTCATTTTAATTGAAAAACATCAACTGGCATACGGAAAAACCGACCAAATGTATTTTTATTGTGTCGATACTTTAGAACAACGATCCATTGGTCATATGTGACGTGTAAAAGTCAACCCTACCTCAATCTGAGGCACGGTGTGGCCGCCACCACTCAAAGTGTATGTCTTTTGTTTCAAAAGGACGTAATTTTAAGTGAAAAATATCAAATTGAATACGGAAAAGCGACCAAACACATTCAGATTGTGTCGATACATTAGCACAACGATCCATGGGTCATATGTGACGTGTATGAGTCAACCCTGCCTTAATCTGGGGCACAGTGTGGCTAGAATCACTCTATGTGTCTCTCTTTTGTTTAAAATGGACAACATTTTAAGTACATACTGAAAACCGACCAAACACATACAGTTTCTGTTGAAACTTTAGGAGAACGATTCATGGGTCATATGTGACGTATAAAAATCAACCCCACCTCAATTTGAGACATGGCGTGGCCTGCACCACTCTAAGTGTCTGCCTTTTGTTTCAAAAGAACATCATTTTAATTGAAAAACATCAACTGACATATGGAAAACTGACCAAATGCATTTGGATTGTGTCGATAATTTAGATCAATGATCCATCGGTCATATGTGATGTGTAAGAGTCAACCCTGCCTCAATCTGAGGCACAGTGTGGCCACCACCACTCAAAGTGTCTGTCTTTTGTTTCAAAAGGAAATCATTTTAAGTGAAAAACATCAACTGGCATATGGAAAACTGACCAAACGCATTCGTATTGTGTTGATACTTTTGCACAACAATCCATGGGTCATATGTGACTTGTACGAGTGAACACAACCTTAATCAGAGGCACGGTGTGGCCAAAATCACTCTAAGTGGCTCTCTTTTGTTTAAAATGGACAACATTTTAAGTACATATGGAAAACCGACCAAACACATTCAGTTTCCATTGAAACATTAGGAGAAATATTCATGGGTCATATGTGACATGTAAGAATCAACCCCGACTCAATATGAGACGCAGTGTGGTCGGCACCACTCAAAGTGTCTGCCTATTGTTTCAAAAGGGCGTCATTTTAATTGAAAAACATCAACTGGCATACGGAAAACTGACCAAATGCATTCAAATTGTGTCTATACTTTAGCATAACAATTCATGGGTCATATTTGACGTGTACGAGTCAACCCCACCACAATCCGAGGTGCGGTGTGGCCGCCACCACTCAAAATGTCTGTCTTTTGTTATAAAAGGACGTCATTTTAAGTGAAAAACATCAAATGGCATATGGAAAACCGACCAAACGCATTCATATTGTGTCGATACTTTAGCACAATGATCCATGGGTCATATGTGACATGTACGAGTCAACCCTTCCTTAATCAGAGGCATGGTGTGACCAGAATAACTCTAAGTGGCTCTCTTTTGTTTATAATGGACAACATTTTAAGTACATACGGAAAACTGACCAAATGCATTCGTTTTCCATTGACACATTAGGAGAACAGTCCATGGGTCATATTTTATGTGTACGAATAAACCCCACCTCAATATGAGATGTGGTGTGGCCAGAAATACTCAATGTGTCTGCCTTTTGTTTCAAAAGGACGACATTTTAATTGAAAAACATCAACTGGCATATGGAAAACTTACCAAACGCATTCAGATTGTGTCGATACTTTTGCACAACGATCCATGGGTCATATATGATATGCACGAGTCAACCTTGCCTCAATCTAAAGCATGGTGTGGCCAGTAGTACTCCAGGTGTTTCTATTTTGTTTAAAATGGACATCATTTTAGGTAAAAATATATGGTATACAAAAAACCGATCAAATTATGAATTGACTTTCGGATTCCACATATAATTGTCATCTAAATTTTAAATTCAATTCTAAATTAATTATGTATGTTTATAATTATGTTATGAATTATAATTTAATTGTGGATGTGTATAGTTCCAGCATTATATGTTAAATGTGTATGCATTTGTTCTTTATATGTATGCGTTAGTTGGTTATTTATAGTACAATAATTGTATATGTATGTGGTAGTTTATTGCAGGTACAATAATGGGATTGAAAATGCGAGGGAACCCATAAAATGAGACCTGGTGGGAAAATTGCAGATCTGCTGGGGAAATTGCAGAGCTGCTGTGCATTTTTTCCAGCATAGGCTATACCAACAGTTTGAAACCGTTGGTATAGCATATCTGGGTTTTGTTTTACCAAAGGTTCCATGAACCGTTTGTAAAACACTTTCAACAATGGTTTATAAACGGTTGGGAAAGAGGAGACCTTGGGTTTTTTCCAACGGTTTGGCAGAACCGTTGTGATACGGTAATTTTTCTCCACCCTATCCCAACGGTTGTAAACCATTGGGAAAAGCATTCTGATTAGTTTGGAAGAACCATTGGGATAGGGTAATTTTTCTCCACCCTATCCCAATGGTTCACTGTAAACCATTGTGAAAATATTTCCCAATGGCTTACTTCCCTATGGTTTGCAGAACCGTTGGTATAACATATACCAACGGTTTTGTAGCCTTTCCCAACAATTCTAAACTATTGGGAAATACAGTATTTCCAGCAGTAAACCCTTTTGATATAGCTAAATTGGAGAGTTAACTGATAAGGGTTGTCCAACTTTCAAATAAGCAACTCATCCAACAAATCCATGAGAACTCAATCCTGAAGAGATATTTTGTATGTTTGTTCATTAATAGAACTCCCTTCATTTTTAACAACTAGTCTAGTTGGTGAAGCATAAGGTGGGAAATTGAAACCATTAAACTAACTCAACATGTCAACCACCTTATAATGACATAACTGCATTCCTTCAACCCTATATATGTTTAACATACTAGTTTAGAAAAATGCACCTGGGATCCCAATATTGTAGTGGTACTTGTAATAGTGGAGACACTCTCTTATCCATCCAAAAAAATGAAAATGACCACCAATACTATAAGAGATGTTTCCTTGTTGGATATGGACCAAAGGTTGGTAGAGACATACAAGAGTTGGTATGGCCAGATTAAGATGTCTCCCCAATACTTATTAATCTTCCATTATCAGAATGCTAATTTGGATTCATATGCATGTTTTTCTTTTCGGGAAAATACACTCATTCAAGAACATGACCATGAAACCCACCAACCTAATACTCAATGATATATCTAGTCTCACCTAATATCCCTATGTTGTATATTCCCTAACTTCAAGGATTTCCCAATATGAGTCAGTATTGAGACAGACCTACCATGAAGGTCACTAGTGAGGGAGTATAATAGTCAGTTGAGCCCTATTATGATAGAGGAAAAAATTGATTGAATCTTTAAAAAAGATTATTGATCACGTATTCATATCCTTCTTTATCTTTTCTTCCACATTGTTGATCATTATCCTTGTCAAAACTAGAATCTATGTGAGATCATCCCATACATATGTAGTAAGGATGAAATCATTATACATTTACCCAAGGATGTTATCCAACATAGTCAATACATATCCAAAAGATTGAATCCTACTCCATTGTGTGATATATGGAATGAATTGGTATGCAGGAACCAATGACTAATCAATTATTTGATAAATTTTGAATGATGATAGTAGGTAAACAAAGATAATAATATTGATTCATAAATATTTATATCATGTATCTTATTAAAAAATTTCAGGAAACTTTATTTAACCCAAAATGGTCACACCCATTCATCATAAAAATTTCCAATAGGTTGGAAGGATCATTTTGAGCTCCAACTTCCACTAGGATTGTTCATGGAAGATAAAAATATGCTCAAATATCTTTGAGTAATGGGATGGTGAGATAAAACACATTCATATAGACCTAGAGGGTAGTTCTCCAACATATAAGACAACCCATGGAACTGTGATACAACCATTTTATCATCCTCATAAATTTTCATCTAAATAAAATTTAGGGAAGTTGACACCCATCATGATTGAAGATTAAAAACTGGAGAAGGAAAAACAACATCTTCTGGTAGGACTAATTCATATAGAAAAGTTAGTGTGATAAATGACATCATTGAAGATAAGATGAGAGAACCCTATTCAAAACTTTTTTTCATAATGACCATAATATCAAGGGTTTGTGTTACTGATCCTAGAAATCATGTACATTTGTCTATCCACAATGGAAGACATATTTTACTTTGAATCCATGTAAATAAAAGTAATAAGTATAAATAAGATGAACTTGAATCCTCTTCAAAACATTGCACAACTATATCTTCATCATGTAAAATTCATGAACCATGAAGGAATTTTTGATCGCATGAACTGATATACGTCTCATGAATTGTGTGACCCATGGAGATCTCAGGGACCTCATGACCTATACAACAGATCTCCATCATGACCAAACATATGATTCATGATTGTGTGACCCAGAAATGAGCACACGTACTTATTAATAGTATATTTATCATGTGACCAAACTCGTAGATCATGTGAAACCTTTAAATATTATTATTCTGCCAAAGATTTATGACAGGGTCCAAGAAATTATCAAAGATATATTCATGGTTGATTCAAAAAAAATTATAAGATGAGGCAAGTCTCATGAATAGATCGAACAAATATGGTTTTCTCAATGTATCCTTGCTAAATAGATCATGAGATCTGTTCTCATGGAGAGGTATTATGAACAGAGTCTTGCAAATAAGTTCTTTTGGATGGTTATATGAAGGGATCATATGACAGAGTCAAATTGAAAGAGCTATAGAGAGTGATGAAGTTTTTAAAGGAGATCCCCTTATATCTTTTATCTTTAGGGAGATCCAAGGAATACCAAGGGTCACCAATATGACTAAAAATCTCCCAAGACACTATGTAGAGACCCGTATCTTGACGTACATGGACATTACATTACATTTGCGGAATACTTAGTACATAACAAAAACACGCACTAAAGGATCGTAATAGTTTAGTGTCTTTGGAAACTCGGAACGTAATCTTCTAATCGTGGTGAAAGTTCTTCAATATCTCCCATAAAGGTCATCCCTTTTTTCTACCTAAAACCTTTCTTTATATCCTGGGGAAAAGAAAACATAAAAGGGTGAGCTCAAATGCTCAGTAAGGGTAAACAAAGGAAATATCAATCACATAATTTTCATAAGAACATAACATTTTTGGAAATCTTAACCTGCAAAAGAGAGCATAATTTCATAACATGGGATAAATCATAGTAGTGAAATGAAATCATAACTTAAAACATTACTCATTGTGGCATACACACATAATCATAGAGAATCATTTCTTGTTAGTCAAGACTCATTGCCAAGACTATCTTAGTGGACAAAGTCCCTTTCTGAATCGAGTTCACTCCTCGTTTCAGTCCTGTATCACTGAACCGAAATAACCTTCCGTTCCAGCCATGCCTATCTCATGAGATATAAAATCTTTACCCAATGCATTGGAGGGAGATATAGGTCCCACCCATCTCTTAATGAATCCTTTCTTATGTGTGCCACAAAATCATAAATCATACATCATCGCATAACACATGTAACAAAAATGGGATTCTTGAAACATCATGACATCATAAACCAATTCATATAAGATAAAGGAATTCATAAACATAATTCCATCACAACATAGTCAAATCAATGTAAAAATATGGATAGAAACAGAACCCTTTATTATCTTAGATGGAAAATAATTTTGATAAAACACTTGAATTGAATTCTTGAGGAAAATATCCTTTCTTCTTCAAAATCAATTTCTTTTCACAAAACATCATGCAATTTTAAAAGAAAGAGATTTTATTGAAAATAGTCATGAAATATTTTAGAGGAAGCTTCATGAAAATAAGGCTTTATAAAACAGTAGAAATCCGTTCGTGTCGTATAAGTTAAAAAAACATTCTTCGTACTTTTGTCGGAAAAGTCAAAAAGTACTTCGTACGAAAAACGACAAAAGATTCCTTTCATACGTATTACTAAAAACTCACCGAAGGGTAAAAATGGATTTAAACAATTGTAGGTGGATGGAAATAATATTACATTTTGATGAAACATGGATGTGGATGATAAAATACACCCCAGTAAATACTTACGAATAAACAATCTCGGATAAAAATGAGATTGTGATATTTCCCTTACCTTAGGTCCAATTTGCTTCGTATGTGTCCGAACCTCCTGTATAATGATTTAAATAATGTCATTGACTTATTACAGAATCATATTCATTGTTATGATATCATATATGGTTCACTTATGACATTATATTACCCGTTCTTTTGTAAATTCCATGTTAAAGAAGCGTTTTGGGTAAAATCGTTTCATTTATCGTAGTTGTTTTGACTTGTTGTTCTTGACATCATTATTACTTATATCATGATTTACTTACTTCCAGAATATAAAATATGATTTATATATCATATATATTCAGTATATATATATATATAATAGATAGATAAATAAAATGAAAAACACCGTTCATGGAGACGGTAGTCCGTACGTACGCATGAACGCTGTTTTTCTTTCCTTATTGTCTTGAAATGGAAGTAAGTAGATGACATACATATGTATATATATATACATAAATCCAGTAGCTTTATAATGTCATGTATTTCATTATTATTTCTTATATATACATTATAATCATTCTTAAATGGTTAACATGGAGAATGAATCTCATCGCGTCGTGGAGACGGTATTCCGTACGTACGCACGAGCGATGATATCATTTATATAAATATTGAATTGAATTGGAGTGGATTATAAAATATATCAGAATCATTATGATGTTGTAATAACTATGTATAGTTATTCTTTACACCATTATACCCATCCATGTAAGGTGGTGGTGGAAAATAGATTACACCACGGCGTGGAGACGGTATTCCGTACGTACGCACGCGCGGTGATTTCTTTTTCCGTAGGATGGATAGATGGTGAAATAGGGTTGTTTCATACTTATAATAACATATCAGTATATGAGTGATACTGATGTTATTACTTCATAATGAAACAACCTAAGAAGAAGAAGTGGAAGAAGAAATAAAGATGAAAGAATTGGTAACGGTAATTACCTCTTCTTTGAAGTGCCTCTTTGAGACCTCCTCTTAGGGCACTAGAATTGGTCTTTGAGGAAGACCAGAACCTCTAGGATGTTGCTAGGGAAGTGGAGAAGGGATTTTGGCAGGGTTTGGCCGAGCTTGAGTGCTCAAATTGGTGTGAGGAGGAGGGGGAGGAGGTGTCCTTTTATAAGGGAGGAGAGGGGCACCTTAGGAATTCTTAAAAATATTAATTTATAATAAATATAACCCCACTTAAAAACCTCAAAAAATGACTCATATTAGAAGCTTAGATGAGATAGGGTTGTAATCTCATCAACCAATCAAATTTATACATGTTTGGATCTTATTTTAAACCTTATCAATTAGATTTAACTCTAAGTTAAATAATTTAACTTTTACCGTGTCTTTTTGTTTTCTTTCACTATATGGTTAATATACTTACTATAACATGCCAAACGAACCCCAAATTGTATATTATTAATACATATATCCTTATCTAAGTCATTTGGCCGAACCTTAGATTTTTAGGAATAAAATAACAATTAATAATATAATATTTGATTTAAAAACTATTTTGTGTCAATTTTGACACTATTTGATATATGATTTTTGTGAAAGTCATAACAGAATTATATGTTCGAACCAAGTTGATTAAATCAACATTAATATATCATAGTAACCTAGAAAATTAGTGGAATTCATAAAAAATCTCAAATTACATTTATTTTGGTGTTTATAACATCAATTATGTCAATATTTCATTAATAAGATAATTACTGCATCATCGTTGTGTCATAAATAAATTAAATTATTTGATGTCTAAAAATTACAAATAAAATACCATCATTTAGGAAATCTTTTTAGATTTCTAATTAATATTTACAATCGAATTTATCTTATGTATAACCCCATATTAAAAATGATTTACTTATTAAACTTTGATTTTAACTATTTTAACCCTTCTTTATATAAATTCATAATAAATGTCCTAATCTAATCCAAGTGGGCCTAAATGGTCATATTTTATTCCTAAGTTTGTTTTTTGTCGAATTACACTTGTCCAATAGAATTAGGACATGTGTTAGGGTAATAGTAATATCATATTTACCCTTAGTTACCCTATTTACTATTAACCGCGGTAAAAAAAAGTAAAAAGTTACTATTCACCAAAAATTATTTTCATCTCATTGAACCACATTTTAGTCCTTGATATTAACCGTGTCTCTCGGATTTTCGAAATTCCATTCACAGAAGTGGTAAAATTAAGTTTTATGCAAAATTCAGTTTTTAACCTACCACTTAGTGGTTTCACTATTCATCAAAAATTGAAAGTTTTCAGAAAAATGCCAAAATTTCATCCTAAGCTATATTTCATATTCCGAATTCAAAAATGAAGTCTATTTTACCAAATTCATAACATAGAAGTTGAATTAATTAATTTTATAATTAAATCCTGCTATTAAAACAAATAGCGTGTTTTTACGAAACAATATCTATCAAAAGATTGACACTTGTTTATGTCAGGTTTAAATGTGAAATTACGTCCAATGACCAACATTGTATTAAATTGTAAAAATATATTCTAAATATACTTTAAAACCACTCAAATTAATAATTTATCACTATTAATTATTTCGATTAAAAAAGTTGTTTTTAATTATAATTTAGTAATTTTCACTATTCATCAGAATATGAAAGTTATCCGAAATGTACCAAAATTTCACCTTAGGCTACATTCGATACTCCGAATCCAAAAATGAAATCCATTTTGAAAAATAAAATTTACAAAATTTCAAAAAGTGGTTATTACTATTCATAACGGCTAGTTTTAATAGCATATCGCTGTTTAGTGAAACTCGTTATTGCGTACTACACACACTATCGAGGAAGGTTGTGATTGCGTGTAATGCAAGGCAAGTCAAGGATGCATGTTGTGCAAGCTCCTTTTGGTGTAGCGTACAACACAAGACATTAATAAAATTAAAAAGAATATTTTTCATAAAATCTTGGGCTGTTACATTCTACCCCCCTTAAAATGAATTTCGCCCTCGAAATTCGTCGGGGTTATAAATGGTTTTCTATTCGAAAGTTTCCCACATCGTAAAAAGGAATACCAAAACTTGGCTTTAAAAACTAAAGTATGAAATGTAACGATTACCCAAATAAACTAATTGTTGGGTTTCCACATAGGTAAAAATATGGATATGGAAGAAAAATCTAACCATCATGTTCTGATGGAGAGTGGTAGAGAACATGGCTATGGAAAACCCAAAAATCACAAATCCATAAATTTGTGATGATATAAGGTACCATCTGATTCCTCAGGTATAAGATCACTAGGACAACATTCTTGGTTTTCAAGATCATTTCCCTAATGTTGAAAATTTGAATTAGAATAAATACTTACTTTATTTTGGTACAATCTCACTGTTGTTCGTGCCTTGAACAATTTCCACTTCATCTCTTAAATAAATGAAGTTGAATTTGTTATTCGTGAAGTGTTAGTAGATAATGTGATAGAATGACGGGTCATTCCATCTGTCTCAAACAAAAGGTTAGCAAAAATTATATGCATAAATCGATCTATAGTGAGATTAATCATATATGGTTCCTAAAATGGACTTATACTTCATATATCATACTGCTTAATATAATAAAACTAGTTTCTACTAAATAGGGACTTCCTGTAGGTCAGTGGTAGGCGATAAAGGCCAGTCGCACTTCGGTTGTGGGTTCGATTCCTACAGACTTGTCCGAAGCGATGGGCTGTCGCCCGTCCTGCAGGTTGTCCTTTTTCTAAAACTATATTACTATAACATCCCATCAATAATATCGAGAAAACTTCGATCCTTAAACAATACTCACTTATGTCCAACATAATCCATTTCAATCTTTAGGCTTATCCATAATACTGCAGTCCACTCTCATAATATAGTGACAACGATTACCAGAGATGTAATACTGTCGTTGATCCCCACATATCATAAGATATGTTTTGTTGGTCACATTCTAAACATTCAAAGTCCTTAATCATGTATTCTCTTGAATACCTTAGTGAAAACATGAATGCAGTTAAAAGTTAACACTTTCCACATTCCAAAATCCTCAAAATTCTATATACTCAATCCATGATATCACTTAGTCCTTATATCAATCATGAGCTCATGAATATTGTTAAACATTTCATTTTCTTATTTTCCCTTCATTATGCGAATATCATCTTATTTCCAAAAATATCTCAATCACTTTGAATACCACATTAAACCAATATATAAATATTCCAATACTCCATGATACAACATTATTTTGGAATCCCATTACATAAACACTTAATCATTCCACCACATCGTTATCATATTCAACATTGCCAATAGTGATCGCATGTGATTTCCCTTTGTCCTTTGCCTTCAGTGATTGCTCATGTTGATCATCACTAACCCTTGGATTAGGGCAATTATTAGCATAATGCCCCATTTCCTTGCACTTGAAGCATTGAAGTGTTGGCGGTGCGTTCTCTGCAGTGTTTGCTTTATTCACATCATTAGAAACCCTTTTTCCATTACTTCGACACTCAGCTGCTCGATAGCCTTCTTTTCCACACTTAAAACATTTTCTAGTTCCTTTAAGACAATCTCCACCATGCTTCTTTCCACACTTTGTGCATAAGGAAACATTCATCTTCTTTTCACCATTATTATGAGATTTCTCCTTGAACTCCATCTTTCGTTTCTTGTCAAAACCATGAGATGGATATGTAACACCAACTTCCATTTCTACCTTGATAGCACAACGCACAATTTCTTCATAGCTACTGAAGTCTCTTATAGCTAATGCCCTTCGAAGACTTGGTTTTAAGCCACTGAAAAATCGATCAATTTTACTTTCAGGTTGGATGATAATTCCAGAAGCATACCTTGCAAGTCTTGTAAAATTTGCTTCATAGGTACCAACAGATTCATCGTCCCTTTGCTTCAGTTCAAGAAACTCTTTCTCCATCTTTGTTCGAAGAATACGAGGGAAGTACTTATTGAAAAATAAGTTCTTGAACTCGTCCCATTCCATAGACTCAATTTCATCCCTTTGCCTTGTATTCTTAATAAGATTCCACCATTGATCAGCATCTCCTTCCAAACGATACACTACTAGGATGACTTTATCATGTTCAGAACATTAAAGAACTGAAAATATCTTTTCAGTAGTACTAATCCATTGTTCAGCAACTAATGGATCAGTAGACCCACTGAAAGAAGGTGGACGCTGCCTCATGAAGGATTCAACAGAATGTTGCTCCTTCCTTTGCTCGTTTGGAAGTCCTGCATGATTCATAGCTTGAGAAAGTTGTGTGAGCATGGCTACAAGATTTTGCATTCCAGCTCCTATATCGTTTGGTTGCTCAGGGGTACAATCATTGCATTGCCCATCACATTCCGCATTAACACGGTTCCTTCGGGTTCCAGCCATCGTCTAAAACCCCAAAAGAATTGTGTGAGAGGCAAAAATCATGCTAGGGAAAACAACATAATAAAGGGTTAGTACCCTCAATATCTAACATCTTAGGTTAAATTCGAAGATAGTTAGCGTAATTCTAGGACTATAACCTATACGTATACTTAACCTTAGAGACATCCCTAGACATACCTTAGAAATATCTCTAGGGATCTCACTAAAGTTCTCGCATCCTAGTTTCCAAAGGTTGACTAAACCTTTCCTCTGATACCAACTGTAGAGACCCGTATCTTGACGTACATGGACATTACATTACATTTGCGGAATACTTAGTACATAACAAAAACACACACTAAAGGATCGTAATAGTTTAGTGTCTTTGGAAACTCGGAACGTAATCTTCTAATCGTGGTGAAAGTTCTTCAATATCTCCCATAAAGGTCATCCCTTTTTTCTACCTAAAACCTTTCTTTATATCCTGGGGAAAAGAAAACATAAAAGGGTGAGCTCAAATGCTCAGTAAGGGTAAACAAAGGAAATATCAATCACATAATTTTCATAAGAACATAACATTTTTGGAAATCTTAACCTGCAAAAGAGAGCATAATTTCATAACATGGGATAAATCATAGTAGTGAAATGAAATCATAACTTAAAACATTACTCATTGTGTCATACACACATAATCATAGAGAATCATTTCTTGTTAGTCAAGACTCATTGCCAAGACTATCTTAGTGGACAAAGTCCCTTTCTGAATCGAGTTCACTCCTCGTTTCAGTCCTGTATCACTGAACCGAAATAACCTTCCGTTCCAGCCATGCCTATCTCATGAGATATAAAATCTTTACCCAATGCATTGGAGGGAGATATAGGTCCCACCCATCTCTTAATGAATCCTTTCTTATGTGTGCCACAAAATCATAAATCATACATCATCGCATAACACATGTAACAAAAATGGGATTCTTGAAACATCATGACATCATAAACCAATTCATATAAGATAAAGGAATTCATAAACATAATTCCATCACAACATAGTCAAATCAATGTAAAAATATGGATAGAAACAGAACCCTTTATTATCTTAGATGGAAAATAATTTTGATAAAACACTTGAATTGAATTCTTGAGGAAAATATCCTTTCTTCTTCAAAATCAATTTCTTTTCACAAAACATCATGCAATTTTAAAAGAAAGAGATTTTATTGAAAATAGTCATGAAATATTTTAGAGGAAGCTTCATGAAAATAAGGCTTTATAAAACAGTAGAAATCCGTTCGTGTCGTATAAGTTAAAAAAACATTCTTCGTACTTTTGTCGGAAAAGTCAAAAAGTACTTCGTACGAAAAACGACAAAAGATTCCTTTCATACGTATTACTAAAAACTCACCGAAGGGTAAAAATGGATTTAAACAATTGTAGGTGGATGGAAATAATATTACATTTTGATGAAACATGGATGTGGATGATAAAATACACCACAGTAAATACTTACGAATAAACAATCTCGGATAAAAATGAGATTGTGATATTTCCCTTACCTTAGGTCCAATTTGCTTCGTATGTGTCCGAACCTCCTGTATAATGATTTAAATAATGTCATTGACTTATTACAGAATCATATTCATTGTTATGATATCATATATGGTTCACTTATGACATTATATTACCCGTTCTTTTGTAAATTCCATGTTAAAGAAGCGTTTTGGGTAAAATCGTTTCATTTATCGTAGGTGTTTTGACTTGTTGTTATTGACATCATTATTACTTATATCATGATTTACTTACTTCCAGAATATAAAATATGATTTATATATCATATATATTCAGTATATATATATATAATAGATAGATAAATAAAATGAAAAACACCGTTCATGGAGACGGTAGTCCGTACGTACGCATGAACGCTGTTTTTCTTTCCTTATTGTCTTGAAATGGAAGTAAGTAGATGACATACATATGTATATATATATACATAAATCCAGTAGCTTTATAATGTCATGTATTTCATTATTATTTCTTATATATACATTATAATCATTCTTAAATGGTTAACATGGAGAATGAATCTCATCGCGTCGTGGAGACGGTATTCCGTACGTACGCACGAGCGATGATATCATTTCTATAAATATTGAATTGAATTGGAGTGGATTATAAAATATATCAGAATCATTATGATGTTGTAATAACTATGTATAGTTATTCTTTACACCATTATACCCATCCATGTAAGGTGGTGGTGGAAAATAGATTACACCACGGCGTGGAGACGGTATTCCGTACGTACGCACGCGCGGTGATTTCTTTTTCCGTAGGATGGATAGATGGTGAAATAGGGTTGTTTCATACTTATAATAACATATCAGTATATGAGTGATACTGATGTTATTACTTCATAATGAAACAACCTAAGAAGAAGAAGTGGAAGAAGAAATAAAGATGAAAGAATTGGTAACGGTAATTACCTCTTCTTTGAAGTGCCTCTTTGAGACCTCCTCTTAGGGCACTAGAATTGGTCTTTGAGGAAGACCAGAACCTCTAGAATGTTGCTAGGGAAGTGGAGAAGGGATTTTGGCAGGGGTTGGGCGAGCTTGAGTGCTCAAATTGGTGTGAGGAGGAGGGGGAGGAGGTGTCCTTTTATAAGGGAGGAGAGGGGCACCTTAGGAATTCTTAAAAATATTAATTTATAATAAATATAACCCCACTTAAAAACCTCCAAAAATGACTCATATTCGAAGCTTAGATGAGATAGGGTTGTAATCTCATCAACCAATCAAATTTATACATGTTTGGATCTTATTTTAAACCTTATCAATTAGATTTAACTCTAAGTTAAATAATTTAACTTTTACCGTGTCTTTTTGTTTTCTTTCACTATATGGTTAATATACTTACTATAACATGCCAAACGAACCCCAAATTGTATATTATTAATACATATATCCTTATCTAAGTCATTTGGCCGAACCTTAGATTTTTAGGAATAAAATAACAATTAATAATATAATATTTGATTTAAAAACTATTTTGTGTCAATTTTGACACTATTTGATATATGATTTTTGTGAAAGTCATAACAGAATTATATGTTCGAACCAAGTTGCTTAAATCAACATTAATATATCATAGTAACCTATAAAATTAGTGGAATTCATAAAAAATCTCAAATTACATTTATTTTGGTGTTTATAACATCAATTATGTCAATATTTCATTAATAAGATAATTACTGCATCATCGTTGTGTCATAAATAAATTAAATTATTTGATGTCTAAAAATTAAAAATAAACTACCATCATTTAGGAAATCTTTTTAGCTTTCTAATGAATATTTACAATCGAATTTATCTTATGTATAACCCCATATTAAAAATGATTTACTTATTAAGCTTTGATTTTAACTATTTTAACCCTTCTTTATATAAATTCATAATAAATGTCCTAATCTAATCCAAGTGGGCCTAAATGGTCATATTTTATTCCTAAGTTTGTTTTTGGTCGAATTACACTTGTCCAATAGAATTAGGACATGTGTTAGGGTAATAGTAATATCATATTTACCCTTAGTTACCCTATTTACTATTAACCGCGGTAAAAAAAAGTAAAAAGTTACTATTCACCAAAAATTATTTTCATCTCATTGAACCACATTTTAGTCCTTGATATTAACCGTGTCTCTCGAATTTTCGAAATTCCATTCACAGAAGTGGTAAAATTAAGTTTTATGCAAAATTCAGTTTTTAACCTACCACTTAGTGGTTTCACTATTCATCAAAAATTGAAAGTTTTCAGAAAAATGCCAAAATTTCATCCTAAGCTATATTTCATATTCCGAATTCAAAAATGAAGTCTATTTTACCAAATTCATAACATAGAAGTTGAATTAATTAATTTTATAATTAAATCCCGCTATTAAAACAAATAGCGTGTTTTTACGAAACAATATCTATCAAAAGATTGACACTTGTTTATGTCAGGTTTAAATGTGAAATTATGTCCAATGACCAACATTGTATTAAATTGTAAAAATATATTCTAAATATACTTTAAAACCACTCAAATTAATAATTTATCACTATTAATTATTTCGATTAAAAAAGTTGTTTTTAATTATAATTTAGTAATTTTCACTATTCATCAGAATATGAAAGTTATCCGAAATGTACCAAAATTTCACCTTAGGCTACATTCGATACTCCGAATCCAAAAATGAAATCCATTTTGAAAAATAAAATTTACAAAATTTCAAAAAGTGGTTATTACTATTCATAACGGCTAGTTTTAATAGCATATCGCTGTTTAGTGAAACTCGTTATTGCGTACTACACACACTATCGAGGAAGGTTGTGATTGCGTGTAATGCAAGGCAAGTCAAGGATGCGTGTTGTGCAAGCTCCTTTTGGTGTAGCGTACAACACAAGACATTAATAAAATTAAAAAGAATATTTTTCATAAAATCTTGGGCTGTTACACACTAATTGAAGATAGCCCCAAGGAATTAGGAATGAATTTACTTTCTTTATAAGTGTGTCTTTATCCCTATAGGAATCTCTCCTTAAGGGTTCATTTGCTGACTCTAGCTGGATGAGCATCAAAAAATATATAATGGAATAAATACCCAAATCATGTTTATTATTTCCCACGAAAATAAAATAAAGTGAATCTAGCCAATACATAGGTGTTATATAACCTTAAAAAGGAAATATGATCACATGACCTTTGAATGTTCATGCAAATAGGTCATGTGTAGTATATGATCCGTGGAGATCATGTGATGCCCCTTTGACAGGACTCCCTATTCTTCCAAAGGTATCCAAGACACTGACAAATCATGAGGAGGTTTATATATGTGTTTCTCTAAGTCATGAGACTAGTCAATTGGTGGGATCATGAAAATCATCCAAAACCATTTCAAAATAAATTAGGAAAGTATAAAAAATTCAGAAACCATTTTTTATTATTAATTTTCATGAAATCCACTTATGTGGTTCAAAAGATCTCTCAAAATCCCTTGATATGTCAAACTTATCGTGAAATATCCGGGTTACATGTCTCTGAATTCATATATTAACAAATGAGTTTTCCATGACAATGCTTGTTCATCACCACCTGAACCATTATTAGTCATGAGACAAATCACATGCAGAGAGATTGATTGTTTCCAATAAAATTCGCAAAACATGGCAAGATCCCCAACCATTATAAAATAATTAATAAAAATGTAGAAGCTTCTTGTAGAGTGAGGATATATTGGCCTTCAAGAAAAATAGATTATATTCCTCAGATGATCAATATCAATCAAGAGATCCCCCCCCCATAATACAGCATGATCTCGTAAGATCCGTTAGGGATGAAAAACTTATCTCCTGAAGGCCCCCTAGAATCCACCATTATTTCACGAAAGTACCCATAAATTCCATATATAATTATTCAAAATCATTCCCATAGGAATCCTAGTTTCACGAAGACCCCTAGACATGTCAACCTGACCTTTTTGTATCCCATTGACATATAAAAATGGATAAAAATATTTATTTGGTTATCCTTGATCCAATAAAATGGAAAAGGAAAAACATTATCATGGTCGTTGAATATCAAAAAACACCATAAATGAACCATGGTAAGATCTTGTGAAGTGTTAGAAAACAAGTCCATCCACTGGCTATATCCCAAGTCCATGAGATTAGTGTTTCTCAAGGCAGTGTATAACTGGACAACGATGCCTATAAATGACCCCCCCCCCCCCGTACAAAAAAAAATCAATAAAAAATGTGAAGCACATGTGAGAATAAGATTGGACTTATTATAGAGGCTAGACACATCATCTCAAGGTCTTACACCTAGTAAAAATCTATAAAATGGAAAATGGGATCACGTGGAATGCATATGTGCTTCACATGATCATTCATCGGTCACACAAAGGACTTTTGGTGTTTCATCCAATTCAATTAAAGGAGGTCACATATGTGGAGTGGGTCACAGAAAACCTAATATAAGCTAACAATGGAAAAAAATATGATACAAATATGAAATAGAAAATATAATAAAGACCATGAAGATGGGAGACTTATGTAAATACCAATTCACTAACCCTCATACGCTTTGCATGATATGTACAGATCATGCGATAGCACCAGGGCATGTCTCCCAAATCATATGATCCTCCTTTGACAAGTTATTTATATCATGATATGTTTTTTGGTAAGGTCGAGCAAGTGGCATGATTCCATTCAGGCATGCCACCCAATTCATGCATGCCAGCCAATTATGGTGAAGTCCTCTAGGCTTTCCATCCTTGATCATGTGATTTCCACTAGATATGTTTCCAATGATAAATGTCAACACCATGAAATGTCATCCTAGTATCATGAATAAACTAGGACATGTTATCCAGGCCATGCTATATACTCCGGAAAATTCATTCATGGCTTATTGAAACCTCCAGAAATGTCATCCTAGATCGTGGGATTTCCTTTGGACAAGACATCCATGCCATTCAACACCCTCACAACATGTCATCCAAGTCAAGAGACACCCTCCATACATGTTATATTTGATCTCATGATTTCCTCCATGAAATTCATCCAGGTCCTAGAACACCCTCTAGACATGTTAGTTCTCTTCTTGCGATGTCCTCCAAACAAGGCAGTGATGTCATGAAACTCCCTCCAAACATGGCATTTATATCAGGAAATGTCCATTATGAAAGTCAACCGAATCATGATTTTGTCTTTGTACATGTGTTCAAGTCAACAAGGACATGTCCATGCATCCTCAAACATATTAAGGAGAGGATCAAAACAAGTTTGGTAGACAATCAGGGCATGTCAAGACAATATCCTAAGACATGATAACATTGTCTAGTGGATATATTGGGAAAACATTAGTGTATAATCCATAGATAAATTGAACTATGAGAACTCTGATTCATTCTATAAATAGGATACATAGGATTCATTCGTAAGTCCTAAGCTCCATATAAGATATCCAAAGGAAAACCTCATTTTGTATGACATGATCAGCTGATCTATGAGAACTTTGATTCCTAACATAACTAGGATACATAAGATGCCTTCCTAAGGTACAATATCCAATAGGAATCCATCTAGGACACATGTATCCAACATTCCAACCATTTGTACCGAATCCTTCCCATGGTCATATCATTCTTCCGCATCCACCAACTGATAAAGTAGAAAACAGAACTATGATGAATCTAATTCTTGTCATACCCATGATACATAAGATCACATTCTGAGGCCTATGATCCATATCAAGCATCCAAAGAGTTTTATAAAGACATAAGTCCTACATCCATATACAGTGAGACTGATTACATGTTATCCCTTGTTTCAAAAACCAAGCATTGATCCCATGAGATTAGGCATTTTCAATGGTCATATCATTGGCATCATGAATTTACACCATCTAGGGAAACCGTATTATATAAGCCCCATTAAGTGGAATAATATTTCTTCCCCATATAAGGAAATCCACCTCATGGTAAGTCCCAAGGGTGTGATTGAAATATGATGACCTTTATTCTTTTCATAACCAAGATATCCAGGATTCCTCCCTGAGTATCAAGATCAATACTCAATGTCTAAGATCCATCATATATTTCCTTTCCTCGTGATGTTAAACTACATGTGATTTGATTCATTTTATAATAAAAATACCTAGGATACCCTATTAAGGTTAAATCCCATCCCCAAAATATAGACCACATCGCTGAATGGATTTAATCACTTGGGTGACTGGTTATATAAATTTAAAATTTGAAAAACTACCCATTAATGGGAAATGGATAAAGAACCACAACTACATACATATGAACTCATCAGTATACCCCTTTTACACATGAAAGGTTTCAACCCAGAAATTTTCTTTAGGGTAAACTGTCCCATTTAAATATTAGGAAGATATTTGTGAACATTTCTTAAATATATAGGATATTTCAGGAGTATGAAATAGTTCCCCTAAAAAGTGTGTGATCATCCTAACCTCCCTTCATATCAACTAATGTTTTTTCCTAAGACTCATTGGGTCTAAAACCCTAAAGGAACACCCACCTTTCAAATGAAGGTCTGTACTCAGATTTAGATGTGGGAACTGTTGGGTCTTTCTGTGAAAGATAAAAATGGTGGAATCAATGTGTGAGATTAATCAACACATTCAACCCCCATAATCAATCACTAGGAAAACCTGAAGTGTCTTTATGATGAAAAAAAGTGGTGAAACTAAAATAAATTCATTTAACTATGGAATCTACCACGCATGTTAATAATAATAGAATGTCCAATTTTTTCAGAGTATTTTGTTCCTACTAAGGTGTTTCATGATGTTTCTAACGAAACAAGTGTCAAACCACCCTAAATAAACCCAATGTGATGGAGGAGTACATGAGAATCCCTAAAACCCCAAAACCCCTATAATAAAATAAAAAATATATATATTGGTAATTTTGTGCTAAGGAATGAAAATAAGTGAAATGGATGAAGAGAGGGATATTAAGAGACTTAGATGAGGTTACCTTGAAGAAAAAACCTCAAATATTTTTAAAAATAAATAAAAGATAGAATATGGGAGAGATGTAAGAAGGGGAACATGACTATAAGTTGGGATATTCTAAAAATTTCTTAAAAATACCCTCAAAGGGGTTAAATTATGATAGTCATAAAGTTATAAACTCACATTTTTTTCAAAAAATTGCTACACTCAAAATACATCTCAAGGAGATATGTGTAGTTCCAACTCCTTGGGAAGAACCATAGTGATGCCTAAGTGTTTCACTGTGGTTCCCCTCAAGTTGAAAGAATCACTCTCCCCTAATCCTTAAGCCTCCACATCCTGACATATTACCCTACAGTTCATGTTACCTACACAGGTGAAGTATACAGTGTAACCTCACCCCTACAGTGTAGTTATCCCCAATGCATAGGGGTAATTGGTGTTAGCCTTACTTAAGTTTTGTGTTGTGCAAGGGTAACTGATGTTACCCCTATATAGTATTTCCAAAACATTCTATGGAGTGTTATATATTCCATTGTGTATGTCCTACATATGTGTAACTGGTGTTACCCTTATGTGGTTCCTTTACTATATATGGGTAACATATATTATCCATATACAACCTCACCAAATTTTTATATAACATGGTCTATAGACCATAGTTCTACTTCCTACTGAGTGGAAGAAGTGTCTTTCCATCTAGCAACCCCTTGGGTTATCTTCGTTCACTACACCTCAAGGCTTGAACCTAGGGGAGATCACCACATAGAAACCCCCAATACTATATTGTAGTCCTTCCTATCCCTTAGCCATTGTATCTTAGTGCCTAGTGGCTACCCCATGGAATACTATATAAATTTGAGGTACACCGCATAACTCTAGAAAACACTCTAAATCCAAGAAAAGAAATAGATCAAAATATATGATAATAATTAAATAGAATAATATAATAAGGTGATGTCAGGTTATGATAATTCTTATCACTATAAAAAAATATATACATAGAAGGTCTAAAAGGAAGTTGGTAATCTAGAAAGAGAAATGAATTTTAATTCCATAGAAAAAATACAACACAAGAAACTGATAAAATAGATCCAATTGAGTCTAGATACATGATAATGTAAATGAATAGAAATTTAAAGACTTAATTTATGAAATATAAGTCCAAAACCAAATGAAATTATCTTCTAAATAAAAGATAAAATAGAAAAATTATTTATGACTTGATAAGATTTCCCAAAAACATATAGAACACAACCCAAAATCGAAACTCAAGGAATATTTATTATGTTTGGATTAGGTTGGGAAAGAAAAGATCTATTCTATGACTAAAAAATCAAAGAGGTATACACGGGGGAATGGAAAATAAAATACTAAATAGAAATTACTAGACTGCATTCATTAATTCCCATAAGAGAAACTCTCTTCTCATGAGAGCCTCCAGTATGATGATCTCCACACTATATTAAGAAATCTCCCCAATGCTTAGCCATTATACTATAAATTATCTCAAAAAATAATAATCAGATCTAATAATTCAAACAAAATAGAATTTTAATCAGAATCTATTACACTCCATCATTAAGATTCAAAACTAAATATGGTACATTTCTACCATTAATATATTCCTAAAAATCCATCAGAATAATTACCCAAAAGAACACATAGTTGACCAAAGAAATAAGGAATGGTATAAATCAAAAAGAAATACCTCATATGGTTATCACATCAATATGAGGTTCAACAGGATAAACATGTCGATCTTATGAAGGAGTATAATTTTCTTCACCCATTTTATGAGTTACACCTCTAGAAAAACTCTTCTAGTCCCCCAATCAGTTATAACTATGATGAATATTGGGAGTTTTCAGACATGTTCACCAATTATACCCTGAATTATTACACTTTTAGCATACCATGGGCTTAATTTTGGAAGAATATGACATGGAAAATCAAGATTTTATTTTGATACCACCACCCAGTCAATCTATATTGGATCAATTACCCATGATATATCTTACACCATTACCCCAAGAACTAAGAACACAGAAATCACCTCCAACACACTAGCCAAACTAGCTTCTATATTGATGGCCAGCTTCACCACCACTTCTTAGGTGTCAAGACTATGAAAATACACTATTGATAAAATATTTAGTGAAATACCTTTCCCAAAGTACTGATATTTAAAATAACCATATAAATACATTTCAGAAAGATATGGAACAAGCTCAGTGAAATGTTGATAACACTAAAATATCAATGAGATTCATTTAGGGGTCATACAACTCTATGACCTTTGGAATTTTCATGAAATCAGAGAAACACTTATAAATGAACATGTCCAAAAAAATTACCATGAATATTCCTTCTATGTATTTGTATGAATATTAGTCTTCCACCACTTCTAGCTCAGACCTTCTAACATAAAAGTCAAAATCAGAAAACCAAGAGACCTGGGTATTTCAAGTTGGATAAATATCTCCTCAAAAATCTATAACCATTCCTCTTCTCTTTGATAACCAGGTTATCAAAATGACTGAGGAGGATTCATATCCAAGAACTCTTGAATGATTTCATTATACTGGTTCATAATAGGAAGTCCATCAGTCATTGTGTTCAGTAAAGATGAACTGATTAACTATGATGACCCTTGATCAACCAATGTGCATACTAATGGGGAATCACCTAGAGATACCTCACAAGGTTTAATCTAACATAGTGTGTAGAAATATAAAAATAAGAAACATAAAACACACTTAATACATACCTTGGAACCAAATTCTACACGTACAAATATAAATTTTTAATTAAATCTAAAAATTTATTTTTAAAAAACTCTCAAATCCTAAATATCAAAAAATTTAATACAAGAAAAAAAATTAAACCTAACTACCCAAAAAAAAGTCACCCTTTAATTTGAATGACATTATAAAAACCCCCCATTGAAATATCTTTATTTATTTAAATCACCACAAATAAAGAACTTTGAAATTATAATGAAACCATCCTTAAAGTTTAAATTTTTCAAAATCCCCTTAAAATAATATTTAAAACTGAAACATTTCATAATACCCAAAAATTAAACCTTTACTTCCCAATATAAAACATTGGATGTGCTTAATGAAAATTTATTTATTGTAAAAAAATTATTTTAAAACAGATTCTATTTTAAAAAAAGAAACATTTAAGATGAATTTCCCACTATTTAATAAATACATATCCTTTAAAAGAAAATTTCCATGGAATTCCAACATATATTCCAATTCTAAAACTTTTTGAAAACATTTTCAAATTTTATAAAAGTTCCATTTCTTTTCAAAATCATTCATGAAAATTTTATCTCAAATATGAAGCTAATTAAATAATGAATAGCATTAACAACCCACACAGAGCACCTTAATCCATCTTAAATTAATCCTAGAAAAACAACACATCAAAATAGTCATGGAACTCATAATATAAAATCCCAAAAAATCCACAATTGTATATGATTTTGTTGCATAATTAGGAAAACTGTACACCAACCACAATATTTCTATTATTGGCTACCTAGACTGGTCCACATATTCTTTATATAGGTTTCCAATATATTCCTCATAAATGTGTGGTAGTAGGTTTCTTCAATAATTCAACTTAAAAATAATAAATGTAGAAAAAGTAACCCATAAACTATCCATAAATGTTAGAAACACTTGAATAAAACAATAAATAGAAAAATAAATTGAGATCCATGGTCTATTCTAAAAACATAAACATCTTATATAGTCCATTTAACTCATGGTTCATAAAAAGAAGGTAGTGATTAGGAAGCTAATCCTGACCAACCTCTTGAGATCTATCAATCCTTGATATTATCTACCTAAACTCCACAAATAAAATGGGTGACTATTACACGTAATACCTCTTAAAAATGTAGGCTCTCATACCATTTTGTTACATGAATATTTGGGCCACCTCTGATTCGGGCACCCGAATCCATATCATGACATTAACCAAATACAATTCTTAATAATCATATCTATAAACTAGTTTTGGGTAATATGTAACTACCCTTGGGAATTATTTCCCCTGATGAATCCATAATAAGAAATATATTTACACATGGAAAAATTGTATGATCATTTCATACATCATAGTTCTATGAAAACGAAATAATAAGTTATAATTTCAATACAAAACTAATCAAGGAGTAATAATTATAAATATCATAAAAGATTATACTAAATAGAAATAAATTAAATGATTAAAAAATAAACAAGTTCTGATATATAAAATGAGGAAAAACTATCTGAAATATCAATTATATAAAAAATAAATAAAAGAGACAAATCTATAACAACCCTTCAAAACATGTAAGAAAATTTTATTAACTTACTGCCTCTATTTAAGCCCAACCTGATATCAAGTGATAACCACTTCCTTCCATGTGATACAAATATTAAACTGGTATTATTATAGTTCCCTTTAAATATGAAATCATTTCATGATAGTTTGAATGTATATGTATATATAAGTTGGTTTTTCATTTCATTCCAAAAACAAATAACATGATAATGTCTTTAAAAACCATATACCATTAAAACTCAAAGAAAACACCATTTAGTTAAAAATCATAAAAACATTTATAGAAAATTTATATTAAATGAAATCAAAACCCATTAAATGGGAATAGAAAATATAATACTAAATTTAACATCAAAAATAGTGAAATAAGGTGATTGAAAATAAAAAACACGAAAAATAGTTCATAATAGGAGCCTAGAAGCTAAGGGGATAATATAAAATAAAAGATAACATAAACACTATAAAAAATATCATATCTAGATACTAAACAACTTACCTAACACCTAGAATTACCCTAATTAGCCTAACTGAGGTTGAAAATAACATGAAGAGTGCATGGATTATCTTAGGGAAATTAACCAGAGTGTGATCATAAACAATTCCAGTATGTTTTCCTAGATATTTCACCCAGCTACCTAATGTTTCCCATGATATGAAAATATTGGTGGTTTTCGATAATAATCAAATAAAAATATATAATATAAATCATAAATAATTCACATCCTCACCACCAACTCCGTCATAAGAAAAAGCCCTAATTTTATCAAAAATATATATGTTCGTAAATAATCCCCTACACTAGGAACCATATATATAGAAAACATTAAGAAATAATCCTTATACTAAACACATAGGGGTTGTTTTCAGGTATTATTATTTTTATGGAACCAATTCAAATGATGAAACTAGTCCTCGTTAATATTCTTTAGGAAAACTATTTGTAAACAAATCCTTTGATATCAAAATACTCAATCATAATAAAATACCCTAATAAATTGGATAATGTGTATTCCTTTTCAAAGTCTAGGAACACCCATATCTTATGAAATAATTCATTTATTTTCTTTTAAAATTAAAATAATTCTTCATAAACCAATTATCAATTTCACAAATCCAATGAGGTAGATTGACATACACTTGGTGTGCGTGGATTCCCAAATGAATTTTATATTTTAAAAAAACTGAAATTTCATTCTCATTTAATGAAATATAAAATAAAAAACCTTTCAAATAATGTGATTTTTATAAATAATATCATTTAAAATAACAAACATTATTTTATACCAACAAGAAATCAATCTTTTAAATTTAAGGAGTTATGCAATGGACCACTTACTGTTTGATCACATTTATTTTACCAATAGTGGGGTTAAACATCCCTAAATGAACCCAAAGTGGTGTACGTGTTCAATATAAACTATAATAAAAAAAATCAACATTATAAAATAGATATAATGAAACACTAGTTTTCTAATACATTGGTATATCATGAAATGAATAGAAGGGGAAGAAGATAGGGTGAGAGTGAGGATTAAATGAGGTTACCTAGAATAATCAACCAAACGTCTTGATAAAATCCAAGGGAGTAGGAATTGAAGAGATGATAATAATGTTTTTAATACTTGGATGTTGGGAGAGTTTAAAGGATGGGGAAAAAGACCCCTAAAGTGGTTAAATCTGGAAAGGGGTAAGGCTGGAAATTCAACATTATTTCAAAAATTGGACACCTTAACGACACAACCCTATGTGATGCAAAGTGGTACAAACCCCTTGGGAAGATCCATGTTGAATCATAGGTTTTTTTAAATGGTTTCCCTCATATAGGAAGAATTTAGGTCTCGGGCGCAGTGGAAGCGATTTTGTGGGTGTACCCAACATGAATTTTAGCATTAACAACAATCAATCTGAGATTTGTCACGATAATAAAATGTCAGATCTTTGGAATAGAACAACGAATGAAAAATAAATAGGGGAGCCATGGAACCATATTGAGGATCATCATATGTTGGTTATAATTAATTTAATTAATTTATAATAATTACCTTGATTGAATTATTTCTTCGTTGATGTTGTCGGTCATGATCCGATGTGATCCATCATTGCATCGTAGAATCCAAGTGTAGGATTCCTCTAGCAGTGATCGACACATTCTCCACAAATCTCTAGATGTCATCGAAGGGATCTTCGTGTGCTAGCACAAAAGATCATTCTCTTGCGTTGTCCTCATTCTATTTCCTTTATTTGGTGGAGGTGGATCTCTCTCTCATAGCTTGAGAGCGTTCTTGGTGGAAAAAGAATTCTCTCTTGGCTAGAGAGTTTTTCCAAATCCATTTTGCACTACCAATAAATTTTTTTAGTCTAATGGGAAATATATAATTGGGATTTTTAATGACATAGAACAATAAAATGAATTAATTACCCGAAAGAATTTATTCATTTCATTTCATTCTTAGTAATACCTCATGTCTAATAATAAAAGATGACTATTATTATTACTTGACATGAACCTAGTGAATTACAATTAATATTATTTAATTAACTAAATAATATTATTTCTCATAAATTCCCAAAAAAGCTACACAGCATGCATATATTAATATACACGGCGTGTACTTTTATTTTCGATTTTTTTTAATTTTCTCCACCATATTTATTAGACCTTGAATAATGAATATTTATTTCTCCAATAAATACTACTTCACTACTCACTAATAAATATATTATTTTGACCATAATATATTCTCTTGAATAACTAGTGTCGATATAAATGTGATCAGGCATCCTTGAATAATTATTAAACCACAGTCAGGAATAATATTTTTTTTCAAATTTGTAAAATTAATATTTATCTGAGTTACTTGGACACACTTAGTGTGTGACCCTCTTGGCCTCTTTCTCAGTGGAATTAGGAAGAGCCTACCTAAATTCCAAGGTTAGCGTCTAGAAATATACCAACACACCAATAGAGAAAGAAGTTAGCGCCGCAATGACGTGTCACCTCTTATGAACACTTACCGAGTAATGTAATATCATTGACACGATATTTGGAATCAAGCAGGTTCCATGCTAGTGACAACAACCCATGTGCTCAATTATTCCTTCTTTGGATTTCCAGAATTGATCTTTCCCATTGCTCACCATGGCCATGGATTTATTTAGGATCTATCAATTCCATCAAAGGGAATGGTATATCTACATCCATTATGGAACATGAGGGACAAATCCTTTCTTGTATTATCTATTAATGCAATATCACTCATGATGCACCCAATGTATCCTAACTCACTGTGAACAATGTGTCATCACAGTTTTCATCAATACATCTAAGTGTGTGATTTTTAATATCCATTAATAATAATCATAAAGTCTAAGGACCAATACACATGTCCGTGGATAGGAACATCCAATAAAACTATGAAATGTGGATTTCCTACTGGCGGTTCTTGTTCTCATAATATCCTCCGGGACATTTCCAAGGGCACACACCATGGGAAGGTGCCTCAATGTTTTATGAGTCCCCACCCCTAATGGCCTGTATTATTTGTTTCCCTTAAATAACATTATCCGGACATAGAACATATATTCAAGAACAGTGTTATGGAACTTCCAGGTTCTCATCATAGTAGGGATCTGCTATGACTCTTTAATGAAACATTTATCCTTAAGAAATTATCACATGCCTTGTCATGCATGAGAACAATCAAGATGTGATAAGGTATTTATTAATGAATAAAGTATAAAGTAGTCGGTTCTAGTCCACTAACTCCAACAGACTCCCACTTTGACTAGAGCCAACTACAAACAAAATTTAACTTGCTTTCTCTCACATGATATCCATGCTTCTGTTGAGATAGGCCTTTTGTCCTGGGGTCTACCACGTTCTCTTCCATTGACAATCTTCTCACTGCAACATTACCCCTTTGATAGAAATACCTCAAGAGGTGATACTTCTATAGTATGTGCTTTTTCTGTTGTGGTGACCTTGGTTATTTTGCAGGAGTCACCACTGCAGTATTATCACAATACAACGTGCAAGGATATTTACTACTAGGGACCACATAAATCTCCTGGACAATGTTCCGAATCTAGATGGATTCCTTGGCTTCATTAGAATATTCTATATATTCGGACATTGCTGTAGAATTGGTGACAACTGGCTGCTTTGAACTCTTCTAGCTCACTACTCCTCCGTTGAGACAAAAAACATATCCAGATTGTGACTTTAGATCATTATGATATGTTTAAAAACCAGCATCAACATACCCTCTGATGAAAAGCCCTTCATCTCCTCCATACACCAAGAACATATCCTTAGTTCTTATCAGATACATGAGGATAGTAATAACAGCAGTCCAATGTTATTCTCATAGATCTTCTTGATATCTTCCTACCATGCTCAGTTCATAGGAAACATCAAGCCTAGTACATAACTTGGCATACATGATAGGTCCTATAGCTAGAGAATATGGGATCTTACTCATTCTATCTTTCTCTTTTTGTGTCTAAGGAAACATTTTCATATAAAGATGTAGGCCATGTGACACTGGAACCAATCCCCTCTTGGATTGTTCCATACTAAATCTCTTTAGTATCCGGTCAATGTGTGTACCCTGACTTAGTCCAAGCATCCTTTTGGATCTACCACAAATTATCTTGATCCCTAGAATGTAGGATGCTTCTCCCAAGTCCTTCATGGATAAACACTTGTTCAACCAGTCCTTAACTTCCTATAAGACTGGTCCATCATTTCTAATAAGCAATATTTCATTAACATATACTACTAGGATAATGACCACATTCCCATTAAACCACTTATAAAAACATGACTCACATTAATTATTAATTAAACCAAATTCTTTAATGGCTTCATCAAATCATATGTTCCACAACTTGGATGCTTTCCTTAATCCATAAATGTATTTCTGCAACTTTTAAACCCGTTTGGCTTCACCTGGTGTCACAAACCCTTCTAGTTGTGTCATATAGACATCTTTATGAAGGATCCTGTTAAATAATGTTGTTTTGATATCCTTTTTCTAAATCACATAGACATGGTAAGATTCTATGGAAAGTATGATTCTTATGGATTTAAACATGGAAACTGGCGAGAAGGTTTTATCATAGTCAATTCCTTTATGTTGTCTGAATCCTTTATCCACTGGCCTTGCTTTATAGAAGCTAACATGACCTTCCATGTCTAGTTTTCTCTTGAATACACATTTTCATCCAATAGGATTTACATTAACTAGCTCATCGACCATAACTTGTACTTGGTTCTGATACATGTAATTCATCTCAGAATTCATAGCTTCTAGCCGTCTTGCAGCTTCTGATCTTTTCAATTCTTCCTTGAAGGAGAGAGGCTCATTATTGTCGAACAATAATGATTCACCATCCTTTGTGACTAGGATACCAAATCTATCTGGTTCTCTTACCTCTCTTGAGCTCCTACACAGTACTTGTGTTTTTTGGAACATCTTCCATGGGGACATGTGGAACATTTTCCTATACCAACTCCTATGTATCTTGAGCATCAAATTTTTCGAAGTCAATATTGATCCCACTGTCCTTTTTGAGGATGTTCTCCCTCTTAATAAATATATCTTGTCTAGTGACAATCACTTTCTTTTCTGAAGGATTATATAGGTAATATATTTTCGTTTCCATGGATTATCATATAAAGATCACTTCGTGGCCCAGGGTGCTTGTTTGTTTCCTGAGAAGGCATTAACAAATTCCTCGCACCCCCATACACATGTGTACGATAAAATGGGTTTCTTTCCATTCTATAACTCAGAGGGAATTCCATTTTCTACCTTAGTTGGTACTCGATTTAATGTATATGTTGTTGTTTTTAATGCATATACCCAAAAGGATAATGGAATATCTGCATGACTCATCATCGACCACACCATGTCCAACAAGGTGTGGTTCCTCCTTTCACTGACACCATTCCACTATGATGTATAAGGAGGTGTGAGCTGAGATAGAATTCCAAACTTCCATAGAAGATCGATGAACTCTTGGTTCAGATGTTGTCCACCCTGATCCAGTCGAAGCTTCTTTATCTTCTTTCAAATCTAATTCTCTAATTCATTATTGAATTCCTTAAATTTTTCTAAGGATTCTGAATTATACCTCTTTTGGTATAAATATCCATAACTACCTAAATCATCAGTAAAAGTAATAAAGTAAGAATATCCACCTATAGCTTCTACTAGAAATGGACCACACACATCAGTGTGCACCATTATTAGAAGTTATGTGGCCCTTTTAGCCTATCCACTGAAAGGAAACTTGGTCATTTTACCTTGTAAACAAGTGTGACATCTATCAAGTGGTTTTATCTTAGAAGAGTCAAAATAGTCATCTTGGCAGAGCTTTGTCAAGTGCTTCTCGTTTAGATGTCTGAGACAGTGATACCACAACTGGGTGATGTATGAGTCATGTGAGTTTGTTTCGTTATCGATTCCCAACACTTGGTTTTCATAATTTAATACACACAAACCATTATTTAAATGTGTCATACCATAACATATGTTGTTCTTATAAAAGAATAAACCCTTATTTCCAAACATGAAAATAAATCCATCTATATCCAAACATGATACAGAAATTATGTTTTTTGTAACACTAGGCACATAATAATAGTTATGTAAAACCAAAATCATCCTAGTTGGTAAGGAGAGGTGGTAATAACCAATGACTAATGTAGCCAGCCTCACACCATTGGTATCTCTAAAATCCACCTCTCCTCTGAAATATTTTTAAATCTACTTGGTTCTTGTATTTGAATACAGATGTGATCCCCACAAGCTGTATCTAATACCCAATGTGTAGAAATAGAAATATTACACTCGATAACAAACACACCTTTAGTGCCCCCACGCTGCTAGGTGCATTTCCTCTTTCAGTGGCCTTGATTTCCACATGAAAAACATACCGCCTCCCATTTTGTGCCCTACCTCTGGATCTTCCCCTTATTAAAGGGATGGTGCTCAGGGCATTCATACCATTTATAAGTCCTTGGCCCCTTTTCCTTGTCCTTACTTTTCTTATTCACTATAAGGAATGCGGGTTGGTCATGCCCCATGTCCTTATCTACCTATGGAATTAAGGTCAAAAGTTCTGATAGACGCTTCTCATTGTTTCTCACGTTATAGTTGATAATAAATCTAGAGGAGTTCTTGGGCAGTGATGATAGGTTGAGATCTGTATGCAACTCATTTGAGAACATAATCCCTAAGATGTTCAGGCATTCAATGTAGCCAATAAGCTTGACTACATGAGGCCCAGCTAGCACAGACTATCCAAGATTAGTTTTATACAAAGCGTTGTAGATCTCATATCTCTCCTGTCTCTCCTTCTTTTAGTAGAGATCCTTAATGTGAGACATCATGCTATACACATCCATGTTTTCACATTGCTTCAAGAGCTCATTAAACATGCACGATATCATTAAACACTGAACATCTGTGGAATCATTCATATGTTTCATATGGAGAGATAGTTCCTCATCACTATCCTCTTTCCCAGGTGCAACTAGAACAGGATCTTCCAGCACATACAATTTCCTCTTGTGGGGAAGGATGACGCGTAAATGCCTCCGCCACTATTGGAAATTGGTGCCGGTGAGAAGGTTTTCATTATCAAGTATGGTTCAAAATGATATGTTTTATTTCATTTTCCTTATATTTCTGCAAATTAAGATGATAAAAGGTTTATTACTTTATTACTATAAAACTGAGACAAATAAATAAATTAATACTTATAAGTATCCCGCTATTTTATCGAAATCCAATAGCCCTCAACATTGACTTCAGAATATTCTATTGCCTAAATATTCAAGTGAAAAGGATCCATATATCCCTTTTCATTGCCCCAACTAGGGGTGGTCAAGAAACATAAAGGGTTTTAGGTTGTCATTCCAAATTCCAACTGAATTAACTTGCTGCTCCTTGATCTGTTGATTTGAATCCCCAATCATGAAATCCTTTTATTTTGTATTTCCTCAACCTTTGCCTCTTGGTCACACCAAGTCCTATTGTGGAAGTAAAACCTTGATGTGAACCAAGTCAAGTCAACCCAAAACTTTTAATTATAATTCCCTAATAATTGAAATCACCCCAACTAGGGTTGGTTAAGCACTTTGAACTATGGTTCGATTCTAACTAAGATTGTGAAAGGCTATACTGACTTAATATTTCTTTGAGGTATTTTATCCTTATATAGAAAATTTCCATTTTATTATCTTTGACTACATTATTGTTAATATTAAGTGGGATATACTTAACTAATTAACCATGTCTAAGATAATATTTTACGCATTAGCCGGTCTTATTTTAGTTCCATCTTGTATGCTAGTTTAATTCGTTAATTGTGTGATCGTGAAAACACACCCACAATAAATAAACCATGCAACTGACAAAAATAAAATAAATGGTATGATCATGAGCTTCTTATATTGGTTAATTTATATATTGGTTGATAAAATAACCCAAGACCTAAGGGTGAAACACCTTGAACCTTTTGGGTTCATGTTTATAGCTTTCCACCAGTCCACCTTTGTATCATCTTAGATTGGTTTCACCTTGGCTCATAACTTGAGCCGCCTCGACTAGCTTGGGAGCTCCATCCATTACATATACTTTTATTTCACACATAGGTGAGGGGTAAAATGGGGTTTTACATTAAATAAACCTTGGGTTCACATTCCCTACATATTAATGAGGAGGAGGATCGCATGCCAAAAAATTTAATTTAAATAAATTAATTAAAAGACACCATTCACATACAAAGCTCTTGGTCTAACTCAGGAACATCCATTAATGTGACGATATTTATACATAAATAAAACTATAATTCAATTCTTTAATCATTATTGTTTAAGATAAATCACGCTTGAATCAATTAATTATCTTTAATTAATCAATCCTTTTAGCTTAAACCATTTTCTGAATTTCCTTGAGATTATCATCCATTATAATTTTAAACAAATAAATTTACTTAAAATTATCTTTGTACGTAACTTGTACCTTGGAGGCAACCCAGTTAATTCCTATTCATAACTACCCATTGAGTAGAAATGAACATTACGTAGATGTTAAATTAAGCACATATATATAAAACACCTATCACGTGTTCTGCCTTATCTTTACACCTTCACTATGGCATACATCTCATGGGTTTGTATAATATAATAATAAATTTTAATAAATCTGTGTAATTTGGATGATTACACAACATGTAGTTCCGACTACATGGCATATACTTTTGTTCACTATCCATATGAAGTACATGCCTGGGGACATTGCATGTAGATGAACTTTAGAAATTTTTGGAGTACATGACGTGTTCAATGGGACACACACCGTGTAGTATCAGCATTACACAGTTTCCAATCAGGCAAGTTGTGTACTGGGTACACAGTCCAACCCTAACCCGAAGGAACTACACACCATGTTCCATGGGTCACACGGCGTGTAATCTGGAAACCATGTGCCACCTGTTCCTCGTCAACACATGGAGTCTTGAAGACTTAGATATGATCCATTTACATGGCCTGATTTGGCAGTCCAGTCTAATGCAATGAACCTAGACTATACAGCGTATACATCCAAATACAAGCCTTATATTCTGGTGTTGTAAAACCATGAACGTTTAGAACCTTCGAATGAGATCCTCTATTTTATTTTAATCAAAATTAAAAGAAAAATTCATTTTTTAAGGTGAAAAAGAAATGAGAGATGAGGAACAGATATCAAGATTCAGATTTAAAAAATGATTAACTTGAATTGAAAAAACTAAATTATTAAATGCGTAAATCACCAATGAAAAACTAAATAATTATAATCAATGATATGACTCCCTTTGATATTACTTGTAGTTTCCAGGAACAGTGGAACTACATTTGTGGGTTTACCCAACATGAATGTTAGCATTAACAATGATCAATCTGGGATCCTTCATGATAATAAAACACCGGATCTTCAGAATAGAACAATGAATGAAAAAGAAATAGGGGAGTCGTAGAACCATATAGAGGATCATCATATGTTGGTTATAATTAATTTAATTAATTTACAAGGATTACCTTGATGAAATTCTTTCTTTGTTGATGTCTCTGGTCATGATCCGATGTGATCCTTCATTGCATCGTAGAATCCAAGTGTATGATTCCTCTAGTAGTGACCCACACGTGCTCCACGAATATCTGGAAATCGATGAAGGGATCTCTGAGTACTAGTACAGAAGAGTCTTCGCTAGCGATGTTCGCCTTTGATCGCCTTGATCCGGTGGAGGTGGATCTCTCTCTCTCGTAGCTTGAGAGTGCTCTTGGTGGAAAAATAATTCTCTCTTAGCTTGAGAGATTTTCTAAATTTGTTGTGCACTAACGCTCAAAATGTCTAGGCTAATGAGAAATATATAATTGGGATTTTTAATTACAAAGAATAATAAAATGAATTGATTACCCAAAATCATTTATTCATTTCATTTAATTCTTAGTAATACCCCATGTCTTATAATAACAGTTGACTATTATTATTACTTGAAATTCACATAGTGAATTACACCTAATATTATTTAATTAAATAAATAATAATATTTCTCATAACTTCCAAGAAAAACTACACGACATGTAGATATTAATATACATTCTTTTATTTTCCATTTTCTTAATTTCCTCCACCATATTTATTAGACCATGAATAATGACTATTTATTTATCAAATAAATTTAACTGCATTACTCGCTAATAAATATATTATTTGGCCCACAATATATTTTCTCAAATCACTAGTTTCAAAATAAATACAATCATGCATCCTTGAATAATTATTAAACAAAATTTGGGAATAATATTTATTGAACATTGATAAATTAATATTTAACTGAGATACATGGACATACTTAGTGTGTGACCCTCTAGGTCTCTATCTTAGTGGCATTAGGCGGAGCCTACCTAAAGTCCATGGTTATCGTTTAGAAACACACTAAGGAACCCATAGAGAAATAAGTTAATTCCACAATGATGTGTCACCTCCTACAAATTTGTACCATGTAATGTAATCCCTTTTTCATGATATCTCAAATCAAGCAGGTTTCATGCTAGTGCCATCAACCCATGTGCTCGATTATTCTTTCTTTGACTTTTCAGAATTAAAATTTCCCATTCCTCACCATGGACATGGATTTATTTAGACTATATCAATTCCATCAAAAGGCCTGAGATATCTACTTCTATTATGGAATACAAGGGACAAATCCTTTCCCTCATTATCAATTAATGCAATATCACTAATGACACACCCAACGTATCCTACCTCACTGTGAATAGTGTGTCATCATAGTTTTCATCAATAAATATAAGTGCATGAGTTGTAATAACCATTAATAATAATCTTAATGTCTAAGGACCAATACACACATCTGTAGATAGGAATATCTAATGACACTATGAAATGTGGATTTCTTGCTGGCGGGTCAAGTTCTCATTATATCCTCATGGACATTACCAAGGGAGAACACCATGAGAAGGTGCCTCAATGTTTAATGTGTCCTCACCCTTAATGGCATGTATTATTTGTGTCCCTCAAATAACATCATACATCCATAGAACATATATTCAAGAATAGAGTTATGGCACTTTTGGTTTCATATCATAGCAGGGATCTGCTATGACCCTTTAATGCAACAACTATCCTTAGGATAGTATCACATGAATTGTCATGCAGAAGAACAATCAAAATGTGATAAGGTATTTATTAATGAATAATGTACAAAGTAGTTGGTTCTAGGCTCTAACTCTAACAAAGAACACCTCACCCCTAATCCTCATGCCTCTACTTCAGGGCCACATACCATATGGAAAAGGGGGCTTACCTTCGAAGAGTCTATGACGTAGCCACACTGTATAGTGTGGATGGACATTATTCTTAGGGGTAGAAGGTGTCACCCTTATACTAGTCATTTTATTTTTAAAGGTAACTTATTTTACCCCTACTCACCTCAAAAAATACGTTGTGACATAGTCCGTAGACAACGGAACAAGCCCTTATATAGGGGTTACATGTGTTGTACTTACAATGGTCTTGTGTTGTGTAGGGGAAACCAGTGTTACCCTTATGTATCCTTTTCAAAAAAACTCAATGAAATGGTCAATAGACCACAATGTGAATGCCTCCTATGTCACCAAGTGGACTTCCTATCTATCCACCCTTATAGTGTGTCCCTTCATTTATACCACATGGCTTGCACCCAAGGGAGATCCAAGGTGCCACCCCTAATATTGCACCATGGTCCTTTCCATCCATTGATTACCCTGGGGTGGTACCCAGTGGATATTCCATGGATACTTATTTAATTTTATTAATTAACTCATAACACCCAAATATATATATATTTCCATAAAAATAAACATACCAATAATGAAATATAATAATACATGAAAGTGAGGTGAAGGGGTAAAAAATCTAACTTAAAAAATTTCAAACCCACACTAGACTCTCATAACTAACTAATAAGAGCCCATTATACATCTCTTTTGATTTATCTTGGTCATAAATACCAATTTGGTATTTATCATATGTAACTAGTGTATGAACCCCATGGAGACTTAGTCATCAGGTGATCCTAAAGTCATTAAACCTAGTCAAAAATTGTGCATTATAAAACTAATTGGATATACCTAAATTATCTCACTATTCCATCCCCTCATTCTCTTATTCATGTGAACTTTTCCAAAAAATCGATTTATGAATAACATCAAATTCAAATAGGTAATATATTACTTAATATATAATATAATTCCTACTTCATTTCATTGGAGTGAACTTATCCCATATTATTAATTTGTACTTTCTAGTTCACCAAAAATTATAAAATCACACAATAATTCCATATATATGAATTATTTCTTAAATAAACATGATATAGTTAAATAGAGAGATTAAATATTAGTATTTTCTTATCCTTAGTTATAGTTTCTACTATAGTAGATAGTTAGTCTATTGGAAAGGAGAAAAATCACAAAGATTCTTGAGGTACAGGTGGAAAAATAATGGGGTAACTTCGTGGAAATTTTTGATGAGTGATTTATGGGAGGAAATTTAAAAAAAATTTATAGAAATTGAAAATTATTTAATATTTAAAAAATACCTCAATAGTCCACAAGGCACTCAATGACCACCATCAAGTATGTAGTGGCCTATATGACCCCCAATGTATGTCCAATAACCTTTCAATGCACACTCAATGGCTTGTTAGTCCCCCTAAAAAGACAAAAAGGTACTCAATAATCCACCACTAAGTACTCCATAGCATTTGTATCATTTTTTATATTATTTTCAACCTAGTACAATATTTCCACTAAACCTCAAAAACCACAACTTAGACCCCTAAACCCATATAAAATCATTCTCAATTAATTCTTTGAGCCCTTAAAATATAATATGAAACTAAAATATCAAAATAACCACTAATCAAGATCCATAGTATTCCAAATTCTCTTAATTACATTAACCTATAATGATGTGAGACGTTAACAATTAGCCGCCAAACAGCTTCTAGTCTCAAAGAAGCATCTATTAACATTTTCTAACTTCTAGTAAAATCCCAAGAATTAGATTTACCTCTCATTTTGTGTTCTAAATAAGATATGGTCCTAAATTTTATGAACATGACCTTTAAATGCATCTGATTCTATGAAATATGAAATTTTAATCCATATTATCATCCAATAATATCTTATATGATACTTGCATCATGAATTACACATCACCATATGTGATTTTGATTATATTAATTGTAGTAAATCTTGTTTTTCTCTGACTTCTATTGAAATTTTCAGGGAACACTCTTCACAAAATTAAATTTCCAATCCTGGCCATAATGTACCAACATAAAATATATCTCAAAAAACATAAAAACATATCGAAAATTCCAACCTATATTCATGGTGTGGTGCTATGAATAATTCATTAATTCATCAATGACTCAATTATTATCTTCTGGCATGCTCAAACCCCAAGTTATAACCAATATAGTCCTTGATTTTTTTCATTATGTTAACCCTAAAATGAACTAAATGTACCGAAACACTACATATGAATCCTTCAATATAGTAATCAAAAGTATGTGGATATAACTCACTCAATACATACACTAATACACATAATGTAATATAAAATTGATATAAAAGGGATCTGTAACACATTTTATCAAATACATTTACATAACTTGACCGACACAATACTTATACCCTAAACATTCATATCTATGAAGAAAACTACTCAGAAACCTAGATCAAATAATATTAAAAAAACCTTCCCTAAAATCATCTCTCTATGTTCAAATGGAATTGGGGTACTCTTTGTAACCATTTCCCATAGACTACAAATCATTTATCATCTCAAGAACCACAATGGTTGAGTCCCAAATTCATCTATCTACATGTTACCATTATTATGACTTTCCCAGAGACCGAGTAACATTCCAATATAATTACCAATACTTGTGTAAATTCATTTACCAAAATTATAAAGCATATGTGACTCTCATTTTCACACCAAATCACAACCTCTAGTAAAAATATATATATTTTACAATGGGTATATATTGCTAGTTTTTTAAAATAGATTTAATAATTGTTTTTTATGTTCGTTATATTTTTACCAACAATAAATATAAATATATTTTATCTTTTACATCGATTTTATAATAACTGATGATAAATATGTGTTATTTAAATTGATTAAAATTTTATCTAGTATTAAAAACTTACTTATGACTTCAAAATTGAAAAGTTAACATAAATAAACTTTTTAAAACCCATCACATTATGTGTCACTTATTCATTTTCACCTCTTTAGACCCTAATTATCTTCCAAGGAACTCTAGTTTCTAACTTTTTCATTTGGTCTTCCTCTTTATCCCTACCCTCATTCATTACACTACCATCACCCTCTCCCTCACCCTCACCATCATCGACATCATCACCTTCTTATTTATCATTATCCTCTAACACGGGTTCTCTATAATTTCTATTTAAAATTTGTATTATTTTTCTAATTTTTCTTGAATCCAAGGTATTTTTCATTTGAGGAAAATATTTCAAGATTTTTGTTTTATTTAATGATATCTTCCACCAATTCAATTTGATATATCTTCATGGTTTTTATGTTCACCTCTAATTATTCTTACATCTATGGTATTTTTAAATTGATGAATTCATCTTTTAATATTAAAGTTTGATTATATGATTATTTATTATGTTATATATAATGTTAATTTACTAATTGGTGGGTGTATAGGGAATTCATTTTTCCTACATTATAAATGGGTGTTTTGAAGGTACACTAGATTATAGAGATTAAATATTGAGTATTGATAATATATATTTAAAGAATCATCCTAATTGTAAGATCATATTGTGATCAAATAATCTTTCTAACTTGTAAATAATCATGTCACTAATGTACGATATATTGTGCGATTATATTTATAATAAGGTGATAATTTAATTTCACTTCACTATTTATTACACCCCCTTAGTCAAAATAGGGCGCAAATCAAGTTGAAAATTAAATGGATTTTAATATGTACTTTGTGTCTATCTAAAATTTCATGAATACCTCTGAATTTATAAATTAAATCATTTTAATTAATTAATTAATTAAATTATATGACACATTTATAAATATTTTAATTATTATAATAATATAAAATTACATTTATTGGATTTTAATTTAAATTTTATTTATATGGAATCTATTTTTGGTGATCCTAATGAGTATGTTTTTATAGTCACCCTTGTATGCCAATTTTTTATAGGTTTATTAATTTCATTATATTCTTTATTATGTCTTATAATATCATTTTTTATTACCCTTTAATATATTTCACTTTATATTATGATATATATTTATTTACATTGAATATAATAAATATATATTATTTAAATAACATAATAAAAATGAGATATAATTTCTTTTTTTTTGTGATCAACATTTTAAAATCAATGTTAATTTATCTATACTCTTTATTTTTTCAGATTTTTTATGAAAGGATAATAATTAAATATATTCAAAGTGATAATTTTTATATCAAATATGTTTTCATTCTTTTATTTGTGAAATATTTTATTTTTCTTTTCTTTTTTATTTCTAATATTAAATATGATATTAAATTTGAAAATATAATAACTATTTTCAATTTTTGATATTTATAATAGATAATAATGAGTTGAAGATAAATTACTACATTATAAATAATTGATCAATATGAAGAAGGTTTTTATTCTATTTTTCAAATTTTTAAATGACATATTTCAAATAATGAATTTGTTTTTCTATCCATGTTAGAAATGATTTAATAAGAAAAAGTTGAAAAGTAGAGAAATCATTGATCATTTAATTTTTTAGGGTTTTAGTATGAGTTAGAGCCCTTTAATTTTTCATGGGGAAGTTGGGTAGAATTTAATATCTGATGAAGATGATAATTTTCAAGATGATAAGTCCAATGGAATTGAATAATTGCTTCACGATATTTAAGTAGAGCCCATTAGGAAGGAATTGATTTTTGAGTATTTATATAATGATTTTAAAAAACATTTTATCTAGGTTGTATGAAATTTATAGATTTATCAATGGTGCTAAGATTTATTATATTGATGGAAAAATTAATGGAGTGGCAAGATAATTACATAGTTCCTACAGATATTTAATGGAAATCTTCTAAAATAAAGCGATCTTCTAAATTAACATTATAATGAAAAGAAAATATTGTGCCTATTGGGTTTAGGGAGCAATAAGATAAATGCCTTCCAAAATGACTATATTCTATATAGTAAGGAATATTAAGGTCATTCAGAGTTTCATTAATGTGAGACATCATCGTATGGGTTAAAATAAAAATCACAGGCTGATTTAGCAGTTACAAAGTGTCTTGGAAAGGAAATTTTGTATCGTTCCATAATTCCTCATTTAAAACATTTAAAAAAAAGTCAGATGATGAAAATATGTTATGTTTTAATTCATATGAGTAGATATATTATGTAAAATTATATCATACCACATATTGTCCATAAGGGGGAAAATTTTGAATTGTTTCCTATATTTAGAAATGATGTTAGAAATATTAGACTTGGACTGTGAAAAAATGGAATGAATCCATATCGAATCCTTAGTAGGAAACATAGTTCGTGGCATATATTTTGGTAATTTACAACTGATCTCTTGAATTTTTTATAAAGAAAAAATATATCCTATTTATTTTAAGGATTTTTAGACCAAAACTATATGGAAATGATATTGATGTTTTGTGTCACCATTGATTAGTGATTTGAAACATTTATCAGATGAAGGTATAAAATTGTATTATATTATAAAATTGATCTTTTTCAAATGCATGAAATGATTTTGTTTATGATAAATTACTTCATGGTATATGTAAATTTTTTAGGATACAGTTTTATGAGGCATAAATATTGTCTTATTTGTGATTAATAGGCTATATATTATCAATTAAAACATTGAAGAAAAGACATATAAATGGGTTATTGATTGTTTTTATCTATATATAGCTCATATCAAAGATTAATAAAGGTATTAAATGGCATACAAGAATATGATATTTCTAAAAAATATTTCTCTACTGAATGGTATATTGAGAGGGTAAGAAACAATGATGTCTCATTTGGATAGACACAAAACTCTTGTAATAAAAGAAATATTTGGAATAAATAATCAATATTCTTTATCTTCAATATTGGAGATATCATGACGTTAGAAATAACATTGATGTCATGCATGTGGAGAATAATATTTATGAATTTTTATTTGCAACATTGTCTAATATTAAAAGAAAGACTAAATAAGGGTTGAATTCAAGATTTTACTTACTCTCAATAGGAGTATATTTGTATTTACCACCTACCCCTAATGGAATACAAACATACCTACATGCAACTTTTCATACATTATACAATATATGAATTTTTTTTGTATGTATCATCATGTTATCAAAGTGTTGAGGAGTTATTCATCAAATATAAAAAATCCTTAAAATATTTGACTTTTACAGGCATAAAATATCATGATTTTCATGTCATTATAAAATAGCTCCTACCAGTTACATTTCATAAAATATTTCATATCTATTTCAGAATAACATTAATAAAGTTGGGTTATTTTTTAAAATTAAATTTGTAACAAATTTATTGATCTATATTCATTAAAAAATTTAGATAATAATGTAGTTTCTATACATTTTTCAATTGGAAATGTATCCTCCATATTTTTTTGAATATCATGGTGCATGTAATGGTTCATTTAGTGTGATAAATAATTCTTTGAAAACATGTATATATATACATATTGGATGTATAATTTTAAAAGGTATTTGGACATATTGGAGGGATATATTAAAAATCTGAATCAATATGAATCCTCTATTATTGAGGGTTATATTGTCGAACAGGTTTCATATTTTTTGACAAATTATTTGTTTGTTTTGGAGAACATCAGCTTTCCCACATCTCACCATGAACGAGTCTATCATTGGGTGAAAGGGAATCATGAATTGAATGTAAAATAATTGATAAGAGAATAGATAAAGTAGGTGCATTTATATATATTAAATAACATAGATAATTCTCATCCATATATAATTTTTCATTTTAATTTGTTTAGATAATTTTATCACAATAGGAATCTTATGTGTATATTGAATAATCATAACAAAACTTTTTTTCAGTTTTTAAAGACAGTGTTCATTATGGATATGATGCATTAGATGCATTGAGGAGGATAGTGGGTGGTCCATTTCTTTTTTCATAACATGGTTTGAGTATTAAATTAATGGATGTGTATTTTATATCAAATATCATGACATTAGAGGTGCAATTCATAATATTAGTTTATTATTGTTCACAGAAGTAATTCATTTTTCAAGATCCAAAGGAAAACATTCCATCTATATGTCATGTGAATACTAAAAATTATTTTAGAAATATGGTAGATTTATTACATTAAGTTTTAATATTCCAATGTTTAGCTACAAATGGGGTATTAAAAAATATTGTCAACCATAATGAATTCGATATGACACTATTCTATCTGAATATATTGGAATAAACAACTGATCCTTTTACAATAGAAACCCATGAAAAAAATCTATTTTCTTGATCTATAAAATGTGTTGTGAATTGTCATTTCATAAGGAAAAATAAATAGTTTTTTATGGAAATATTTAAAATGACAATGATTTTATGTAAAATAACCAATAACAAAGAAATATTATCAAAAAAAATTTATGACCAATTCATATACATAGTTTCTGCCATATGGAATGATCATGTAAAAGGAATATTGAAAAACAATCCTTCAAAAATTTCATAATATTATATATAAAATATATTTATTTATTATTTAAATATTTAAATTTCATAAAATATTAGATATATTAGGTGTAGTTTTTTAACATAAAATAGTAATTTTAAAAAAATATGATAATTTTTTTATTTCTATTAGTTTAGATTTTTGTGTCATTTTTAAATCATTCAACTTTATATGTAACTGTATGATTTTTATAAATTATTACATAAGATTTTTCTTATTTTTTTAAATCATTTTTTGTTTTATATATATTATTAGTATTCTTCTAACATTTTTAACATCAATTTAATAAGATGAAGAATACTTTCAGAATTATTTTTAACACTATTATTAACTACTCTACAAAATATGATCAAGAGTGATTGGTTTTGTATTGTTTTGTTTCTTTTGTATAATTTAAAAAATATTTAGGTTTTTATGTAACATTTTTAGTTGTATAATATTTTACTTAATATTTTCCTTTCTTATATCATTTCATCTATTGTTAATTTTTTTAACATTTTTGTTATCTAATTTAACAAATGTGAATAAAAATGTGTTTAGTTTACTATAATTTTTATTATTAAATTTTTCATTTTTATTTTATTTTATATATGCATTTGGGGGATTACGTAAGTGGTAAAGGCTTTCTGTAATCCTACATCAGACCCAGGTTCAAATCTGGTTAAGAGTGAATTTCCACAGGCAAGTAGTGATGTGGGTATGACACAGGCAGAAACAATACAGGCAGGATGTAGGAAATATGATGTTGGCATGATATTGCACTAGGCCTTCAGGCTATGTCATGAACCGAATTTGGTATCCATCAAACCGGCACCAAACCTGGCTTGTGGAAAGGCACAAAGGGCGTTCCCTATCCCCACGGGCTGGCACAAGTTCCCGGGTATCATAAAATTCTTTTGGGAATGATTTACCCGAGTTTGGATTCATAAAATAACCAAAAACAAATAATAATCCAAATCTGAAAAATTTTGCCAAACAAGACTTAATAAAATTTAAAACTGACTATATGGGTTTAAACAATACACAAGAGGTCCAAATATGTGTAAAAGTAGTAGAAAAACATCCCAAGAGACTCCACATGACGAGGGGTCATCACCCACGAGTTGTCTCCACAACACCGCACCATTGAGAGAAACTAGCAACCCGAACTGCCATCGCCCAAGGCCTTGCCTTTCCCTGTGTCAAACAAGATCGAGTCTACATACTCGCAAAGGTGTAAGTAGGGTGTGATACTAATCCCAATAGTATATCACGAAAGGATTCCATGTTATAGGCATTATAAAATTAAAATCTTGCGGGAGTTATAAACATAAAATGGTATCATTTATTTATTAAAGTGAAACTTTGGAATGTAAATAACTTTCAATGGGGATAACTTTAAAGAATGAGTGAATTTTAATAAAACATGCAAGCTGCTAGTTTTCACATCCCATAATACCTTAACGAAAAGATAAATACCAAAAAGGCCACTAGCACCAAGCATAGGAATACCCCTAGGAACTAGTTTGTTGTGAGCCCCAAGTACCTCGTACCTCGGTGAAAGTAACCATAATAAAATTCATTCTCGTGCAAGATCCACTAGCAGGGAGCATAACCATAACCTATTGGTCTCCAATCATCTCTATTATAGTTTTGTTAGTGTTATCCATGTCAAACTTGCTATGTGAACCATGGTCAAAACCCTTCCGTTCACTAGTATACTAGTACACGTTAGCCCACCTAGTTACCCGGGTTTCCCGTCTTGTGCTTAAATAGTTACCACATGCTAACAAAATCAATTTTCACATATAAATATCAGTTCTGGTCACACACATTCAAAACAGTAGCTACACATTCTTTACACCTTTTATATAACTCAATATACAACTTATAATTTCCATTAAACAATTTCAAGAAAAGTAATCGAATTTTCCACATTAAATTCATCTAAAATCCCACATTTGAAACCCAATGGAGACCAACATTATACCAAACTAGAATTTTATGCATCAAAATATTTTTATAAATCCAATCCATGAATTATAAAACAATACCAAGAGGCACAACATGGGTTGCACATGTAAAACACCCATTTTCACACAAAATTGGCACTTAAAAATCAACCTCTTTGAAAATGATACCCAAATAATTTTTCGCAATCAAAATAATATAAGAACATAATGTAAACATAAATAAATTATGCCAACTCATTCTACAATACCTACATATGGAATAACCTACCAAAAGTTTCAAAACCCCCAAATCCGTGTGTGTCACTTCAACCGCACCTTTGCTGCACCACAAGGGAGTAAGATTGAACCTAAAACCAGAGGATTGGTCCAAGAAATGAAAATATAAAACCCTAGGTACGAATCCCTATCTTCTGTACATTTTGGGATTCAATAAAAAAAGAAGAAACCCTATGGAAAATGGAGGAGGAAAGAAGGGAACCAACTTAATTGAGAAATCTGAACGTTTTTTTGAAGATGGAAAGTTTTGGCCCTAATTCGCGACGAATCTGAGCTTCAAATAGGGGAAAATGAAAATCGGGGTGCATATGGGTTCAGTGGGAACATGTGAGAGGTGGAATGACTGAAAGAGGATATGAAATGAATATTTTATGAAATAATTAAAAAAACATTTTAAAACTGGAAATGGGATTTCGGGTTAGCCCAACACCAAATTTGATCACCCAAATCCAAGATGCTAATGATTTATTAAGGGGACCAAATTTCATTGGTGGTTTTAATAGTTAAATGAAGGTCATTTTGGATGTTGAATGGGTGAAAAAGGTTGACAAATGAATGAGTTATTAAAGAAACAAAATGTATTTTTAAAAATGGAAATGGGCTCTTGGGTTGGCCCAAATTTTGAAAACCCACCATTTCCTTCAAAAATGCATGGAAAACCCCCAAAACAACACAAGAATGTAAATTAAATAAAAAATAAATTTAAAATATTTCATTTATGTGACAATTCTTCCCACCATTAAGGACTTCTCGCCCCGAAAAGCCAACCCGATGCTTGATTGGAAAACATGTTCGGGTACTCTTCCTCAACCCACAACTTTCGCTCCCATTTCTTGTGTGTATCACTCCCATGTTTCCAAATAACTCAGACCAGTGGAATAGAAATTCCCCTAAGAACATTTTCTTGGGAGTCCACTGTTCACATTGGCCACTCAAAAAAACTAAATCAGGCTCTATATCCAACTCCTCCCAATTCAGCACTTGGGACGGATCCGAGTTGTATTTCTTCAACTGGGAGACATGGAAAATATCATGGATGGATGTCAACTAAGAAGGAAAATACAACCTATATTCCACCTTACAAATATGATCGGTGATCTCAAAAGGTCTGACATACCTCGGCATCAACTTTCCCTGCTTCCCCAAGCGGCGGTGACCCAAACGAGGGGCCACTTTCAGAAATGCCTGATCACCCATAGAAAACTCTAGATCTTGATGCCTTTTATCAGCATATGATTTATGGAGGCTCTGAGTTGTCAATAAACACTGCCTAATCAACTTGATCTTCTTAGATATCTCTTGCACAAGGCTCGGTCCCAACTGTGTTGTCTCACCTACCTCAGCCCAACACAGAGGAGACCAACAAGGCCGACCATAGAGCACCTCAAAGGGTTCCATTCTAATAGAGGATTGGGAAATGTTATTATATGTAAACTCGACCAATCCCAAATGGTTATCCCATGCAACCCCTAAATCCAACACACATCCGCGAAGCATGTCCTCCAAAATCTGATTTGCCCGCTCCGTCTGGTCATCCGTCTGAGGATGGTATGTCGTGCTCATCTTAATCTGCGACCCCAATGCCTTCTGAAGACCTCCCCAAAACCGAGATGTAAAGTCGGGGTCCCTATCAGAAACAACTGCTAACAGTACAGCCTGAAGTCTAACCACTTCCTGAACATATAAACAGCCCAGATCCTCCACCTTCATTGTATCTCTTATCGGGATAAAGTGAGATGACTTGGTCAAATGGTCAATCACTACCCAGATAGAATTCCTCCCTCAAGGTGTATGAGTCATTCCAATAATGATGTCCATGGAGACCTCATCCCACTTCCAGGTAGGAATGGGTAATGGATGAAGTAGGCCAGATGGTCTATGATGCTCTTCTTTCACCTACTGACAAGTGTAGCATCTTGATACAAGGTCGGTTATATCCCATGTTATACCTGGCCACCAGAACTGGCGACGAACATTGTAATACATCTTGGTTTCACTAGGATGGGCAGCCCACTGAGATTGTTGGCTATCCTGCATCACCACCTTCCTCAGAGAAAAAGGCACCACTACATGGCCCTTGAAGCACAAGATCCCCTCAAGAGACAGAGACCAAGTAGAATGAGTCTCCCCACCATGAAGCAACTGCATAGATCGCTAACACAACTCATCACCAGGCTGCTCCCGCTGAATCAACTCCAGAAGAGCGGGGGTCAACTGAATGCTATCCAAGAAAGTACCTTTGATATGCTCCCTGCTCTCCAAGTGAATCTGGGCTAAGATCCCCATCAAAGTCCACTCATCGCTAGACTTCCTCAATTCCTACACAAGTACCTTCCTACTCAAAGCGTCTGCCACCACATTACCCTTACCTGGGGTATAGGCAATGTCAAAGTCAAATCCCAGTAAGTACACGATCCAACGGCGCTGCCTTAGATTGAGATCCTTCTGAGAGAAAATGTAGGTCAGGATCTTATGGTCAGAATAGACCACAAATTTCTACTAAAAGAGGTAGTGTCATCAAGTCTTTAAAGCATGCATCACTGCTGCCAACTCCAAGTCATGAGTTGGATAATTCTTCTCAGGCAGTCGGAGCTGACGAGAACCATAAGCCACCACATGGTCATCCTGCATGAGTACACACCCAAGGCCCATACCTGACACATCACAATAAACCACATATCCCTTCCCAGACTCTAGTAAAATCAGCATAGGTGCAGTCGTCCACTGCCACTTCAACTCCTCACAGGATGTCTGGCACTGTGGGCTCCATTCAAACTTCACCCCTTTCTGGGTGAGTGCGGTCATGGGGGAGGCGAGCCAGGAGATGTCCCGGACAAAACGCTTGTAATAACCTGCCAGGCCAAGAAAACTCCTGATCTCAAACACATTTCTCGGTTGTTACCATGACATAATTGCCTTAATATTCTCATGATCCACTGAAACCCCATGTTCTGAGATGACATGCCCGAGAAACTTCACTTCCCTAATCCATAATGTGCACTTCAAGAGTCTGGCATACAAGCGTTGGTCCCGCAAGGTGGTCAAAACAACCCACAGGTGGTGATCATGCTCCTCTTCAGATCCAGAATAAACCGGGATGTCATCCAAAAATACCACTACAAATGAGTTGAGATACTGGTGGAACACCCTATTCATGAGCCCCATGAAAATTTTCGGGGCATTCGTCAATCCGAAAGGCACAGCTAGATACTCAAAGTAACCATACCTGCTTCAGAAATTCATCTTACGAATGTCTGCTTCTCTTGCCTTGAGCTGGTGGTATCCCGAACGCAAGTCGATTTTGGAGAACCACTTTTCACCCATTCAGTTGGTCAAACAAATCATCAATCCGATGAAAATGGTATTTATTCTTGATGGTAACCTTATTCAATTTCTGATAATCGACGCACAACTGGAGGGTTCCATCGGCCTTCTTTGTGAATAAGACTGGGGTGGCCCATTGAGAGATGCTCGGGCGAATGAATCATTTGGATTCCAAATCGACTAGCTGTATCTTTAATTCCCTCAATTCGGTGGGGCCATGCGATATGGGGGACGAGATATAGGTTGTGTTCTCGACGCCAACTCAATCGAGAACTCCACGTCCTGCTCTGGGGGTAAGCCTGAGAAATCCTCTGGGAAGACTTCTGGGAACTCATCCACTACATGAGGTAACCCGCCCTGAGAGACACTACAATCATCCTCCAGTGCGAGCGACGACAACTGATAAGCATGATTCCCCAGCATAGGGAGTGGAGGTCTCATGCGACCCGACCGAGGATCCCATTCTCCATGAAATAACTGAGGACTCCCATCTAGTGACATAAAGCTAACTCGGTGACGATAACAGTCAATATGCACTTGGAAGTATACTAGCCATTCCATGCCAAGGATCACATCAAACATGTCCATATCAAGGACCAAGAAATCTCACTCCATCTCGACTCCTGACACAGAGAGAGTGCATGATGGGCACCTAAGACCTTGCTCCTTTTTCTTACACAGTGGAGTTACTAACTCCATTGCAACAGTTAAAAGCTCAGTTGGAAGGCTCAACAAGATCACAAGATGAGCAGATATAAAAGAAACTGAAGCACCAATATCAAATAAAACTGCAGCTATAGAAGATGTAATCATAATGGTACCTCGAACAGTCGAAGGTCCTGCATCAGATCCCACCGGTTCCTGATCTACAACTTGCAAATGTCTGGTCTCTACCTAAGAACGGCCACCCACCTGTGGCTCAGCCCTAAATTGGATCTTCCCTATAGATGATCCTACCCTACTGCCACGAACACCGAACTGATATCCCCCTGTCCTTGATTGCTCGGACTACGCTGGAACTCCCTTGGGAGGAACAGATCCTGCCCCACTTTGAAGTGGATGTGCTATCCCACAAAATCATTGCATGTGTCCCATACCTCCACACTGAAAACAGGTCTTCAGAGGATGAGGGAATGTTGGACATATTTTCCATGTCTTTCCACACTGGTTTCACACAACAATCCTCACATCTAAAGCCACTGATGAAAACTACCTGGAAGAGTGGCCTGAACTGCCACCTCCCATATTTCCCTGCTCTTCCCGCTTCCTCCTCTTTTCAGCAGAGCAACCAGTGCCTATAGTAGATACCCCTCCAAAGATCCCATACTTCCCATTTTGATCAATCTATACTATACAATCATGATTGACCACCTCAGCATAAGTTCCCAACTTCAATAGGAATACCTGTGAGTAAATTTCTGGTCGCAGTCCCTTCTCAAATTTCCAAGCTTTCAAGTATTCACTTCAAACAATATCAAGCGCATACCACACTAACTTAGAAAAATGTTTAGCATAATCTATTACTGAATGATATCCCTGGGAATGATCCATGAATTCTCGAGATCTGGAATAGGATAGAACCTATGGACAATACTACTCATTCAAGATGGCCTTAAAATCTCTCCAACTCATGTTTTCATGATTCTCATATTGAAGAACTGATTCCAACCACCTACGGCTGGGACCCTCTAGCTGAAAAGAGGCACATTTCACTTGTACCTCCTCAGGTGTGTCTAGTAATTCGAACATATGCTCTATCTTCTCAATGCATTCTTCTGCCTCTTGAGGTTCCGAGCTACCTCGAAAACAAGGAGGTTTATTTTTCATGAACTCCTGGGCGTTATCCTTCCTGGGCCCATACTCATCTTCTCTGGCTGGAGTAGGAGCCAAAACCCCTCCCTGTCCCAAATTTTTGACAGCTCGAACCACGGCTTCTATCATCCTTTGATCGAGTGGTGTAGGATAACTCTCTCTGTCTTTATCTTGTGGGTACGTGGGAGCTTTCCGGGGAGGCATGTTGCTACAAAAGGCAACAATGAATAGGGAAAAAATCAGTACAAAAGTTCTGAAAATTTCAGGAATAACATCAGATTTAAATAATCCAAACACATTGCCACAGTAAAATAAACAACTACTTCACCACCCTCGATGTCCACGTGTAGTCTACAGCCCACACGCCTCACCTAGAAGTGAAGATAAACAAACATTTCGGAAATCCCATGGTGACTCGCGGTCTTTCAAGAGCGGTATGGTCCAGGAACCCTGTTCATGACCAAAACTCTGAGCCTCGATAGTTCTCTCTCCTTTCTAGCCTGACTCATCCCAAAATAATAATATAACTCAAAAAATGTTAACCTACCTCTGATACCATTTTGTCACGAACTGAATTTGGTCTCTATCAAACCGGAACCAAACCTGGCTCGTGGAAAGGGACAAAGGGAGTTCCCTATCCCCAAGGTCTGGCACAAGTGACCGGATATCATAAAAATTCATTTGGGAATGATTTACCCGAGTTTGGATTCATAAAATAACCAAAAACAAACAATAATCCAAATCTGAAAAATTATGCCAAACAAGACTTAATAAAATTCAGAACTGAGTATATGGGTTTAAAAAATACACAATAGGTCCAAAGGTGTATAAAAGTCGTATAAAAACATCACAAGAGACTCCACACGACAAGGGGTCATCACCCACGAGCCGTCTCCACAACATCTTACCATTGAGAGAAACTAGCAACCCGAACCGCCATTGCCCAAGGCCTTGCCTTTTCCTGTGTCAAACATGATCAAGTCTACTTACACCCAAAGGTGTAAGTAGGGTGTTAGACTAATGCCAATAAGATATCACCCAAGTATTCCACGTTATAGTCATTATAAAATAAAAATCTTGCGAGAGTTATAAACAGAAAATGGTAGCATTTATTTCTAAAAGTGAAACTTTGAAATGAAAATAACATTCAATGGGGTTAACTTTAAAGAATGAGTTCATTTTAATAAAACATGTAAGATATTGGTTTTCACATCCCAAAATACCATAATGCAAATAGAAATTCCAAAAAGTCCATGAGCACCAAGCATAGGAACACCCCTAGGAACTAGTTTGTTGTGAGCCCCAAGTACCTTGTATCTCGGTGAAAGTAACCGTAATAAAATTTTTTCTCATGCACGAGCCACTAGTAGAAAGAATACCCATAACCTAGTGGTCTCCAATCATATACATTATAGTTTTTTAGTGTTATCCGTGTCATACTTGCTAAGTGAACCATGGTCAAAACCCCTCTGTTCACTAGCGTACTAGTACACGTTAGCCCACCTAGTTACCCGGGTTTCTCATCTTGTGCTCAAATAGTTACCACATTATACCAAAATAAATTTTCACATATAAATATAATTTATGGTCACACACATTCAAAATAGTATCTACACATTCTTTTCACCTTTTATATAACTTCATAAACCACTTATAATTTCCATAAAACAATTTCAAGAAGAGTAATCAAATTTTTCACATTAAATTCATCTAAAATCACACATTTAAAATCCAATGGAGACAAATATTATACCAAACCAGAAATTTCAGCATCAAAACTTTTTCCTAAATACAATCCATGAATTATAAAACAACACCAAGAGGCACAACATGGGTTGCACATGTAAAACACCCATTTTCACACAAAATTGGCACTTAAAAATAAACCGCTTTGAAAATGCTACCCAAATCAATTTTCACAAAAAAATAATGATGTAGGAACATAATGGAAACATAAATACATCAATAAAACTCATTCTATAATACCTATATATTGAATCACCTACCAAAATATTCAAAACCCCCAAATCCTTGTGCGTCACTTCAACCGCACCTTCGCCGCACCGCAAGGGAGTAAGATTGAACCTAAAACCAGAGTATTGGACCATGAAACTCAAAAATAAAACCCTAGGTACGAATCAATAGCTTCTGGGAATTTTGGGATTCAATAAAAAAAAGAATAAAACCTAAGAAAAATGGAGGAGGAAGGGAACCAACTTACTTGAGAAATCTGGACGTTTTTTTGGATCTGAAGAAGTTCGACCCTAATTCGCAATGAATCCAAGCTTCAAAGGGGGTAAAACTAAGATGGGGGTGCGTCTGGGTTCATTAGGAACATGTGAGAGGTTAAATCACTAAAAAAGGATAAAAATGAATATTTTATGAAAGAATTAATGAACATTTTAAAACTGGAAATGGGCTTTTAGGTTGGCCCAAAACCAAATTTGATCACCCAAATCAAAGATTCTAATGATTTTTTAAGCAGCCCAAATATCTTCGGTGGTTTTAATAGTTAAATGAAGGTCATTTTGGAAGTTTAATGGGTGAAAACGGTTGAAAAACGAAGGATTTATTAAAGAAACAAAATTTATTTTTAAAACTGGAAATGGGCTCTCGGGTTGGCCCAAATTTTGAAAACCCACCATTTCCTTCCAAAATGCATAGAAAACCCCCAAAACAAAGAAAGAATATAAATTAAAAAAACCATTAAAATATGTCATGTTTGTGATAGTCTAGTTTTTAGGCCTTTGGGCCATGTAATAGGCTTCATTTCCACGGGGCCTTTAGGACATGTACTGAATAAATAAGGCTTGATGGGTGGACTATTTCTTAGAGGGATATGGCCTAACTATTTAGCCTATGTTTGCAATGTGTGTGTGTATTTAATTTAATTTTACCATGAATAACCTTATATATATTTATATATATTTAATTTTATATGTTATTTTTAGATTTTTAAATTTGTATACTAATTTTTTGTGAATTTATTTTTTGGATAAACTTATATCAAATAGCTAAGTCGCCTATGGATTTTAGGGAGGACCATAAACATACCTATTCTAAGGAGACACCTCATCATTATATATGGGATCTATTTACTTCCATACAGGAAAAAAATATTCCATGGTTGGTAAACAAGGTATAACATGTTTAACACAATTATAAATTTCTTGTAGCTTGGACCAAATGATGAATTTTTAGTTTGATGATATCATAATCCTAGGGGTATAAATGCAAAAAATACATTTATTGAAATTCATGCTCATGAAAAAGTTAAAAAAAATTTATTAACTAGAATATTTTTGAAAAATAAACAATGCCTCAATTATGGGATATAATTTTCATAATCTCATTTATTATTATTTTAATTACTATTACATGTTTGTACTAATAAAGGCTTTTTCTATTATTATTAGAAGACATTGGATATACCAGACACTAGTGACATCGTGACGAAATTTGTATCTTAATCTACTAAGAGAAGGATGAATTTTAAATAAAACGTCACTTTAGATTTCATTTTTATGGTAAGAAAAAATAAAAAATCATATGCTTTATATCCTTTTCTATTTGAATATACATGGAAGCATTCTATTGAAATTGGATTAATAGAATTATTTTTGGTAAGTGTAATGTTATATTTTATAAGTTTTTTATTATTAATGATTGTAATGATGTTTTATCCTTAATTTACATTAAGTGATGATATCTCATTATGAGATCCAATCAAAAACATTATACCCATATACATTATCTTGTGGAGGTTATATGTTATTGGAAAAAATTGTGTCTGAAACTTTTAAAAAAATAGAGATCCATGTATTCATGCTCCAAAATGCACCCCCCCCAAGCTTGATATGAAAAATAAACAAGGGTCTGAATGATAAAAAAATGAATGATATCTTATATAAGAGTTAAGGGTTATATCTGAGAGGATTTTAATGAGTTATTTATGTTATTTATGTTATTTCGACACTTAATATATTTTTATTCACTAATAAATTTTTCAAATATTTTTTATAAGAATCCCTTAAGGATTAAGGAACTAATGAGACCATTATAATTGAGGGTAAGAATAATATTTTAGCTACTATATTGGAAAAACCCAAACACCCAGGTTACATACGAGGGTAGTAGGAAGTTGTATCAGTCAAGAATGTGTTTGGTCATTTAGGATCTTCTTTATTGGAGAATGTATACAGTAAAAAAAATATAATGTTTAGAATATAAATTATATGAGATAGGTGATACAGTGGATAAGAGGTTTATAGCTTCATTAAAGTCAATATTTTAAGAAATGTGAAGAAATATTCAAAAATAAAATCCCACTACTCAACCTTCATATCCAAATCCCACTCTTCCATATACATCTATATATCTAACTCTTACACCTCCTCCGCTATAGCTTCCCATCAATTATGAGTAATATGATAATAATTCTCAGAATCGTATTGTGGTATATGGGATTATATATTATATTGGGGATATGTTTTATTATAAACATATAGATAAGGATCAGCATGAGGTCACGGTGAAAAATATTTTTTATATATTTGCAAGAGTACCATTTCTTATTGATCATGTTAGTAATTTTGGAAATATTATTATCCTTTTTTTTGTATAGACTTATCCTGAAAAATTACTTATGAGGTATGTATATATCATATCCTTTTTTTACATATTAGTGTTGAATCTATTTTAATATCTTAATATTAATATATTTATCAACATTTTTATATAGGAATAATTTAAATTTAAAGACATATTGTATTAACAACAACAAGTACATGCTACGTTGACTTTAGATACTAACTTTTTGGACTTGATAGATTATCAATATATTCATATTTTCTGCTGAAATTTTATGAGCATCCAATTGATTTTAACATTTGTGGGCATGAAATGAATGTGATAATTTTAAAGATATATATCATGAAATTTATAACTATAGATTTTTTTTGGAATCAACGTGATTAAGGTATTTTATTTTTAAACTATCATAATTCACTAATTTATTTTAATTTAATGAAAGAAAATACATATTTTTGTTTTGTATTATATATATTTATACACTTTGTATTCATTATATAGTGGTAAAAGATTTAAAAATACTAGAATTTAGTGTTGGATGATTCCTTATCGTAAAGGGTTAGGAATATATAATTATTAAATTACTATTTCTCTTAACTTAATAACCACACATATTATAGTTTTATATTAGTTTTATTGGGTGGTTTTTATTGTAATAGTGGGTGAACTAGACCCAACATTAATAGTACATTTGATTACTATATCATGTATATGATCAGATATACATGCTGTATATTTACCATTTTAGTGTAGATCTTTCTACATCTACTATTTAGTGGTAATTTCCATAGATTAATGATCATAACAAAAGGTTATAGAAGATCCCCATATTTAATGAGAACCTTGAGATACTATGAAATTAATATTAAACGAAGTACCTATGGTCTAGATACATCATACTAACTAGGCACAGTTTATGTTCGACTATCAAGTGTTGAGATATCATAATAATTGAGACTTTTTCTCATGAAGTTTGAACCTAATGATCTCCAGTAGTGATATCATAAGGGTAGAGCTGATAATAAGAATACCACATATTTCAAGTGTCATTGGCTGTTTTTATCTATAGACATGTGTATTGGTCACTTGACACGACATCATTACATGTGTGTTCCATTTGATCGCATACTTTGATTCAAGGTAAAAACCATGCTAATGAAATTTTTTTAGGGTAGCTTGTGTTTGGAGATTTATTTGTGGTATGATAATGGTTAAATGGTCGAGAAAGGATTTGTCACTTCCAAGTTTAGAAAGTAATGTATCTTCGGGTTGGTTGATCAAGATGGGACTAGCGTCATAGGTCTTTGGATAGGGAATTAAAATGGTAAATCTATCTAGTTCGAACATCAAATAATAAATAATGAAAAGGGAGATGTCCCAAGTGTGCATACTGTTTTATGAGATATTTTAAGATAGAGAGATCATAGTACATAGTATGTGTTTATAAGTATGTTTTCTTTTCTATGACTATCCTTGCCACTTTAGGAGCCTTTATGGGTTTCTATACTCAAATATTGGTCTATGAATATTATTCATTGTTATCGAGATAAGGGCCTAGAGGGTCGCACACAATAACGTATTCTAGAATCCTCTTTATTCAGCTAAATAGGTAAAATGGACATGGTTGGGACCCACCATGGGATCCAAGTGTTTTCTAAGTCATAGATCATCGATAAATAGATACATTATTTATTATTCAAGTAAATAATAATTAGGTTGAATTTATTTATTAAATTAATTTACAATTTTAGTAAATACGATAAACGATATTAATTTAATGAATATTATTTTAATATACAATGTTCATTTAATATTAAGTGGGAATTATTAACCGAGTTAATTACTAGGGTTTATCATTTAATAAATTATATATATTTAAATATTATATGTATTGGATGAAATAAGTAATAATATTTTTGATGATGTTTTGTTCGTCATAATTATTTATTTAGTGGAGGTTAAATAAACAGGGGTTGGGGACCCCTACCAAGTATTTTGAACATCCACTATTGTTGTCCATAGTATGAAACCAAATAGGGGGTTAATTGAGTTCCAATAAAAATTTCTATCTAAAACAGTTATTTAAAATAAGTTCCCCAATGTGAAATACAAAATGGACCAGTTAACCAATGTATAATATTTATAAAAAAATTTATATTTTGAAACACTTCTCAACGAGTGATTAGTTCTTAGTTAAAACAATATGAATTATTAGTTTAAATTTTTAAATAAATCTACTAAAAAATTCTAATATAAACACTATATAAGATTAACTATCAAAGTGAAGTAGAGTTTTCTAAAAATACCAATTTAGAAACTAATCTTAAAAGAACATGGTGGAATTTAAAGCAAGTGGATTGGTATCAAGAAGAGACTTAACACTCTCTAATTGGTGATCAACTTCCACCATGAAATTTATATAAATAAACATGAATCCACCCCCTATATTGGGGTAAAATATTTTATACACGTAGTACAGGTCAACAATACTTCTTCTATAGTTTTTTTGGGATTTTTAAAAACAAACATGCCACATAGGTACCTCTAACACCATTATCTGTGGGAGTGTAAGGTTTAAAATATGGTTTTTTAATATATCTATGTATCTTCTAGTTTTTCAAAAAATTCATTGTGTTTTTAGAAAATATAGATACACATACTTCTCGTAGATTATAAACAATTCAAAAATAGAGGATGATATAAATAAAAGAGTTTAGAAGGCTCTGTGTGATTGAAAATGAAGCTTGAGACTCTTAGAAGATGTATTGAAAAGAATATTTAGTTGATTTCTAGAAACAGATAGTAAAATAGAGTGTCAATAGAGAGTATTTCTTCTATTTCCATTGAGATATTGATATTCAGGATGATATCTTCTATTCTCTTAGTGTGTTGACACAACAAGTTATTCTATTCAGGTTCTCAGAACTATCTTCTTGTTTTCACCACTCAACAATTCTCACATTTTTATCTCATTCACGATATGTGTTTTTCAAACTACATCATAGATTATCTTATTAATCATAAAATTCTTTTATACTATATATTTGGCAAGAAGAATGTTCTCTGTTTCCTCATACCACATACTGGTCTCAAACATCATCATTAATGTTGTCTTCAAAAGGCATAAAATTTTATAAAAATAAATAATATCACTGAGTTTCAAAAATATGAATGTTATAATAAATTATAATTTAAATGAATAAGTAATTAATGATAATGTCTCGAGATTAGTAGGTCAGGAAGTGGTGTCTTAGAACCAGAGTCTCATTCTTATATCAGTCCACAATATAGAATGGTGAGTCAAGTATCGGCGACTTAGGAATATAAAGTCATCTTGATGGTAAGTCCTCTTGATAGTGACCCAAGATATCAGTATTTCATACCAGTAAATCATACATAGTGAGAATTTTAATTCCATCAGTATGTCACTTTTTTCGTAGGTTTCTACAATAGTGACTTAGCTATTGGTAGCTCAATGTGATGGTGTTTTGTCCATTGCCAAAAATTATGTGTTGAGCTATCAGTAGGTTGAACAATGGTACCACAATGTATCGAAAGATTTTGTGAAATTGTCTCATATATTGTCAAAATTCATTGTCTATAATAATAGTAAAATTTTTTATAGTGAGATATTTTATCAGTAGGTCCATGGAAATGTTAGTTACTTAGTCATTTTTTTACCAACGGTGAGATGTACAATAATGAGTTCACATCAATAGTGACTCAACCTTAATGATGAATTAAACTTATTCATATTATATCAATATTTCTTATGATGTGAAACAATAATAGTATAGATTAATATGATTGTAAAACATGATTAAACATAATTAAATTTAATTGAAATTAATTAAGAATAATTTGTGAGCATTAAAACTAAAGGAGGCCAAAAATCACCCCCTTCGTTATGATCACAAATCATGTAATTAATAAACCGTTAATAAAGATAAAAAACGTTCTCCATAATATTCCAAATAGATCAAAGAAAATCAATGAAATTAAATTCCATCACATTTATCACATTTTCCCCCTTTTGGGATTATCAAAAATAAAACAAATAAGAAATAAATAACATAACATGGATGAAAAGAGATAAAATATTTCATGATAGAAAGATTGTATAGTGGATGTAAAAAAGTAAAAATTACATCCATATCAATGATCAACCAAAAAACTTAATTCTTCTCTAAATAAGGGTCCATGGGAGGATATCCATTATCTGTAGAAGAATATGGAGGTATAGATCTTTCATAAGAAGCAGAATTATTCAAATAATGAAGGGGGACTCCAAAAGGTATATGTGGTGGGAGTTTCTAAGTAAAAGCTGTATAAGTTGTATGGTCCCTGTGGATCATAGGTATTAGATGACTAATTACATCTGCTACAGACATTTGAAATGGTTGAAGGGTTGCTGGAAGAGGGGGGAAAGGAATTATGGTCATAGCATCTTTGAATTTAGGATCAGTTGATTGGAATATTGAGCCTGAAGGTAAATTCTCAGTCATTAGTAGAATAGAGAATTCCTATGGTTCGAAAATATCATTACTATGATGATGTAGGCAAGGATTCAAAAGGTTTATAAATCCCATGATTATCTATCTAATTTTCTCTATAGCCTTCGTAAAATCATCCTTACTCTCTTCAAACATTTTATGATTAGGTGTTAGCACTTTGAGTTGTTTCACTTATTCCATGAAGAATTATGTGATAGGAGGTAGCCTCAAATTATTAACCAAATATTGGAAATTAATTTACAACTAGTGTTTCTTATAAATTATTTTAATTTAGTAATATTCCATCTTGTAATCTCTACTTTAGAAGATGTGGCCTCATTCATGTAAAGCCTTACCATGTCATATATATGATCATCATTCTGTATAAGTATTCTTATTATCTCTTAATAATAACTACACATAATAGTTCAAAGATATTATCTTAACATTATTTTGATTATCTCAATATTAGGAGTTTGAATAGTAGGAGTATATGAGGTTGAGGCTTCATTGACTATATCTTTGATAGAAGATCTGAAAATAGCAAGACCCATATTTGGAGGAGGAGGCATATAATCATCAGAAGATGTATCCTCGGGATTGTTTGAATCTTTTTCTAATGTAGTTGCATACTTAGATGACATCCCTTTACAATTAGGAATGAGTACATCTAACTCATCTCTTAATATTATATTTTCCAACCTCACTTTTTCATGTTCAGAAACTATCTACGGTTGAATCTGGGAGATAACTCTCTCTGCAAGAATAGCTGCATCTGTTTCACTAAGACATGCTACCGATGCATGTTGTGGTTGTAAAATACCTCTACCCACTGAAAAAAACTTCTTTAAATATATTTAAGTAATTTTGGGTCACATAGTCTACAATCACATATGCAACTGGAGTAGAAATAAGTGCATGAGCTACAGCTAGAGTAGGTGCTATTTCCAAAGTTGTCCCTACCAGAACTCTCTAAGAATGATCTAAAACTTTTTCCAATGATCCCGTGGATCATATTCTTCATCATCTGAATTAGAATAGTCTAATACAAGAGTGTAATACCTCAGGTATTTCTTCCATTACTCGATTTTCACAGCACAAGGAGTGAGAGTATAAACTTTAATTCTTATTTCATATTTCTCCCCCTCAACAGATGCTCCCCTCTCAACAAGTTCTTTATTCTTGGAATAAAAATGTTCATTCACTGTATAAACTATATATTATTCATTAACTATCATTGAATCTACTACCTTTTGAGATTCCTCCTCCTATTCCTTTTCCACTAAAACAGTTTTAGTTACAATTTTCGGTTCCACAACCTTTTGAGGTTCCAAAACAGTTTCCTTCTATCCAAAATCATTTTCAACAGGAGTCTTAGATTCTTCAATAGGTCCGTGATCCCTAATGGCAAGATCAGCTTCACCACCATCATCACCATAATTTATACCACTCTATTACTTTTCCTTTTCTTCTTTATATACATCATGTCAACCTTCTTCTTCAGACACTTCTTCTTCCTCTTCATTTTCTTCTTTTTATTCCTATTCTGGTTTAGATTCCTCATCATTTTTATCTTCATGTAATTGATTATATTACTCTTCCTCATTATCTTCCTCTTCATCACCAGAATCATTGTTATCTTCAATTTCACTTCTACTATAATACACATTATCTCTATATTCTTTTATTTCCACATCAGAGTCATCATTTAAGAGAGTTTTTTTGGGAGGAAGCCTTTTTAGAGGGATATGATATCCAATGGGAATTACTTTAGGGATTTCAGAAATATTAGGATCAATCATATCATCAATAGGAGATCCTATTTGTTTTTCCGACTCGTCTACTTCTTCTTCCTCGTCAAAATATTATTCCGCCTCATCTGGTCCAAGACCTAGATCATCCATATCATTCATCCTAGAAAGATGTTGAAAATGATAAAATTTTCATAAATTTTCTCATTATACTCAACCCACTTCTTCTTATATGTATTACAACTAATTTTCAACCTTTTTCATATGGATTTAGGGATGAAAAAACCATCACACCCAGTCACAAATTCTTCTCCTTCACATACTACTTCTTTAGATTTCATCATTTTAGAAATCATATTTGAATAAAATAGGGAAGTTGATTTGGACTGAGGATTTATCATGTAACTCATGTAAACCATGATATATCTCCATAAATTAATCTTTTGTCCCTCTTTCATCAGATAAAAAAATAAACATTGTGATATTTTGATGATGTAAACTCCCCTTTCCTAGGACAGAGTTGATACTGGATAAACATAAATAACAACCTTCATTCACTATTCAGATCAGTTTCTATATGTCTTCATGGGATTCTTTCTCTACTCAAATCAGTTAGTGCTATTTCATAACTGAAAATATCTCTACGAGAAGTTTAACATCCCTGGTAATCATCACAAATACCTTCGTGAGGTACCGTCATAAATTAATACCACTAGTTAGACTAAAAGAAAATCCTTTTTCCATTTATTCCTGACTTAATCTAAAAAACTCTATAGCCCTAAAAATCATCATATAAGTAAAACTCATGCACTAATTGTGGATAGATATGATGTTTTTTGTTGTAAAACCTCACCAACCAAAATTTTACTTCAAACACTCCCAAAATGGGAGACTTACTTAACAACATACATTCTACGTGTAATTCCTTCTCAAATATGACTATTCTATTTGTAAGATTTTGGTTAACAGGTTTGGGTATAGAATCACTCGATTTAACCGTTTTCTTCTTCGAATAATGACACTCATTAGAAGAATTCTCATACAGATGCTTCAGTCAAGCCATAATAAAGAGTTCTTAGGGTTCAGTTCGAGGGAAGAAGGTAGTAGAGGTTTGAAAGAGAAAGGTTCGGTTTTTGGAGAGTGGGTGAGTGAGAAAAGGTTATGGGTCGGTTTTATATTTATAATTTTAGGATTTCAAAATCCTAAATTTCAGATGTGGAATAAAATAAATAGAAATAATTAAAACAGTGAGTTTAATTTTTAGGCAGGAAAATGACAAAGTAAAGATTGGCGGTAAGTAACATTGGTGAGTCCTAATGGTGAGCTGTCCTCATTGAGTCATCAACGGTGAGTCATTAATGGTGGTACATCAATGATTATACATCAATGTTGAGTCATCAATGGTTATACATCAATATTTTGTAACTCAAAATTGATCATCCACAACTCAAGTCTGATTTAGCTCATTCTCTCAGAATATAAAAGATTAGTAAAAATATCAGCAAGATGATGTTCAATGCTAATGAATTCCAAATTTGTATCACTTTTTTGATAATGATCTCTCAAAAATATATTTCAGGCATCAATATTTTATGACATTTAATTAGAAACTGGATTTTTAGAAATTTTAACAGCACTTGTGTTTTCACAGTTTAAAGGGATATGTCTAAATTAATATCCATATTATAGTAAAGTATGTTTCATACATAAACTTTGACCATAAAACTAATAGAATTTATGTATTCAACTTTGTTTGTAGATAATGAAACATAATTTTGTTTCATACTAGAGTATTAATCTAGATACTTTCTAAAAAAGTGACATGTTCAAGATGTGCTTTTTTATAAAACTTGAAACCACTAAGGTAAGCATTAGAATAACAAACTATGTAAAATGGTTTTCCTCTAGGATAGAATAGTCCTAAGTTGGAAGTATATTTTAGGTACTTGAAAATTATTTTAACTATAAAAAAATGTGGATCTTTAGGATTTTCTTAAAAATAAGCACAAAGACACACACTAAACATAATACTAGGTTGACTAGCAGTCAAGTAAAAATACTTCATATCATACCTCTGTAATGGGTTTGATCTATTAATTTTCCATATACATCAAGATCCAATTTATAGGTGGTACTCATAGGAGTATCACTAATTTTAGTGTTATCCATGTTAAAATGTATTAAAATATATTTTGTGTATTTACTTTGATTTAAAATAATACCTTCCTTATTATGAAAATTTTGAAATCCAAGAAAGAATTTGAGTTCACCCATTAATCTCATTTCAAACTCATTTTACATCATTTTTTAAAAATAAACATATAAAAAATTTGATAATCTAAAAATAATATCATCAATATATATTTTAACAACTTAAACATCTTTTGAAATTCTTTTTATGAAAAGTGTAGTATCATTCAAAACTTTTTTAAAACCTTTAGAAAAAAGAAAAGATTTAATCATATAATACCAAGCTCTTAGAGCATATTTTATACCTTACAAATATTTTTTTAATTTAAAAAATATTATTTCCAAAATGATTATTTATAAAACAAGGGGTTGTTTAAAAAAACATCCTCAACTATATAACAATTTGAGAATTAAAATTTTATATCCATTTGATAGTGTTTGAAATAAATATGTGCTACATAATCTAGTAGTATGTTAATGGATTCATTTTGGGTGATAGGTGTAAAGGTTTCTTTATAGTCTAGTGGTTATTCTTGATTATAACCTTGTGAATAGTTCCTGGATTTATTTCTTACTATTTTACCATCTTCATCCACTTTGTTTCTTAAAACCCACTTAGTTCCTATGGTCAAGGTGTCTTTGGGTATATCAAAAAGATTCCATAATTTGTTTCATTCAAACTAGTTTAATTGTTCATGTATAGCCATCATCCAGAATTCGTCATTTATTTCATCATTGATGCTCATAGGTTCTTCCTATGACAAAAATATTGGATGTTTAACCTGGTTTCTTAGAGAAGCTCTATTTTATGTTTCTTTGTCTAGGTCTCCAAATATCGCATTTAAATGATGGTTTTTAATGGTTCATAAAAATATAGAGAAATAATGGATGGTAATTTAGGGTCATATTTTTGTTAGGGTTCCCTTTGTTTAGAATCTAATGATTTTCCAAAAAAATATTTTTTTTCTTCTTCAACAGAAGAATCAGAAGATTTAGGATTTAAGTCTAGATTCGATAGATTTTCCTCAAGATTTTCTATGGAGGTATTGAACTCATGTGGATTTGTTTCATCAAACAGGAAATGCATAGATTCTTCCACACACATGTTTCTCTTATTAAATACTCTATAGGCTTTACATTGGATTTAATAACCTAAGAAAATCCCTTTATCACTCTTGGAGGAAAAATTTTCTGGATTATATTTTGAATTGTGAATAATGACTTTGTAACTAAAAAAATTGAAGTAATTAACCTTAGGTTTCCTATTATGACACATATCCTATGGGGTTTTCTTTAGGATAGGTCTTATTAAAACACTATTTATTATGTAACAATATGTATTCACAGCTTTTACCCCAAAATAAATAGGTAGATCATACTCATAAATCATAATCTAAGATATTCTTTGTAAGGTTCTACATCGCCTTTCTATAACACCATTCATCTAGGGTGTCCTATGAGTAGAAAATTATGTCTACAGCCATTTTTTGAGAAAAAGTTTTAAATTATTTATTTTCAAACTCATGCCCATTGTCACTTATTAAGGTTTCATCCTAATTCCACTTATGTTTTCTATTTCCCTGATATAATTGGTGAAATAATAACAATATTCACTTTTGTGAGATAAAAAGAAGGTCCATGTATATCTAGAAAATAAATCTACTATAACATAGACATAGTTCATCCCGCTTAAACTTGAATCTCTAGAAGTTCCAAAAAAAATCAATGTGAAGCAACCAGGTGGTTGAGAAGATGAATCTTCTTTTATTGGTTTGAATGAAATTTTGTGATGTTTTCCTTTTGGATAAGGATTACAGGATTTATCATTTGGAAACACTATTTTAGGTATATGATTGAATACTACTTATTTTTTTGTTTTTTATGAGAGTGAATGTTACATTGGCCTAGTCTTCAAGTTCATATCCAAGACTCTTTATGAAAGGACGTTAAGCATGAAACATTCTGAGGAGCTATGGAATCCAAATTGACAACATATATTTTTTATTTATATATGCAGTAAACACTAATTCATCCATAGAATTTACAAATTTACAAGAAATAAGATGAAATACATCATCATATAACTATGGAATGTTAATAATATTTTTCTTAAGAACATTCACATAAAGAACCTTATAAATTAGAACTGAGTTAGTGTTACTGATTTGGCCTAGGCCAATAATTTTGTCTTTCTCATTTTCACCAAAGGTGACATATCCACCATAAATCTTTATGAGGTTCTTGAAACTAGAGTAGTAACATTTCATGTTTCATTAACATCCACTACCGAAGAACATAATCTCTTATTATAACTCATCAAACAGCTTTCCAATAGAAATTTTAAACAACAACAAACATTTACACCCAGATTTTCTTAAGTTTAGTAATATTAGTAATTAAATCTTTAAGAACCCACATTTTCATCCTGGATTTCCTTTAAGAAATTTATAAAGTATTATAGAAATAAAATCTTTTAGGTCCAGAATAACTAGAAGAAATAAAACAATTTCCATTGTTGGGACTTACAGGAATGTTTCCAGAACTGGACATAAAACCTGATTTCCCATATTTGGATAGAAAGTTAGTTTTAAAAAAATTTATTTTTCCTGTTTTATAAAAATTTATAGTAGTATATTTAAGAGAAAAGTTTTTACCGAGAACTTGAACTACATTATCCATACCATTTATAAATCTCTATAAATACTTCTTTAATTTCTCATTACAAAGATTAAGTTCAGTGTTTTCATTGAGAAGTTGAGCATTCATATATTTTTCTATAGTGAGTTCATATATAACTGTAGCGGAAAGGGCATGTTGTTTATTAAGAAATTTATATTTAAATTTCAAATCATTTCAAGTATCCTCAATCATTTTACTATGTTAAACGATATCTTCATTTGTAATATTTTCAAAATTATCAGATAAAAATTTATCTCTATAATAATAAATGTTTTGTGTCGGAGATGTAAAGGTTACCTCGGATGTGTTGGTCATAGAACACATGTTGGGTTTGTCAGCCTTTTCATCATGATATGATTTTGATTCACTAGATTTATCCTCATAATCAATGTTGGTATCCATCATTTCCATATTGTACATTCTATCTTTATCCTCATATTTCTTTTTATACTTTAGTTTGGGGAAGTCAGCCTTCATATGTCCTCTTCTTTTGTATTCATATCAGACTATATCATTGGTATTATCATTCCTTTTCTAGTACTTTTTCCAGTTACTTTTGTTGTCATAATTCCATCTATAGATTGGATTTATAAATAATTTTATCATTCTATAACACTTCTTAAATCTCTTGGTTAGATGACCCATATTCTCATCACAATCACATTATGTATCTTCATTGTTAGAAATTTTAGCCGGAACATGAATTTTTTCCTTTTGTTTGGATGTAGTGGTTTTGAAATCCTCCAAAATTATTTTAGGTTCATCATCTTTTTCTTTTTTAACATTTATCTATTCCTCATACATCACGATTTTTCCAATCATCTCTTTATAGATAGTGCATAGATGCCACAAGATTCTCTAATTAATACTGACATCCCTCTCCACCTTTTCTAAAGACATTTCAAGATCCTCATTTTAGGATCCTAGGTATTTATAGAATAATATGTTTTCATTTATATTAATATTTATGAATAAGATATTATTTTAAAATTCAAGTGGAATATTTTTTTGATATTGTACTCAACATGAAACAATGGGTTTCTTTGAAACTTACATTGCAAACAACATTGAGTTATACTGAAAAATAATATATTATTATTATTTTAAATGATAGTTAATGCCCAGTCGGTGTATTGAAGGGAATTAAAATAACTAACTAAGATATGGTTATCAATGTTTTCTAAATGTTTTTACATTTATCCAATAAATTTTAGAGGATTTATATGAGAATTAATCCAATTTTAAGCATAAAATACTATAATATTTTTGAAAGTTAGTTTTACTGCCTTTTGAAGGAGAGAATGTTTCAATTATAGTTTTTTTCACATTTAGATGTTCTATTGGAAAAAAATAAACTTATTCTAAAGAATAAGGAAATAAAAATTTTCTTTGGTTAATTTTTTTGTAATTTTCCGATAATTTTTATTTTTTAATGAATAATGAAAAATACTACATTTTAATTCAAAACTTTATTTTCATCTAATTTATTTATATAGTTGGATTGTTATTTTAATTGGTTTTTATGTTTAATTTGATTATGTTTTTATCATTTAATCCAATTTTGGACATTATAATTAATTTCATATTGATATTGGACATAATAAAGGTCAATATTTTGGTAGTTTTTACTTCTTAAAAACACGCTTTTCGTTTTGACAATGGGAATTAATTTTAAATTAATTTCCAAAATTTCTATGTTTCTAATTTTTGAAAATTGATTCCATATTTAGAATCATAAGTTTCAATATTTTTAAATACGTACCTTTTATTTTTTGATATTATGAATAGTAACTTCAGTAATTATTTTTATTTACTATGGTTAAATGAAAAATATGGTAAATAAGGGTAAAATATAATATTATAATAATAATAAACTACCATAAAACATGTCTTAATCCTATTGGATGATATATTTCTGACCATGGTCACCCTTGGGTTGATTTTGGGACCCCATGCAGCCACTTGGTTGTGATAATGATATGTTATAATAATTAATTTAAAGTAAAAAAGAAATATAATCTAAACTTGTATCTTTTATTAAAAAAATTTAATATAGGGTTATATAACATACATCATTAACTATAAATATTAATTATAAATATAAAAAAAAATCTACCTCATGTTATTTTATTTATAATTTTTAAACGTTAAAAAAATAATTTTAATTATAAAAAATGATGATGTAGTGATTGCTTCATTAATATAGGATTCAAATAAATGATTTTATAAACCGTAAAATAAATTTTATTTGACATAATTAATTTCATTCAATAATTATCATGGTGAATATGAAATTTTATAATTGATTAAGTAAAATTTCAAGGGAATCAAGTTATTCTAAATTTATAAAAAAGTCATGTATGAATATTGTCCAAAATTGACATAATTCATAACCTAAAATATAAAATAGTTTATTAAATGATATTAAAATCCTAAAAATCTAGGGTTCTGTAAAATAGTTAAGATAAGTTCAAAAATTTCATAAATTACTTTTATGTCAGTCATTTGACATGATATAGTAATTACATTAACCCATAATGTGTAAATAACATGATATCACTATAAGATTAAAAAGGGTAAATAAGGGTTAAACCAAGAAGATAAGGATAAAAAAATATTCAAAACATATATATAAATTATTGGATTATGGGTATTCTTACCAAAATAATCTTATCTTCTCATTAAATGTGTTTTGGACCTTTTGTAATCAGAATTGAATTTATAATAAATTAATATTTCAAGACATTTTAAAGTACCCCTCCTTCTACTTATAAAAGGCCACCACCTCTACCCACTTACTCACACCTCTAAATCCCCTTGGATATTATAACTTATACCCAAATAATCTCCTAAGATCCCTCCCTTATTCCTAGAATCCTTATATTGGATATAATGTAATTCAATAAATCCTTTTGTCTCAAATAAAAAAAGTTACCTGATTGAGAGGTAGCATCTTCTATCAAGTTCCTTTCTTTTATTTTTTTCTCCACTCCTTATCCTATTATTATTATTTTATTACATAATAGAACTAGTATAATCAATATAAAAGGATTTTTTTTATGAGAATTATTCAAACTACACTTACCCACACCTTCATCTAATGGATATGAACATATTATTTCTGTGTACGACCAACTACTGCCGCACGAAACGATGATGATTCATTTTTTCCTACCACCTATCATGGTGTCTACTATGATGAAAATGTATTTATATTTGGTATATATTATAATTATATTATCTATATACTTATTTATTTTTATTTACAGTATACCTCTATGCTTTCTATAATTTGTAAATACGGTAATATCATTTGAGGAAGTGCAGACTACCGCCCCCTCAAAGTGATATGACTCATTCATGCCATACATGAAACATACAAATTATGGAGTTAATGTAATAATTTAACATATATAAAATATGATATTATACTGGAATTATAATATTCATATGTATCATTTAGTTTTCATTCCTTTAATATGACAAATAAATGAAAGTAGCGTTCATTCATACATAAGACCTAACGTCTCCATGAACAGTTCATTTCATTTCATATATCCAAATATTATAGACTATTATAAATAAATATATGTAATGTAAATATATTTTATCTAAATCATTAACACTCTTCTGAAGATAATGGTCTTTTGACCACATGGACAATTTGTAATTATAAGAAGTTCATTTTAGACTCAAGTACCGAATATCGACAAAACAACCAATATGAAATTGAATAATTATATGATTGTAATAACAATATAATAAGTGATATAAAAGGAATAATAAATTTTAAAAAGGTCTTAAATCAAGTAAAAATTAACATAATTTAATTATTCAGGGAGATAAATAACTAATAAGACAATTCGAACTCAAGGTAAGGGACTTCATCTCAATCTCTTTTCATAGAGGCATTTTTTGGTTTATATATGAATTTATTTTATATGACGTATAATAAACCCCTTTGACTTTTAATTTCATTCAACGATTTCTAAAAGGAATATTTTGTTTAACAAATCATTTTACTAAATGACAAAGGGAATGTTTCTGTTTATCCTACACGGTGACAACAAACTTCATACCACCATAAGAATTATTTCATATTTGGTTTTCTTATCAAGTCATAATGCTTTTAAAAGTAAAATAAATACCTTATATCATTTTTAAATATTTTTTTGTTGAAAATTTTCCAGAGAAAGAATTGAATTTTTTAATATCGTGGAATGATATATTGTTATTGCAATGTGGAAAAACTATCTTTTCTTTATGCTTGTTTTATGTGTAATGATTATGTTCTGGTTCTTGGGCATTGTTTAAGTATATGAGTGGTTCCATGATAAATTATGGGCGGGTGATCCTTATATAGATCTCCAATGCATTAGGTATCATGAAAAAGGTAAATGATAAAGATTCTCCTAAGAGATTTAGGGAATATAATATAATGGGTATTCCAAACATAACAATGACGGTTACTCCATATGTGGTTTTGAAAGCTATAATGTAAATATTTTATGGATGCCAAAAGATACCTTTAGGGTTTATAAATTCTATGAGTTATTCATAAATCTTATTATTTCATGAGTTATATTAAAGGTCTTATGTTTTATGAGTACAAATTAATATTTCATTGGTTTGTATGTATTAATGAACTAATATTTTCATTCCTTATTTTATATACCTTATTTATATTTTTATACTCATCCCATGTTTTTGAAAAAAAATTCAGAAGGTATACGGGAGAGTAAGAGAAAGGAATAATTCAAGAAGATTTTTATCAAGAATATAATTATTATTTTATTTGAGGATTTTTATTGTTCTGAAAAAAAATTGGATAGAGTAGAAGTGACTACTTTGTACTATATAGGATGTATTTTAATAATTATGGCATAATTATCTAAAATTATAAAACTAAAAATATCCTCAATGTGAATTCTTACCATAACTCAAAATTATGTAATCTCTAATTCTGGGGCCTTATAGTTGGTATCGAAAGTCATTTTAGATTACTTTTAGAGTTAGGATATTGTTAAATTAATATCCATAAACATTTTTTACATTATGGTTAGATTGAAATGATATAGCTTTCAAATATTACCACATTACTTTGTCTAAGATAGTTATGTGTTTAGAGATGTATTCTGCAGATGAAATAGGGTAGCTATAATGGGACAACATCAAGGGGAAAACAACCTACCAAATAAGCAACTAGAAATGGTTGGAATCAGAACTGAGAAGTTTGTTGTATTGATGAAACATTTGACTCAGGATATAAATGATGGTGGTATCCATGCATGAGATTGGCCATATCAACCACAAATAAACATTTCTGTATTGGAGTATTTCATAAGGCAATATCTCCCATCATTTAGAGGATCATATGACCCTGATCTTGCTGAATGGTGTATTAAATCACTGGAAAGTACATTTGATGTCATGGGGTGCTCAGAACATCCAAATGTTAGACTTTTTGTTTACCATTTTTATGTTGAAACTGGTCATTGGTGGTCAATTGTTAAAAATATTAGGGATACTGAAGAGATTGTTTCTCTTGATTGGGATTCATTCCAAGTTATCTTTTTTGAGAAATATTTTCATAAGGTAGTTTGACTTAGGTTGGAAAAACAATTCTTTGAATTGAGGCATGATGATGACTCAGTGGCTGTTTATGAAGAAAAATTACCTCGACTAGCAAGGTATGCTCCAAATTTCATACTAGATATTGATAGTAAAATCAGTCATTTTTACTCTGGATTAAATCCAAAGTATCAATGGGGATTAGATTCTCATGAGTTCCAAAGTTATAAAAAACTTATTTGATGTGTCGAGCAGGTGGAAATGGATTTTTTTAATGATAAGGTGTTCTTTGATAAACAACAGAATAAGAGGTCGAGGTGGAAGATAAAAGGGAATAAATCTGTAATAAAGTCTGATGGTAAGAAATATAAGTTTATAGTTTGTGAAAATTGTGGTAAAACACACATTGGGGAATACCTTTGGAATTCTGGTAAGTGCTTCCAATATGAAAAAATGGGAGATAAGTGTCGTAATTGTAATGAAGAAGATCATGGTAGTGGTACAATAAAATCTGATTTGCAATCAGTGAAACGTTTTAAGTGCAATGAAATGGTTCATTATTAAAATGAGTTTCTGATGAAGAACTCAAATGATGGAAAGCAGCTAGACTACAAACTGAATGGGGTGGTGGAAACATTTGAAACTACTTTAGTAGACGTTGGGCCATCAAATAAAGTAGTATCGGGTACATTGTTTTTTTAATCATATTATGCCAATGTGTTGTTTGAGGCTGGGTCTACAAATTATTTCATTTCTGCAAAAATTTATAATAAATTGGGAATTCCATCTAAAGATATGAATCCTAAACTTGTGTTAAAACACCTAGGGGAAATTTTTCAACAAAAATAAATTATAAGAACCTTTATATCCTTATGTGTGTAAAAAATCTATATGAAAACCTTATTTTTTTTCCTCTAGTAGAGTTTGATTTTATTTTGGGTACGGATTGGTTTTTTGTTTATCATTCTAAGATTGACTGTAGAGCTAAAGAGGTTTCTTTTCAGAAATAATTTCAGTTTCTGTACAATAATGATCCCTTAATATTGATAACATATCAGTAAGCTGAGAAATTAATAAAAGATAAAATTAAATGTTACCATGCACATATTATTGAAAACAAAGGAAATGTTCAGACTAATGATGTTCAAGTGTTTAATGAGTATCTTGATGTTTTTTTGATGATTTTCCAAGTATAATACCTAATTGGATAGTTGAATTTACTATTTAATTATTTCTTGATGCTAAGCCAATTTCAAAACCCCTTATCAAATGGATCAAATTGAACTTTTAGATTTAAAGAAGAAATTGCAAAAGTTATTAGATAAAGGTTTCATTCGACCTAGCACATCACCATGGGGTGATCTTGTCGTATTTTATAAAAAGAATCATGGTTCAATGAGATGTTGCATTGATTATAGAACCCCGAATAACATCACTGTTAATAATAAGTATCATTTAGCTCATATCAGTGATTTGTTTGATCAGATCCTGGGTGCTCAATATTTTTCAAATATTGACTTGAGGTTAAGGTACCATCATTTGTAAGCAAAGGAAGAAAACATTCTGAAGACTGCATTTCGTACTATATATGGAAATTATAAATTTGTAGTTATTCCTTTTGGGTTAACCAATGCACCTTATATATTCATGGATCATTGAATATAATTTTTTTTGAGTTCTTGGATAAGTTTGTAGTTATGTTTATTGATGATATTTTGGTATATTCTAAAAATAATAAGAGTATGAAATCCATTTAAGGGTTGTCTTTCAGACCTTACAAGAAAAGTAACTGTATGGTAAATTTTGAAAGTTTAAGTTTTGTTTACAAAAAATTTCATTCCTTCATCACATTGTTTCTAAATATTGCATAACTATTGATCATGCTAAAAAAGTTGTTGAATAATGGCCAAGACCCAAAAATATAACCACGATTCGTAGTCTTCTTGGTTTAGTAGGTTATTAGAAGAGGTTTGTTGAAATATTTTCATGGTTTTCTATCCCACTAACTATGTTGACTCAAAAAGGTGATAAGTTTACCTAGATAAAATAATGTGATGATTGTTTTCAAGAATTAAATAAATAATTGTTGAATTCGCCAATTTTGGCACTACCTTCCAGAAATTTTAAATTTGTTATCTATAGTGATTTTTAGTTGAAAGAAATTGGATGTGTCCTAATGCAGAATGATTAGGTAATTTTTTATGATTCACATTAGTTGAAAACTCATGAGTTAAATTACCCTACACATGATTTGGAATTAGATTCTATTTTTTTATTTAAAAATTTGGAGAGATCATCTGTATGGAGTAAAGTGTGAAATATATACTAATCACAAATGTTTGAAGTATATATTCACTCCAAAATAATTACACATGAGACATAGGATATGGGTAGAATTAATAAAGTCTTATAATTCCATGATTCATTACCATCTAGGAAAAGTAAACAATTTGGATGATGCTTTGAGTTGGAAAAGTAATTCTACATTAACAATGTTATGTTTGCAACGAGATAAATTGGTTTTTTATATAATGAATTTGGGATTGAACGTTTTTGGTTCAGGGAATTACTCTATTTTGATTCAGATGGAAGCGTAATCATCTCTATCAGACAAAATTAGCAAGCACAATAAGAAAATAGTGAGTTGCAGAAAAAGGTAGAATTGGTTCAGAATGGTAAACTTTCTAAATTTGAAGTTGATAAAGACTGTGTTTTGATATTTCTAAAGATATTTTGTGTGGCTTGTGATTCATAGTTGAAGAAATAGTTATTATTTGATGCTAATAGTTCTCTATTTTCAATTCTTCCTTGTAGTACTAAGATGTCCAGAGACCTTCCAGAGTATTATTGGTGAGTTGGAATGAAAAGAGATATTGCTGACTTTGCCCTAATATGTTTGATTTTTCAATAGGTTAATGCAGATTTGAAGTTAATAAAAGGGTTAATTCATCCTTTTCTAGTGCTAGAGTGGAAGTGGTAAAATATATCCATAAATTTCATAGTTGTATTACCAAATACATCTCAAGGTAACAATGTGATCTAGGATATTAGTAATCAATTGACTAAATCTTATCATTTTCATTATATTCAAGATACTCTATCTCTAGATCAGATTTCATGATTTTATATTAAAGAGATAGTCTTGTTATATTGAGTTCCCCTCTCCATTGTATCTGATCATGATCCTAGTATCACTTATAACTTTTGGAAGGGCATTCATATGTCACTGGTACTCAATTAAATTTTAGTATATCTTTTCATCTACACTCAAATGGGAATTCAGAATGAACAATTCAGACATTGGAATATATGATTAGTGTTTGCTCAGTGTATTACTAGTGAATTTGGGACAAACATATTTTTTTGGTTGATATTTCTTATAATAATGTTTTTTATTCCAGTATTCAGATGGCACCATTTAAAACATTAAATGAAAATATGTGTTCAACTCCCACTTTTTGAAATGATATTGGTGAAAGTAAGATAATGGGATGAAAATTGGTAGCAAAGATGGTAGAAAAAGTTCAGTTGATTCAGAAGCACATGAGAATACCTTAGAGTATGAAGAAAAGTTATCTGGATAACCAAAGGAATGATCTTTATTTTGAGGTAGGTGACCATGTATTTCACAAATTTCTCTATAGAAAAGTGTGTTGAATTTTGGTAAGAAGGGAATGTTGAGTCTAAGGTTCATTGGACCCTATGAAATCCTTAAGAATGTTGGATCAGTTTCTTACAGAGTAGATTTACTTCCATGTTTATTTCAGGTATATAATTTTTTTCATGTTTTAATATTGGGAAACTATATGTCATATCCATCTCATGTTTTTAGTCCAGAGGTAGTTCAATTGTAAGAGAATCATTCTTATGAGGAACAACCAGTCCAAATTCATGACCATAGAGAGAAAGTGTTGTGTAATAAGGTAATTCATCAGGTAATGGTTTTGTGGAAAACCATATGGTTGAAGAGGAAACATGGGAATCTGAAAATTCTATGAGGGATAAATACCCCCACTTTTTTTAAGTAAATGAAATTGTGAGGACACAATTTCTAAAATGGTGGAATGATGTAGGATCCCAATTATTTATTAAATAATACCTTTTCATTTCTATGAATATTTTAAATGAGATATTTTTTTAAATTAAATGTAAATATTTTTCTGATAGCATACGCAACACGTAACAATGGATTTCTTTTAAATCATACATTGCAAACAACATTGGGTTATACTAAAAAATAAAATATTATTTTTATTATTACTATTTTAAATAGTAGTTAACATATAGTCATTGTATTGGATGGAATAAAGAGAACTAACTAAAATGTGATTATTAATGTTTTTCAAATGTCTTTATATTTATCCAATAAATTTTAGAGGCTTAAGATGAGAATTAATCCAATTTTAATCATAAATTACTCTAATATTTTAAAAGGTAGTTTTACTGCCTTTTGAAGGAGAACACTTTTTAAATCTAGTTTTTTATCACTTTTAAATGTTCTATTTGACAAAATAAACTTCTTCTCAATAAGTGGGAAATAAAAATATATTTTATTAAATTTTTGGTAATTCTCGGATAAAGTTCATTTTTAATGAATAGTGAAATTACTGCATTTTAATTCAAAACTGTCTTTCCATTTAATTTATTTATATATTTATATGGTTCTTTTCATTTCTTTTAATGTTTAATTTGATTAATTTTTTATTATTTAATTCATTGTTGTTCATTGGGAGTAATTTCATTTTGAAATAGAACATAAACCCAAGTTAATCTTTTTGTTGTTTTTACTTCTTAGAAACACGCTTTTTTGGTTCAACAATAGAAATTAATTTAAAAATAATTTCTGAAAATTAATTGTTTTGAATTTAAAAAAAATAGATTCTATATTTGGAATTATAATGTCCATTTTTTTAAATAATTAGCTTATATTTTTTACATTATGAATAGTAATGTCGGTAATTATTTTTATTTACTTCGGTTAAAGGGTAAATATGGTAACTAAGAATAAAAAATATTATAATCACATTAAACCACCCCAACACATGTTATAATCCAATTGGATGAGATATTTCCAACCATGGGCATAATTGGGTCGATTTTGGGACCCCATAGAGCCTGTTGTTTGTGATAATGACATGTTATAAAAATTAATTTAAAGTAAAGAGAAATATAACATTAACATGAATCTCTTACTAATACAATTTTAATATTATGTTATATAACATACCGTATTTACTATAAATATTAATTAGAAATATAAAAATATTTACTATGTCATGGTATTTTATTTATAATTTTTATACATTAAATAAATAATTGTAATTATGACATAATGATAATGCAGTGATTTCTTCATTAATAATGGATTCAAATAAATGATAATATAAATATAAAAAAAATATTATTTGACATAATTAATTTCATTCACAAATTATATAGTTGAATATGACAAGTTACTATTGATTCTATGTTTTTTTGAAGGAATAAATTTGGTATGAATTTGTAAAAGAAGTCAAGTATGAATAGTGTCCAAAATTGACATACTTCATAAAATAAAATATAAAATAGTTTATTAAATGATATTAAATTCCTAAAAATCTAAGATTCATCCAAATGTTTATAGTAATTCCAAATATTTCATAAATGTTTTTTTTGGGTCCTTTTATATGATATTATAATTACATTAACCCACAATATGTAAATAACATGATATCACTGTATAATTAAAATGGGTAAAATAAGGGTTAAACCAAAAAGATAAGGACAAAAAAAATATTCCAAACATTCATAAAAAATACTGTAAAATTTTAATTTTAACCAAAATCATCTTATATTTGAATTAAATGTGTTTTCGGCCTTTTTTAATTGAAATTGAATTTATAATATATTAATATTTCAATATATTCCTAAAGTGCCCCTCCTCCCTCTTATAAAAGGCCAACACTTCTACCCACTTACTTGCACCTCTAAAGTCCCTTGGATTATCCAAATTATACTAAAATAATCTCTCAAAATCCCTCCCTTCTTCTTATAATCCTTACCTTGGGCATAAGGCAATTCAAGAATGCATTTTTTCTCAAATCAAAAGAAGTTACTTGATTTAGAGGTAACATCTTCTCTCAAGTTCTTTTTTTTACTTTCCTTCTCCACTCCCTATGCTCTTATTTTTAATTTATTACATAACAACACCATTATTATTAATATACTAGGATGTTTTTATGAGAAGTTTTCAAACTACACATAGACACACCACTATATAATGGGTACGAACATATAGTTTCAGTGTTGGACGAACTAGCGCCTCACAAAATGATGAATGTTAATTTTTCTCCTACAACATCTCATGGTGGCCATTATGATGGAACTATAAATATATATGATATATATTATATTTATATTTTCTCTATGATTCTGTATTTTTATTTAAACCATACCTTTATTCATTCCATAATGTGAAAATATGATAAATTCATTTGATGAAGTGCTGACTACCTCCCCCTCAAATCGATATGACTCGTTCATTCCATACATTGAACGTATAAAGTATGGAGTCAATGAAACTATGTTATATATATATAACATGATATTATACTTTAATTATAATATACCTATGTATCATTTAGTTTTAATTCCTTTATAATGACAAAGAAATGAAAGTAGTGTTCATGCATTCGTACGGCCTACCGTCGCCATAAACAATAAATTTCATTTCTTATATCCACAAGTTATGGAATTTTATAAATACATATATATACTTGATATATATGATATTTAAATCATTAATACTATTTTGGAGATAATGTACTTTTGACCACAAGGACAATTTTTAATTATAACAAGTTCATTTTTGACTCAAGTACTGAATATCAACAAAATGACCGATATGAACTTGAATAATTATATGATTGTTATAACAAGGTAATAAGTGATATAAAAAGAATAATAAACTTGAAAAAGTTTCTGAAAAAAAGTTGAAAATAACTTAAGTTTATTATTCTGGGAGATAAAGAACGATCAAGACAAGTCGAACTCAAGGTAAGGGACTTCGTCTCAATCTTCTTTCATTGAGGCATGTTTTGGTTTATACATGAATTTCTTTTATACGATGTATAATCAACCCCTTTGAATTTTAATTTCATTAAAAATTTTAAAAAAGTAATATTTTTTATTATGAATCATTTTACTAAATGGCAAAGTGAATGTTTCTTTTTAAGATACATGGTGACAACAACCTTTTCGCCACTATGAGCATTATTTGATATTTGGCTTCCATAACATGTCATAATGATTCTAAAATGAAAATAAATATTGTATACCATTTTTATGAATTTTGGAATTGAAAATGGTTTTGATAAAGTATTTATTATGTCAATATCATGAAATGATATATTTTGATTACAATGTGGACATTTTATCTTTCCTTTATGATTATTTTATGTGTTATGATTATGTTATAGTTCTTGGGAATTTTTTACATATATGGGTGGTTTTTTTATAAAATGAGGGTGGGTGATCCCTATAAATCTCACCAATGCATTGGGAAACGAGATAGAGGTAAATGATAAAGTTTCTCTTAAGAGATTTTAGGAATATACTGTGATACCCATGAAGGATACTCCCTATGTGGCTGTGAAAGCTAAAATGTAAGTATGTGATGGGTGACAAAAGTTACCTTTATGATTTATGAATTCTATGATTTATTCATAATTCTTATGATTCCATAAGGTATATTAAATATCTTATGTTTTATGAGTAATAATTATGGCTTCATTGATTTCTATGTATTCATGGACTAATGTTTTCTTTCCTTATTTTATTTCCTTATTGATATTTTTATGCACATACCATGTTTTTGAAATGTTTTTAACAACGTATAAGAAAATATAATAGAAAGTAATAATTCCAGAATATTTTTATCAAGAAAATAATTCTTGTTTTTTAAGGATTTTTATTATTGTGAAAAGAATTCATAGAGTGGAAGTTTCTACTTTGTAATATTTATGATGTAATTTAATAGTTATGTCCTAATTTACTAAAACTATAAACCTAAAAATATTATCAAGGTTAATTCTTTAGTAAAATCAAGATTATTTAATTTTTAAGGCTAGGGACTTATACTCGTGATTTTTTCTTTTATAGCGATTTCCTTTCCTAGTGAGATCATTATATTCGTAATCTAATTGAACCTAAGATACATGTCATAGATAGGCTCATCAGGATTCATTTTGAAATTATCAAATTTAATAGTATATGTGTTAATCCTCATTTCCTTAACATTAGTGGTTACTTCATCTGAAACAATTAAAGTATCCCAAATTTTAAATGTTGTTTCACATAAAGAAATCCTATTGAATTATATATCACCTAAATAATTATATAAGTCGTTTTTATCTTTGTAATTATTATTATCGGATGCATTAGTTGAGTCATCCCAAGTGTTTCCAGAAGTATCAATAATCCTATATTCCTCTATAATTGAAGACCATATTTCAAAACCAATTCTTTCTAAATGCATTTTCATCTTGATCTTCCACTAATCATAATTTGTGCCATTAAAATAAGGAGGTATGTTGGTAGAATCACCTTCCTTACTATTGTCGATATTAAATAATAATAAATGTTTTAAATAACTCTAAATTTTGAATTGATAGAAATTGAGAGAAATTTAAAACTCAACTAAAACCATAGTTAAAAAGATTTTATACAATAAAAACATTGAAACTCAAGTAATAAATACATTGATACAAAATTTTGGTTAGAGTTTGGAACTCAAGAGGGGGGAATTTATTTCCTATAAATGTTTCTCTCTAAATTTTTTTTTATAAAAGTTACCCAATATGAAATACAAAACAACATAGTTAACCAATGTAGCAGATTTATAAATGTTTTGATCTTTTTAAAGACTTATCAAAGAGTGATTAGTTCTCAGTTAAAAAATAGATTATTATTTTATCTTTTTAAATCAATATACTAAACCAAATTCTAATATGAACACTATATAGTATTAACTGTCAAACTGAAGTATTTTTCTCTAAAAATAAAAACAAATAAAACTAAATTTAAAAAAAATAGAAAAATTTAAAACAAGAGGATCAGTCCCAAGAAGAACCTTAATACTATCCACTTGGTTATCACTTTCCACTAATAAATCTATATAAATAAACAAGGATACACACCTTGGATTGGTGTAAATAAAAGTATTCACATTATCTAGGTAAACAAGACTTCTTCCACAGTTTTCATGGGAGTCTTAAAAACAAACAGGACATGCAGGGACCGCTTCCACAATTATCAATAGCAGTGTAAGTTTTAAAAGTTTTTTTGTGAAGATATGTGTGTATATTATAGTTTTTCATAGGAGTTAGTGTCTGTTTATAAAACTGAAATACACACATTACTCGTAAAGAATAAACAATACACACACAGATAAAAATATAAATAAAATAGGTTAGAGGGATCTGTGTGATTAAAAATGCACCTTAAGACTCTTTGAAGATGTATTGAAAAGAATATTGAGTCGATTTCTTGAAACATACAGTAAAATAGAGTGTAGAGAGAGATTATTTCTTCTTTATCTTGTAAGATATGTATGTGTAGGATGATCTCTTCTATTCTATTATTATGTTGCTGCAAAAAGTTCTTTTATTTAGGTTCTCATTAATATCTTATTGTTTTCACCACTCACAAGTTCTTGGGTTTTTATCTGGAAAAAGAGATTTTTATTTCTAGCAACATCACACATCTAATTTTTGATCAGATATTTCGTTTATATTGTGCAATTAGAAATAAGCATGTTCCTTGGTACTTTTTACTTTATACTGGTCTCTGACATCGGCATTAATGTTGTCTACAAAATACATAAAATTTTATTAAAATAAATAATATCACTATGTTTTAAAAATATGACCATTAGAATAAATTTGAATTTAAATGAAAAATTAAGGAATGACGGCGTGTTAGGGTCAGTGGGTTAGGTAGCGATGTCTTATAACTATTGTCTCAAACTTAGAGCATTCTGCATTATAGAATGGTGAGTCGAGTATCAGTGACTCAGGAATGGTAGGTCATTCTGACGGTAGGTCGTCTTGACTATAGGTCCTCTTTATAGTGACTCATATAATCCGTATCTCATATTGGTAACTCATAATTTGCGAGATTTTTTATGACATTGATAAGTCACTCTATTGATTGGTTGATGCAACAGTGACTTAGCTATCAGTTTTTCAATGTGATGGTCTCGAATCCTTGGTAAAAAATCTTGAGTTTATCTATCGGTTGGTTGAAAAATGTTAACTCAGTGTATCTGTAGCTTGAGTGATAGTGTATCATCCATTGTAATAATTTTGTTTCTATTCTAATGGTGTTATAGTTAATAGTGAGATATTTCATCGGTCGGTCCATGGAAATAGTAGCTCATACTTAGTAGTTTTTCTTCCAATGGTGAGATGTCCAACAGTGAGTTCACCTCAATGGTGACTCAACCTTAACGGTGAATTATACATATTCAAATTATTTTAATCTGTATTATGACGTGAAAAAATATAAGAATTGATAAATATTATTAGTAAACATGATTAAACCTAAATAAACTTAACTAAACTTAATTAAGCATGATTTGTGAGAATTAAAACTATATTAGACCGACAAGTATAAATAGGGAGAGAGAATCTTACAAAATTAAGGATTCATTCTGAGATTTACTGAGCCCCTCTCTCCTCCCCCACTTCTTACATAGATAATCTCTTAATCCATGTGATCGGATTGAATTCTCCCTAATCCATTGAAGGTACATTGATGTAGTGATCATAATGATGTGAAAGTCATCGTCGGATCTTCATGATATCACCTAGAATATGATGATAGATTCTCCTATATATTTTTAAGCACGTGTGTAAAATCTAGATGGGTAAGGCTTTGAATCCCTCATTAAATGATCACTGATGAAAATTATATTTTGACCGCAGATTTAGATTAGAACAATAATTTTTTTGATTTTATTTTTTCACTCCTTTTAATGTACACAAGATCCTCAGACCGTATTGGGGCTCGGATTATGGAAGATGGCATGTTCTATCTATCCGATGATGAATTTGTTTTAAAATATGCATCCAACCGACATCTTCTATGAACCAGGTACCTTTAATTGGTATTAGGTTATCACATAAATTTTTTTGTCTAGGAAAATTATGTTCTTTCAAATTTAAATAGTGAATTTGATTTCAGTCCCAATGGTTCATCCCGTAATTTAATCCAAGATCGGATGGCTGTGTTATGTCAACCCAGTATATTTTATAGATCATTTTCAATTTGTTCTAAGGAATTAAAATTTAATTCCTAATTCTGATCACCCCAAAAGAACCAGCCATGTTTTGGCCAGAGTCAGGTGATCGAAAATCAATACTAGCCAATAGTTGTTCATTCCACCAATTTGATAATAATAATCATTATTATTGTTTTGTTACATAGTTATAATAAATTTAATAAAATAATAATCATTATCATTATAATTATTAAAGGATATTTTTTTATATCCTATAAAAGTTTTGTTTTTAAAAAGGGGGAAGAATTTGTCTGTAAATATGTGTGGATTTTTTCACAAAAACCAAAAAAAATCTTAAGGGTGGATTGACTCCAATAAAGCCAAAAAAATAGATGATTTAAAATAATATGTGGGTGGACCCCTCCACTTTCAGCCACCAATTTTCCCTCCTCCTTGATCCATAGCGCCTATCAGCCTCCCCTAGGCGACCTCGCAGTACCTGGCCTCGCTGGCGCCTCCCTACCGTATAGCAGACCACAGCCTTGCCAGTCTGCCATGTCAATCCCAGCTAGAAGTTTCACCTACTCCCCTACGGTAATGGGAATCCCGGATGACTAGAAACCCTTTCATGTATGCCACCAGGTATCCCTCCTGGAGCCACGACCACCCATTGCGGTGAAGCCTTTAGATCCCAGAAGATCCAGCAGCAACCTGCGCTCCACATCGGAGCCTCCTTTATTCCCTAGACAGATATCTCACTCAAAATTGAACTTAGATGTCGATGAGTCCCACTAACACCATCCCACTTGGTGGATGACCACTACTGGGTCATTTGGAAAGGAAGAATTGGATAGAAAAGAAAAGAAAGAGATTTGTTTCCCTTGTTTGGAAGGTTTCCATCAGAGTGAAAAGAAATCGTTCTGGAAGAAATGGGGAGAAACGTTTCACCCAAACTACACGTTCCAAATCACCCCAAAATCGTGGTGATTTGGAAAGAAATGGGACATGTGTCTGTTCTTTTTTAAAAAAAATTCTATATTATCCTAATCTACAAATTTTCTTTTATTCAATTTTTAAATTAATATTTAAACAAGTAATGATATTTAAGACTATTAATAATAATAGTATTTTAAAATGCATAATATTTCGTTAAACGTGATTTATAAATAATTATTTTTATAATTTCAACACAATTTATAATTAATAATAACAAATAATAATAAATAATTTTGATTATCTTGAATTAATAATTTATATACATAATTGACATGACATAAAAATAAAATAAAAAATCATTGCTAGTATATTTTCCAAAATTAAATTTATATATAATTGACATGATATAAAAATAGAAGATACAATTTAAAATTTCAATATTTTTTATTTGAAATTATTGAGTATTGGAAAACTATATTTCTTAAAAATATTATTTGAATATGCCTCAATCAATAATCATATAACGATTTCAAATTTAATTTATATATATTTATTTATTTATTTATATATATATTTTATATATAATTATATAAAAAAATTTAAAAATATATATTTATAATTATATAAATATTTTAAAAAATTACATATTTATAATTAAATATTTATATAAAAATATTTTAAAAAAAATTCATATTTATAATTAAATATTTATATAAAAATATTTATAAAAATATATATTTAATATATATATATATATATGATAAATATATTTTATAATTATATATATTTATGAAAGTATATTTATATAATTATATATAAATAAATATATATATATATATGATTTTATAATGATATTTATAAATATATATATTTACAATTATACAAATATTTTTAATATATATATACTTATTTATAATATATATATTTAATTAAAACTGAAAGATACAATTTAATAATATAATTTTTTTTTATTTGGAAGAACTGAATATTGGAAAATCATTTTTTTAATGAGGGTTATTTTGGTCATGTTATGAAAATATTTCTTTTCTTTTCTTTTATAAATCGTCACTAAACAAGACAGAGAGAAATTACAATCATTTTTTTTCTTTTACTCAATTTCTCATCCAAAAAATGAAGAGAAATTGAAATCATTTCTTTTCTTTTCTTTTCTTTTATGAATTGGGAAATCATTTCTTTTATTTTACAAAAATATGACCAAACACAGTGTAGGATTTTCCTCTACGTGATTTTGGCATGATCATCTTTGGTCCGTTGCAAGGATTTGGGGCCTGGATAGTTTTTTAAATAATCAACATTAATTAATTTAATTATATTCTTAAATAAAATTAATAAAAATATTAATTTTTGATTAAAAATAAAAATTTTAATAATCGGGATAAAAATTAATTTAATTTTGATATTAAATTAATTAATTAATGATTTAATTTAATTTCAGTGTTAAAAATTAATTAATTAAGGGGCCAAATAAAATTAAATAAATTTTTTTAATTTTTAATTAATGTAATTTATTTAACACCCCTCGCACATAAATTATTTCAATTTAATTTTTATCGCACTTTAATTTTACAAAGCGGTCTTAAGTAACTGACCTGACCTATTTTTATCTAGTTGTTTTTATTTAATTTTTTAATTAATTTTGTGTGATGATTGTAATTAATGAATATGGTTTGTGTGGCATCGTTTATTTTTGGTCAATTTGTATAAGGTTATGTGTAGACAAATTCATCTAATATGTATTTTACCCCTAACCCCCATCGCATATGCATGAGTATTTTTGAACATTGGATGAAGATTATGTATAGTGTGAAACTCGCTAATACGAGGTTTTATGCCGTGATGAAGATGATGCACAATTTGGCCCCACCAAGATGAGGTGAAATCTAGACAAGTAGTGGAAATACTGAACGACGTGCGAGTTGCATCATGAGTTAAGTGACGACTCAGATATGATTCCCCTAGGTCATGATCGGTTCATTGAATTCAAATGGATAAACCAATATTATATTCTCGATACCAATTATACTATAACTTTATTTTATGTATTTATTCCTTATTTTATTCATTTTATAACAGTGGGAAACTACATAAAATATTTAATACTAAAATGAATAAAGAAATGTTGAATGTATTTCAATTAATGTTAAATTGTGAGTGTGAAAACATAGTATAATAAAGATTAATATAAATGGATTACATTATTCAAGATAAAAATAATAGAAACCATCAAAGAAATATAATGTTTTAAATGCCTTCCGTTAGTTGAATTTGAACACAACTAGGTGTTCGGGGTGCTCAGTCAACCATAGAAGATGGTGCCTCTTATTACTAGGGATTTATTACGAGAGCAATGGGTTGAATTAACTAAAATAATAGTAATTATTTTCCAAAGATAATTATATATCACTTTAGAGAAAGGAATTGAGAAACTCCTGTATCTAATTTTTGATGCTAAGAATTCACACAACGTATCCCAAAACCGCTAGTTAAATGTGGTTGTCCAGTCAAATGCCTACCATGGACTCTCCAAGTAGTGGTGTATCCATATCTTGTAGACTATAAGGGGAGGTTCAAGGATCGTTTCCACTGAAATACTCAAGAGAAAGATTTTTCTATTTATTATACATATGGTTCTTATAATTGAATAAAATATTGTGAGACATTTAATAATTAAATTAATTGGCAATGCCTAAATAATAAATCAAGATAAAAGTAAAATTGTCTAGAATATTAATTTTGAATAAATAGAAATTAATACCACAAAAAAATATTATAATAATTGGATAAAGTCAATTTACATTCTATAATTAATTTCCAAGTGTAGTATATGTCTTTGTACACAATAATACTATATTGTAAATTCATGGTGTTGGAATCCCTATACTAGTAATGCCACCTCAAGAAGCGAAGGTGTAAAAATTCTCATAGGAGACTAATTTATGTAGCATATAATTGTTATTTCATAATGATATCACTAATTCTAATGTTTTTGTGGTTACAACACCACTACACAAATGATATAACATGTAGTCTAATCAATGAGAAGTTTATAATGAGAAAGTGAAGTAAGATAAGAGGGTGGTAAATTACACTGGGTTATGTGTAGACATGAAATATGGATCCTAATATTTCAAGGAATCTCACTCTTACATCATATTACTCCAATTTTTTAAGGTTACAAAATGTATAGGATGGAGTAAATGCTCCATTAATATTTAAGAAAGTGAAAAAAATATTAAAGATAGCTTAATATTTAGTTCTTATGGAAAAAAGTTTAGAGGAAAGGAGAAAACACTAATTAAAAGTGTAACATCAGAGGCACATTCACAGCATCCTTCAATAAAATGAGGTTTCTTAACAAACAGGAGGTTGCTTTCATTGCATAACATGGAATAAAATCTATTAAATCTTATACCAAATGAACCAAATTAATGAAGAAATTTATTGATTCTTCATTGGGTATATTCATAAATATAAAATGTAATGTTTTGACATACTACATGGGTATTAAATAAATTATACCATGGACATATTTGTATTCAAATACCATAACCAAGTATATTATAGAAACATCACAATAACTAATGTGTATTCACCAATGAAATGAGAAAGAAGGATTCCTAGGTCAGTGGTGAGAAATAGATAACAATTAATTTCCAAGAAGATGATTCAATTCAAACTATTATTGATTGTAACCAAAAAAATTATCTCCTTGTGTTCATTTTATACAGGGATACATTATTACATGTTCAAGAATGAATGTTGTTTTCAGTGTATCATTCTATTCAAATAGTTCAATGGTGCTTGAATCATATGAAATACGTGATGAATATAATATGTAAGACTTATTTACCCTCTTGTGAAAAGATAGTTCTTTATTTATAAAAAATAAAATATGAAATCAAGGATATAACATGGTTTTTTATTTAATCTCAGTAGATCTAAACACCTTAGGTATTATCAATGTGATTACTTTTGTAGTTTGGAAAACGTAACCTTTAGAAATAAAGATTTTCCATAATGGTTTCAAAACTAGTTTAATAAGATAGAATTAACTATTAAAAGGGTAATATAGTGGTAAATATACTTCATAAGAATCCTTTAAGTAATTAAGGTATAAGAATGTTATGTCCTCATGGTTATAAGATATGTGTTTCTTTGCACCGAAATGCCAAAGAATATCTTGACCAAGTGTTCATTGGTCATTACAATATATTATGGAGTAATTATTAAATTCACATTACCTCATCTACCTCACATAAATGATGTTTATAAGGACGATTGATGATAATTATTACATTTTAACATTGATCAAAAAATGTTTCTTGGAGAAATTACGAAACATATAGTTTATACATCAGATTCATGATGTATGGAGTATCAATGTTACAACTTGCAGAAAATTTCATTATATTTAAATATTTGCTTCGAAAATAATGAAGATATCTCTTAAACATAAGAAAACTATCAGGAAAATGGATATCATCGGTCATAGAATGATTTAAATCCATTGTTTCATAAGGACATGTGTTTAGATGCAAGAAGTTTGTTAGGGAATAAAAAAACATGCAATAAGAAAAAAACATTATTCAACTATGTAATTATCCTAACTATTTCGTAGGATATTACATAAATCCCTAATATAAAAAATTGATATTCAAAGTTATTAACTATATTTCAAAATAAGGGTGAAAATCTCTACTTTAGATAGTGGGATAAATATTGTCTTGGGATTAGTCAATTCTAGGGATACACAAGTAGTTGGTATAAGAACAAGTTCCACAAGAGGTGTGGAAGAGAAATATTCTAGTTACACATACTACATAGAAAATTTAAAACCATACTGATGGTTTTATATTCATTATGGCCAGTGATAAATTATTAATTGTAAAAAATATTCATTATAAGAAATCATTATATATTATTTTTTTAAGATTGAAAAGAGAAATTGAAATACAATAATCGACTCCATGTATCAAATTGAAAATGTTAATATTATCATGAATACTATAGTGGTTATTTAAGTGACATGACACATGGATGGTACACGTGATGTACTAATAAGGCTCGATTGGAAATACCAAGTTGTTATGCATAGATAAATTTGAATTTTAATTATCATAGATAATTTCCAAGATCATTTAATTGGTCATTAGATGTCAACAACAACATTTATAGAAGTTGTCTATATGGTTCAACCAAAAAGGCATGGTGATTTCACATAATTCCAATAAGGGTGAAAGTTACTAAAATTTAGTTTAGGGTTAAAGAAAGAATCTTAGTCATAGAATAATCACTTAGAATGAATATTTTCTATGTTTTTACTAGAGGTTGGTGGGAGCACCATTTTTTTCCAATTAAAATATGTTTAAAAACATATAGTAAACAAATATTGGTCTTCCAATTAGTTAATAACATGATGAAAGTAATTCTACAGTGATTTACATAATGTATAAACCTATGTTATAGGGAACAAGATCAACTGTGGTAGATCTAATGGTTTGTTTGACCTATTCAATTATATATATACTAACACATTATTGAGAAATACATGTTGGAAAAATTCAATAGAATAATTGTTTGTTATGTAACATGGAATAAATCTCTCTAAGTAGACATGAAAAGGCATAGGAGGAGACTAAATGATTAATTGAGTATTATAAACTTCAGTGATGGATCAATTGGACATGACATTAAATGTAAAAGATATGATATTTCCAACATATATGGTAGCAAAATATCATTTATTTCTAAGAGAACTACAATGGAAGAAGTTAGAACTATCTTATTGTACTTGGGAAAGTAAAAAATGATATGTATAGGGGATTTGGATAAGGAGGGATACCAATTTTGAGGAGACACAAACTAGTCTTCCACAGATTAATGTAATCTATTATTGTAGTTAGGCTAAGGTGATGAGTGATATAAGCTCATATAAGATAGTAGTAGCCATATATACAAATACCAAGTATGTTGTAGCTTTTAAGTTATCTAAGAATCAGTTATTAAATGAAATTATTTGTTCGAGTTCATAGAATTTCACCTAACATGTAATTTTTTATCAAAATGATAATTTTCATATTGTTACTATCCAAGATGTCAAGTCTTGATAGGGGAAAATAAAAAGGGATATACTCAGGGATACCATACCTTGATGTGTTTTACTTAAGGAGATGAGGTTATATAGAGTAGAATATCAATGTAGTGGAAACATGTAGGAACTAGTAGCTAAAGTCGTTACTCAGAGGAAACATTATCTTTATCATGTGAGAGATAATAAGGTATGTTTTTAAGTTGTCTCTAGTGAAAGTGGGTGTATTGTAATAGTGGGTACCCTAGACCCAACATGAACAGTAATGTTTATTACCATATCATGTATACGATTTGATTTGGATGATGTATACATACCATTATAGTGTATATATTTCTGCATCCACTATTTAAAGGTAATTTCTATAGATTAATTTTTATATCAAAAGGTTATAGTAGATCCCAGGATATAATGATAAGATCTAGACAGTATGAAATTGATTTTAAAAAAATGACATATGGTATTGATACATCATACTAACTATAAATAGTTTATGTTTTCGGTGTTTGGGGATCATAAGAATCGATACTTCTTCTTATGAATTTATTACTCAGTGATCTCTAATAGTGAGATCATGAGGACAGACCCACCAAGAGGAACACTAAATGTTTTAGGAGTTATTGGTTTTTTTATCCATAGACAAGTGTATTGGTCTCCTAACTTGAGATTAGTAGCATTGTCTCCAATTTGATCACATACTTTGATTCAATGAAAAAACCATGATAATGAAATCATGGTAAGGTAGCTTGTGTTGGGTGCATCATTGGCGGTTTCACATTGGTTGAATGTCCAAGAAATGATTTTTCACTTCCAAGTTAAGGAAGTAATATATCATAGTCTTGATTAATCCGGATAACACTAACTTCATAAGTATTTTCCCAATGCATTCAAAAGGTACATCCCTCCGGTTAGATCAAAAAATAATAAATCAAGAAACGATAAATGAAACAAGGGCACGTCTTGATTTATGATACATTTAAAGAAAAATAGATTATTGTACACAGTACATATTCTTTGGTTCTTTTATGTTTCTATGACTATCCTTATCTATTTATGATCTTTGATGGGTTTCTAGACTACACTCTTCATATTTGAGTATTATTCGCTATAATAAAGATAAGGGCCTATATGTTCACACACAATAGAGTATTCAAGAAACCTCCCTATTCAGTTGAATAAGTAAAATAGACATGGTGGGCACCACCATGGAGTCCATGTGTTGTACAGGTCATTGATCACTGATAAATAATTAAATTCATTATTATTCAAGTAAATAATAATTGTTTTAATTTTAAATTATTTTCAGATTAATTAAATATGAGGAATGATATTAATCAAACGAATATTATTTTATTATTCCGGGTTAAATTAATATTAAGTGGGAATTATGAGTTGAGTTAATGACTCAGGTTTCTCAAGTAATATATTTAATATATTTTAGAAGTATATTATAATATAATAAATAATATTTATGTTGTAGTTTAGTTAGTTATAATTATTTGTTTAGTGGATGTTAAATAAATGGTTGTCGTGAACCCAAGTTATTATTTTGAAAATACACTATAAATAGAGAGAGGATATCATAAAACTAAAAATTCATTATGAGGATTCTGGAGACTCACCCTCTTCTCTCAATTCAGAGGCTAAGAATCTCTTAATCTAGATGGTCAGATTGAATTCTCTCTCATTCATCAAAGGCATGTTGATGTGGTGATTGTTAGGACGTCAGAAGCGTCATCATATCTCCACACTAGCACCAAGAATTATAAAATCGGTGATCCTATGTATTTTAAAGCATTTTTGGAAAATCTAGAGGGGTTCGGCTTTGAATTATTCATGAAAATATCACTGATGATAATTATATGTTGATAATGGATCTGAATCATAAAACATTTGTTTTTTATTTTATTTTTGTGATTCTTTTCATTTATGTGAGATCCTCAAGATGCACTAGGGATCAGATTATTAGGGATTACAAGTTTCGTCATGCTGATGATTTTTTTTAAAAAAAAATCCTTAGTCCACTAGCTTCCATTGTGACCTCAGAACCATAATTTTTATGTTTTTGGTTTAAAATAGAAGAAAATATACTATTTATTCTTTATAAATGGTGAGGTTGAAGAAACTTTCTTCAGAATATTTGAAACATACAAATTATCATCTAAATACTTGTATATTATAATTAATTTTAATTTTATTTCATACATATCTTTTTCAAACAGGGCATGGAATTAACATAGAAAGAAAATAGAAGAGAGGGAAAGAAAGACCAAATATTTGATCACAATCATGAATTCTCATTTATAATTACTACATTTTGACAGAAAGTTCTTAAAATATTATTTTGAAATGAAAAATTTTATTGAAACCAAAATTTCATTTTCAAAGAGTAAATGAATCTGGATATTATATTATAATATTTATGTTGGAAAAAAATTTAACCAGGAAAGTTACAAATTCCATAAGGTTAAATTTTATCATTACTTTTTCTTTAATTTAACTTATAATTATATGGAGAATACATGTTAAATTATTTACTTTTATTTTTTATATTTGTTATGGTCCTTACATGTATTATAAATATATGATAAATTACATAAATGGTGTTTGGGTATATTATTTCATAGTTTTTATTGTGTTGTTATTCAAATGGGAAAATATGTTTTATTTAATTTAATAAATAAATGTTTCCCATAAATTATTTTATAATTGATGTGAAATATGGAAATAAATCTTTTTTTCATTTCATTTATATAATAACCAACTTGAAAAATAGTTTATCATGTTGGTAAAACAATAACCCACATGAATAATATTTATTAATATATAGTTTTAAAATGTTTTATACAATGTTTTTTTAAATTAATTTAAATAAACCTTTTCATTTTGGTCAATAATAACTGATGTGAAAAATATATTTAAAACATCTCTTTTAATAACATTTCTAGATAATCGACGTTTAAAACCAAAAAAATAATGTAGAAAACCCTATTTCCCACCACTGTATCAAGAGTTCTCAAGAACCAAGGGTATATGTTTTCTTATGATTTTCCCTTGAATTTTATAATATTTCTTCAAAAATAATGGGAATACCAACAAACATTAAATTTTGTTCTCCCCAACATGTGACTAACCTTATCACTACATTTTAATAATCGACCTACCTATATTCCATCATAACCTAAGAATCTTTTCTCAAGATCCATTCTCATTAAATCATAATAAACACATACCATATCTCTTACTAGTGTCTAAATATATTAATGTATTATGAAAGATCATTTTCTAAAAACATTAATTATTAATCACTCCAAAACCCAAGTATCTCTATACATACTTAAAAATCAATGTTTCAATCATTATATTTACACACCCATTCTTTTTTTATTGTGAGCTATATATTTTCCAATAAGTAATTCCCAAATTTTCGTGGATTTACAATATAAATTTGCTAGAATACATCCTATTAATTCATTATTAGACACAAAAATATACACTTCCCATTAGAATCACAAAAAATACATCATACATCCCACTCCATTACAAAATATCAAGAGACCACACTTCTCTTACATATTAAGAGATTATGAATTTAGCTTACTATTGGCCAGATAATCCCTTTTTCATTTAGAGACAACACCATAAATATTTCATATTCCACATCCCATGTGAGGTAATTTTCTATGTTTCATAAAATTTCTATGGCTTAGCCCAATGTATTTAGGGGACTAAAGATTCTTAAACCCCATTATAATCCTATTACCCCTCTCATGTTCAGGTAACCCATACATTTCATAGAGGACCTAACACATCTCCCAACACAACATCACTCACAAGTTATCAAGACCTTTTCTGTAATTGATTTAAACTATCATTATCCATCATGAATTTTCCAAGAAAGTAACATAGGTACTCTCCCACTTTCTATAATAGAAAGAGACAACCAAAAAACCCATTATCACAATGGCTAAAATGGTCACCAATATTTTATGAAATCACACAATTAAAGAATATATATTTTCATACTAACCTATCCTACCACTCAACTCATTGTTTCATGAATTTTATCTCATTAGTCCAATGATCTCAAACTTAATAATCTAACAAAGAATAAAATTTACATAAAACAGATCCCTCAACAATCATTAATTGGGATTTTATTCTCAACATACCAAAATAAATAAACACATTAATGCCAAAAAAATAATTAAACATCTACCATATATTATTCTAATGTATGAACCATCCACCCATTATCCACTCATATCAGGTTATACTGATATTCATACCTCATATCTCATATGACACTCATTGATTTATCATCATGGAAAGTGAGAATTTGTAAATGTTATTACTTTAAAACTCACAAATAATCAACCTACCAAAATAACAACTAACATCAACCTACTAGATTCCAGAATCACCCTATTGAGATTCATATCTCAATATTCCAGAGTAATAACACATTCCAACTCAACCCACTCAATAATCTCAAAAAAACCAAGACATATTATGCCCATTATAAACCACGCCCCAAAAATAGATTGTATATACCAATCCATACCCAAGGAATCTAATTTATCTAAAAAATCCATTTTCAAATAGATGATGTTACTACTAAACCGTACTTATGACATTCATACGCATAATAACCCATTATTGGGTTTTTATAAGAAAAATTCCCATACATATAGTATTACAATATCAATGAAATAACATTTAAAAAACCATCACCCTTAGATCCTATTAATTAGTACAACCTCAATAAGTTATTTAATAAATCACTTCATAATATATTTAGAATATTTAAATTAACTAAAATTATTTCCAAAATTATTTCTAAAACCGGTTTCCTTTAAAAAAAATTATATTTTACTATTTTTGAAAATCCATTTTCTTATCACAAGTTTCCATACGCATGTTTGTAAACCTATGGGTCGATTATTCTGCATGTATGAATGAAAAATTACACATAAAGAAAATAATAAATCAATAAATAAATAACCATTATATAATTATTTGATAATAAATCAATTATTATAAAAAATAAAAACCATAATCCCCTAAGCATGTTAAAATAATATTTTATCAGATAGGTGCTCTCAAATCACAATACAACTATCAAACCTAAGTTTTCCCCAATCCTATCTCCAACTACATTAACTAAATGTCATAACACAAAATAAATAATGCTTTGATGATATTTAAAATACCTCACATCATCATTCCAAACCCTACATGGAGTTCCACAAACCTCAAGTATACCTCACAATGCGCTAGAGGTTATCTACTAGGGATAATGATCTTTGAATAATGTTGTGGGGACAATACCCAGGATATTACAAGAATAAAATAACAATAAAAAACTATAAAAATTATTAATAACTAAGATCAAAATATAAATATTGGATTATAGTTTGAATAAACCATGAATATAAAAAAATAATCTATTTTAAAAAATGAAACTCATGAACTTTATATATACATGTATTATAAGGATTGCACACTAAGTCGATCATGTACTGAATATAAAAAAGGAAACTAAAATTCCAAAGGATATTTGACTAAAAAATATCAATTCTCTCATTGATCCCATCTCAAAATATCTGTCATGATATATTAAATACATCACCTATACAAGCAATGTCTTAACATGTATATCATACATAATGTAAACACTTCCACATAGGTGAATGAGTATGGTGTGAGGATAAAATTTGAATTCACACCACTAATAGGGCCCCAAATATATAACACAACAACTATAGTGATGGTAAGAATAGTTAAAGAAAAAATAAAGAACACTCAGTATAAAAGAAGTCAAGTTCATACATCATGTGTTATCCAATACATTATAATGATCAAACCCACCTACTTCAGCCAATGCCGGTGAATTTTAATCAGCATACCTAAAGAAATCCTAAATGGTTCACTAGTATCTATTTGATTTATCCATTAATAAAAGTATATATAGGATTAACAATATCACTATACAGTGTGGAATCATATGAAGGACTATAATCAATATCATTACCTTAGAGGATCAATGTGGAGGACCCAAATATCTGTCTTCCACTAGGAAAAACCATTATGATTTTTTCTATCTCTATCGCCCCTAAAAAGAATCATTAAAAGGTCCTAGATATCTAGTTTCCCCTGGAAAGGAACATATAGAGGACTCAACCCACTATTATCCATTAACATATGAATAACTATTAGAAGATAAAATTCACCTACTAAGAACATTGCATGATATCATATTTTGTGATAAAAATATAATTTTTTTTAAATCTAAATCCTAAGACTTATAACACTTCTATTATCCCATTAAATCTATTATTTTATTTAACAAAAAAATTCTTAGCTCTCAGTTAAGGGTTAAACACATCTCGATCTTAAACTTCCTAACACACAAAACCAATATTATTCATTCTAGACCCAATCCACTATAAAAAATCTGATCTCCCTATAATAGTTCAAGTTCCAATGTGGTTAAATGGATATGATATTGTATTTTTCGTCAATATATTAACAATATAGTTATGATATGAAAACCCTGATTATTTTAAAAAGTTAAACGTGATTTGTTACATAAACTATTCACTTGATAAAACATGGAAGATCGAGAGGTATAGTGTATTTGGGGCTTAGGATCATTACATAAAAACATAAAACATGAAATTAAATATCATTATTGAAAACATCCTTTACATGACCACTACATTCCCTCGTACTTAGCATTTCATGGGATAACCTGAGAACATGTATAAGAAAAGGGGTGAGCTATAAAGCCCAGTAAGGGAATAAACATAAAATACATGAGGAGTACAATAAATGTTAGAAATAAGGCATATCAGTAGAGAATAATAGAAACATGAACATAAAGGCATGATAAAGCATGATAATCATAACTTGGAAATGTGGCAACAACACTTAACATGGAATTAGCATGAGCCAAGGCTCATTGCACATAGAGCTTTAGTAAATCCTCATTGCACATGAAGCACGAGTAAACCCTTGTTGGACTTGAATTAGCATGAGTCAACACTCATTTCTCATGATGTATCATGATACAATACTTTATCCAATGCATTGGAGCTCTATAAGGACGCACCCTTCTTAAACATTTCATTTCATGTATAATTGTGCCACATGGATCATAAAGCATGGATTCATAAAACATAATCAATTATTCCACAATAAAGGAATGTGGAATTCATACATGAAACTTTATAATCAATATGTAAATGTGCATAAAGGTGAATACCCTTGATGGAGAAATGGGCATTGTATTCACTACACAATGGCATTGGCTTAGAAAATCGGTGCGATTTTGGCAGCGTAATGACGTGACATAAGAATTCAAAAAAATGGTTGATGAGAGAGAAAGGGGATCCTCATCATATTTAAATGTAATATACTGTAAGGAGGTCATATAGATACATGTACCAACAATTTTAATGGAATTTAGATTCATGATACAAAAGTATTGCTTGAATGTAAATGAGGAGAGAGAAGTTCCTTTCGGAATTTCAGCATAGTAACGGGTGTACATGGGAGGAATTTAATGAGAGAGAAAGGGGTCACCCATCATTAAAACATAAAGAGGTAAGTATGAGGGAGGTTCAAACTGTACCCCAATATTCATAATTGAAATTAAAAGGGAAAGACAACTTAATGAAAACTGGGAAAAAATGAGAAAGGAAGAAAAAACCCTTACTTGGAAGTGTACTTCCAAAGGCTTGAGAGTGGCTTGACAGAGGCTTCTTGGGAGCTTTGGGAACCTTGGAAGGATTCTAGAGGGATTAAGGAAGAGGTTTGACGAACTTCAAAGGCTTTGAGTGAGGAGGAAGTGGGATCTTGGGTGGGTTTATATAGTAAAGGTGAGTGCATTCTTTATTATTTAGGTTTGGGACACCTTACATTAAACTAATCAAAACCTAAAATCAGATCTTGGTTTTTTCCAATGTTTTCTGAAAAAGGGAAGAGGGAAACAATATTTTATAAGGCCAAAGCCCTATCCTCTTAAAATAATGGTGTTTATTATGTGGAGGTGAGTCACACTCCCATGGAAAATAATTTAAAAAGACAAGATGTTTATTAAGTCTTGAGGGGTCCATTAATGCTTTGTAAAATATGTCAAACAAACCCAAAATAACATTATTTTAATTCTAACACATATATTGTCTGGAGATAAAGCTTATAGTATTTTATTACCTAAATATTGGGTCATAATGATGTCATAAAACACATTATATATTTAAACGGTATTTAATTTTTACCCAAAAATTTGACTGTCTCAGAAAATTATTAAAAATTCACTGTTGGATAATTTCAACATCCTAATTCCATAAATAACATTTATTTTATCTAAATAATTTTCTAAATATTTTAATTTTTACTTTTAAAATAAAAACCGACATTTATAAAAAATTCACGGGTTTTGACAAAAATGGCTTTCAAACCTTAAAAAAAATTACAATTGCATTCATAAAATTATAAGATCATTTATATTTAATAAAAATAAATTTAATAATAATGATAATATTTTATTAAAATCTTATTTAATTCAAAAATCCACTAATTCATCAAAATAGATTTCTTAGCTGAATATTAACTTAAAAAATACTATTTGTGCTTTAAAAACTATTTACAATATCTCAATAATGACAAGAAGGTATATTCATTATTATATAAAAAAAATAATATACATGAAAATAGTACTAGTTATTTGTTACATTACCCCTTAAAACAGCCGCATAAGACCTAAGGGTAAGGTGTGTGATGGTGACAGACTCTTGGTTTGGCTCTGATAACATCGGTCGAGTGGTAATCTCTATCAATTTCCACTTTTCCCATAAACGGTCCTGTTCAAGATTTTCATAATGAAGCTCAGCTTGGGCTTGGTTGAGAGCGTGACCCAGGGATGCCACCTCTTTTCCGAGCTCCGACAAATGGGCTTCGTATGGAACAATTCTATTGGATGAGGCCATCGCTTCTTTTTTCTGAGTAAATTGGATTTGTTAAAGCCCTTTATTTATACTAATCATGTGATCACTGTTCAATGGCTATATTATCAACAGTCAAAATTCATAACATAAAACCAAAGAATATGACATTTTATATAAACATTTTACATAAAGAGACATTTAATTAGATCAAGTGGGATTTCTATTAATGAAACTTTGGGTCGTTACAATATTCCCCCCTTAAGAAATTTTTCTCTAAAAATTTCCTTTTCCCACACTAAAACAGATGTGGGAAACTCAGCTTCATCATTTCCTCCGATTCCCAAGTCGCTTCTTCAAACTTGTGGTTTCTCCACAACACCATGATGAGGGGCATTGTCTTATTTCATAGAACTTTTTCTCTACGATCTGAGATCTTCACTGGTTTCTCATCATAAGAAAGATCATTCTCCAACTATACCACATTAGAAGAGAGTACATGTGAAGGTTCTGGTATGTACTTCCTAAAGAGGGATACATGAAATACATCATGTACTTTGGGCATGGTAGGTGGATGTTCTAGTTGATAGGCCACAGCCCCGACACGATCAAGAATATCGAAGGGGACGATGTACCTTGGACTTAACTTACCTTTCATTCCAAACCTCATGACCTTCTTCCATTGAGATATGCATAGAAAAACCATTTCTCCAAGTTTAAACTGAAGGTCTTGTCGACGATTATCTGCAAAACTCTTCTGTAAAATCTGGGCTACCTTGATATGCTGCTGAATGGTTTTCACCTTCTCCACCATTTCCTCGACCATTTCTGGTCCAAGCATCATACGTTCCCCGACCTCATCCCAACACGCCGGTGTTCTGAACCATTTCCCATAAAGGGATTCATATGGTGCCATTTGGATGCTCAAGTGTAAACTATTATTATAATAAAATTCAACCAGAGGAAGATGTTGATCCCATCCTCCTTTAAAGCCCACTAATCATGCTCTCAATATTCCCTCAGGTGTTTGGATAGTCTGCTCAGATTGGCCATCTGTTTGAGGATGATAGGTCGTACTGAAGTTCAGATAATTATCTAGAGCATGTTGAAGACTCTTCTAAAACATAGAGGTGAATCTTGGATCTCGGTCAGACACAATAGATAATGGTACTCCATGCATCCATACCACTTCCCTGATATATATCAGTGATAGTTGATTAAATGAGAAATCCTCCTGAATAGCAATGAAGTGAACAGTCTTTGTAAAACGATCCACCACAACCCAGATTGCATTGTTTCCTTTGTATGTCCTCGGAAGTCCAGTGACAAAGTCCACGGTGATGTTCTCCCATTTCCATTCTAGTATGGTCAATAGCTGCATCATCCCCTTAGACTTCTGCCTCTCTGCCTTCACTTGTTGGCAAACCAGGCACTTTGATGATATACAACGATCTCCTTCTTCATATTATCCCACCAAAAGTTTTCTCAGAGATCTCGATACATCTTTGTGCTCCCTCGGTGAACAGAGAAATTTGAACTATGTGCATAATCAAAAAGTTCCTTCTTTAGCTCCGAACATGATGTAACACATAGTCTTTTCCCAAATTGCACAATTCCTTCTTCATTAACATTAAACTCCAAGGATTTCCCTTTTTTGATAGCTTCTACTTTTTCTTGAATTCCCACATCATCCTTTTGAGCATCCTTTAACCTTTCCAAAAGAGACAGTTGAGAAATCATTTGTGAAATGATTGATGATATTCCATTCTTTATGATTCCCATGTCCATCTTCATCAAGTATAAGAATATTGGATCCTTCTCAATTATCATCATTGATAGAATCGCTCGGTCCATTCTACTTAGGGCATCTGCCACCTTGTTCTCTTTCCTAGGGTGGTAATGTATTTAACAGTCATAATATTTGATGAGCTCTATCCATCTTCTCTGGCGCATATTATGATATTTCTGTGTGAATATATATTTAAGACTCTTGTGGTCAATATATATCTCACATTTATCCCCATAGAGATAATACAGCCCAATTTTCAATGCAAATATCACCACCGCCAACTCCAAATCATGCGTTGGATAGTTTTTTTCATGGATTTTCAACTTCCTTGAGGCATAGGATATCACTTTATCATTCTAAATCATTACAAAACCTAATCCCTTCTTTGAATCATCATTGAATACAATAAAAAGTTCCCCACTTGTGGGTAAAGTGAGTATGGGCACAGTGATAAGCCACCTTTTCAACTCCTTGAAGCCTTCTTAGCATTCATCACTCCAATCAAACTTTACTCCCTTTTGAGTTATCTTGGTAAGAGGGTTGGCCAATCGTGAGAAATTTCTCACAAATCGTAGATAATATCCAGCTAACCCCAAGAATCTACGAATATCCGTTACCGATGTTGGCCTCAGCCATCCGTCAATTGCATCTGATTTGTAGGGATCCATAGATATCGCATTGCTTGTGATGATATAGCCCAAGAATGAGACCACCTTCAACTAGAAATCACACTTGTTGTACTTTGCATAGAGCTTCTCCTTGCGCAAAGTCTCTAGTATAGTTCTTAAATGCTACTCATGATCATCCATGGTTTTGGAGTATATTAGAATATCATCTATAAAGACTAACACAAATTTGTCGAGGTAATCTCTAAAGACTATATTCATCAATTTCGTGAATATTTCTAGAGCATTAGTGAGTTTGAAAGGAATTACTATGAATTCATAGTTCTCGTATCCTGTACAAAAAGTAGTCTTGGGGACATCTTCCTTCTTCACCCTTACTTGATAATATCCCAACCGCAAATCTACCTTGGAGAAGTATTGTGCTCCACACAGCTGATCAAACAAGTCATCGATCTGTGGCAGATGATTCTTGTTCTTTATTGTGATTTTTTTAAGTTCATGATAATCGATGAAAATACACATTGACCCATCCTTCTTCTTGACGAAGAGGACTGGTGCAGCCCATGGTGAAGCACTTGGGTGTATAAACCCTTTATCCAGATTCTCCTGTAGTTGTTTCTTCAGCTCTTCAAGATCCACAACAGCTATTCTATATGGATTCTTGGATATTAGTAGTTCCCTTGGTATAAGTTAAATTGAGAATTCAACATCTCTTCTAAGAGGAAGACCAGGCAGTTCCTCAAGAAACACTTCAGCGAATTCCTTCACAATAGGAATTTCTTCAAAGATGGTTTCTTCCTTGGACTTAATCATCTGATCCAGATATGCATGCTCATAGGGAAGTAATATCCATGATTGAGATGATGGAGCTAATGTAGATTCATCTTCTTCCTTACACTTGTAAATAATAGGGGGTCAATTCTCCATATGGAGTCTGATTTCCCTTTCTCGACAATTTATGTTGGCTCAATATAAGGAAAGCCAGTCCATGCCAAGGATTGCATCAAATTCCACCAGAGGGAGTATGAAAAGGTTTTTCAGGAAATTCAATCCACAGATTATAATAGGGGAGGAATTATATTCATGGGATGTAATGATTTCCCCATTTTCTGTACACACAAACATCTTCACTTTCATGATATGTGGTGGTGCTGGGATTTTTCATCTAAACATTCGAGATATAAAAGAATTCATAGAACTTGAATAAAAAATTATATTCTCTATTCTTGAATGAATAACTAGGTTACCTATCACCACTTCTTTGTCAGGGTTCACTTCGGCAGAAGTGATGGGAAAAGCTCTTCCTTGCTGCCTTGGAGGTTTTTGGTTTCCTTTGAAAACCTTTGGATTAGGGCACTAATTTTCAAGATTCCCTAGTTCTTTATAGTTGTAGCAATGAACAACGCGTTGAGGTTCGAATGGAGCATTACCCTCCTATGTCGCAGCTGCAGGTCTTTCTTGCCGACAGTTAACTGCTAGGTGCCCTTCTCTTCCACACCTAAAGCAATTCCTTGTCCCCTTGAGGCAATTTCCTGGGTGCTTCTTTCCGCACTTTTGGAAAGTGGGGTGATGGATCTTCTTAACACCATTGGATTTATCCATCAGACCACCAGCATTGAATTCCACCTTACTCTTCTTGTCCCCATGATACCCTTGTGATTCCCCGATCTCCATTTCGACCTTGATGGCACATCAGAAAATTTCCTCATAGCTGTAGAAATCATGGATCACTAATGCTTTCCACAGGCTAGGCTTCAGCCCACCAAAGAAGTTGTCAACCTTGAATTTAGGGGTAATGACAAAGCTGAAAGTGTATCGTGTAAGCCTTGTGATGTTTACCTTGTATGCTTCAATATATTCTTCTTCTTCTTGCTTGAGGGAAAAGAAGTCCCTTTCCATCTTAAGCTAGAGGGTGCGCGGAAAATATTTATCGAAAAACATCTTCCAGAAATCCTTTCATTCCAACGCATCGATACCCTCCTCAGGCTTTGTATTTTTGATCAACATCCACCATTGATAAGCTTCACCATCTATACAATAAGCCGTCAGGAGAACCTTCTCTTGTTCAGAACATTGAACGATGGGGAATATCTTTTCAATGGAGTTGATCCATTGTTCAGCGATCGTGGGATCAGATGATCCACTAAAAGAAGGAGGACTTTGTCTCATGAAGATCTCGATAGTTACAAATGGTGGGGAATATGGTAGGAAGATACCTGTGTTCTGACAGTAGAACCAGTTCTGTTTGTCATCCTGTATCCCCTCAAATTTCCGTAGATATAGAATTATCCAGAATGTCGGTTGATCTTGTTTGGATTACTGTCGGGAAGGAATTTCATTGGAATCAACCTATCATCTTGAATTCTTGGATTGACTTTTATTCATCGTGTAAGAAATTGGGTCACGATATTTCATCCTGTAGGCATAGGAGGTAGATGGATGTAGGTCCTGGAGGCAGTTGCAATAACCAGGATGTTGGTTCTGGTGATGGGCTGATAGAGCATCCACCCCTAGGTACATTCAGGGAGCATTCCAAGGAAGAGAGGGTTCAGGGGAAAAGTATAGAGGGTAACCCAAAAGTGGAAGATGTTTTTAAGCGACTGAGGCAGGACTTGGGAGGTCCCCAGTCTAATGAAAATGCTCAGATTGAAGATGGTGTTTCCAATGATAAGGGTGTTGTTTGCACATATGCGATGGTAGTGTGAGGAGGAAGTAGTAACAAACCTGAAAGTGTGCTTCAGACAGCTAGGGATGGAAGTTCTAAGGATGGTCATAAGTGGGAGGAGCCAAGGAAAGGAGTCAGAAGTCATAGGGAGCAGAGGGTTTTGTTATGTCTCAACTTTAACAACCTTTTTTATATCCTAAGTAATGATGAAGTGGTAGACAATGCTAGTTTCCTTTCTGAATCAGAATGTGATGGAGATCCATGATGTTACGGTAAAGGCTTGTATAGCCCAAGGAGGAAGAAGGGGAACAATGAAAATAGGGACCTAGGGAATTACTCTGTATCCAAGAAGAAGATTTTGAAGGGATGAAAGGACTAGTCATATCTGTTGAGGCCAATGGAGACTCATTCATCCAAAAAGTGTGGGAAATACAAGTAATGGGAGATTCAGATAGTGGAATATGGTAAGTCGGTGCACTCTCTAGGCGATACAGGGTCACCAGTGATTATCAAGGCAGCAGATGCTGAGGATACTTCGGGTGATTTGGTAAGGCCTCAAGGGGATGTTGAATAGATGTCTGAGGATCATCATGGGGAGGTATTACTTCAATTAGAGAGTGTGCAGCTAGAGGAGGTTTCACATCCTCCTTCACTTCATTATGAGTAAGGCTCTCCCTCAGGCCCACAACAACAAGATTCTTTGGTTATGGGAAAGGGGGAACTGCTCATGCATTCGAGTGAAGAAATGATGGAGGACACCCTGACGATTAAGGCGACAAAGGAAAAGGTTGACCAAATGATGGGAAGATTGTTGCTGGTAGACACCAATACATAACAAGTCGACTGGATTGACAAGCAAGATCACATTTTGTTTAGAGGTTTCAACAAGGGGAACATTAGCAAGGAGGAATACATGCAATCAAGGGACTACCTAGCGAATCACTATGAAGACGTCTTAAAGGATGATCCTGACACTCAGGTAAATTCTCTCCCCTGGAAGTTGTTTAATGATATTGATTCAAATCATCTCATACTTTTCTTTAACAAGTCAATTGTATCTTTTGGTGTTTGAACTAGTTACCTGTTTGGGTTCTCACTTGTCCCTTAAAAGTGTTTGAAAATAAAAAAGTTACTTTGGATGAAGCTCTAGATAGGAACTTGTTCCTTCTTAGGGGATTTTGGACGTTCCTCTTGACCCATGTTTCTATTCAAATCTTGAGTTAGCTGATATAGAAGTGTGACAAAGTTCGTGATTCCCTCTCCCATAGTATTGGGCATCTCATTAGTACAGTCACCACACTGATCTTCACATCGGTTGTTAGCCAGAGTCCTCCTATTACCGTCCATTGGGTGGAATAAAAGGAAAGTTAGGGGGTAACACATAAAGGTTAATCTGAAAAAAAAGTTGATGACTTATAAATTAAATTATATTTCTTTAACTTATTAATCTATAGGCTTCAATCTAGGATTTTAGTGTTCTACTTTCTAACATATATTCATAGAGGGGCTTTTTATTCCCTTAATAAGGGTTCATAATAAGCTTGTGAATTTACCAAAGCATATCACCCAGGAGTGTAGTAACCAACAGTGTAGAAAGGCCCATTGTCATGCACCAGTTCCCGTTCGAGTCTAGCTTAAAGCGGTGTTTTCAGGTTTTACCCCTAGGATTCATATGTGCATGAGCCGCCACTACCTGCTCGTATCCAGACAGGGATGTATTTATTTGATAACCCACTTAATCAATACTCACCATAACTTAGGGATGTTTTTATTGTACTTAGTCTTGTATGTAAAGATTTAATAGGGTTTTATAATCCTAATCCCAAAAATAACTAAACCTATCCTTTGATACCAACTATGACAACCCTACTTATTTTACAAACTTAAAAGTGATGTATTACGTAAACTATTCACTTGATACAACATGGAATATTGAGTGGTCTAGTGTATTTGGGGATTAAGAGCATTAAATAACAAATTAAAACATTAAATACAACATCTTAATTGAAAACATCCTTTACATGACCACTACATTCCCTCGTACTTCGCATTGCATGGGATAACCTGAGGACGTGCATAAGAAAAGAGGAGAGCTATAAAGCCCAGTAAGGGAATAAAAATGGAATATATGAGGAGTAAAATACATGTTAGACAATAGGAATATCAATATAGAATAAGAGAAACATTAACATAAAGGCATGATAATTCATTATAATCATAACATGGAAATGTGGCAACAACACTTAACATGAAATTAGCATGAGCCAAGGCTCATTGCACATGGAGCATGAGTAAATCCTCATTTCACATGAAGCATGAGTAAACCCTAGTTTCACTTGAATTATCATGAGTCAACACTAATTTCACATGACATATCATGATACTATACTTTACCCAATGATTTGGAGTGTTATAAGGGCGCACCCTTCTTAAACATTTCATCTCATGCATAAGTGTGCCACATGGATCATAAAACATGGATTCATAAAACATAATAATTTATTAAAAGATAAAGGAATGTGGAATTCATACATGAAAATTTATATTCAATAATTAAATGTTCATAAAGGTGAATACCCTTTATGGAGAAATGGGCATGGTATTCACTACACAATGGCATTGGCTTAGAAAATCGGTGCGATTTCGGCAGCGTAACGGCGTGACATAAGAAATCATAAAAATTGTTGATGAGAGAGAACGGGGTTCCTCATTATATTTACATGTAATGGAATGTAAGGAGGTAATATATATACATGTCCCCACAATTTTAATGGAATTTATATTCATGATACAAAAGTATTTCTTGAATGTAAATTAGGAGAGAGAAGTTCCTTTCGGAATTTCAGCATAGTAACGGGTGTACATGGGAGGCATTTAATGAGAGTGAAATGGATCTCCCATAATTCAAACATAAAAAGGTTAGTATGAGGGAGGTTTTAACTACACCCCAACATTCATAATTAAAATTAAAATGGAAAAACAACTTAAAGAAAATTGGACAAAAATGAGAAAGGAATAAAAAACCCTTACTTGGAAGTGTGCTTCCAAAGGCTTGAGAGAGGATTGAGAGAGTCTCGAGAGAGGCTTCTTGGGAGCTTGGGGAACCTTGGGAGGATTCTAGATAGATTAGAGAAGAAGTTGGAAGAACTACAAAGGCTTTGAGTGAGGAGTAAGTGGGAGCTTGGGTGGGTTTATATAGGAAAGTTGAGTGAAATATTTATTATTTAGGTTTGGGACCCCTTACATTAAACTAATCCAAACCACAAATCAGTTCATGGTTTTGGCCATGGTTTTTGGAAAAGGGAACACGAAAACAATATTTTATAAGGCCAAAGTCCAAACATCTTAAAATAATGGGGTTGCTTATGTGGATGTGAGTCACACTCCCATGGAAAATAATTTAAAAAGACAAGATGTTTAATAAGTCTTGAGGGGTCCATTAATGCTTTGTAAAATAATTCAAACAAACTAAAAAACACTTTATTATAATGGTAAAACATATATTGGCCAAAAAAAAGCTTTTAGTATTTTATTACATCACTTTTTGGTCATTGTGATTTCATAAAACACATTATATATTTAAACGGTATTTAATTTTTACCCAAAAATTTGACTATCTCATAAAATTATGAAAAATTCACCATTGGATAATTTCAACATCCTGATTCCAGAAATAACATTTATTTTATCTAAATAATTTTCTAAATATGTTAATTATCACTTTTAAAATAAAAACTGACATTTATCGAAAATTCACGGGTTTTGACAAAAATGGCTTTCAAACCTTAATAAAAATTACAATTTCATTCATAAATTTATAAGATAATTTATATTTAATAAAAATTAATTTAATAATAATAATAATAATTTATTAAAATATTTTTTAATTCAAAAATCCATTAATTCATCAAAATAGATTTCTTAGCTGAATATTAACTAAAAATATACTATTTGTGCTTTAAAAAAACTACTTACAAAGTGTCAATAATGACAAGAAGGTATATTCATTATTATATTCAAAAAATAATATACATGAACATAGTACTAGCGATTTGTTACATAACCCCATAAAACAGCCGCATAAGACCTTAGGGTAAGGTGTGTGATAGTGACAGACTCTTGGGGTGGCTCGGATAACATCGCTCGAGTTGTAATCTTTATTAACATCCACTTTTCACGTAGATGGTCCTGTCGAGATTAACATGATGAATCTCATCTTGGTCTTGGTCAAGAGCGAAACCCAAGGACCCCACCTCTGTTCTGAGATCCGACAAATGGCCTTCGTGTGGAGCAATTCTACTGGATGAGGCCATCACTTCTTTTGTCTGGGTAAATTGGATTTGTTAAAGCCCTATATTTATATTAATCATGTGATCACTGTTCAATGGCTATATTAGCAATGGTAAAAATTCTTAACATAAAACCAAAGAAGTTGACATTTTATATAAACATTTTACATAAACAGACAATTAATTAGATCAAGTGGGATTTCTGTTAACGGAACTTTGGGTCGTTACATCTGATGTAAAGTCCGATTAAAGATGTTTACAGAAAAAAAATCGGTAAAGAAGATTCATAAGTTTTCGTACTTCAATACCTGGTTGGACAGATTCAAGATAGTGGTACTATAGATACATAAAATTATTTTTGAGTTATAATTAAGGTAATTTAATGACATGTACTGAAGAAAATAGAAAATTTTTATTTATAATAGTTTCAATAGAATGAAAATATAGATGTTGAAAATGTTATTGAACAACTTTTAAATATATGGTCATAAAATATATTAAAGAAGGATTTATTTTTTTGGAAGATCTAGATATAGTTTTTGAGAAACCATACTAATGTTATCTAGTTAGTTGAATATAGTATTTAGTAATGAAAATCACTTAGATGATGGATGAAATTATTTGAAGTTGTTTTGAGATGACTTCAGGTGATTTAGAAAGACCTAACTTGACTTGAATATGTTCAGATTTGAGTAGAATAATTATACAGAGTTTATGTTAGAATTGAAAAATAGATATTTCTATAAATATTCATAAGTTACAATTTTATTAGGTTTAATGATATAAATAAAAATATCAATTTAAATATCTGTAATATTTATTTTTTAGACTTCATAATGTTTTCTCCTAAACTTTATAATGTTTGGAATATTCATAATGTTCATTTTTAGTTTTCATAAGGTTCATAGACTTTATAAAGTAATAAAAATTACATATTAAGGTTTGATACAAAATATAATCCGTTGAATGAAATCTTCATTAGGTTGATAATGATATTATGTATTTTTAAAAGTTTATAATTGTATAAGGTTTATCTTGGTAAAGTTTATAAGTTCATATGGTTAACTATAGGAGACTTCGTAATGATTATTCTTTATTTGAAAATCAATTTTCAACTTTATAAGGATGTGAAAATTTGAGTGGTTCCATAAATATTTTTAAATTACATTTGAACTTCATAAGGTACAATAATTTTTAAAATTTTGAGATTTCAAAAAAAATTAAAAGATAAAAGATTCCAGAATATTCTGTTTTCTAAAGAATGAAACATATTATTCAATAATAGAATTGTTAATAATTTTAAAAAACAAAAATTAATAATGATTAAAGAAAACTAAACTGATTCTAATCTTTATTCCATGGAGAATAAGATCTCGGTATTAGAATATCTAAATTATGAAAAATCATGTTGATGATAATTATGTTAAAGGATGAATTCCATAATATCATTATGGATTGTAAATCTAGTGATGTTTGATATGATATTTAATGATTCAAATAACATAATGATATTTTTATTTATAGGAAGAATTGTGAAGATGGTCTTCATGAGATTGTAAATGAATATCAAAGAAAGAGGAAAGAGTGAAAAAATGAATGAATCTATAATGAAGAAATTTCAGAATATATAACTCTTAAAATCATATTTCATGATTCCCAAAAAATTATCAATTTTCTTAAATATCACAAATAGATTAATTACTGAATCTTGGTGAATAAAAAGGCTAATATGAGACTCAATTTAAGAAATATAGATTGAATTTTGATCTTAAACTGTAATTTCAATGCACTGATGTCGTAAAGAGATGTTCCATGTGAAAATATATATTTATTTTGTATTTTTATAATTTTCTAGAGATTTCATATATTTGGGATTTTTTTAAAATTTTTAGAACAATATTCTCAATTCTACTGGATGAATCAAAAGAAGAATTATTTTGCATGTTAAAATGAGAAATAAACGAATAAGGGTATTCTTGGAAATGTAGTGGAGAAAAATAGTTGAGGCCAAAATAATAACTAAGATTGTAGGGACTTACCAATATTAAAAATTAAAGGAAATATATTTACATCATATTAATGAGAATATAAAATTATTTTTGATATCGAAATTATATAGAAAATATAACTATGATATAGTAAATATAAAAGCTAAGAAAAACAGATAGAAAGATGTTTGTAAGAGATCCATATGTGTGTATGAAGCCCATGGAGTGTTAGCCGTGTGATACTTACTGGTTGTACCCCTTTCTCTTCGTGGGAACTGGCCCAATCTTGATTCCCTCCAAACTCAGACATTGTGCATATTATGCACAGGATGATTCAAATCCAATTTCCTAGTCGAGGAACGTGCGGCGCTCTCATGGAATGGTGGGCCCCCCAATGGGAGGCGATTGTTACCCAACACTTGTTTTTTTTCAATAAGCCTATACCCATGTGGTATAGGCTTCTTCTTGGCATCCAAAAGACTCGGGATCAAATTTGGGTTGGGAAAAATTTCTAGGGGGTATTATAGCAGAGCACTATAGCAGTACTATAGAAGTGGCGACTGTATCAGTGACATCACTGTAGCGACAGAGGCACTATTGCAGGTATTGTAGTGGTGGCGGTACTGTAGCAGGAACTGTAGAAGCGTGGGTACTGTAGCAGTTCTATTCATAGTGGGGTCCTTTGGGCCAAAAAATGGGCTTTTTGGCCTTTTATTCATGCCACTTAGCCTTCAGCCTTTGGGATATGTAATGGGTCTCCCTCTACCGATTATTAAAGAAGTATTTTCTTTAAATAATAAATTAAGGCTTCAGCCCCAATATTTAAAAAAAATTGTGCATAAAAAGGAAAGAACTCTTGAATAAGAAGATATAACATGATACTTATCTCCATGAAGAAAATTATCTATATTAAGGAAGAATAAGAAATCTAATTAAACTTCAATGAAGCTATTCCTAGTCATCATAGAAAAATTAAAGAATAAGTTCTCGAAAAACATATTATTGAAATAGTCTGTGATAAAACAAGAAAAAGAAGAGTTGATAAAGTCTAACTTGTGTGTCGTTTTATAGAACAATGATTTTAAGTTGAGGATAGTTCATATTCAATGAGATTGGACAATGATTCATATTTAGTACAATATCTTGAAGAAAGGTTGAGACTGATTTGTATGCATCTATTGTTGAATATCTACTAATGAATTAAGACTCAGATTGGGGAAGCATAATAATTTATATTAAATAAATGTCATCATTTCCAAAATTTTGATCTATTTCAACTGGTTTAATGAATTTATATTACTATAGAGAAATTTTATAATCTAGTGGGATACTTGTAAGTTCATGATACATTGTGAGTTCAAGATAATCCTTACTCTCCCAAATTGTAATTAGTAAAAATATTATTGGTGGAAAATCAATGTATTGGATGATCCCCATCATAGAATGGATGAAATCTCCCACATTTGAGTTAAATATTATAAAAATATCATACACTAATATTTAATTTAATTCCCTATATTTAATGTGAAATATGTATATAGGGAACATACAAAATATAAACTTCTATTTTATCTAATAATATAGTTTCAAAATCATTGAGGGGAACTTAAGTGATTAAATGTTATAAAGGACAAGAACATGGTAAAAATTCTCCATGTCTGATTCACCCCACCCCTCACAAGTGAATTCACGCATTATTAGAGCATATTAATTAATATCAGATCAAATATTACTTTTAGTTTCATATGAATTTTTTATTTACCTAGGTTATTTATCTGAATATATGAATTGAATATTTTATTAGTTTTCATAATAGCCTCCGATGGAAAATTTGGATTCTATCATTATCATTAAAAAAGTAGGTTTTTTTCAATAATGTAAGGAATTTGATGAAAATAGAGTCCTAGAAGATAAATATTAAATATAAAACTGAATGAGGAGTCTCCTCAATGTTAATGTAGTGAGAGTGTTGAGTAATTTGATGAATTTACTGAAAATAAATATTTTGATGAATCAAGTTCAATCTTTGATAAATATGTTTTTAATGAATCACTCATTGATTTATATTCTGAAGTAAATGATTATTTGAAGAAATATTATATTGAGAATTTTACTCATATATATGTATATATAAAAGGACTTCATGATAATAAATCATACATAGATTTAGAATTTGATGTAATGCATGATGCATTGGTTTGAAACACGAGCAGATGTAACACTCTCACAAAACTTGTTAAAGATAAATAAGAATATATTAAAATCTAAATTAAATAGTTTATATGATTGATTAAGAATTTAAAAGAGATATTTAGGGGGCTGGGTGAGTTGGTTCAAGGTAGTGGCGACCCGTCGTTGAGGTTCCGGGTTCGAGTCCTCACAAAGGCAACGCGCACCATTTGTCAGCGAACCTCTCGTCCCCTCGACTCCGTGGGAACTGGCCCAAGCCCAAGGGTTGGCCACCTTGGGCCTAGCTGGGGGCGTGCGGCGCGCAGGTGGGCAGGCCAGCCCTATACCTCGTTACCCATACAACACGTTTGTAGTTGGGGTTTGGCTTAGTGGTAAGCACCCCGTAATACTACATGAAAAATGGGGGTTCAAAACCCATTGGGCGCAGGTACTGTAGCAGCACTGTAGCGGGTACTGTAGCAGTGGTGGTACTGTTGATCGGTGGGCACTGTAGCGGTGGATGGGCACTGTAGCGGTGGCGATACTGTAGCGGGTACTGTAGCAGCCAGGTTACTATTCACAGAATAGGAATTTGGCCAAAAATTTGGGCCTACGGGCTATGTAATGGGCTACAAGCCCACTGGGCCTTCGGGCTATGTAATGGGTCTCCCTCTACCCAGTTAAAAGAGGTCTTTGCTTTGCTTTATTAAAAAAAATGAGGCTTCGGCCCCAACCTTTTAAAAAAAAGAGATATTTAGGGGATATTATTGTTTGAGAATATAATTACGGTAGTGACCAATGAATTGTGTAAAATACACAAGGTCTCTATAATTTTCCAAGATTCTCCAATAGAATTTAATATAATTAAAATAAAATAGATATATAATTATATAATAATGTAAACTCATATGTATGAATTAAATATACAAAAGGTGAAACAATAATGTCAATAAATGGTTAAAATACTTGAATACTAGAATTTAATCCTTAATATAAAACATTTATAGTTGGATGTGAAGCTAAAAATCTAGAAGTCACCCATGTGAAATATTCATAATCTTTTGAGAAGATATTTACTACCACATAAGTTTATGAAAGGATTATTCCCTAATATATGAATTATTTATGTTTCAAAAAAATCTTGAAATAATCTCTTGATCAATCCATAATAAACTCTTAGAAAAAATTTAGTCATGGTCTTGATAAAATTGTTTGTACATATTTTATTTTGACAGCTATTTTAGAACTTAATTTTAAATGTGGAACACAATTCTAAAAAAAATATGCTAGAAAAATGCTAATGTTTCAAGGGTGAATAATATCATATCTAATAATATTATTAACATTATGAAAGGTCAAAATAATAGTTTCTCATTATAATAATAGAAAGATGTTCAATCTTTAAAAACAATTCTAAACTTAAAAAAAAGATATTCATTTTCCAGTTCTAGTTTTTCTAGAGTATTTGACACAAGTCCATTGAGTTTTGGAACAATATGTCAGTATTTGAGAATAATATAAGGACTACATTAAGTGGAGTTGATGTAAAGATAATATAATAATTCTTTTACATTTATAGAATTAATAAATGAAGTGGAAAATATCAAATAATAATAAATTTGAAACTCTTCATAAAATCTATGAGTACTTCAAAAATTAATTTCCATAGTTATGAAGAGTGTTGGTATGTTCCCATTTATAAAAAATAAAATGATTATGTGAAAATAATACTACAATAGAACATATTAGAGGTAAAAAAGGAAAGATGGATCTACCTTAAGGATCAAACATAAGAAGACTATTGAACCTGGTGCTCTTAATAATTCAAAGAATAATTAAGAAGAGGATTTTTTTCAACCAAGAATAAATTATCTTACTAGGGAATAAAATTCCACAACATAGATGATTTCATATTGAAAGAAAATAACAAAAATAAATTAAGAAATATAAATCAATAAAAGGACTTAATCTGAGAAATATATAGTAGGATTGGTGTTGAGGTCAAAATACCTAATATATAATTTAAAATATTATTCAATAAAGGTAACCTAAAATCTGTTGTGGAGTTATCTGGAAGGTGAAAACAATCAATAAATTTAGATAACAACTGCATGAGATTTTTATATAGATAAGAACAATTATTAAACAATAATGATAAACAACTAATTGATCTATAAATAATGACTTATTCTATGAATAATTATTAAATACACAAGAATAAGGTTGGGTATAAATATAGAGAATATATATTGATTTGTCAAACCCAATTGGAACTGGATAAGAAGATGAAGAAAGTTAAAAAGACAAAATATACTCATATTTCTAAATTAAAGAACATTATTATCACTAATAAGAAATATTAAAATATAAAAAATTCATACCTACCGAAGAATATCATATCTATAAATTCTAGGGTGAAGTTATCATGAAGAATTATCTATATTTTAGAGCTGAATAGAAAATATTTTTAGGGTTTAGAAATGATTGTCAACCTTTTTATCACATTAAAGAGATAATAGAAACTAAATTTATTTCCATACCGAACTATTTATGTTATTTGGATTTAAAGGTTTATCACATAATATAGAATTTAATGATTACTATAATTCTTATATAGTAAGAAGAACAATATATAGGGACTCTACCCTTATCATTTCTTACAACCATAAAATCTACTCAAGAGCCCATGGAATCCCAAGAAGTGTGTGAGTACAACTCAATAGGACACCATCGATAGTGTCTAAAGAAATATCTTGTGTAATAATTATAACAGTGTATGAAGTAGTATTAGAGAACTAATAAACAAGAAATAAATAAATCTTGTGTCAAAATAAACAATTATCAATTTTTTACTCGGGCCCTTGGATTCTACCATGACCCTCAACCAACCAAACCTACTTCTAGCATATTGGAAGTCTGAACCATCAATTAGATAATAAAATATCTAAATATAGTGACGTTTATTACACATTTTAATTATAAATTATGAGTTTATTTAGTTTAATTACACATAACATGTAAAATTTCATTATTTTATTGATATTCATGTTATACCACCAGTTAAGAACAAGGTGTGTCATGTCTATTGTATCAATTCATGGATGTGTAATTCCATGTCTATCCATCCAAAATCATAGAGAAGTGAAATTGTGTCTAACATCATTATCCATCGGTTAGGAGCATCAGGTAAATCATTACAAACCATTTATCCACAACTACATTACAATGTCTAACGTAAATTACCTTCAACTAAATAACTTAATAGAGGTGAAAATATTTCACATTTCTCATTTCTAATGGTACATTATATTTAACACCTTTAACCACCTTACATATTTCAATTATGTCATTATTCATTAATATAACTCAATAGTAAAATTTTATTTAAACAATTTAACATCGTAAACATGCCCCTTTATCCATTTACTATATCTACCCTCATTCAAGCCATAACAAATTTAATTCCCAACATAAGCCAAAAAACCACTAGTGTTATTATTAACATGGGAAACAAAAAACAACTAGTTTAATCTCATAAACCCTCTAATACACCATTTAAAATTTCATTTACCATGATAAAGGTAGTTCCACACCCCATGGGTGGCCTTAGTCCCAATATAATAATCATCAAGGGACACAACGACAACTATGAAGGGTATAACACATCAAATTAAATCCCAATTTATCATCCATAATAAGGAAACAATTTTTTATCACAATATAACATAAGTATTTACCAGACACACACATGAACATAATTCAAGATTATAGGATATATCTTATATACCACCAACATTATTCTTGTAGACAAACACTAATCCAACCTTAGCCCTTTATTTGAGCTAAAATAGAAAAATTCACAAAAGTGAAGAACTTCCTAGAAAAAGGTCTTATAATATTCAAATGAAGGGAATATAACATATAGAAACACTTCTAGGAAATAAAATTAAATGGAATAATAGACTTAATTGGGTTTTTTAATTGCACTAAATATAACATCAAACTCATAATAATTGAAGTAGAATGATCCTTGGAGGACTTGATAAGTTTTTTTTAACCCCTTTCTGCTGGAAAATAAATGGGTTTGAAAATCAGGTTAGATCATAAAGAGGTAATTAGGGGGAAATTAGATTTTAACATTTATAGAGGAGAATGGTTATGCCACATAGTTTTCAAGACTATGCACCAACTTTGCGATATCCTCTTCTTATAGGAAAATAAACTTGCATAATTTTATGGGGAGTTCGCACAGTTTGGAAAACCATGAATAGGCCATGTGGTTAGTTCTATCCAAGCTTGAATGGTTTCTAGGTCCCCCCATTCATGGTGTAAAAACCATACTACCCCTCCTCTAGGGTGCATAGTCATGGTTCATGGTTAGTAATGACCATTAGCCAACCATTCTCCATGCACTAAAACACAAATTTTCACTCTTTTTCATTTCCCGAACATCTGAAACACTCCTGAGACATTCCATACTCCTAGTAATCATTCCATTATTCATTTTTAATGTATTTTAACAAAAATTTAAATATAAATTGACCTCATTAAAGGGTCATGATCTTATAACCTCATCACCTTATAACATCTGTTCTTAAAGTTTCACTCCCCTGCATCACTGAACCTCTATGGTAGAAATTTCATTCCACAAGTCCCATGTATCAGATTCCCTCTCACAAGTTTCCTCATAAACATGGTCATGATTCCATATCACTCGGACTAAATTCATGGAATAACTCTGAATAATTTTCTCACATTGATCCATAGTAGAAATATGATGCTCCTCAAATAATGTATAGATCTCAAGATTAATATCATATACATCAATTAGATGATAAGGTTCAGAGTGATATAGTCAATGTTACTATACCTGAAAAGCATCATGTATATCAATGTTGTGCTTTGTAAGAGATAATCGACATTCTACCATACCAATCCATTCTGAAATCTTGAATGGCTTGATATACCTTGGAGCCAACACTCCCTATTTTTCAATCCAATGATTACCCAATCTTGGTGAAACTAAAAGGAATATACATTCAGCCACTATAAATTCAAGGGTCTGATGATATAGATCATTGTATGACTTCCTCCTACTTCAGGGCATAGTCATATGCTTCTGGATGAACTAAACATGCTTCAATATCTCCTTCACAAGACTCATCCATAACAATATTGATTCTCCAGCACCCAACCAACATAAGGGTGATCTACATGACCTCCCATATAGTGACTCATATGGTTCCATCTAAATCGGAACATTTTATTTTTTTTAGGTGAACTTACTAATATCTAAGTTCATTTCCCATGTCCCACCAAAATTTAGGTTGCATTATCTCACTATTTACTCTAACATCTAGATAATATGTTTTGATTTCCCATATATATGTGAGTGGAAATATATACACAAAATCACCTGATTACCCAAAATTTTCTTCAAGAATTTTCAATAGTGTGAAGTGAAATGTGGATTATTATTTGTATCTATACTCTAAAAAAACCCATTTAAAAACATTATCTCAAAAAAATAGACTTCATCCAATTGGACAATAGCGAAACTATTCCAAATTGGCAAGAAATGGTCTATCATTGTCAAACAGTCCACAATCATCCATATCCAATCAATATTTTGAGAATTCATAGACAAAAACACTATTAAATCCATGTTATATTCATCCTAATTTCATTTAGGAATGATAAATAGTCAAAAAATAATTGTAGAACACCAGTACTCAACCTTCACCTATAGATAGGTGTGGAATTTCATCACAAAACTAATGATATCCTTCTTCATTCATGGCCACCAACATAATCTATGAAGGTTATGGTACATTTGTTTTCAAACTAGGGTACACTTCCCACTTCAAGTAATGAGACTCATGCATCATCTGTTCACACATACAAGTAGGTACATTAAATCATCCTCGAATATGGATAATATCATCATCATTAATGGTATACTAAAGTGGTAACTATCCATCATCAAAGGTTAACCTCAACGCAAAACACTTTGGATCCTCATACTACCTCCTAATAATCCAATTTTAAATAGAGGTATTAGTAGATAATGATAGGGGAGTAATATTCTCATGATCCTCCATTCACCTATTTTAATCTCTATGAATAAGGTCCTCATTTTACACTCAAAACTCGACTCTTAGACTGCTTGAGTCTATGTCTTCTAACTTTAGGAATCTACAACATCATTTACTTTTACTAACATATAATCAACCTTATAATAAAATTATTGAATATAATTAACTCATATCCACTATAATATATTTAGATCATTCTAGGAAAGGATATATTTGAGGCTCCTATCATCAGTATAAACAATAAACCTCTCACCAAAAAAATAATACCCCCATAATTTTAAGGCATAAAAAAATTCATACAACATAAGACCAAGCATATGATAGTTCTGTTCATGTATCCTCAACTGTTATGCTCTATTTTTTCAGGAAAAAATCTCCCTATATCAACATTACCCTGTGTCTGGTTCCCAATAAATCACAATACAAAGTACACTCCTCACCTCATTCGGGTAAGATAAAAATTGATGCACTGGTCAAACACCTCTTCAGCTCCTATAATGAATTTTCAAGTGCTTAAAACAACTCAATATTTATACCATTATTGGTCATATAGAATATTATTGATTCTAATTGAATACATTCTTTGATGAACCTTTGGTAATAACCCAAAAATCCAAGAAAGCATAAAATATTAAAAACATTATTTGGTTATTCAGAAGGAATAACTGTATGGTCCTTCATGGGGTCCATAAACACACCTTCATCTAACATGATATAGCCCTATAAATTTACCTTTTCAATAAAAGAATAACAGTTAGATATATTGGAATATAGAAGTTTCTCTCTCAATTTAATCAAGAAGATCTAAAGATATTTCGAGTGATCATTATGATTCTAGGAGTACACTAAGATTTAATCAAGGAATACAACCACAAATTCAACCAAATATAGTTGAAATATTATTTTCATCGAGGCTATAAACATAGAAAAATAATTCATTTCCATGAAGGGAATCACAAAAAACTCATAAAAACATACTTTATTCTAAAATTGATTAGTGGTACATTAGAAGGATTCACTCTAAATTTAAGATACCCTAATATCCAATAAATCTTAGATAATACATAGAAATATTTTAACTAGCCAAAAATATCATTGATACATGGAAGAGGCTGCTAGTTTAAAATCTCTATCAGGATCAACATCCAGTAATTGACACACAAATATAATGTTATGTCAACCTTCTTTGGAAAAAACTAGAGATCCATATGGTGAAATATTTGGAATGATGAATTCTTTATCCTCACACTCCACTAGTTGAATATTAAGATCTTTATGTTCTAATGGTTTTATTTTCTAAGTTTTAATAAAAAATGGATCATCTCTTAGCATCAACTAAATCATAAAATCAATTTTCCTCTTGCTGGTAAATCCCTAAGATGTCATAAGGAAACAAAAATTAAAATTTTTCCACACCATAAGGGAGGGTGTCATGCTCCACTCTTCTATTTATCAAAAGTCTCACAGCCTGGGTTATAAGATCACCCCAACTATGGATGAAGTAGACATGAATGGCCATCCTGGATATCACATTCATTGTGATGAACATAAACTTAACCCACATAAGATGTGAACATGACCCTTTGATGGTAAAAATTAATATGATCTTGGTATAAAACTAACTAGTCAATTCCCAATATTATGTAAAAACATAATATCATAAGAATAAACAAGTCCTGAATGAGATAGTACCCACAAATATCAAGGGTTCACTCCTTACAATGATGGATACCCTCTGAATTCACCCCTAATGAACTATCGATTGACCTAACTCCACACAAAACCTGCACCGCCAACCCAAAACCATTTACAAACTGAGAATATATAAATGATTATAAAGCTCCATTATCAAATATAGAAATATGAAGCATAGAATCTATAATTATCATACCTTATAAATTTAATGGTTTAACCTCTATATAATTGGGCTTAGGATGAACTTCATGCAGTAGACCTATCCCTCTACCCTATGCTCTTTCTAGGTTCCAAAGCGCAGTACGACTCTGATGATATGGACACACTTATCCTATAGTAACTCATCATCCAACCTAACTGAAATGGATAGTATAACTCCAACTACCACAATTATATAGGGAAGAAAATACCTTGTCGGTGCTCTTCATCAACCTATATTCTCTGTCACCATCTATTGGTTGAGGTTTCCTACAAAACCAATATATGTTCTCAAACTTACACAAGCATGGAACTCCATCAATAGTTGAAGAAATTGTCCACATATGTGACAAGGATTTCCACACTGATAAAAAATCAATGAATCACATCCTTGAGTTGATGATATTATCCCATAGCTACTCTGATAGCCCCCACCTTAGTGAATGTTCTCATAGTGATGCTTCCTACCATTGGAAGATGTTCCACCAAACTACCCATCTAAAACCATTTATCCACCACTAAAATCCTCCATTAGGTTCCCTTCATAAATGATAACCTGATTTACCACCTCAGAAAACTTATTCAAGTATGATATATTTACTTAATACATGATCTCATATATAATCCTATCATGAAAAAAATTACCACAACATCTGTTTCCTCAACAAATACTTGGATAAAATTCTGCAAGTTGGTGAAGCATCTAGGATAATCTTTTAGTAACATATCCTCATTGGTAAAACAAAAAAACTTTTTATCCCTTCTAAATATCAAATTATTTGGGCAGAATTATTCCAAGTAATTCTCTTGAAAATACTTCGAATCCATACTCTTTAACTATTCACCTTGAACCTAAATAACCCACCAGTGCTTCATTGATCTCTACAGCTTTTAAACTTTCAACCTAACCCAATTCTCTAGATGAGTCTCTAAGTTACACAAAATAATTTTCATTGAATCTATCCAGTAATTGGATACTTCAAGAAAAACATATTCAGAAAAAATTAGAGGATGATACAGTTGAAACTCTCTAGTAAGATCAAACAAACTTGGATGAACCCTCACTAGGTCTATTTCTATAAAATACATAAAATGAGTGAAATTCTAAATTGATTTATCTTCCCCCCCAGTCACCTAGAACTAATGGTGGACTCATTCCCACTACTGGTAGCACATTCTCAATAATTCCCTCATATCTCTCTACCAGTAAACATCATCATAGAGGCATCCCTCTACACTTACAAACATATGTTCAAGGAACACAACATATCATTTCCATAATTATAGAAAATAGGGGTCAAAAAATGTCATAAATATACCACTCTGCATACACTATCTATATAGTCATAACTACAGCACTGTCAGAACCCTCAACCATCCCCATAAGTGAAAATAGCTAACTTAGGGTAAAATAATTTCCTGTTTATAATATTTTTTGTTTGAAACCATTTTCTATTTATACCATTTCATTAGGAACCATCTCTTTATAAATCATAAAATAAGTAATATAAATTTACTCTCCACAACCTAACTATAACATGATTCTTTGTATGTGCCTAACATAATACATGTCACCTATGTCCCTAAGATCCTAAAATGATATGTGAATACAATAAACTCCTACCATAATATACCATTAGTAAAACCTCATATATCAGTACCACCACATAACAATTTATTCTCCCATGGTCAAATATAATCCAATTATAACAATTGAACGTTAGTAACAACAATCCCAATCGAGGAACTTGGTTTTTTCCAAGAACATGGACTAGATACTCCTATTAATGATATCATTACCAAGTTCTAACACATCGATGACTCATATCTAAATTTCCTAAATAGTAAATCAATAGAAAATAACTCTTCTGATACAACAATGTAATTTCTTGGCCCAGATGCCACTAAATTAATGCATGAGATAGTTCTCCACATGTCCTTAGGCATGCCTCCATGTATTCTAGAGGTTACTGAATATTAGAGAGGTTCTAATAAGGTACGTGGATTTATTATACACTCTATACCAATGTAACAAAATATTTTAAATAAAACTAAATAATAACCAAGTAATAATGATTAATAACCAACTATAAACATGAATCTAATAAAAAGGATACTAAAACTGGGTTAGTTCCCATAAAGCAATATAGAAAATAGGTCATGTATTAGTAGTGTTATAATTCAAGGAAAACCAAAAATAAATACACAATAAAAATTCTTAAATAAACTCCTAACATCAAGTTTGGTCCCCACAAACATGACTGAATCAATAATCCCAAATCATACATCTATCATATGTCGTTTTCACTTATATTTTTCGATAACCATGAAATCTTCATGGGTACCCATGGAGGGCTGAGAAAGGTATGAGTAAAACTCAGTAGGCCACCACAAAATATTTCTATATAAATATATTGTCTAATAATAATAACATTTTATATACTAGTATATTATTATTGATAGAAAAATTAATAAATGAATCATTTATCAAAATAAGAAATTATCAATTTTCCACTTGGGGCATTGGGTTCTACCACGACCCCCATCCCACCAAACTTGCTTCATGTTTGCAAAAAATAGAAACCATCATTTAGATATTGAAAACTGTAAAAAAATAGGTTAATTTATTTATCATTTAAATTATAATTACCAAGGAGATTTAGTTCAATTACACATACCATGTTAAATTGCATTAGTACCCAGATCATTATGTTGACAACCTAGATAATAAAAATGAGTTTCATGTCTATAATATCAATTCAAGGATGCCAAATTAAATTTATATCCATCCCAAATATAGGATAAGGATCATCATTTTCAATATCCATACACATAGGTTTAGATTGAATTTTTTATCATTAAAAACCATTTTCCACAACCACTTTCCAAGGTATAACATACATGAACTTATACCAAATTGGTTAATAAGGGTGATCCTATTTCTCATTTATCATTTCATATAATCCATTACATTAAAAACCTTATCCACATTAAATATTCAACTAAATCAACATTCATTCATATAACTGAGTCATGAAATGTTTTAAAAACCATTTAACAACTTAAACATACCCCTTTATCCACTTACTATATTTTCTCTTATTTATGTCCTAACCCATTTAATTCCTTACTTAATCCAAAAAACCCCTCATGTTATGTTTAAAATTTAAAACAATGAAAAATTAGTTTAATCTCATAAACACTCTAATAAACCATTTTTAATTTCATTTTAAATTCTCAAAGGAGTGGAACACCCCATGGGTGGCCTTAAGACATGCCTAATAATCAACAACAGACCCAATGAGATTTGTGAAGGGTCTAACACATCAATTTAAAGCTAAATTTATCATCCTTAAAAGGGACCTATTCTGCAGTATAATTGAACAATATCACATAGCACAAACACAATAAGAAACATAAATACTATATGAATTTCCTTGTAGACAACATACCACGTTCTCAAAGATAAACGATCAACTAAACTCATCCCTTGACTCGAGCTAAATTGTCTAAAATCAAAATGGTGAAGAACTTTTGAGAAAAAGTGATCCTAAGATTTAGAAGAATATAAAATAATCAACCATGATTCTTCTAGTAAATAAAAGTAAATGGATTTGGAGACTTACCCATGGATATAAAATGCACTAAATGGTACCTAAAATGACTAATAATCAAATGGGAATCATCCTTGGAGGACTTGGGTGGTTATGGTTCACATCCCTTGTTACAGGAAATGAAATTGGGTTGAAAATTGTGTTAGAACATATAGATTTTACTAGAGTAATATCATCTAATATCATCTTTTAAATAGGAACATGGTTTGGAAACACACCAACCATGTGGTCTCCTAAATCCATGGGAAAACTAAGTATAATAGTTTTCTGTTGAAAATGCATGGTTTTGAAAACCATATAGAGTCCATAAAATTTTCTATATCCAAGATTACATGGTTTTCAAGGTCCCTTTTCATGGTTTATAAACCATGCTCCCCCACATCTAGGGTTTGTGGGCATCATGGATGGTTATTACTAATTTTGTTCCAACCATGAGCCTTGTGTTGTCACTCCAATTTTCCCTCTTTTTCATGTCTTGAAACACATGGATGCTCCCAATACCTACTATACTCCTGGGAATCATTCAATTATTCATTTTTCAAAGGATTTTAACAACAAAATAAAAAAAAATATACCTTATCAATGGGTCTTGATCTTATAATTTTTATTCATATATATTAATTCAAGTCAAACATCACTTAACTATATATATGATTCAAAACTCCAAGCACCTTTTCATAAAATGTAACTAAAAATATAGTGCATAGATGGACTCTAATGTTCTATAAAAATAGTCTAATTTAACTTAATTCCATTAGATATAGTGTGTAAATCCCTATTTCTATGAAAAAAATCACTCATCCCAGCCTATTTTAATTTTCACTCTAAAATAAAATAGTCATATTATGCAACCCTTAATTAAAGCTCTTGTATGTCCTCATCACCATGGCACGGATATGAATACTTTATTATTGTACAACTATAACTCTTCATCTTCTCTTATGGCCATGTTTAATTTTACCATAGGCTATGGAATAACAAAACCCAACCATGTTTTACCCTTATTAAAATGAAATTCCACCTTCATCATGAACATTTCAACTATACATTTTTTGTATCACCTTTACTTTATATATTCATGTCACACCATGATGGGTACCACATTAAAATACTAATAATTTCATCTTAGGGAAGTCCCTATGATCCATGCCCTCATCCCTATATGTAATTTTATCCTAATGTTTCATTTTGTTCTATGAGTTGTACTTTATTTATTGAAAATTACCTTTTTATTATTTTCACACTCTTTTGAGTTATAATTTCATAAACCACATAAGGTCAAACTATAAATAATCATTCACTAAAAGAGATCACAATACTATTAAAAAAATTAATACTTTTGGAGATATTCTCCCTATATAATTTTCACTGAAGTGTAGTTACCTTTTTATCACAATCGTCATTGATAAGGGATTCATAATAGTAATCCATCTTGTCCCACATTTGAATGAACTCCTCCACATTTATCTTCCATTAATTAAAACCCTTTTTCAAAATAAGGACTTCCTTGACGATCCATCCAAAATTCTTCTTATTAGTATCTACTAAAATCATTCTCCTAGTAATCCTATCTTCATCCTTTTGAGAAGACTTAATTAGTATGGCCTCCACTTATATTTATTACTTTGAGTGGATGATAAGATCCCATTTTCAACAATTATTTTCAGCCTCTTTATCAACATACCATTGTTGTTTGTCTAGAACAACCTCATTGGTATCATCCAAAATAGTGATTTCCTCGCTGTTAAAATAATATTTTACCATAGAGACACCCTTTATCTAGTTAAGGTCTTCTAATATAACATTATCCTTCTCTTGATCCTTATAATTCACACATTGGAGTTTCTACTCATTAGAAATTAATTATCAATCCAACTCCTCTGACCATAAATTTATGAAAGATAATGTATCCATTAGTTTAGGTTGAAAATAGTAATACTTATTCCATTTTGATTTATTACCCTTTATAGGAATTCAACTCCTTGGATCCTAGGTTCCCTTCTGCATCTTCTTTCTCCTTGGGATATGAAACCCTCTACCATGTCTTCCCTCTACATTGTATCCTGATATTTGGATAGATACCTTATCTCTTGACTCTACCTAAGATAATCATTTCCTTTCATTGGAGTTCTCTCCCATACTGGTTCTATTTCTTCAAACACCGACTCTTATATTACCAAACCCTAAAATTAGTTTTATAGATTTATATTTGACATGTTCCTTCTAGGACATTACATATTCCTTGTTTTCAACTATGCTTATATTCCCAACATTGTTCTCTCCTTCACATTGTACCCCATTGAACCTCACTCACTTTATACTTGTATCAACATTTCATGAGTATGTTCATAGCCAAGTAGAACTACCTCTGTATAGTATTCATAATTTTATTTATTGATAATTGGTTCAAAATTATCAATATCACACACCCCCTCAGTCCCATGTGAACCTGAAAGAGCCAACACTATTGAATTATGGTCAAACAGATCACAATTAAAATGGTTGAATATATCCACAATATTCATATTAGAATTAAGGATCTATCATCTTTATAAATTATATTAATGATAATTTTACCCTCATTAACAACCTATTCCACTGTGATGGAAGTTAAAGACTCTGTTCCAGTTGACTATTTAGTTATCGGATCAAGTACCATATATCTCTCTCAATAGCCTCAATGGAATTTTGATGGAAGATAACCCATATGATTACAAAACAAACAATAATATTTTCAAGTCTCAAAGATCAAATATTGTATTCATTGAAATTATTCCCCAACTATGACTCAAACCCACTCCACCAACATCTTAGAGACTTCAAATTCAACACATATATGAGGGGAAATCAAGTGAACAACTGAATATGTTCTACTATCTGAACACATGGATTGATCAACAATATTTCCAAGTAAATGAATAATATAGGTATTTTTAAAAGGTAAGAGATGTTGAGGGAACAATACCCACAACATTTTCATAAGAGCATATCATTTCATGTGGAAATCATAAGACCAATTAAATAGATAGAAATAATTTATGTTATAGTTATGTAGATATCTAGACCAAGCATGGAAAAAATTCCTCCTTTGATTTAATGAGAATCATAAAGTGTAATTTTATTAGAAAGCCTCCTACAAACCATATTATATGAAGACAAACCTATCAATAGGATCAACTGATGGATGATGAGATCTAAATCTAGCCACTAAAGGAAAATCCAAAATACCTGAAGCTTCTATGAACTATTAATCAAAATTTTAAGTTGAGGTGATCCATAAAATTGATGTGGAACTTTTACTATGACCTAAATACCTTGAAATTATAGAATATAATCATGATTTTTGAATGTAATAAAGGTATATGGCTATGAATCTGAAGAAGATGTAGGCCGAGATACCCACTCCCCTCTAATGGGGATGGGGTATGGAATTTTTTTCCTTAATATATAGGGAATATCCAGAATTAAATGGAGTGTGAATAGCATAGAATCTATTGGAGAAATGAAATCATACGATGGTATAATCCCTAAAACTTATGATCTATACTTTAACATTGTAGTCATTTCAACATAGAGTTTCCATCCTTGTTTTCCACCCCTATCACGCTTCCTTAAGCTCATCCACTCACTTATAGTGTAGAATTTATCCATTTCCTCTAATTGAATTCATCATTTTATTATTCATAAAACTATATTCCTAACCCTCCTGGCCTTATAGGTATTTTCAATACTCACCAAGTATTTATTTGGATTGGGATTGAGAATTGACCATACATTTATGGCATGTTGATAATTGTTTCATCAGGTGTTTCAAGCAGTATTCCACTACCATAGTGGGGGTATGAACCTTATCTCATGAGGATGATGGTGTAAAGGATGATTTCACTACTTTTTTTGGACATGAATTTCATTGAGATTGAATAGTTATACACTTCACTTAATACTGCATCGGGCATTGCCTTCCATTTAAGTTTCTTGGTAGTAAGAGTGCACCAAGGACTTGTTGTTATCCTCCCATGGTGTTATTATTTGCTACAAACACTACTTCCCAACTTCTTTTAGCATATCAAAATGTCATTATATTCACTTATTTCCCAAATCTAACTCACATTGAGCTCTAATCTTCCATACCACCTTGGTCATACCATTTTTGACCTCAACTGCTACCTCAGGTGGCTAGCTACTCCATTGGTTCTGGCTAGGGCTTACTCCTTTTTTCCAAAAAAAATCCTTTACGAGATTCTAGAATTCTATTTAAATATATTTTTTCACTTAACATTACTTTGTCCCCTTAAAAATATTCCACGTTTGAATGTAAGTTACTCCCTACCATTTAAGAATTAAATCACCGAAATTAGCTAATAGAAAATATTATACAATGAGAATATTATTCTAAAATATACTAATTGATTATAACTATCACCCCCACACAAAAACACACATAAACTCTTTCTTGTACCTAAATATAAAATCACCACAAATTATAAATAAACCCCATATTACTGAGGTTTAAAAATCACAATCAAAAAAATTAAACAATAATTAATAAAGAATAAAATTTCAAGAATCATAAAACTAATATATTTCAGACTTCTCATTTTTCAAGAATCTAAATCAACCATGTATTTTACTTTTCCTATTGAAATAAAAATAATATTCTTAACTCCCATTTAAAAAGTTCAATTTTTTATTATTATGAATTCCAATTGTGATCTACCTAACTTGAAAAATAGTTCTCATCACTCTAGGTACATTTTTATAGAGTTATACTCATACCTTGACTACATGAATCCTAACAATTAGTTTACAAATAAACTCAAATATACTCCCTATAATGAAAGACATGAATTTTATTCATGAGGGATTAAACTAAAATGTAGAAATGAATATGATGTTTGGGGTTAGTATGTAATTGATGTGTTAAATTATAAAACTCAAATGAGGTTAAACTTTAAATTAAAATGAATGAAAAATAATAGAAAGATTAATAAAAACTTATAAAACAAAAATTACATCACCCAACACACCTATTACACATGTAAGTTTCTCACAAATCATGAAAATAATTATAATTAATTATATATACTCTTTTCAATAATAATTCTTTAAAATCACTTCATCCTTTTTCCCATTCTATTTTTTCAATAATATTTTCCATTATTATTTTGTTTTTTTCAATAATTATGTTTCTAGATAGTGGATAATAAAATAAATTTAACAGAAAATTATAAACATTTTACCCACAACCAATGATAAAACCTCACATATTCATTTTTTTCAAACAAAACAAAAACTTCACACATTGTAAGGAGCTATTTTCTCACACTTATTCAATTTTGAATCAGGAAAAAATACCAATATTAGGGTAGTTAAGATAAAATAGTATTATAATAGAGATTTCCTATTAATTTCATTCATGGATTATATAGGATTAAAATAATTATTATATGTAAAGGTAGACCCAATAGGTATAAATAGATCAAATTAATAATGAATCAATAATATTAATGTCAGTTAGTTCTTTCATAGATTTCATAAAATATAAATTCATGTTTTATTAATCTATAAGACCTAGCTATTTCTCAACAAAAATGGTATAATAAAGAATATAAAAATTGGATTATAACCTCATTAGGATTGGGAATCCTAAAATTTAATACAATCACTCAAGACATGAATAATGAAAATAAATCAATAATGAAAATTTTATTGAAATTTCATCTACATAAATAAGTCAATATTCTAAATTAATTATCCATGAAGTGGATAATCTCATGTTTATCCTTAGTCATACATCCCCCGTATTCATCATCTAATCGTATTACAAATGATATTAAAAACATGTCATGAATATATTCTTATGAATATTATTAATACTAGATAAATATATATATATATATATATAAAGTATATGTGTGGAAATAAAATTACCTTTTACATAAAAATAATGTAAATAATATACAGAAAAGTGAAAAGATAAATAATTTAAAAAATTACTCCCTTGTCCAATAAGTCACTTAAAATTTTCCTTTTCACCCTCCTTTTCTTGTTCTTTCATCATAATAGATCCTAAAATATCAAAATAACCAAGTGAAAGTGAAAGGTACATTCCTATTATACAAAATAATATAGGGTGATTGAATCTATATCCTAAAATATATTTTGAAGATAAAGTTACTAAATTGTAAAAATCATAGAAATAAATAAAAAACTTATTTTTTCTCCAACAATAACATTATTTAATGTATTTAAGCAATTAATTACCTCATTATAGTCATGTAAAGGAATATTTTTAAAACATTAAATAATACTAATAAATTGTTGGTTGAAGTTGAGATTCCACTAAATAGATGAGTTTTCTTCCATTTTATAAAATTTCCTTCACTCACCCTTGAGGTACTAATTCATTAATTTCAATAATATATATTCAAAAGTTTTTATTCAATACAAAAAAATAAAATTTAAAAACACATACTAACTTAACATACTAGCACACTATGAACTCCTCATTTATTGCAACTTCTATAGAACCCTCAATACCCTCATGTATCCTTATTTTCTCTTTATTTTCCTTAATCTCACCTATATATTTCTTCTTCACAATATCTAATTCTTAAACATAATTTATGGATGTGAGATCCTATAATTACTTAACGTTTCTTCAATTAAATCCCAATTCATTTCATTAAAAATATGTATATCCTGATGAATATTGAACTTCACATGCTCACCAATGGACCTCATAGAAAAATCCCCACATTAAACATCGATAAAGTATTATTTCCATTTCTAAAAATGGAATTCCCAAATTATGTTTTGTTTTATCTTCATCCATCTCAACCTTAATGAAATATACTAGAAAATATAAATTTTCAAATTTTTTGAAAATATCTCTAATTAAACCTCATGGATATTTCACTATTGTGTCCGATAATTAAAGATTGACTCTTCTAGTCTTAATATCCTCTAATTAAAATCTCTTAAGTATTAATAATGTCATGATTTAACACTCTCTCTAAGATAATATAAATCATTCCCAAAATCATAATATCAAATATTAATAGAAATTAAAAATTGTCCCAATCATGTTTTCTCATTGTTAGAATCCTTGAAACCATGGCAGTGAATTCTCCCATGTGGTTTATTTTGACTATATATTTAGGAATCCTATTATTTGAAAGTAAATATTTAATAAATATAGAATATATTTAAATATTCACTAAATAATAAGTAAGTAGGATGTTTATATGAATTTTCTTATAAATTTAAATATATAAACCCATTTTTCCTTAATCTTACCTTAATTCATATTTTTCATGAATTGTCGTAGGGGTTTTTAAAGTAGTGTTTATTCTAATATAAATTAATTCTCAACTTATTTTTCCTTCTCATTTCTCATTTTTTACTTTATTTTCTCTTTTTTCATCTTCTAATTTTTTCACCTTTATATTCTCTTCGTTTTCTTATTTCTCCAGCTATTTTTTATTTTCTTTAGTGTTATCCACCATATTATTTTCAATAATCATGATGACAAAATTCAATTCCCCATATGGTTTGAGATCTATGTCACCTGATAATAGTCCTCTATACCTCTCCATGATTTTTTTACAATATTTTTGACCTAAAATTCTAGATTCTTGATAACATTATTTGGAAATTTTGAATGATATTTCAAATGATTAATGAATTCCTTAGTTAATGTCATAAATACTAACAATTTTGTCTTCAATTAAGTGATTTGGATTTTAATATATGTCCTTTAATGTTTTTAGAACCCATATTCTCCTTATTAGTCCCCTTTATTTTGTTATTTTGAACTCCAATACTGAAAAATATTTTAATAGTTTTAATAAACCTAATTTTAATCCTTAGTGTAAATACCTTAGGTTTGTTTTATGTTTATAAATATTTCCATGTTCTCTATCAATGCTTTTATTCCTATAGTCATCCATCTATAGGTTTCTACCATATTGAATCAACACGTTTGAAATCCTTTGGTTTTCCAATAGAATATATTATTATACATATCATTCTATAATTCATAAATTTATCTTGGTAAATTATTCATTAGAAATACTCTTTAATAAATAGTCACTATTAATATGTTTCCCTAAGATAATTCCTTATAAAACATTTTTATTAGAAACTAAATATTTATACCTTAGTAAGGAAATTTCGTAAAAAAATTATTGAACCTATAACATGCATTATAGATTCATTATTTATTATATTGATTAAAATTTATTATATAAATGTGATTTTTCATAGATTTAGAGGGTGGAAATAACCTTATTAATAATTTACTTATCATATCGTCCCATGTAGTGATGGAATGTGGTGTTCAGAAATGGATCAATTATCTTGATTTATCTTTTAATGAAAATTGAAATAAAATTTAACCATATTTAATCATATGAATTATATTAAATTGGAAGGTTTTATAAATATCAAGGTAACATTCCTGATGTTTGTTCTATTTTTTCACTATATTTTGGTGAATTTAAATGAGTCTGAGATCATTGGAATGATCACTTTCTTGATTTTTAAGTGGTTTTTAGTTGTTCAATTCACTATGATTCTTGGTTGTACCCACACAACTGAATATTGACCATAATCCACAAGTTTTATCTTCCCTTACTCTCCTCCATTCACAACATGTTCCTCTCCTTGTTCTCTATACTCTACTTTATTACTTAATTCCACATTTTTTTCATTAAACTCATTTCTAACATGGGATCAAATTTGAGAACATATTTTACTTTTCCTCAACGAACAAAATTATTCATTAAATGGTTTACCCTAAAAATCATAGAATGAAAAAACCATACATAATAGAGAAAATAATAATTGATAGAAAATAACAATCCTAATTAACCTATGTCTTAAATATAAGTCTTTGGACATGGCACTGGAAACTTTTACGTCCCATAAGAAATAATTAACTATAATGAGTAGTCAAGTTTGTATTTTATAATATACAATTTCTAAAAACTAATTTTAATGGTCTAGTAAGTGGTAGTTTGATGTTTAACTTATATAGATAAATTCTATGAAAAAATAGAAGAAATCTAGATGACTATATAAAAATAAAAATAAATCCAAAAAAATAATCAATGAAATTGTTCCAAAAATTAGTAAATCCATGTTCCAGCATTAGTGTAGTAGAAAAGATAACTTATTATTAAACTGGATAAATTAGGGTCTATAAAATTCCTTGGTCGTTGTCATTACTCTCTAAGGAAAAAACACATCTTTACTTATACTCGTGTACTTTTTTAAATTAAATAGATAGAAAACCCAAAACCGTATTTAAATATAATACTGAACCCACCCAATAGTCAAGAAAAAGTATATTTCATAGTAATTTCATTAAAGAAAACTTACTCACTAATAATGAAATGCTAATGATTGATAATTAATTAAGAGATAGAGAAATAGATTATATGAAATAACCCAACATGAATTAATAATGATAAAATATTCCTCTAGATATAATCCCTCTTTATTATATACTCAGAACTAAAATACTACTATATCATGGTAGTCATAAGACATGTTATAAAAAAAATGTTCATGAACCCTGGTAGTATACTATATCTAAGAAGACACTCCAAGATCAGATACTCTAGATCCAAAAATTAATTATAAGAGAAATTCCATCCTTTATTTATACGAAAAATGTAATTATATTTATATCTTGATATATGCCTAAAACATTGATATATCTATACTATTTTTTTAAACTCTACTACCCCATAAATATGCCTAAAATATCTATTTCACATGTGACATACTGGACTAGGATACCACTTAACAGGTTCCCCGGAGCCTGGGGGGCCACATGGCCTCAAGGACATCTCCCTGAATGCTAAAGGCTATAGACTATCAGTGAGGGCCTATGGTGTTCATGTGGGGAGACTATGCCCTCATTACCGAAGTGTAGCACAAAAGATGAAAGTAGACATAGGTAAATAGTGGAAACAATATAAGTAAACAAAAGGCACAATGGAAAAATAGAGAAAACAGTAACAATAACATCAATAACAAGAATAACATTCAATAACTAATGATATTTCATGTCACTAGAAATCTAGAAATCATGGATACAAGAGTGAAGGTATAACATGAACCACAAAATCTTAATTGAAATAAAAACTATCCCAAGCATCATGAGCTCTGGATCAGTCATCTGTTATCAAGATCCTTCCTAAATCGCAATAAATCAACTATTTGAAGCTATATGAATCCCTTTGTCAACACCTGCAACAATGTAATCTTCCCTGGGTACCAAACGGAGCTTGGAGAGGGTATGAGATAAATCTCAGTGGGCCACCACCAATGGTTTCTATAACATGCGGACCATGTAATGGAAATGTAATAGTGTGAAAGCATGCATATATAAAGTTAAGAAGTACAATGTAACTAAAAATTCAAGTACCTTCTTCATCCCTCAGTTGGTGTCTGAAAATGTATCAATTCATTATTTGAATATTAATAGTATATAAATAATTCGCATGTTTTTAATTCCAATGGTTCCAAGATATAACAAGGAAACCTATAATGACATCATGTAGTGAAGTCCCAAGGTAACAACCTAGATGACATTGACCTTAAGGGTCAGTGACTTAGTAATAAATTTATCCCGTCATGCGTAAGAGTGTAATACATGGAGAATATTCCAAGGAATGCCACAATAATGTTCCTATAAAATCCAAGGTTATCATCCAAGGTAAAACAGATCTAAACAAATACAAGGCCCTCTGGGTGATAACAATGGCACCTAAATGTCAATAATGTATCTAAGGAGTGTATCCATGGAATCCTATGATAATATGAAGGGATCCTATGGTGTCATATCGGGCATCCAAAAACATAAAAGGATTTGGATCTTAGTGGGTCTCAACCTAATCAAGCCAAATCCTTGAATCGAAATGGGCATCCCAAGTGATCATGGCATTCTCTGATCAGAATCCTAGGCGAGCTCGAGTCAGACCATTATTATTTGACTATGAAGTCATGTGATATTTTTCTTGGTTCAAGAATTTCATTTCATTATTGTGATAAGGTTAAGTAGCATGAAACTATTGGTTCAATCCTTTTATTTAATTAGTGTGATAAGGTCAAGATTAATGCAGCCTTTTAATTGAGTCATTTGGTTCAAGCCTTTCCTTTCATTATTGTGACAAGTACATGTAGCATGCAACCATTCATTTAATAAATTTAAATCATATTCCAATTTCAAGGTTATTTTCGCTAACATCCATTAATGTGGTAAGTGGTGTTGCGGATATGCCGCATAATATTCATTTACATTTAAGGCCAAGTCATATTCTTAGTATACTAGCCAATTAATGATTCACATTTCATTTTCAAATTGAATCACATACCATAGGAAAGTCAATTGTTCAGAATACATGGTACTTACCATTATAAAATTTACAATATAGATCTATCTATTTAATATAGAAACCATTACCCATAGGAAGGTCAATCCAAGGAACAACCGAATGGTGGTGCAAACATGTTAAAACACTAAACAACAATTATGGAATAACCTTCAACATAGAAGGTATGGATTTTTGGTCATAACCACCAATAATTAATCACATATATGGAAATAGCATATTGATATTGTTCTAATGTGAATAATCCTGAAATATAAATTCTATTAACGACACTCGATGAAATTGGTGTGCCCCACACAACAAAACCAAAATCAATGAACTTGATGGTTGAGTTATATACCACCCACCTTAGGGTTGTATGCTTCTTCTCCTTCAGTATTAGAACTTTATTTGGATTAGATCAGAGTAGATCCAAGAAAAATATATAAATTCTCATACTCTGATAACTCGGTCGAGAGAAAAAGAGAAAGACAACGGATCAAGAGGACTCGAATACTTACCGTTGTACATCCAATGTGATGAATGGAAAATAGAACAGATATTTGATGAAGGAGATAACTTGATCCCTAGCATTAGCCTTTGAAAATCTCAAAAATGAGAGTAATGGAGGATAATACTATATAAACTCGGATTAGGGAAGAAGAAGGGATCTAATTAGATAATTAAAGGAAATTTTGATATTTTCCACAGAAAAATGGCATGTGCAAGGTTTGTTTTCAGGGTTATCTAGTATGAAGCGGCACTCGCATGGTTAGAACACACAGCCATGCACCAACCGTGTGAGGAGGCTTTGTCCAAAAAAATACCATTCGTATATTCATGTAAATTGTGTGCCAACTATGCACCAACTATTAAAATTGACCAGTTTTACAAAAAAGGATGGGTTTCAGGCTTCGCACATTCCCCAAACACCTTCTGATACCTTTAGAGACACATTATTCATCAATATTATGTCCAAAGTAAAAAATTTAGACCAATATTTTAAAGGATCCATACCTTAGTGAAAAATGGGTTCTTATAGACTTCCACCCTTAAAAGAACTCATCCTAAAGTTACCTTCCAAGGGTGGATAAACACATCTGAAAATAACTCCATAAATTGGGCATGTAATTTAGATTCCCTCCCCCAATCCATGTCCTATACTAAGTAGTGCAACCATAGCACCCATATTATAGGGACATACTAGCCTTGAAGAACCTTCGTGCTCTGGTCAACGATGCGTACTCAATAATCATCAAAGGTAGAATTAGAATCTAACATGACTTCATTAGGATCAAAGATGTGAGATAAATCAACATGATACTCGAGAATCTATGAAATATGAAAGACATAATGCATGGAACGATACCTGTGAGGTAGCAATAAACGATAGGCTACTAGTCAGACTCTCTCTAGTATCTCAAATGGCCCCATATAATTAGGCGACAACTTTCCCTACTTCTATAACTATATTTGAGCAAGCCTGGGTGATACTCGAAGAAAACCATGATCCTTGACCTCGAAATCTAGAGGTCATCGATGGTGATATTCGTAAGATTTTTGCCTAGATTGAGTAGTAGTCTTGTGATTGTTGATTAGCTGAACATGCTATTATGTCTCCTGAACGAGATAAAGACCTAATATGGATACCTCACCTTCCTCTATTCAACATAGGGGTGAATGGAATGGACTACCAAATAAGGCCTCAAAAGGATCGATATAAATTATTTCTTGGAATATGTTATTATAGGCGAACTCAATGAGAGGAATATACTTTTCCCAAGAACCTCCAAAATCAAGGAAACTTGCTCGAATCATGTCCTCTAGAACCAATATTGTTCGTTCTTATTATCCATTGGTATGAGGGGGAAGGATTGTACTTAGAACCACCTGTATACCCATATATTTCTTTAATCCCTATCAGAACCATGGATTGAAATGGGAATCCCTATATAAAATGACAGTATGTGGAACCCCGTGTAGTCATATGATATCATGGACATATAGTCTTCCCAGCTCATCAATTGAGAAATTATGTTGAATTGAAATGAATAGGGATGATTTAATTAGTGGGTCAATGACTACCTAGATAGAATCTATAACCCTTGGAGACCTAGGTAAGTCGACTACAAAATCCATAGCAACATCTTCCCACTTATATTTTTGGGACTGGAAGTGGCTATAGCTAGCCTATAGGTCTCTAGTGCTCCACCACCACTTGCTGACAAGTGGAACACATAGTGATAAAACCTGCATTTTGATGTTTCATCCTAGGCCAAAAATACTGGCTTCACATATCTCCATACATCTTCGAGATTCCGGGATTAACTACCCACTGAGAAGAATGGGACTATTTCATCAACTCCTATCTCATATCTGTAGGAATCCAGATTTGTCCATGTAGATGTAGAATGTCATCTCTATCCATAAACCAATCCATAGGTGGGTAATATCCAGATTTACTCTCAAAGAGTACCAATCCTTTAGGATAAGAAAACTCTCTACCCTTCAGCTTCTCAATGATTAAAGAGGAAACTTTTAAGGATTAGATGTAAGAATGCTTGTGATTATTATGAAACTCTAGATGAAACTCAGAAAAATGGGGTCATTAACTTTCATTCATCACTAGCTTCTTGTATGGTATGTGCTTGAGTTTTTCAACTCAGTACAACTGCAACCACATTGCCCTTCCCAGGCATACAAGAAAGCTTAAAATCAAAGGATTGTAGATAATCAACCCATCGTCTCTATATGAGGTCCAATTCATGCTGAGAAAAGATATATTTGAGTCTCTTGTGGTCCATTTACACTGCAAAGCACTCACCCAATGGATAATGTCTCCAAAAATGTAAGGCATGGACAATTGCTACTAGCTCAAGGTTGTGTGTTAGGTAGTTACTCTCACTAGGTACCAACTACCAAGATATGTATGCAATGACTCTATATTTATACATCAGCAATGATACTAGGCCGATTCTAGATGCATCACAGAAGATTGTATAACCTATTCCTAGCTCTGTAAGAGTCATAATAGGTGTTGATACAATCCTCCATTTTGGTCGTAAATGAATTTCTCAGATGATTTTAACCATAATAACTTGACACACTTCATTGTAAGACCAGTCATAGGTGAATAAAGTTGTGAGAAGTCAGGTATTAAATGGATATAATATCTAGCCATCCCCAAGAAACTCTATATACAAAACACATTCTTTGGATTCTCCTATAAAACTACAACACTAACCTTTTTTGGGTCAAACATACTCTGGATTATGATATTATATAACTTAATAAGTGAACTTTTTTGATCCATAAGTGGAACATAACAATATTGGCATAAATCTGATGCTCTCTTAGTGTAATCCTAAAGATATCATGATGTTTGGCATGGTCACTACGAGTTTGATAATACACCAAGATGTCATCAACAAATACCATGAAAAAAGAGTCCAAATAGGGGTGTAAACCCTAATTCATAAAAATCATAAAATTTGAGGGTATGTTTGTAAGACTGAATGGCTTAACAAGGTACTCATATAGACAATACCTACTACGGAATGTTGTAAGTGGTTTTTTTGATGGTCTAACTTACACCAGATGATAACCTGATCTCAAGTCGATCTTATAGAAAACCATTGTTCCATGGAGAAAGTCGAATAGATCATAGTTTTGAGGAAGAGGAAACTATTTCTTGACCATAATCTGGTTCACCCTTCTATAATGCATGCATAGATGTAAGGCTCCATTTTACTTCTGGGAAAAAAACATGGGTGAACCCCAAGAAGATGTAATGGGCCGTATAAAACCTTTGGCATCTAAATCCTGTAAATTCAACTTGATCGTACGAATCTCTATACGTGTCATCCTATAAGGGGTAATGGAAATTGGAGTTTCTCATAGAATAAGATCAATTCTAAACTCAACCTCTCTCCCAGGAGAAAATCCATAAAAATAATTAGAAAATACATACCTAAAACGATCCACTATAAGAGGAAAATTCTCTTGTCATAAACCATGATCCTTCATGAAGATATTTTTAATCTGGGTGGTAACTCCACCTATCATATGATGCTCAGGTCCTGATCTACTAGCCTAGACATCCCACTCACCCTTATGTAGATAATTGATTCCTTCTGGTTATATGAATGATACCCTACAATGATAGTAGTTTGAAGAATATTGATGAAGAACCAACCATTCCATCACAAGTATGACATTGAATCCAATCATCTCAAGAATAGAGAGGTCCCATAATAAAGGGAAACTACCTACCTCACGGGGACAATCCTCACACTGGTGTATGCCCTCTGTATGTACCATTAACAGTGTATCTAGGGTCATTAAACCATAGTGATACTATATCTATATTCTTAGACTGTCTACGGTAGATACAGAGATAAAATAGATCAAATTACCTATATCAAATAAATCAGACACTATAGTAGAGGCTACTAGAATAGTACCTCGTACTGTAGATGGTCTCAGAGCCTGATCCTTATGTATTGGTTATAGTGCATGCAACTAACCTGATCCATGGCCCTATGCAATAGATGCACTACCATGATCAAAATGTATTTGTTGGTGTTTCTTGTGATCAAAGGTATGGCCACCATAGCCACAACCTCCTCTTCAGCCAGACCAACCAGTGTTATCCCAATTCCCTTCCTGACGTGGAGTAAAAGAACTTCCTCTTGAAGGTGGAGCTGGTATAGATCCTTTTTGCACTCGAAGCTGGAGTAAAGGTCCTAAAAAAATGCTGGAGATGACCCATACGATTTCAAGCCCATCATTCCATTATGTCTCTATCACACTGTGGCATTGAATGCCCCTATCTTCCACAAAAATAAAGCACTTTATATTTGTCGAAATGGACACTCTGGTTGTCACTACCCTGATAAGAAACCTCGAGGGAATGATTCCTACCCCCCAAAAGAACTATTGGCCTTACGTGGAACTAATCCTTTAAAATTGGTAACATTTCCATCTATAAGGTTGTTCTCAGTGATAATATCCTAATTGATTATCTCTGAAAAAGTAGGTAGGTGAAAGATATTCACCAACATATGAATGCAATACTGAAGCCCATCCTTGAAATGTCTAGCATGAAAAATCTCATAACCAGCTAGAAGCGGTGAAATGAACTATAACTCTATGAAATTTTCTGAATATTACATAACTAACATAGAACCATACTCAATATGCACAAACTCTTTGGGTTTGTCGGCTCTTAGTGTCTGAGGAAAAACTGATCATAGAAGGTAGTCTAGAAATCAACCCATAACATGATGGGATGAAGACCATCATGGGTTATCACATACCACTAATGCTTGGATGAATCCCAATTGATGTATTTTGAAAGCATGAATATCTTCTCTAGAGGAATTTTATAATGCTCAAATATAGACATGGTGGAATCTATCCATGGTTCAATATCCTGCGGACTGCCTTCCCATGATAAAGTAGGAGGATGTTGCTGCTAGAAATCATGAGTTAGATAAACCATTGTAGGTGCAAGCTGTGGAGCATCATAAATGGAATACATCAGATTTAAAAAACAATCACAAACATGGGAATCAGCTAAAAAATCAGGTATCATAGGTGGTGCCTCAAGTTGAACTCTTGGAGGTAATACATGCAACTCAAGGCCCACCATGACTAGAGAATGTTCATTGCCCCTATCCTAGCATACAATATGACAACATCATGGAAACTTTGGTCTAAAATATCCAAGAACACACCTAAAAATTCTTAGAAGCATAAATATGTCATTACTAGTGGAAGCTGAAGGTATGAAAACTCACTACCCAAGGCATACTGCCCCAACTACCTACTTAGACGGCCAGGTATCGGTATGTTCTATAAGTTTAATTTCATTTTAAATTTAATTACCAAGTTAACTCCTTTAACTTTCATAAACATGAAAATGAGGGATAAGTAAGTGAAACCATTTCATTTTAGATGTCATGATTCACTTTATAATGGATAGTCCGTTCTAGTGAATCAGTTCCCATATACCTATCACTAGAAACGACACCTGTTTATTTATAGTAGAATGAAACAACTCGGTAAATTAATCATCCAAACCTATGAAGGCCCATACACCTCATGAATTGAGATAAGAAATAACATAATCACAACCAATAGTAATACAAGAATAATCTAACTATTGTAGAATCCCTCAGCAATCACAAGTATGTCAAGAAATGAAAAGAAGTGAAATGTACCTATAAGGCATTGAAATATACATGACATGTGTATTATTGGTTCTTATAATGATGCGTGTAACAATGATCCTTCCCATAATACCATCATTAAAAGTATTAAATAAAATCATAAAATAGACGAATAATCAACAATAACACACACCATGTGCATCACCCAATGGTGAAATAACTTCAACCGTAATAGGTAAAAGTAGAACAATAATTATAATTTTAGGAAACTTGGTTTTTACCCTAAACATGGGTTCATGATGCCCAATAATAGCTTATAAACAAGTCCCAAGTGTTCCTAATCTCCAAACTATTGTCCCCAAATAGTAATTTAAGAAATTAAACCACCTATGATACCACTTTGTGATATCCAGAACATGGATCACACTTAACAGGGGCCCCAAACATGGTGGTCCACATTGCCTCAAGCACATCTCCTCAAATGCCAGAGGCTACCAACTAGAATTGAGGGCCTAGGGTGTGTCTGTGGGGATACAATTCCCTCATTACCAAATTTTAGTGTAGCGGATTAAAGTAAACATGGGTAAATAGTGGAGGAAATATAAGTAAACTGAAGGAATAATAGAAAAATAGCAACAGGAGTAACAATAAATGAAACAACTGGAATAACATTAAACAACTGATGAGATTTAATTTCACTAGAAAACTAGAAATAATGGATTAAATACAATAGGTATAACATGTTTCACAAAATCATAATTTAAATCAATGACTATCCTAAGAATCCTGAGCTCTGGCTAGGTCATCTGATATCGGGATCCATTCTAAACAGAAAGCAATCATGTTTTTGAAGTCATATGTATCCCTTTGCTAACACTTAAAACTATATAATCTGCCCCATGAAACAAACAGTGCTCATAGAGGGTGTGAGATAAATCTCATTGGCCCACCACCAATGGTGTCTATAACATTCGGCCCATGTAATGGAAATGCAACAATGTATAAGTATACATATATAAATTAAAGAAGTATAATGTAACTAAATACCCAAGTACCTGCTTCAACCCTCAGATGGTGTCTAAACATGTAAAAAATCATTTTTTAACTATTATTATTATATAAATAAGTCACATTTTTTCAATTTAAAAGGTTTCAAGATGTAACATGGAAACTAGTAATGACATCATGTAGTGAGGTATCAATGTAACAACCAAGGTGACATAGACATCAAGGGTATCCTACTCGGTAATAACTCTAGCCTATCATGGGTAAGAGTGTAATTCAAGGAGAATATTCTAAGTCATTCCAAAATAATCTACCTCCCAAATACAAGGTGATCATCCCAGGTAAAACAGGGCTATGTAGAGACAACGCCCTATAGGCTATAACCATGGAACCTACTTGTCAATGCTGGATCCAAGGAGTGTCTCAAATGAATCCTATGATAATATAAAGGGATCTTATGGTGTCATACCCACCTTCTTCATTCCCTACCCCTAAATCTGATAGGTCTTTTTATAGTGGCGTGGTAAAGGTTTGTGCTAGAGTTCTGTCTCTCGCAGCCTCGTTTCAGTGTCAACAGTGGGTGCGTAGGGAGGTTCTCTGTCGACTGGAGTGCGGTTGTAAAGGTGGCGATGGGATCGCGTCTCTAGCTCGCGTCTGGTACCTTCTACCAGCTGGTTGGTGTTCAGGTGGATTTCTAAGGTGAACATTTTCGTCCCATGAGTTCATTGGTCATTTTTTGGTTTCAGATGATTTGTTGTGGTGTTCTGGCAATGCAGTGTGTTTCTTCTATTTGAAACTGATTGTCTTGGATCTGTTTGTGTTAGTTTGGTCTGTGATTTTCAATTTTGGATATTTGGGGCGTGGTTCTTGAATCTATTGATTTTTGAGTGGTTCTATGGGTAAGAAAGTGTACATCAGCAGCTGAAAACGTTGAAACATTTTATGTTCCAGCATTAGAGGAGTTTTGAATCGTAGGTCTGGCTTTGGGGTTTTTTGATTTCTGTGTTGAAGGATTGGGATTGGTGGATTGGATGGTTAAATGTATTGAATATTTGGATTGAAATTTTCATTGTGTATATTTGGGTATCTGTGGTTCATGGTTTGTGGGTGCTGCATCTGTCTAACAAGGGGTTGTCGTCGGCATTCAAGCTTGGGCTCCTGCTCTCTGCAGAGTAGGATGTGGCATTTGGACAGTACGGTCTTCCTCGATCTGGATACTTCGTTGGCCTTCTGTGGATTTGTTCCTCCATAATGATTTTTGGGAGTCCATTTCACGTCGTAGGATTGGTTGGGTGACCTTCGACTGGAGTTCACTGGCAGATGTTCGTGATTTCTGCTTTTTTGTTATTCCTTGGTCTTCTCTTGGATGATTCCGACTCCTGCTATGAAGATTTTCTGGTTGAATGATGGTGTGGTTGATTTTGTTTGTTGATTGAGTTTTTTGGTTGGTCGTTATATTCTAGACATTTGTGTTTGAAGTTTTTTGTGAATTCATGTATGGTTTACCACTTTTCCTCAAAAGTGTTTGTTGGTTTATCACTTTTTCCTCAAACGTGTTTGGAAAATAAAAGTATTAATTTTCAGTCAGAATCCAAGGCAAGATCAATTCTAGGCATTCTTATTTGATTATGAATTCAAGTAATATTTCTATTGGTTCAAGTCTTTCCTTTCATTAGTTTGATAAGTTAAGGTAGCATGAAACTATTGGTTAAATCCTTTCCTTTCATTAGTGTGTTATGTTCAAGTAGCCTGCAACCTTCTAATTGATTCATTTGGGTCCAACATGTCCTTTTATTAGTGTGACAAGTCCAAGTAGAATGAAACCATGAATTTAATCCATTTAAATCATGTTCCAAATTCAAGGTTCATTCTTCTACCTTCGATTAATGTGGTAAGGGGCGGTATGGATATACAACCTACTATTCATTTACATTTATGGCCATGTCATATTCTTAGTATACTTTCCAATTCCAGTTTCACATTTCATTGTCAAATTGAATCACTTACCTTAGGTGGGTAAAGTGTTGATAATACATTGTACTTTCTGTTGTGAAATTTACAATATAGATCAATCCATTTAATATAGAAATGCTTACCCTTAGGAAGGTCAAGCCAAATCACACCCTAATGGTGGCGCAAACATGTCAAAACACTAAATAATAGTTATTGAATAACCTTCGACATGGAAGGGATGGATTTTTTTTCTCATAACCAAAAAAAATTAATCACATGTTTGGAAATAGAATATTTGTATAAATTTAATGAGTAAAATAATGGCATATAAATTCTATTAACAGCACCAGATGAAATTGGTGGGCCCTACATGACAAATCCATAATCAACGAACTTGAGAGATGAGTTATAGAACACACACCTTAGGGTTGTATGATCCTTATTCTCTAGTATTGGCCCTTGTTTTGGCTTATATCAGAGTAGATATAGAAAGAAGAGAAAACCCCTCATACCCCAATAACTCTATTGAGAGCCAAAGGGAAGGGGTATGACTAAAGAGGACTCGATTACATTCCGTTGTGTATCCAATATGATGAACGAATGATTGAATGGATCTCGGATGAAGGAGATCTCTTGATCCCTAGATTTGTCCTTTAAAAAGATCCAAAATGAGAGCAATGGAGGATAATCTTGCATAAACATGGATTATGGGAGAAGAGGTGATCTAATTAGATCATTAAGGGAAATTTTGACATTTTACCTAGAAAAATGGTTTGTACATGGTTACTTGGGTAGAAGGGGCACTTGCATAGTTAGGCCACATGGCCGTTTGCTAATAGTGTGAGGTAGATCTCTCTAGAAAAACAATATCTATACAGTTATAAAAATCATGCACCAACCATGTTCTAACTGTGTGACTTGGCTTGTTTTCACAAAAAGATGTATTTTGAGTTTAAAATTTTCCCCAGACACCCCTAAGAACTTTACTAACCCATTAGGAATCCATATTAGGTACAAAGTAATGATTTAGACAAAATTTTTAAAGGATCCATAAATAAGTGAAAACCAAAGTTCTTACATCATGTTCCATAAAATATTCACTAAAAAGATATTGTGTAGATGGACTCTACATTTCAAGAAAAATAATTCAAAATGGTATGAGTCTTATCACCAAGGCATAGCACAACCCATTTCAGTTAAGAACATCACATAGAATCACACATTTTAATTTACCCCATGACATAAACTAGTGTATCTAATATAAAATTCACTCCAAACTCTTATATATTCTCTTTACTATGGAATAAAAATTAATTCATTGGTGTTTAAAAATTTTTACTCATCCATTTCTCACATGACCACAATAAAAGTTCCCCCATTCCATGACCTAGAGAAAGTCATCCAAGTTAATCCCATTTTAAAACAACATTCCACTATCATCATGATAATTTCAACCAATCATTTTTTATTTCTCCTTTAATAAATACAAGAATTTATTTCCACACAATTCTCATAGAAAAAACATAATATATTCATCTTATGGAAATCCTTATAATCCATGACCTCATACCTCCATTTAAATTTTACTCAGTGTTTCACTATGTACTAAATTCTTCACTTCACCACTATGGTCATTTCCATGTAGATTATTGATTCTAGTAACCACCTCCATAAAACTCCCTGAATATCAGCCTCTAACTTCCACTACAATCATCATTTCTTATATTTTTATAGTTATAATTTTCTCATGCATGAAACTATCTTATTCATCAAAATATCCTTGTAGGTAATTTTAGCCCTCACTATAGATTCCTCATGCTTTAGATCAATCCTTTTCCATGGCTTCATAGTGTGTTGGACATCATTTTATCATAAATTTCTAGTAGTGTATCACTTTCATAGTGGGCATGAAAATCCATGATCACTAGAAATAAAACATATTATATTATATTGTCCCATTAATTCTTACCTCATTCATTTATCTTAAATAGTAACCAACTTCCTCAAATACGACGTTGGACTTTTCCGTCATCTGTAACTACATGATAATAAATTGCATTCGAAGAACTATCTATTTTACTCTCATTGTGTATCCCCACACTATATCCACTCTATCCCAACTTTTATTAGAATCATATCATGCCAATATATGATCCTATTTCCTAGTACTTACTAATAATGGGCTCTAATCCTCCATGTCTCTTTGGTTTTGTTTCTGTTGATATCGATAGGTACCTTTGGTGGTTAGGTGCCCAAGTGGTTTTAGCTTGAGTTGACTCTCTTTTTTCTTAAAAATGTTTATAATTTTCCAAATTCTAACAAACTTTTTTAATATATTTTTTCCCTTCATATTAGTTTTTCCCTTCAAACTCCTCCATGTGTGAATAAAAATTATTCCCAACTATTTAATCATTAAGACACAACAATTATCCAATAATAATTATTAAAATGATAATATTGTTATAAAAATATATGCATGAATTTTTTATATCAAATATCCCCTATAATATTACAAATATCATGATAACTTTCATGTATAACCAACCCTAAAATGAATTTTTAGCTTAAGTTGATAAGATCTCTTTTATAAAATTTATTTCCATACTCTTAGAATAAAAATAACATTTTTTATTCTCCAATAATAAGGTATATATTCCCATTTATTCACTTTCCTTTCATCATAATATTTGTGTCCTTTATATTTAAAGAACAATTATTTCTTATGAAATTTATTACATTTCTATAGTCACATAATTTTCTTACACTATGCAAATTTTGACCAAGGCCTTCAATAACTGAGAAATCCATTTTTTTAAAGTATTTTCCTCTAATTTTGGAATTAATGGATTTGTTAACATTCATATATTCGTTATTTTTTATACTTACAACCCATTTCATATCATATTTGATACCCATTACCAAATTCTTAATTCCAATCATATGTAATGTGTATTCATTAGTAGTAATCCATATTAATATTTGGTCTATTTCCTTTAGGTAATTTTTACTAAAAAATATATCTTAACCATTTTATTAATAATTTAATATTTTTATTCCATATCCTTTGGTTGTTGATATTCATGTTCCACATTTGGATATGATAGATACTTCTCATATTGAAATTTTTTAATATATATTTTTTCAGTTTGATTGATGACTCATTTAGATGTTGAAAACTACAACATTTGTTATTAATTATAACACTCTTCCACAACCTTAGTGAAAAATTAAAAACTCATTTATATAACCATCATACCATAAGTAGTATCCATTTAAAATAACTTAGGGAATTTATTTATAATCATTTTTATCATTTGACTTAAATCTGGAATTAATTTTTAATATAGAAGAAACATATTGTGGATTCTCTGTCTTTCTATAAAAATTAAACATGATTTGTGTTTTATGCTTAGATTTAATTGTTGGTTATTTAGTAGAATTTTATGTTTCTTACTAATCAATATTATTCCAAATAATAGGTTCCTTATTTAGTTTATCAATGAAAATTTACTTTTTTTATATCAATACAAACACCTAAAATACATTCATTATGAAAATTATATTTTTGTAGGAAATCATTTATCTTGTTTTTAGAATATCTATGCATCTCCTTTACTTTTTATATACCCTTTTCAATCCACCATCATAATATTATTATAGGATTTATGGATCATTATTGGTCTTTTCCCCTTATATCAATAACTTCTCCCTTGATATCCTTAGTCCATTTAACTATATATTTCACTATATTGATCAAACCATTAATGATTGGGGCCTATTATTCCAATTCAATATTGAGATCAATAAAATTATCTATGATTTTGGCTCTTAAAATTTAATATTTTCAACTTTATTCATTAACTATTCATTTTCTTCTTGTTGCTACTACATATAGATATTGGAATCATGTACCAAAATATAGTGATTACTTTTTTATCCCTCTAAACATCTATTTTATTGATTTTAGCCTCCAACTCAATTTTGATGTTAATAATACCATTAAATTTAGTTTTTTATCTATCACTTTACTCCATAATTTATATATTTCCTATTAAATATGTAATAACTTTCATGTTTAGGAATTTTCAAAACTCAATTTCCTATGATTTATCCACTTCTTTTGAAATAATTTTTTTCTTCCCAAAAAAATTATTCTTAGTTCTCTCATTTACTTTAAAATCTCTAGAAGATTTATTTATGGGTACCTAATCTTCAAAATTATCTAAAAAAATCTTAGAACACTTTATATCAAGGATTCAAAATTATTTTTTATGATATAATTATTTTGAAATATTCTATTTTTACATTAAATTTTTTCATTTTTTAAAATTTTGGAATGGAACTCCATCATGTAATTAACATAATTTTTTTTTTATTTTTATCAATTATAACCTTCTTCATTACCTAGAATACCACATCTTTAAATCTATCCTTTTCTATAGGATCATTATTTTCAATCTTCATATCATATGTGTTAAAAATTATATGAATAATATCCATTGAGATACTCCTTAGATCCTCCTACTCAATCAATAAAAACATTGAATTGAAATGAGGTTTTAGTCTTTTCATGATTCACTTAAAAAAACTTATATTGTTAAGGAATGGTCAGATTTTATTCATATACTCCATAATCAGATTCACTCTATCATTTAATTCATCAATGAATTCATTTGGATGCATATTAAATTTCTTATATTTATTCAAAATCACTGTAATCCTTTATTTTCTAACCTTCTGTCACCTTGATAAATATCAAGAAACTTTTCTCACATATCATTTTAGAATTTCCATGATATCACCTTTGTATAGATTACAATGTATAAATCTCACACTAAATCATTGATCCATTTAGATCTGTATCCAAATCCTCAAAAAACTTTTTTTGTTAGAGATCCACTCACCATATTAACTAAAATTCTATTTAAGACAGTTGTATAAACATGTTACCTGATGATCATAATTATTGTTGTGTCATATTCTATCATAGTTAAAAGTTATGTTCATAAAACATCTTAATTTTTAAGTTATTAAATACAATTTCCATTTCTTAAAAAGATACAAAACACCATAAAATTAAATATTTTTCTTATATATCACTTATTAATCCTGAAAATTAAAGGATTCTCCAGGATGGGGTGAATCATTTTGTGGTAAATTAATTAATTCCCTTACAATGATATTTTTTAATGATTAGTCAAAAATAAAACCTCCTCCTCGATGAATATAAAATATATAAATCATAAATAAACTAAAATTATTTTACTTTATTCACCCTCACTAGGGCATTTCCATGGAATATACATAGAAAAATATTATAGTGTACCAAAATCCACTAAAGATCCTTACTAGTTAATAAATTAAAATAGAACTCAATATCCCACTAAGTTCACAAATAAAAAAAATGATAACTCACTACTCTCTAACTTAATAATAAATAAATACTTTCTCATGAAAATAATTTTTATGATTTAAATTCTTTTGGTGCTGTAAAATTTTTCATCTATACTAACATATTGATAACTTCTCCATATAGAAATCATAAACAAACTTCTCAAATATGTCCAGCATGATTGTTCCTACTATAATTCTCTAAAAACATTATCATATATATTAATATGTTCTACCAATATACTTCACATGTTATATATTTCTTTAAGTATAAGAGAAAATATTCAGGTCTCCCTCATTAAGGCCTTCACTCTTCTTCAAAAATCATAAGAAATTTCATCTGACTAAGCCCTCAAAAAACCAAGATAAATATTTATATTTATACCTCAAAAATTTAATTTTAAGATAGTGTTTAAAAAACATGAAAAACAATCAACCTGATGAAATTATTAAATAATAAAAATAGTTATAGTGTAAGTCCTTCAAAATAATCATTAAAATAGAAATATTGGCCTAACTTTATTCGTACATCAAATTTTACATCATGAGCAAACCACTAAAAATATTTATGATCATACATTATTGAATAAAAAAAGTATTCTTGGTATAAATCAACTTTTACAAACTCACATTTTAGTTTAATAAGTTTCTCACAGTCCACAACATAGAACACTATTTTTAGATTTTTCCTATTATGGAATAATATTTTCCAATTATGTCATGGTCTTTACTTTAATATTTATTTGAAATTAATCCAAAACAAATAAAATCCTCTTACTAAATAATAAAAATTCAACCATTATTCCACAACATCCATCCCCACAAGAATAAAATTCATTGTGAAATATAATGTCTATTACAACATATTTTTTTCTCATAAAACATTTTATTAACATCACATAAACATATTAATACTCTAAAAACCCAATATCTAATAATTAAAATATATTTCAAATTATTTTCATTTAGATTTTTCAACAAAAAAACCAACAAATAACTAAAAATGATTTTTCTAATTGGAATCAATCATTGGTCATCTCATTATTCCACAAATTAAAGATAAACTCACCTCTATAGTGGCTTTAAATCCTAGAGGAATTCCCCAAAATAGTACCATGAACTAATAATTTGTGCGAACTCATTCACAATAAAATACATTAGTAAGATAAAGGTAAACTAGTCACTAATCAAACACATGAAAAATAACATTCTACAGAATGTTATCCCATGATTGTCAAATCATTCAAGTCTTTCTATTTAACACCCATTACATTAAAACCTTACTCATATTTCAAAATAAGGTTCATGATCCAAGTATTATCTTCCTCCAATTTATATGCAGATGAAACCCCTAAGAGGAAATAATCACTAACCCAACATTGAAGAATTGTCGTAATAATATTAGTTCTTGGATAAATCAATACTATCAAGGATTTACTAGATAAAAACCATACAAAAATATCCAAATGTGACATTAAAGGTAATTTTTAGGTCACTAAGTCTATTTTCCTTTATTCCTTTGATAACCCACAAGGTGAAACACCATCCAAACCAATGTTGAATTTCATAACACAAACTTGACACCTCTAATAAACTCATGAGAACCAATCCATGGACCCTAATTAATTATAAAAATCCTAAAAACCCTTTTAGTTTTTATAATAGTCACAAAAATATCCTAAAATCATTGAACCTAGTGTGTGACATTCATTTTAATCCTAATAATATTCACATAAATTAAATCATAATTTTATAACTACACAATCACCATTACAAACATGTCATTTATCAGCACTAGAAAAAGAGCTGTTAATCGAGGCGGAGATAAATGGGGGGTCCCTTTTATAATCTCTCAGAAAAGCACTGATAAAGACCTCTTTTATCAACATGGATAATAGGGGTATTTTATTAGTGCTAAAAAAATGCTGATAAAAACGCCCTTTATCAGTGCTTTTTTAGCACTGATAAAAGACCCCTTTAATTAGAAGTTTTTTTAAGCTCTGATAAAATTTAAAAAAAATAAAAATAATTTAAAATAATTTATAATGTGGGGAGATTTTAATAGCACTTAAACCCCCCCCCCCATCAATTCTAGGAGGACCCCCTCCCTCTCACTGCATGCTGCACTTGGCCGCGCAACCCCCTCCCACTTGCCCACGCTCCCCTGCTTCCACTAGAACTCGAACCTAAGACCTCACCCCTTGCGCTCCTGCACCTTTACCACTAATCCTTTTAGTTTGTTTCTCCATTTAATGATATATCTATTTATTTATATAAATGTATAGTTATATTTATTCATATATTAATATAGATTCATATTATTATAAATATATTTAGTTATATTAATACATATATATTTATTTTCATATTAATATCTATTTATATCTATTTATATATATATATTTAGTTATAATTTTTATCCATATATTTATTTGTATATTAATATATATTTATAAGATTGGTTTTAAATAAATTTAAAAAATATGTTTTTTATTTGGGTTTTTAAATAAATACATACATATATACATCACACACACACACAAACCCACACACAGATATATATATATATGAATAAAGACATAAATATGTGTATCTAAAATGCCATAGAATGTTAAAACGACCATAAATTCTAATCTAAAAGTCTATGTCAACTACACAACCATTCAAATCGAAAAAAATAAACAATATTCAATATGATTTGTAGTATAGTCCTATAGAACATCCATATCAGAAGTTATAGTTTTTTTAATGTTAAAAGATCAGGGTATCCCAACTAAAAAATCTATTTTAGAGGTCTTATGAGCCTTTTTTGGCCTTAAAAAATGTGACAAAAGGTTCCCATGGGGAACATCCATATAGAGATCATCGCTGGTTTCTATTTGATATTTTGTAAAGCTCAAATGGACACCTAGATCAAAAGTTATGGAGATTTGAATTTTGAGTTACATTTTCAACTTATTTTAGATCTTTTATTAATTTTTTTATTGTTTTGTCTTCAAATTCATATTAAATTATAATTAGTTGAAGATAATTAGAAAATTATTAATTAGTAATAATTTTTAAAATATTTTTAAGACATTTTCACTAAATTTATTATATATTAAATGTAATAGTCTATTTTTACTTATCTAAAACATATTTAAAAAATATATATTATAATTATATCAATATATTAATATTTATATTTATATATCAATATATTAATTTTCATGATTTTTTTTTGAAATATACACTTTATCATTGCAAGGAAAAGGCACTGATAAATCCCCCCACCCCTTTATCGGGGCTACTAAAAAAAGTGCTGATAAAGGGGTCCCCTTTAATAGTGCTAAAAAGATCTGATAAAGGTGGTGCTGCGGAAACCCAGTTTTGGGGTAGTGAATTCTTATTCAAGTGAGCGTAACACAAATACCCATGAACACATAAAGACTAATTTATTATTTAATATATAAGGGGTCACATACCTTGTACTATTTAGAGTTACAACATCCAATATTATTAAATAGTTCATCCTCATTCATATGAAATTGAAAAATCAGACACAGGGATTATTTTAATATTTTTGTTTCAAAACACATGATATGAATGAAAAATGTTAATGTTATGGATATTAAGTTATATTTAATTTTAAAATTACATTCCCATAGGTGGATCACTAATCAGCCATGAGATATAGTACTAAGATCTTAAGAGAGAGGGAGTTAAAATATAGGGTGTCCACCTTAGGGTTATGACTATGTGGGTAAGGGGTGGGTTAAATAGTAAAATTTAATAAACTTTTAGACCAATTATAATTTAAAAAACATCTCTAGTAGGTCATCGAGTACCCATTGGAAACTCAAGATCTTACTTCCCTGAAAACCCGACCAAGTAACCGGCGGTATCCTAATTTTCTATTAAAAACATTACCTCATATAAAACTTTCCATGAACCCATGAAACTACACTAAAATACCCAATACTAAGTAAAATAATATTCAATTGATTCCTCATGACTCAAAAATTTTAATAAAATGATGGAATTTCAAAACCCACAACAAACAAGATCTACAAGTGTATAAAATTTCATGATTCCATATATTTAAAATTATGTGTGTCTTTACACTTATAGTGGATAGGAAATAATCAATATATGGATGGATTTGTTTCAAGGTTACATGATTATCATCTGATAAAGGTGAAACATCATAGGTCTATAGGTATTATCCATTTTTTACTTATTTATAAATTTAATTAGGAAGAGGTTACCATATATTTTGTTGTTTGTGTTTAGAGATCATTTAAGGGTAGGGATAAAATCTTGGTAGTCGTTTATTTGGTTAAGAAATTAACACATTCTCTATAAATTAGTGAGTCTTATATGGTTAATGATATTTAATAGATTTTTTTATTTTATATTGTTAAAATTCATGGGTTTACTAACACCATATTATTATATAAAGATACAAGATTCACATTTTTGTTTTGGTATAGCTTGAAAAATGGCTTTGGTTACAAAGGTGATGTTGAATATGGATTATTATCCATTAAATGGTTGGAAATTTGAGAATACTATCTTGATTATTGAGGATATCCTTAAATAAAATTCTTATTAGAAACTAGATTATTCAAGATGAGAATGATGGATTAAAATTTGACATTATTAAAGAATGATCAAATTATACATGTTCATTGTAAATATGTCATAGTGGATGAATTATAAAATTATTAAAAATTGGAAGAAGTTTCATAATTTTTTAGAGAATGTTTGGAGAAAATTTGGTTTTGGATGTAAAAAACCCACAATAGTCTTCATCACATCGTGATTATTACTAGTGAATTTCCTAGTCTGATGATGTAAAAATTGGGTCATGAAAAAAAAAATTCCCAAAATAAATTTCCTGTAAGGAAAAAAATATCAGATATAATATAGTGTTAACCTTTATGATTAATAAATTACACCATAATAGGTAGCTGAAATAAAGGATTTTTATTTAAAAATAAATAATTACTTAATGAATTTGAATAAAAACATGTTTCTTTAACATTTTTTAAGGATAATAAGGGTTGTTCATTATGCCTCAACACTCATTCCATAATTATTGTGTGAAATATATAAATTATTTTTAGTATTTGATTATGCTCATGAGGAATTACAGAATGTGTCCCTGTAATGTTTTTAAGGATGGATTTTTAATGAATAATACTATGGTAATTTGGAATATATATTGGGTGTTATGATGCAATCAAAATTCATGATTTGGTGATGAAGTGAGTATAATATCATAATTCTTACATTACATCGTAATGGTTAGATTTAGAGAATATTTGAGATATATAACCACATTAATTTAAGAATTAAAAATAAAAATACGACATTATTGGTTGATATATATGTTAATTAAAGGGAATTATATTTCAATTATACCTATTATGTCATGATTTTGTAGATAATAGGACAATCTTAAAATTTATGTTTTTAAATAACATAATATTTTTTTGGAAGATAAATATTTAATCTTATCATGCATCATATTTTTTATAGATAATCATATTTTAACATGTTTCATAAAAAGGTAAGGGTATTCATGAAAGTTATATTAATATATTAAATCCATAATCATGAAGAACATGGAATATATAATAAAATATAATAAGGATTAAGGGTTATTGTTTCACATATGGACTTTTTGTGAGAATCTAATATTAATAAAATTCTTAAAAATTTAGATTTATTCCATTGAGGTTAATTTAAAGTTAAATTTATTCCCTTAAATTATATATTGGATATTATTTCTATATTTATTTTTAGCTACATCCATGTCAAAATTTCTTGAAAACTATATCTTCAAATAGTATTGGGAAAAGTAAAAAAAGAGAGTGTCTGTTAATATTGGAAATTCACTAAACCAAAAAAATATAATCATGAAATTGAATTAGTTATTTTCTTATTACATCAACACATATTATATTTATATTCATTGAACATAACCTTTTTTAGTAAACTAATTAAAATTCCTATGTTATTGTATTTACTTTTTTATTTGGATTTTGTGGCAGTTTTGTTTTGATTGGAAGATTCAGGGATTCCTTACTAATATGAGGAAAAGATCTATTTTTAGTGAAATATTTGATACCCTAATTCACCCCCTAAGGGTATTTTTTTCCTTTTTGTTACAATAAGTAGTATCATAAACAAACAGTTGATTCATGATGAATCAATATAAAGCTAATATTTGATATAGATAATGTTGTTTGTGTAAATGTATTACCACTCATAATGAATGTATATATAATAACTATAATGAATATATGGGATTAAAATTTTTTACCTCTTAGTTTTATTATTTTATCCACTATAATACATATAATTCAATTAAGCTATGTCATTGAGATGTATTTTAATGAAGAAAATAAGAAAGTTCTCAAAATAAATATAATAGGAAAAATTCTTTAACTAAATCTATATCTAATAAATATTACATGAAATAGATGATATGAACATATGATAAATCTTTAAGGTAAAAGTTTTTCAATATATATGAAGGGGAAAATAAGTTTAACGACGAAAAGTTTCCAGCGATACATAATAAATTTGATTATTTTAAGTGGTATCTCAATGAAACCATTAATGGATTATTCAACTATATAAATGATGTTGAAATAATTACTCATGGAATTGAGGTTAAGATAAATGATGCTGAAATTTTGAAGAATATCTCAATGATATTTCCAACTTTGTACAATCGAAAGGTATTTGTGCTTGAAAAAAGAAACATAGTGGAGATTTCACTGGAATATTTAAAAATTATTTTAGTTTAATATGATATTCATGTAAAATCTAAAGGGATGTGGACTCACTCATCCAGGGATATAAAATTAAAATCTATGGAAAATATTAACCACTATCAAGGTGATAATATATATGAAAATATGAGTGACAAATTTCTCTCACTTGTTTTGAGTGATCTTGAACAATGAAAAGGAATGTTTGATGGGAAACACCTATAATAATGTTTCAATTGTGAAAATGTGGGGAAAACAATAGTGAGGTGTACAATGATACATTATAGTGAATATGATGAGTTTAATTACTTGAAATACTAATATATAATATTTAACCTTGAAGGAATGAAGAATATGAAAATAAATTTGTAATAAAGTTTCAATGAGAGTGTTGTATTTAAAAAGAATAAAAATATTATGAAATTAGTATTAAAGGAAATGAAATGGATTTCATTTCATATTCAAATGATGTTATATTATCATAGACAGAAAAGAACACAATTTAAAAATACTGAATTAAATCAACCATAAGGATTTGTTGATCTCAAAGTTGAACAAGAAGGTGAGCTTGAGGTATTGGATTTACAAAGGTCAAAAACAAGAAAATTATTAGGCTATTGAAGGATTATTTGAAATATGATGATGAAATTTAAAACAAAAAAACTTGGTTTAAAATTTTTTTGGGAGATAAAGTGACTACATAGAAAATATATAGAGATGTTGTTGATTTTAAGATAAACATTTGGCATAATTTTATTTAAATCAATTTCCTTAATTGTTTTATAGAAAGGTGAGGAAATAATATTGGATCATTTAACAAAGACTTTATTTCCATAAAAAAGAAACTCGATAATGAACTATAATGTGGAGGTTTTAAAAGGGTTAATGTTAGGGATATTTTAGAAGGCTTCAAGAAAATAGATGAAAGAGGCATGAGGTATTTTTTTTATGTAACTGAGTGATAAAAGGTCTAATAAAATAGAAAAAACTATAATTGGATTTAAAATTACTTCATCCAAAACTAGGACATCAATATTAAAGGGTAAAGAAAAGAATAATATATTATAGAATTTTAAAAATCAATCTTTAAAAGTTATTCAAAAACCAAGCAAATATTCCCTGAAAGAAAACATGTGGTGTGAATATGATAAAATATTTTACCTAATAAAGTACCAATTTAATGGTCACATAGGTCACACTGTGAATTATTGTGACAAATAAATGATTTATTTGGAAGTTAATGCAACCAAGAGTTAACCAAGGAGAATGAGAAAAAAATATTAAAACTAAAATAATAATTCCATTTAATAGTTATTATTTTTATTTTTATATATTTGGTGAAAAATACTATAATTATAGAAATGGTGGGAGTGGAAACAAACATAATAGAATATCAAAGAGATTATAAATAAAACCAAAAAAATAAACCCCAATGGGAAATAAATTCTCCAAATTGGAAGAAGATGATAACTATATTTCTTTTTTCTCCCACTAAATATGACGAGACACCCACGCATATCTCAATACAACATGTAATTTCAAAGAAATGAAACTAAAATAAGTGTAGTTAAATCTTTACTAAAATTGTGAATAAGGTAAAAGATAATATATATAATGACTCAAACATAATTGTCCCATTATCAAATGATTTATCAAAAATATTTCATCACATACATTACAAGTACTTTTAAGTTTTATATTTTTAATGAATTAGGACATGTCATTAATTAATATAGACAATTTATTTATCTTTAAATAGAAATTTTCCTAATAAATTGTGAAATATTTAATCCATAATAAGTCTTAAAAATCCCCCATAAATTATCCACATTTGATATTATTCTAGACATATCATGTGTAATAATTTTCTTCAAAACCTTGGTAAATAGAAACATAAAAATATTGAGCTAAAAGTATTAGTGAATTAAATATTATTACAAACACTATCATAGAAAAAACCAGGAATGAATAATATGGAAGGAAATGTAGGATAATCAAATAATTAAATATAACTAATAATAATAGCTTGAAATGGGTCCATGGTTAACAATATGAATAAACACATGGATAAAAATAACTGATTTCATAATGATGGAATACATAATTCTATAACCTTCAAGGCCTTTTTATAATACATTACATGTAATAAAGGCATTAAGAAAATACATCAACTAGCTATAAATACTATATCTAGTACATCAAAATTAATGGATATTCATACACCAAATACTCAAAGTAGTTTGTCTTGTGAGACCCATTGTTGGATCTATGAGCTATTGTGGGCCTCAATAATCAATAATTATGTCAAATTAATTCATCATATTAAGGAATCAATAATCACTAATATATATAACTAGCATGAATTAGTAATCAATAAACACTTGAATTTTAAATGATAAGAATATGGATTGTCAATATTTCCCCAATCAATAGATGAAATGGATTTTTGTGTAAGCACCACACAAAATAACAACATATAGAGTAATTTTTATATGTTTATTTCAATAATTACATAATTTATAAATAGAATTATATGATAATAATCCATATATATAATAAATGCAGATGGTGTTATTAAGGTATATTGTATGAGTAACATAACGAGAATTAAGGATATTGAAAAAGATTAAAAATACCTTATTAATATATTTGGGTAAATCAAATTGAAAAAATGAAATTAAATACCCCTTTAAATTTTTAAATAAATATAAATTAGATTTATTTTGAAATAAATTTTAAAGAGGTAGGTATTATTCTTAACAATGTTTCACTATTATGATTAAATAAATCCATGAGAGGAAAACCATTTTTGTAATAATCCTTTGTAAATGAGTATATGAAATAAAAATGTAAAACAAAATAAATTAAATTAGATGTAAAATATAATTGAATCATACATTAGGATATACAAAACATTTAATGATAAAGTTAAATGGGAATGATCATAACTCAATGAATGAAAATTGAGTTAGCCCAACACTTTTTTATTTAGTTACAGTTAAATCAAAATAGTTTAAAGAAGGTGTAAAAGAGTTGTAAATAACATAGAATAAAAATTTATAATTTGAATATTATACAATGGGGTGGATTTGATACCATATAAAATGAGAATTAGTGATTAATATGAAAACATGCCTCAATTATTCTAAATTGTGATTAAAACCCTTACGTTTAAGCCTTCTCATCTGAAAATGCTCTATCCTCTTGTATAAATAAGTTAAATACCTTAATAATCTATTTAATAACCTTATTCATACCTATAAAATTTTATAATATTCATTTATAATCATTTATTAAAAATATATTGGTTTCTTATATTTTATTTTCATCATCATATGGTACTAGCTTCAATTGTTTGGTTTGTACAAGTTTTATAATGGTGATGTTGATTATTATTTATAGATTTAGAGGTCATAATTATAATATCATTATAGTTAAAGAAAAATATGATTTATAATTATTTATAATATCTTGATTTCATTTCAATAGTATTTCAGTTATGATTCACACTAGCAAAGTAGGTTGTGAGTTTGTTTTAGTAATTTTTAATGAAAAAAGGGTGGTATAATTAAAATAAGTTGAATATTAATATAAACTACAAATAACCATAAACAAAAATTTATTTTTTCATTAATTTATAATAACACAACTAGTTATGTTTCCACCATCATCCACGATAGAAATTTATAACATTGATCATGTTAGTGTCTAAATTGGTCCAAATAAGAACAAGTTATAATATATGGGTGAGGTTGGTTTAGAAAATGATTATTTTGATAAAATATAATTATAAAAAAAATAATGATATTATTTATATTTTTTAATATTTATAATCATATTTTAAGAGATATTTATGAATAAGTATAGTATATATGAAAATAAAATAGGTCACTTTTGTGGAGGCATTAGTCAGCATGTACATATTGGTGACATGTTTTTTTCATATAATCAAATAAAGGTATACAAATCTTTATAATTTAATAATATTAATAATGTTATAAATATAACATCAATCCATTCAATTTTCTTCAATAACCATTCATGTAGTATGGTGATGCCAAATCAAGCACATTATTTATGGAGGCAGTAGTTCCCACACAAACAAGACAACGTCTTCAATTTTCTAACGGTTTTGGATGAAGGTAGAAAATGGATAATCAAATAGTAACATAACATTTAAAATATTAAAAATACTGATTAAAACATACATTAATTTATATAATTGGTTTTAGGGGATAGAAAAAAATTATAATTAAGAGGGAATAGTTGAGAATATTACATATCCCTTTGGATTCTCCTCCAAGGGAAACACTATATGGAACCTCAACTTGGTCTTATTTAAAGAACAAGGCTTCTAGGATTAAGGGAGAGAGTGTATGGGAGAATCACTCAAGTATTTGGTTAATATAATTCATTATAATGAGTCTATAAAAGGGGTAGAGTTGAGCTCATTAATGGGTGAATGGAATATAATTTTTATAAATATAACTTCTTAATATAATAAGAGATCATGTTTCACATGGAAAGTATAGACAAAGTGGAAAATAATGGATTTAAAGATTATTTATGTTTGAAAATCCCCCAACCATTAATTTTAACTATAACATCCCAAAACCTATATTAACAGATCTAGTGATAATAACCTGATCTTTACTTTTTAATCTTTTATACTGATGAATGTTACCCACTTTTCACCAACCAAAACATACTACATCAAAAGGAAATATTGGATCAATTACATACCCAAGTAAATTTTTTCTTTTTAGTTTAAGAGAATTAGTAAATTCTCTTACATAAATAATACACATGACTTCAAGAATGTATATTTCCTACTTTACCTAGATTTTCTTATTTTTCAATAATTCATCATCATCATCCATATGAAACCCTTATAGACATAATTAATTTAGCATCATTATTGATAACATGTGGAATAGTAAAAAAAATAAGGGTGAGATAAAACGATCAGTATGGGTAAAAATAAAAATTAACAATTGAATACCATCATTGATCATAATAATAGAATAAGGTTATGATGACATAATCAAATTTCATGATCACAACATAAGAATATCCATACCCGTCAATACTAATATCATCAATCATGAAACATGGAATAAAGATTTTTTAAATACAATAGTCATAAGATATAATAATAATGAGCCATGTAATTTAAATATTTATCAAAGGAATCATTAAATCCCAAATAAATAATAAATAAAATGTATTGGTATCTTAGAATATCATCTTCATAACCTGTTTTAATCCTATGTTAGAAATAATGGGAGCCTAGTTAAATCTATATGAGAAACCCTCCAGTACCTCAATCCTTGACTCTAAAGACATGTAACATTAATCAATTCATTAGAGAGATATCTGGTTGTTCCCATCATATAAGCTATATCATGTTCACTCAGTTCTATATGGGTACAATGATCATATAATATATATCAGGATCACCAGACACTATTTGGGAACACCCATCATATAAGCTATATTAGTCTCATCCATGAGGAATAATGGGGCTAAACCAATCATATAAGATATATTAGGCTCAACTGTTCATAATTAATATTTTCCAAGTACAATTCATGAATAAAAAATTTATAATCCTTCACTTTTCAATCATCTAAAAATATAAATTTTATTTCATAGCTTTATTAACATGTGGAAATGAAATAGGTTCCATGAAAATATCATAATATATCCAAAGAAATAATAAGGATGGTATCAATAGCACATATACCCATTGGATTATAAGTTACAAAAATGTTTTTTGACATTGATAAATGGAAATATCATACAAAAATCCCTAAAAAATCTTTAGTAAAATTACCTATTCATATTGAGTAGCATCAAAGGATGCCATCTTAGATGGAAATTAATTTTTAAATATCACTTAGAATATTTATTGAAGAAAATATACTTTTAATTTTGAAAATAATTAATAAAAATAAGAAATTTTATCAATATATAAAGAAAAATTCTTCTTCTAAAATCATCTTTGAAACATAAAGATTAATATTTAAAACATTTGGTGGGCACGGTGGTAGAAAATTTTGTTCATTATATGCATGTTAAAATAAATATTCCTTTCACATTTTCATTAAAATTCAATAAGTGTCTCATTAAAAAAACAGGGAGATTCCATTAAAAAAATAATCAAATTAATTGTAAAAATTAATTTAAACCAACATGGTAAAATATTTTGTAAATTTTTTTTATGAAATATAGAATTGGAAAAAAAATTATTTTTAACCGAAAATAAAAATGAATTTAGATTTTCATAAAAGAAATTTCTCAATCAGTTTAAGTACCAATGATATGAAAATAGTGTTATTACATGATAATTTGATGAATAAGTAGAGGATAATATAATATTTATGTTTCAAGAGAAGAATCATATTATTTACTCCCAAATAACCTTCTATATAAACAATTCCAAACATAAATAAGATTATATCCTGATGTATTTACACATTGGTAACTGATCAATTGTAATCCCAATGAATGAATAACTAAAAATGATAAATTTAATATCATTAAAATAAAGATTTTCATAACATAAAATTTTAATGGGGAATTATATACTCCTCATAAAATAGGATAAGTGTATAATAAAACATATGTCCCAGAGAAAATAAATTGTGACAAGAAACCCTTGCAATGATCATAACTTTGAAGTGAGAATTAATCAATGAATCAATTATGTGTATAAATCTATAAATACACATAAAATAATTTTAAATAAGATATAATATAATTAAAATTCATTACACTCATAATATTATAAAAACAAATACAATGAATAAGTAATAAAACACAATGGAAATAAATTGTGTTATGTAATTCTTTAACACTTGGTAACATTCATGTCAAATTCCCTTGGATGAAATAATTCAAATTTAAACTTAAAATACCACGATTTATGGAGGATTCATGTTATTACATGTAATATGGGTATTATATAAACCATATAAAATAAATTAGGTGCATGATATTAAAATATTCTTCAATGAAGGAAAACTGAGAAGAAGTTCCTTACCTCAAGTCCAGACATTCTAGGTATGTCCTATAAATCTTTTGTAATAATATTATATAAATTATTTTATTAATTAATAACCATTTAATGTTTTAACATCTTATAATTAATTCATTTTTTATTTATTTTAATTTCATATTGAAATACTTAGTCAATTAAGTCCATGTCATGTGTTTTGAGGACGTCCGGATAATTATTTCAAAAGTGTTACAGTGTATTGACCATGATCACAGTGGTCATTGTTAAATCATCACCAGAATAATAATCATGAAATAGTTATCATATTTATTAATTATTTATACTTTTAAATCCTCTAATGAAAAATGGTTATAAAAATGAACTATGGTATAATTGTGGAGACGTTAGGTCGTACATACGCATGAGTAACATTCCCATTTTTCAATGATCATTATGGAAAGAAGGTAAGAATTATTTAATATTTCTATAATGACTATAATATCATAAGTAACAAGTTATTTGATTAAATATACTAATATATATCATCCATGTGATATGGTGATGAAAACATAATCACATCGCTTCGTGGAGGTGGTAGTTCACACGTACGCTTAAACGTTGTTGTCATATTTTATTATGATGAAAGGTAGGAAATAAAATGATATATTATCTTTTAAGACATATAAATATTTAATTAATATCACAATTAATTTATATATATCACATATTTTCAATATATGTTTCTTTTTTACCTTCCAAGAAATAGTTAGTGTAAAATGAATCACATCACTTTGCAAGGCGATAGTTCACCGTACACATGATCAATGTTATTGTATCCCCTTTGGAATGGAAATTAATAATTTATATGTGATTATATTTAAATATATACTTTAAATACATCATTATAACAATCCATGTTTGGCAATTATAAAAAAATAATCGCATCAATTTGTGAGTCGGTAGTACGACGTACATACAAATGATGATTACATTTCCCATTTTATGGAAGAGGAGATAGATTCAAGATAGGAAATTACTATAATAACATCTAGTTATATAGAATATACAATTTTTATTTTTTCATCTTAATTTAATAATATTTTAATGAGGTGGAAGAAGGAACAAAATAAAAAAAAGCATGGTTAATCTTGATACCACTTCTTCAGAAAACCCCCTAAGGTAAGAACCAAAAGAATTCATTTGATTTAATTATGGACAACAAAAATTAATCTATTATTTTTATATGGAAGTATGCAACATATTTGGGTTTGTCTTTTCCAAAATAAAATGGTTTTGTGGTGTTATTAGGAGAAGATAGTGGGTGGCCTTTTATAATTGAGGTTAGTGGCCCTCTCATAATTTTTGAAAATGAGTGATAACTATGTTTTTCATATTAAAAAAGGTTAAAAAATGAACCATTCTAGAAACTTAGATATTATAAAGTCTAAATATGAGCATAAAATATATTTTATAAATGCTTTTCAGTAATTTTAACCATTATCCTTTTAGTTTAACACATCGGTAAATCTATTTTTACCTTAACGATGGTAAATGATTTTTACTATTTTTAATATTCATTATAAAAAATTTAAATTGACATAATTAGAAAATTTCAATTATGATATTTTAAATCATTTAATTAAATTTAAAAAAAATTTGTCATTTAAGTTATAGAATTTAATTTAAAACTAAACCCATAGATGTGATGAAAAAGTGGGATCTCAAGAAGTGTACTTTTAAAGAAAATGAAGATTTTATGATATCTCTACCAAAAATTATAATAGTGAAATGAATTTAAATTCAAATTTATATATATATAATATAAAAATAACATTTAAATAATTCCGCATTATTTTTTTTTAATTAATTAAAATGCATGAATCCTTAACCACTATAAAATATTCTTTAGAAAAAATCTCATTTTTAACCCAAAAATAAACTTATAATAAAATAAAATATACAGTTAATTAAAATTTAATTAATTAGATTAAATAGAGATATATAAAAAATATTTTTATTTAAATTATATTAATAACATAACGGTAACTTTAAATTAACTAATTTTTTGAAAATAAATAACATTTTTACAAAAATCGGTATTTTAAACTATTCATTTAAAATTAAATATTTTTCAAAAAATAAAAAAAAATCAACCTAATATAATTCTGATATTATGAATTAAAATTTTAACTTCATTTCTTAAAATTAAATTTTATATAAGTGGTCAAAATTAATTTTAATTCATGTGCACAAGGCACGATGAAACCACCTTTTGGAAAAATACTGTCATTTTTCAGAAAGCATTTCATTTTCTTTCAAATGATGCTTATTTTATTTTATAATCACTATATAACCATTAAATTATTTTTATAAATATGTAAAACTTATGATTTTCATAATTTATTTAGTCTTATTCAACCCCATCAATTTAATGGCTAGTTTATAACGGCATGCAGTATTATGGTTTATTTATAATCACGATTGAATGTACTAGAATATATTTAATGAAAAATATTTCAAAAGTCATTTACTATCAGTGTTTCATGTTTAATATGACATAAAATATATATTTAATTTTTAAAAAATATTGGTGTGTTTCATTATCCCCCCTTTAATGAATTATATCCTCATAATTTGAACCGAATATCTATAATAAAGGGTTGGACATTGAAAAATACTTTTATTAAAAATCCAAATCATAAAAAGGGTTAACAAAACATTCTCTATATAAGAGAGAGAGGTAGGTGAAGTTTTAATCTGTAATAATACGTTACAATGATCCCAAGTAAGAAAACATAGGTGGGAAGTGAAGATATGGACATTTTAGAAAAGCGTAATTCTCAAATATTGATGGAGAGTGATAGAGATCATTGATCATAAGAAAGTGAATGATCATGATAAATGAAATGACCACCAAACCATAAACCAAAGGGGTGATAAAATGATTACTGATATCTTCAAAAATGTATTAATTGTTTCATGATTCTTTTCCAAGAATGGAGTAATTCCTTTACCATATAGACTAGGAGAATAAGGAAGTATAATTAATTAATGAGTATAATTTCATCATGTGATCAATTTATACCAAAATCTCTTCCTTTTGTCCAAATGATGAGTATTCAAGATAATTTAATTTCATGCCTAACGCAAATAAAAATAACTTTTATAGGGACACATTACAATAAAAGGGATAATCATTTAATTTCACCGATATTTAGACATTAAATAAAACCAAACAGATATCATATGGTAATATTATTCCCAAAATTAATAAACCTCTATATGATAAAATAATGCATTAATCTCCAAAATTCAACAGTAATACCAAATGTTTAAACTAAATAATTCCATAAATAAATAACCATGTATCCCAAATAACCTTAATAACCTCAAAATTAAAAAATTTAACCTAAAAGTTTATTTCATATCTTTAATCATATATTCCCAAAAAAATTAATGATTTTCTTTTGAAATAAGATTAATCAATTATTCACTAAATAAATTTTCAATTTGATGGTTATCTATATGATAAAATTCATATCCCTGTGATTACCTCAATATCCAAGATCATATAGACCCTAAATGTTATCAATACCATAAAACATTTATCCAAAAAATGCATATTCATACTTCATATTAAACCAAATATTTTTAAATACTTCATCCCAAACAAAGCTCATAAAATGACATTAATCACCTTAAGATCTCATAACATGTGACCTAAAAATGTGTGTCTAATACCTTTTAACTTATTATTGAACATAATCTTATAGTGTAATTTATTGTATTTTATAAGTATTATTTTATAATATTATATGGAATTATTTTGAGACCAGGATTTGTGAAGGCATGTGATTCTGAGGACCAGGGTGCTAGGAATAAATGCTTGAAATAATTTAAACTCTAAATAGCTTGTAAGAGTGGTTTTCCTGAAAAAAGTAAAATAACTTTTAAATGGGTGCCTATATCAGAAATATGAGTGCACCAATGTGTTTAGAGTAGAAAATTTACCTTAGGTGGGGCCTAACATAGACCGATGCGGGTTGACAGCAGAGGTTAGGTTTTGAATATTTGTAAGAAAACATATTGAAATATATTATTTTATTTCTTAAAAATTTACACAATGTGACAATGGGATCTTTTAAATAATTTTTTAAAGGATATTCAAGGTTATCCACATAAACATGAAATTATTTGGTGGCATTGAGAGGAGACCCATTAAATTAACCTTTCAACAATGAACGATGACAGATCGATCGATCAACTTACCTTAGATTCTAGAAAAACCTCTCCAAGGAACGTGATGTGGTGATCATTCTCCAACTGAATCGAGGTTGGTGTTTCTTTATTTTGTTCCATTTTCCCCATTCTTTAATTAAACGATGAACGTGGATTAACCCATGAACAGGTTGATCCACATATCATGAGTTCTTGCAGGAGAGTTATTTTTTCCAATTCCTTTGGGGATTTTGATTCGGGGAATTAATCCATGTTATATTTTTTTGTTGTTTTTATTTTTCCTTTTTAATCCTACTAATAAGAGTAGATCAATGTTGTGATGAATGATGATGGAGATTCATTCCTCCTTTCATTTATTGGATTTCATCCGTTTTTGCCCCGTATTCTTCACGTTCTACATGGGGTGATGAACAACTAATCATTTGTGGACCTGTTTCACAATAAAATGATCCCAAATTGTAGATATGACATTTTGATGACTAAATGGAGGTGTGATGACAATGAGGTAGATGAATCTACTTGGTTCACATGAAATCATTCTTCAACCATTATTTGGGCAGGTGGATTCAAATGTGTGTTCGGGGAAGATCAGATGCCTAAAACTTTTCAAATTAGCTTTTCTATGATGGAGAGAGATTTAAACTTGAGTTTTTAAGTGATCAGATGGTCGGATCAAATATCGAAGGATCACCCGAGGTGCGCTGATGAAGAACGGCATTACCGGAAAATTTTGAAGAACACAGTGTGTTCTTCGATGAACATGCCTTGTGGGACCAGCATGGTGGAAGCTATGGTTTGAGAACTATATGATATGAATAACACTATGTACCTTGGGAAAACATGGAATGTGGGCCCCACCCAATGGTGGTTGGAGTTTCAAGAAACGAGAAGCACTAACATGGCGTGTGACCATCGTCACATGGTGTGTGGGTCCTTATGCAGACTCAGTGTGTATCTTAGAATACACATGGTCATGGGGTGGAGTAAATGGCATGTACTCCACCGCAGAGACATACACAGTTGGATATGTGGACTACCCCATGTACCAGTACATGGTCTGGGACACACGGGTCGAAGTCGTGTATGGGAACATGGCCAGCACACATGGAGTCTTCCTCGGATATTGGAACACAACGTGTCATTATCTTACACGCTGTGTATACTTACTTCTACATGACAATCCCTACGACACGGGTAGTTGTACATGGGAAGTACCTAGGGTCAGAGGACATGGTGTGTGACCCTTATACACATCATGTACTTCTTAGAACATGGATTGATCCTCTTTACAAACGGTCCTTCAATAGGTTTCATTTGGGTTAGTTCCCCCTTGATCCATTCCCTGAAGGTCATGTATTTTTTCCATCCATAGGTGTATGATCCATTCCATAGTACGTCCTGAGATTGTGTCAGGAGTCCCTCTGAGAGGCCTAAAGTGAGATCCTCTATCCATTCATGGCCCTAGGTAGAGTCAGTTATTGACATGACCAATCCTACTAGACGTCGATCCTCTACTTAACAGGTGGAATCCGAATGAGTCATGGTATCCTCCAAGTCCCTGGCAGCGATACTCATCCGTGTATTTTGATCTTTTCCCTCTAGGGAGTCTGTTTTCTCAGAATGATTATATTTGTTCTCTCTCTTCAGATCTACCAATGCATCTATCTGTCTCATGGATTTTTCGACAAACATTACTTCTCAAATGGACATCATCAGAGCTGTCAGACTCATGGTTTAAGTTCTCCTGGATGAGTTCTTTGTGGAATCATTGAACTGAATACATAGCATTGGTATGAAGTTGTGTGACTCATCTCTAGACTATGGTTTTTGGGTTTTAAGTATATCGGTATGTGTTTCTCTTTATATATGTATAATAGAAAAATAATGTATAGAGCTGACTGGACCTTTACTTTTTGTATTACATTGTGGTTTTTGGGGTCACCTACTCAGTATTGTAGTACTCACCCCTTAACAAGAATTTCCCACATCTGTCCTGTTTTTTGTAGATGAGAATCCTTTTGATGGAGTCTGGGACAGACCAGGGCTAGACCAAGTATTCTGAGTTCCATGGAGAATGAGGTGCTCCTTTGGCAATGAGAATTAGTCCTAGTACCTCTTTCTTGCTTACAGGTTAGACTTGGTTTTTTGTAGACTCTTTCTTTTGGGGGGATTTTATTTTGGCCAAGTTTACATTCTACACTTTACTTATATTGTACTCTGTTGGTTGGGTTTAGTTGTATGCATTCATTTTGTTCATTATTGGTTTTTACTTTGCATCATCCATGGTATTAGAGATGTGTGTGTGTGTGTAAATGTACCTAGGAAATTCCTCCCATGTTAGTAATATTCCTACTTGGTGATATTCACTAGCACTTGGCCTATTGGAGGCGGGCTTGGGGAGTCGTGGTGTGAACCCTATAGGGACTGATCATGCCAGAGTGGTATCAAAGGTGGACGATTCTACCTTAGGACCAAGTGCCTATGATATTAGTCTGGGTAAATAGTTTCAAGTGTTCTGAGTTTGGATTTCAGGCCATAGACTCTAGTGTTGGTGCGAGCAGCCGACATGTCCATATACCAGGACTCCAATAACCTGATTTTTGACTCGGTACATAAACACACTAGTTGTTGGAAAATAAAATAATGGAACTTGAATTTTATAGTAATGGGTGGTGTTTTCCATGCTCTTCATGTTAGCTATCCAGATATACTCATTGATCATGGTACATCTTGTTTCCTTACAAGATACCTTCATAATGTATACCCTCTTGTATTTGGTAGCTTGATCACAAGGATGACTCCCTTAGTGATGAGGCTTTGATATAGGGACCAATTCCCCTAGTGTTACCCCTAGGTGGTGTACCTTTTATACCACCACCAGTGGAGAAACACGTGGTACCTGAAGTACCGACATATGAGGAGTGCTGGTTGACTGCACTCTATGAGTTTCAAAGACAGAGACCCCATAGGATCTGAGGAAAGCCTGACCCTCAGGCAGTTGTGGACTATCTTGAGGCGGTGACTAGAGTTTTCTTTCTATTGGGGACACTAGTAGAACAAATGGTGGTCCTAGGAGCAAGCCTTCTTTAGGGTTCAGTGGGATGGTGGTGGAGTTATAAAATGCAGACTCGTGATGGGGAGACTCTTTCATGGACAAAATTCAAGGGAATCTTTATGGAGGAGTTCTCTCTGGTTACATTGAGATAAGTGTGTATCCAAGAGATTATTTAGCTCTAGTAGGGAAGCTTAACAGTGGCTGACTATTCATCAAGGTTCACCAACCGTGTTAAGTACATGATGGATATGGTCATGGATTGGTACTTCCGAGCTCGAACATTCAAATGAGGTCAATGGTGAGACATCAAATCTAGTTTCATGCCTCTATGCATTTTTACTTATGTTGGTGTGATTGAGAAGGCCTTGGTGATCGAGAGCATCTTAGTGGAGCAGAGACAGCTGGTGGTAGTCGGTAGTAGGCAGATAGGTGTAGAGACCTTATCAGTAGGGAGCCAACGTCAGGAAGAGGGTTTGGGACATGGTAGACATCACAGGAGGACCTATGATATGGTATCGACGGTCCAGGTCTCTCACTATGGATCTAGTGAGCCTAGGGATAAGTGATGTTATTCATTTGATAACCGAGGTAATCTCTCTAGAGACTGTACGATCTGTTGAGATACTGATAAGGATGTGGTGGATAGACCATCAAGGTAGAGGCAAAGAGTGGAGTAGGCAAACCCACTAGGAGGCAGACATGGTAGTGAAGTAGGGAGAGCTATATGTGGTGGAAGACGTTTTGATCTAATTACACCACCATGCCCAGGAGGTTCGCACCTGGCTTAGGGAGTTGGGGGATAGGGGCAGGGACAACTGCATGCGGTCGAGGCATATGACCCAACAACTCCATAGATGATCCAACGTATGATATGTGTCTTTTATAACTTAGCTTTGATACTTATAGACATAGGTTCCAGTCATTATTTCCTATCTCCATTTCTTGGGTGAAACCTTGAGATTCTGCTAGAGTCGTTGACTCGACCCTTACACATAGAGACACCTACAGGAGGAGACTCAATAATCACACATCATTGCTGACAATTTGATCTTTCCCTTGGAGGGGAGAGTTTTGGTTGGAACAACTTGGTGGAAACATCTAGGCCTTACAACGTCATTCTCGGTATGGATCGGATATCTTTGATCCATGCTCGGATTGACTTCTTTAGCCAAAGAGTGTGGTGTTTCCACAATGATGGAATGAGGTTTTCTTTTATTGGTGAAAGGGATACCCAAGAAACATGGGATCATGCATAGGAGGGTAAATCCAATCACTCATGAGTTGGCTATACATACCCTCAAAGCAGCAGATGTTTTGAGCTTCCAGTTACCAGCAATAGTGGTAGAGTATGAGGACATATTTCTAGAAGATGTTCCAGCATTACCACACCACTGGGAGATGGAATTATTTATCAACTAACACCTCTGGATGGAACTGATCTCCTCACCATCATATCATATGGCTCCTACAGAGCTTCGCGAGTAGAGGGTAAAGTTGGAGGATTTATAGATTAAGGGATTTGTAAGACCCAGTGTATCACCATGGGCGGCCCTATTTTTGTTTGTCAAGAATGTCTATGGGAGTTTGAGGTTGTGTGTGGATTATTGGTGCCTAAATCAGGTAATGGTTAAGAAAAGGTATCTTCTACCAAGGATCGATGACCTCTTCGATCAGCTGAGAGGGTCCAAATAGTTCTTGAAGTTTGACCATCGATTGGGTTACCACCAGTTACAACTACAGAACAAGGATATACCGAAGACAACTTTCTAGATGAAGCCTCTAGGTGTGATGAACACCCCTGAAATGTTCATGGTATTTATGAACTGTATCTTCTAGCTATACATAGTCTAGTTCGTAATGGTCTTCATCGATGACATCCTTGTGTACTCGGTGTCATCGGAGGATCACGCGATACACCTGCAGATGGTTCTAGACATACTCTGAGAGCACTGTCTTTATGGTAAGATTTCAAATTGCTAGTTATGGATATAGGAGTTCCACTTTCTAGGAAATTTTATATCAACAGATGGAGTAGTAGAGGACCCATCCCGGGTTGAGGTGGTGCTAGCATGGGAACCCCACCAGAGTGTGAAAGAGGTGTGGAGCTTCTTTGTCCTGGAAAGATATAACTGAATATTTATCGCTTATTTCTCTCAGATATCAGCACCGATGATAGACTTGACCTAGAATAAGTAGCCTTTGGTATGGATTGAGAAGTGCCAGTAGGATTTCTAGCATTTGAGTTAGAGTTTGAAGAGTGAAACGATCTTGATATTTCTAGAAGTGGGTGTTGAGTACGTAAGTTTCTTCAATTCATCAGGGACTAGGCATGTTTATTGCGAAATGTAGACACAGGCGGTGATTTCTTATGGTTTTCACCAGCTAAGGCTTCATGAGAAGATCTATGAGACCCATGATCTTGAATTGGCAATGGTAGTCTTCTCATTGAAGATGTGGCAACACTAGTTGATGGGTTAATAGTTTATCATCTACACTAACCACAAGTGCCTCAAGTAAATCATCTCGCTTAAGGATCTGAATCTACGAAAAAGATGATTTCTAGAGTTTCTCTAGGATTATGAGTTCATGATCATCTAAACTCCTATGAAGGGGAACATTGTGGCAGATTCTCTCAGTAGGAGATCGAGTTCGTAGTTGCTGAGAGATGGATTAGAGAAGTTGGCCTTGATACTTCTATCTTTCATGGATGGAGATGATGCAGCTTACCTCCAGTCGATGGTTGTCACCCCTCCACTCTTATGGAGTGTCAGGGAGGCGCAAATAGTGGATGTCAACTATGAGAATTTACATTCTCAGTTATCCATAGGACATGCTCTTGATGGATATTCACATGGTGGGGAGCACATAGCTATTTGCGGAGGTTCCACAGATGTACCAGTGGAATTACTAGAGGAGTTCCTGAGGGAGTTTCGTATATCCCCCATATCGGTACATCCTAGAGTAGAAAAAATGTATCGGGATCTCTTGAATAATTCTGGTGGACATGTATGAAGACTTCTGTAGCAAAGTTCATTTCTTTATACCTAACATGCCAGCAGGTCAAGGTCGAGTACCAAGTTCTAACAGGGTTAGCCCACCCCCTGGAAGTGCTATAGTGTATGTGGGATGGAATATCGTTGGACTTAATGATGGGATTACCACAAAAACCCAAGGAACCCAATTCCATCTGGGTGATCATGGACCGACTCACCAAGTAGGCCCACTTCCTACATATTATGAAGCATAGTTCTGTAGAGAGCTTGGGATGCCTCTACGGGAAGGAGATATTTCAGATTTTTGGTGTCCCTTCGACAATAGTATCATATTTTAATGCTCTTTTCACATCCCGACTATATAGGGGTTTTTAGGAGGCTTTGGGACTCACCTATTCTTTATCATGGAATTACATCCATAGACCAATGGTCAGACAGAGTGGACTATTCAGGTTCTGGAGGATATGTTAATGGCAAGTATCATAGACTTTAGTCATAGTTGGGAGTATCACCTACCCCTAGTGGAGTTTTCCTACAATAATAGTGACCACTCCACCATTGGAATGGCACCATTCGAGGCCTTATACTGGTGACCCTACCAGTTACCTCTTGGTTGGACTAACCCTGGAGAGTGAGAACTCATGGGTCCAGAGTTGGTGTGAGCTACTACTGAGATGGTGCAGGTCATCTTGGAACATTTGAACACTACACAGAGCTGGAATAATTCTTATGCTGGGAAACGGAGGAGACCTATGGAATTGAAGAAGGGAGACCATGTCTTCCTTTGGGTATCACCTCTACGAGGGTTACAGATATTTGGTTGGGGCAAAAAGTTGTCTTCGAGATTCATTGGCCCTTTTCAAATACTACGTAGAGTTAGAGAGATGGCATACCACGTAGCTCTACCATGAAATATGAACAAGATACATGATGTATTCTACATGTCATAGTTGAAGAGGTATGTGCATGACCAATCACACATCATCTAATAGGTAAAGCATGAAAAAGAGTATGGAGTGACCTTTATAGAGTACCTAGTGGATATCGAGGATCGATTGGAGAGAATCTTTCATGGGTGAGGGATTCCCCTAGTGTGTGTTCAGTGGTAGCACGAGAATCATTAGGAGAGCATGTGGGAGTGGGAGGCTCATATTCATGTGTAATACCCACATCTTTTTGAGTAGCCACCTTTTTCTTTGGCTTTTTAGGATGTAAATCCTTAAGGTGGGGAGAATTTAATGGCTTGGATTTTCTATGTATTATTTTTAAATATTATATAGAATTTTTATGAGATCAGTCTTGGTGACAGAATGCGATTCCAAGGCTCGGGGTGCCTAGAATAAATGTTTTAAATAATTTAAACTCTAAATAGCGTGTGAATGCGGTTTTCCTAAAAAATGTGAAATAACATTTAAATTGGTACCCAAATTAGAAATACTAGAGTATCATTCTGTTTAGATCAGTGACATTACCTTAGGTGGTGCCTAACAATTACCAGTGTGGGTTGGCAGCAAAAGGTCATTTTTGAACATTTTAAAGGAAATAAAATAAAATATTTTTTTTATAATGTTTCCATAACGTGGTGATGGGAGATTTTAAATAATTTGTTAAGAGGATCACCAGGGTTTTTCGCATAACCCTAAAATTCTCTGGAGGTGTGGATATAAGACCCCATGGAGAAACATCTCAAAAATGAACGATGATGGATCGATTGATTGACACACCTCAGAGTTGATATAAGCTCACCAATGAATGCAATGTGGTGATCTCTCTCCAACCAAATTGAGGTATCCGTTTTGTTTTGTCAATCTATTTCCTTTTTTCTTCAATTAAATGATGAACACAGATCAACCCATGAACAGGTTAATCCTCAGATCGTTCATTCTTACAGGAGGGTTATTATTTCCATTTTCTTCTGGGATTTTTATCTGGGGAATTAGTCCATGTTATAGTATTATTTGTTTTAATCTACATAGTTTAATTCTACTAACATGATCAGATAAACACTGTGACGAATGATAGAGACGGTTCGTTCCTCCTATAGTTTATTGGATTTCTTCCTCCTTTTCCCCATGTTTTTCACAGGGCGAATAAAAATGGATCGTTGAGAACCCATTTCACAATGTAATGATCCAAAATTGGAGATTTAACATCCTGACAACTCAATTGAGGTGCAAAAATGATGGATTTAGATGAATTGACACAGTTTGGATGAAATCATTAATCTATCGTTCTTTATGCTGGTGGATCGAAACATGTGTCTTGGGCCGATCAGATTCTCAAAACATATTAAAATATACTTCCTATGGTGGTGTGACCTTGAAACTTTTGTTTTAAAGAAATCGAATGGCTGGATCGAAGATCACAGGATCACCTGAGTCACAGCGATGAAGAACAACGTTTCTAGAAAATTCTGAAAAATAGGTTATGTTCTTTGATGAACACATCGTGTGGGACCAGCATGGCAGAAGATATGGTTTTCACGTTGCACATAATCAAGAAAAATATTTTGCCTCAAGAAGACGTGGTGTGTGGGCCCCACCCAATGGTGACTAGTGTTTTGGACTACGGGAAGCACTAACATGGTGTGTGACCATTGTCAAACGGCATGTGGGTCCTTACGCGGACTCAACATCTATCTCAGATGATACACAAACATGGGGTGGAGTACAATGCATGTACTCCACCACACATCTAGACACTACCAGATACACGGACTACCCCGTGTACTAGTACATGGTCTAGGACACCCAGTTTGAAGTCGTATACGGGCACCTAGACCTCATACAAGGATTATTCCTCAGATAGTGGAACATTGTGTGTCAGTATCTTACACATCGTGTATACCTTCTTCTACATGACAATCCTTATGACATAGTCCATTATACACGGGTAATACCCAAAGTCATAGGACACAGCGTGTGACCCTTCTATATATTGTGTAATTCTTAGTACATGGATTGATCCTCTTGGAAATTGTTCCTTATATAGGTTTCATTTGGTTTAATGCCCCTTACCCATTTCCCTGAAGGTCATGTATCGTTTCCTTACACAAGAGTATAATCCCTTTTGTATAACTTCCTGAGATAGAGTCTGGAATCCCTCCATGAGTCCCGGAGCGAGATCATCTATCCATTATTGACCCTAGGTAGAGTTATGTATCGACATTATAACGCCCCAACCATAAACATTATGTAATCATGAGTTATGTTAGGAATTCACATTGAGGATCTTTTCAGGTTTACAGTTTTAGAGAATTATGCCATAACTATTAAATTAATTTTCAAATATTTCAAAGTAGACACTTCTACTCAGTATCCATTTTTTTATTAAATAAAAACTCTCAAAAAAGAAACATGTCTAGTTACATGTTTTAGACAGGAAGACTTTTCCTTGATCCCAACCTTGACCATATTCATATTTAAGTCTCGTGAAAAACATTTCAAAAAATGGGATGTGCTTAAAAACCCTAGTAAGGATTATAATATAAAGAAATAAAACATTATTCACTCAATACATACCAAGCATAAGCTCTTTAACATACCTCATGAAATCATAAGATTTATGAATAACATATAGAAATCATAAATTGTAAAAGTAACATGTGTCATCCATAACATACTTACATTATAGCTTTCACAACTATGTAGGGAGTTAACGTTTGGAATATCTATAACAGTATATTCCCTAAATATGTTAGTAGAAACATAAACGTTTACCTCTGTCACATTACCTAAATCATTAGAGAGCTATCTCGAGCTCACCTTCCATAGGTTGATCACGGAACCACTTGTATATGTAAACAATTCCCAATAATGATAACATAATCATAACACATAAAACAAGATTAAAGGAATGATAAAATTTCCACATTGCAGTCATAGTATATCATTTCAAGATATTGACATAATCAATAATTTCTCAAAATATTTTTCAATACAAAATTACATAAAAGGGTATATGGTATTTATTTTCCTTTTAGAAAAATTGTGTCTTGTAAAGGAATCCAAATATCAAATAACACTCGTGGTGGTGGAAGGATTTTTGCTACCATGTACGTTAAAAAGAAACATTCCCTTTGTCGTTTAGTAAAGCACTATGTAGAAAAATATTCCCTTTGAATGAAGTGAAAATTCAATCAATTTTATACACCGTATAAAATAAAGTTGCGTATAAATCAAAGTATTCCTCAATGAAAGGATATTGAGATTAAATTCCTTACAAAGATTGTATCATTAGATTAAAGATAAATCAATGAAAAAATTGTGTGTGAAAAATATAAATACACCCAATATAAGTATATATTAAGTGTAAAAAATCCGATTTCATTAACACATATTCATAACAAGACATAATTAATAATTAGAAGATTAACCCAAAGAATGTAAATTGGGTTAAGAAGTTCCCTAATAAAAATTTCGCAGTATAACAGCATCGCTTAAAAATTTAGAAAATGATTTGATGAGAGGGAAAAGAGTACCTCATAACATGGAAATAAAATGTACATAAATAAGGATATATAAGAACATATCCCAACATAAGATAATGGAAATTAAAATACATAACATAAATGATGTCTTGGACTAAAAGAGGAGGGTGAAAGGCTCCCATACAAAGAACATGTCATTACATTAAGGACAAATCAATGACATAAATAAGTGTAAATAACATAAAAACATCCAATATAAGTGGAACTTATGTGTAAAACAATCAGAGGACATTCCCACATATTCTTAGAATGACATAATTAATAATTATATGTTTAACTAAAAGAATGGAACTTGGGTTAAGAATTCCCCTTACCTCTTGTCCGGCATGACTTGTTTGTTTATTGTTCTTCCTGAATAATAAACATAAGTTAATTTATACTTACTTCCAATCCTATTTAAATAATATTATTCCTTTTATATCACTTATTAACTGACTATAAAAATTATTAATTATTTGATTTCATATTTGACATTTTGTTGGTGTTCAGAACTTAAGTAAAAAAAATGAACATGTTATAATTACAAATTATCCATGAGGTAAAAAATAATTTATCTCTAGAATGATATTCATGATTGATATATCATATATATCATATATATCAAGTATATATGTATTTAAAATATTCCATAACATTTGGACATAAGAAATGAAATGCACCGCTCATGGAGACTGTAAGTTGTATGTACGCACGAACACTACTTTCATTTCTTTTTCATTTGTATTGGAATGAAATATAAATGATACATAGGTAAATTAAGATTCTTGTATAATATATATATTATATATGTTACATATTTTCATAAATTCCATCCATTATATGTTCCATTTATAGCATGAACGAGTCATATCACTTTGAGGGGGCAGTAGTCCGCACTTCCTCAATTGAAATTATCGCTTTTACGTGTTATGAATAGAATAATGGTATGGTGTAAATAAAAAATATAGAATAATAGAGATAAAATAAATATAATATATAATTATAGTTCCATCATAATTTCCCCCATGAGAGGTGGTGGGGGAAAATCGAACATTCATAATTTTGTGAGGCAGCAATTCGCTGTACATAGAAATTGTATGTTCATTACCCATTAGACGAAGGTGTGTGTAAGTGTAGTTAGAATATTTATCATAAAAACAACCTAGTATATTGAGGATACGTTTTTATTTATATAAACTAAGAATAATAAGATCATAGGTAGTGAATAAGTAAAATAAAAGAAGAGAACTTGAGGGGAGATGTTACCTTTAAATCAGGTAACTCCCTTTGGATTGAACCAAAAGGCTTGCTTGAAGTGCCTTATGACTAAAGTAAGGGTTCTATGATGTACAAAAAGATTTTTTTATATTATTTGGGAAGAATTTGGACAATACAAGGGGATTTAGAGGTGTGATTAATGGGTTAGAGGTGATGGATTTTTATAAGGGGGGGAGGGGCTCTTTAGGAAAGTTTGAAAGTATTATTTTATTATAAAATAGTTTTATGTTTCAAAAGGTCAAAAACATATTTAATTAAAATTAAAGGTGAATATAAGTCTAAATAAAATTATACATTGCGAATTTGATAGGTTTTGGATATTTTTTAATCCTTATCTCTTTTATATAACCCTTTGTTAATTTATTTAACTTTTATCATGTCCTCTTATATGTTCATACTATATGGTTAATATATTTAATATAAAATTAAAAGAGACCCAAAATTTATTCTATATAAACTTTGTAACATTATTAAACTCATTTTGCCTATTCTTAGATTTTTAGTATTATTTTATCATTTAATAAAAAATATTCTTTTTTAAAAACTCATTTATGTCAATTTATAATCTATTCATATCAAGACTTTAATAAACATATATAACAAATTGATTATTTCTAAAATCCTATATTAATTAAAAGATAATAAGTTATAATAATCCATAAAATTTGTGTATGGAATAAAAAGTTTAAAAATACATTTATTTTATTATTTATAATATCTTTTATTTGAATCCTTTATTAATGAAGCAATTACGGCATCACATTATGTCATAATGAAATTTATTTATTTAATGTTTAGAAATTATAAATAAAATACCTTGATTTAAGAAATATTTTTTTATTTCAAATTAATATTTATAGTCTAAGATATCACTTATATAAACCCATGTTCAAATTTTTTACTAATAGATATTTTTTATGTTATTTTTGTCCTTACATTAAATTAATTAATATAAATTGTTATTATCACTCTCATGTGGCTTCATGGGGTCACAAAATCAACCCAAGGATGCCCTTTGTCGGAAAAATCTCATCCAATAGGGTTAGGAAAAGTGTAAGGGTAATTTAATATTATTATAATATTATTTTTTACCCTTATTTACCATATTTACCCTTTAACCGTGGTAAATAAAATATTTACTTAAGTAATATTCATAGTGTCTAAAAATAAAAGTTACATATTTACACAATTTTGACCTACTAATTCTAAATATGGAATCCATTTTTCCAAATTCAAAACACAGAAGTGGAAGAAATTAATTTAAAATTATTTCCCCTTGTCAAAACAAAAAACAGTGTTTTTAAGATATAATAACTATCAAAAGATTGACACATGTTTATGTCCAATTTCAAAGTGAAATTATTTCCAATGACCAATATTAGAGTAAATGGTAAATATATAATCTAATTACACTTTAAAACCAAGTAAAAAAGATATTATAAACATATAAATAAATTATATTAAATGGTGGTTTTGAATTAAAATGCCGTATTTTTTACTATTCATTAAAAAATGAACATTATCATAAAAATACCAAAATTTAATCCAAAGTAAATTTTTATTTCCAGATTCTAAAAAATAATTATATTTTTTCAAATAGAACATATAACAGTTACAGAAACTAGATTTAAAAAGGGTTCCCCATCAAAAGGTGGTAAATCGACCTTTTAAATAATATTAAATTATTTCATACTTAAAATTGAATTCATTAACATTTTAAACCTCTAACTTTTAATGGATAAATTTAAAACCTTTAACAAGTATGTGTAATCATATTTTATTTAGTTCTGTTTATTCCTGCCAATACAACGGAAATGCGTCAACTACTATTTAAAATAATAATAATATTATATTATTTTTCGGTATAACTCAATGTTGTGTGCAATGTAAGATTTCAGAGAAATCTGTTGTTGCGTGTTGAGTATGGTATTGGACAAATCATCCCCTTTAAGAAAATTAATATCTTATTCATAAGTATTAATAGAACCCAAAAGGTATTATTCTCCAAATACATGGGTTGTTATATCCTTCCCTCATTTGGGAATTGTGTCCTCACAATTTTAAAATTGGGCTCAGAAAATTCAATGAAAGTCCCAAAATTGAAAAAGAGTAAATAAAAAATCACTTTAAAATAAATAAGTAGAAGTACAAAGGTCACACAAGATAACACATACTAGGATTCCATGAAAACATGGATATGGTAGAGAAAACTAAGTGTCAAGTTCTGATGGAGAGTGATAGAAAACATGATTATGAGAAAGTTAACAATAAGAAAACAACAAACTTGTGGTGGGTTTAATGTTTTTTGATTCCATAGTAGGAAAAGTAAATGAACAACGTTTTTTTATTTAGGTTCACTTTCATAATTTTGACGAATTATTTTATGAGATTGAGAAATCATAAAAGAAAATATTCTTACTTATCAATTAGAGTTTCATCTTTTAATAATTTTCTACCACAAACTCATATATTCTCCAAATAAAGAGTATTCAAGATGAATTGGTCATACCTAAAGTGCTAGAATAAACTTATAGAGTATCAAATAAACTAAAAAATATGAACAATATATTTCCCCTATCTTTATACATCAACCAAAACAAAAATGGTTAGTACGAGATCATATAATCCCCAAAAATGATAATTCTTTATAAAAATAAATACTACTCTTAATCTTCAAAATTAAACAAACAGTACCCAAATTTCAACAAAAAACATTCAATACACAATTGACCTTAAAATTATTCAATTCAATCCTAACTAAGTTTGAAAACCAAAACTCAGAATAATTTGACCAGATAGTCTTCCGTGATAAATCTTAACATCTATCTCCAAATAACATTGACTACTCTTAATGTCTCATACTGAAGTGTAATTAACCTAATCACATATTCTTTATGATAGGTTAATAATTTTCATAAATAACCCAAATATCAATATTTCCACAATAAAAACATAGATTCTTCAAAAATGTAATTTCAACCATTCATCCACAAATGAGATCCCATAGTATACTATTTCCCTTAAGCATATAATGTTCCCCAAAACATAGAAAATATTCTAAAATAACCTTTATCACTTAATCACTATATCATTTTCTTATATTAAGGATATACATTTGATAAAACATAAGTTCCCAAAATAAACTTTTTCTTGATCCATAAAATCAATTAACTAAAATGAATAAGTCATACTAACTAGGGACTTCATGTAGTCAAGTGGTAGGCGATGTGCCCTTGTTTCCCTTCTATTGTGGGTTCAATTCCTATGACCCTTCTAGACATGACAGTTTTTCACCCATCATGGGGTTTTCCTCTTTATAATACTCAAAAATAACATGAACAGGTTGTAACTTCAAAGATTTAATTATACCATTCATTTTCATCCCAATACATTAAGACCTCAACATCTTATATATTGTCATTTTTTCACATCTATATAATTAAATAAAACTATTCCCAATCGAAAGAACAACATACCTTGGTCATGGTGTCCATATGGTTTCATCGTCATAATGTTCACGTAGGTAGAGTGTTTATGCATTGAAACAATGTTTTAGAGAACCTTAAAAATCATTTTCTTCCTCCATACAAATACACCTTGTACAACTTGGGTCATATGGGTGTTCATAGAATTTTTTTTGAAAATAATCATGTATGACATATAATTTCAGAAAATCTGATAAAACACGATTTTTATAAAACAGTCGGATTGAGTTTGAGTTGAAACTTTCAATCAATGGTACTTTTAAAATACCATAATTATGTGTTGAGAGACTATATTATAAAATCAAATATAAATAGGTTGCTTAAGGGTTTCCTTATTCAGTACCTTTTTCAAAATCATAATATGATTCAGAATCTTATGTTAAGGTAAAATATTTGAAAATTCCTTGATAATATTTACCTTTCTCAAAAATATGATAATATTGTGAAAATTGGATTTGATTAAATACGACTCATGATCCACGATGATATTGAGGTATACTGGAGGTTTCTAATATCTAAAACAACATCTTGCAAGTGAGTTGTATGCAAGAAAAGTTTTCACAATCATATGGACAAGACTTTTCAATAATTATTGCAATCAGGTCATGAGGAAGAGATAGGAATGTTGTTTGATATCCTCCTCCATCCATTTGTAATTAAATTTCTTTAACTAAAAAAGTTATAAAACATGGATTTCACAGAAATAGTAGACATAGGGACAAGCGATGTGTTTAATGAAAACTCTTAATCCCTAAAGTTGTCTAAACCGACCTATGATACCTACTATAAGGCCCCATCATTAAACATTACACAATCTTGATTTAAGTCACTAATTAACATTGAGGATATTTTTTGGTTTAGAGTTTTAAAAAATTAGGTCATAACTATTACATTATATTTCAAATATTATAATGTAGATACTTCTACTTAGAAACCATTTTTTCATAAATTAAAAACTCTTAAAAAATAGAAACATGTCTAGTTCCATGTTTTAGATAGAAATAATTTTCCTTGATCCCAACCGTGACCCTATTAATCTTTAAGTCCTGTGAAAAAAATTTCAAAATATGGGATGAGCATAAAAATATGAATAAGGATTATAAAATAAAGAAAAAAAATATTATTTCATCAATACATACCATTCATAAGATATTTAATATACATCGTGAAATCATAATATTTATAAATAACACATAGAAATCATAAATCATAAATGTAACTTGTGGAATCTATAAAATAATTAAATTATAGCTTTCACAGCTATTTAGGGAGTTACGTTTGGAATACCCATCACATTATATTCCTTAAATCTCTTAGGATAAACATTAACGTTTACCTATATCACGTTAACCAATGCATTAGAGAGATATATCGGGCTCACCCACCCTAGGTTTATCACAGAACCACCCATATATATAAACAATTCCCATGAAATATAACATAATCATAACTCATAAAACAAGCATAAAGGAAAGATAACGTTTCCACATTGTAGTCACAATATATCATTTCAAGATATTTACATAATCAATAATTTCCCAAAAACATTTTCAATACCAAAATACATAAAAATGGTATATGTTATTTAATTTTCATTTAAAAACATTATGGCTTGTTAAGGTATCCAAATATAAAATAACTCTCGCAGTGGCAGAAAGGTCATTTTCCCCGCATAAGTTAAAAAGAAACATTCCCTTTTTCATTTAGTAAAATGATACATAGAAAAATATTCCCTTTGAATGAAATGAACATTCAAAGGGTTTTTTACACCGTATAAAAGAAATTCAAGTATAAATCAAAGTATTCCTCAATTAAAGGAGATTGAGATGAAGTTCCTTACAAATATTGTATCATAAGATTAAGGAAAAACTAATGAAAAATTTTTTTCTGAAAAATATAAATACACCTAATATAATTAGATATTAAGTGTAAAAAAAATCAGAGGTTATTCAAACGTATTTATAACAGGAAATAATCAAGAATAATAACATTAACCCAAAGAATGGAAATTGGTTTATGATGTTCCCTTACAAAAATTTGGCAGCCTAACGGCATCACTTAAAATTACAGATTATGAGTTGATGAGAGAGAAAAGGGTATCTCATCAATTGGACATAAAATGTATAGAAATAAGGATTTCTAAGAACATATCCAAAAATAATATAATGGAAATGAAAATACATAACATAAAATATGTCTTTGACTAAATGAGGAGGGAGAAAGGTTCCCATACAAAGAGCATGTCATTATATTAAGGATAAATCAATGACATAAATATGTTTTAAAAACATAAATACACCCAATATAATTGTATATTTTGTGTAAAAAGATCATAGTTAATTCACACAAATTTATAAAATTACATATTTAATAAGTATAAGTTTAACCCAAAGAATGTAAATTGGGTTAAGAAGTCCCTTTACCTCATATCTGGCTTGACTTGTTTGTTCCTTGTTATTCCTGAATAAAAAATATAAGTTTGTTTATACTTGATTAAGAACCTTCTTCAAGTTTATTAGTCATTTTATATTACTTATTACATTACTCTAACAATTATTAATTATTTTAGATCATATCGGACATTTTGTCGATGTTTGCAACTTGAGTAAAAAAATGAACTTGTTATAATTACAAATTGTCCATGTGGTAAAAAGTACATTATATCCATAATTATATTCATTATTTAGATATCATAAATATTATTTATATCCATTATATATTTATTTAGAATATTCCATAACATTTTTACATAAAAAATGAAATACACCACTCATGGAGACGATAAGTCGTATGTACGCATGAACGCTACTTTCATTTCTTTTTCATTTTTATAAGAATGAAAAATAAATTATACAAAGGTATATTATAATTAAATTATCATATATATGTTATATATGTTAAATTATTTTATAAATTTCATCTTTTATACGTTCCATGTATAGCATTAATGAGTCATGTCACTTTGAGGGGGCGGTAGTCCGCACTTCCTAAAATTAAATTATCGTATTTACGCGTTATGGAAAGTATAAAGGTATACTGGAAATGAAAAATAGTTAGGAATAGATATAAAATAAATATCATATATAATTATATTTCCATCATAATGGCCACCATTAGAGGTGGTTGGGAAAAATTGAACAATCATCATTTCGTGAGGCAGTTGTTCACTGTACACAAAAATGGTATGTTCTTTACCCATTAGATGGAGGTGTGTGTAAGTGTAGTTTGAATAATTATCATAAAAAAAATTAGTATATTTAGGATAATTTTTTTATTATATAAACAATTAATAATAAGATCATAGGTAGTGAATATGTAAAATAAAAGAAGAGAACTTGAGGGGAGACATTACCTTTAAATCGGGTAACTCCCTTTGGATTGAACCAAAAGGCTTTCAATAAGTTCCTTATGACTAAGGTAAGGCTTCAATGAAAAATAGATGGATGTTGGGAGATTATTTTCATAGAGTTTGGATGATCTAAGGGGTGTGAGAGGTTTGAGTAATGGGTTAGAGGTGATGTCTTTTTATAATGGGGAGGAGGGGCTCTTTTGGAAAGTTTGAAAGTATTATTTTATTATAAAATTATTTTTGGTTTAAAAAGGTCCAAAACTTATTTAATTCCAATATAAGGTTTATATATGTCTAAATAAAATCATCCAATAATAATTGGAAAGGTTTTCGATATTTTTTAAGGCTTATATTTTTTATTTAACCCTTTGTTAAATTATTTAACATTTACCATGTCCTCTTAAATATTCATACTATATGGTTAATATATTTATAACAAAACTAAAAGAGACCCAAAATGGAACATTTATGAAATTTGTAACATTATTTATGTAATTTGGATAAATAATATTAATTTATGAATATTTCATCATTTAATAAAATAGTATTCATTTTAAAAACTCATTTAAGTCAATTTATAAACTATTCATATCAATACTTTTAAAATATATATATATAAACTTTATTCTTTCAAAAAACAGACCTTAATTCAAATATAAAAAGTTATAATCATCCATAAAATTCATTTAGGGCACAAAAAAGGTTTAAAATAAATTTATTTTAATATTTATAATATCATTTATTTCAATCCTTTATTAATGAAGTAATTACTACATCGCCATTATATCATTATTAAATTTATTTATTTAATGTCAAAAAATTATAAATAAAATACCATGATGTAGGAAATCGTTTTTTCTTTAAAATTAATATTTATAGTCGAATATATTACTTATATAACCCCATATTAAAATGTTTTACTAAAAGATATATGTTTATGTTATTTTTTTCCTTAATTTAAATTAATTAAAAAAATGTCATTATCACTCCCACGTGGCTCCATGGGGTCCCAAAATCAACCCAAGGATTATATCAGTTGAAAAAATCTCATCCAACAGGGTTAGGAAAAGTGTAAGGGTGATTTAAAATTATTATAATATTATTTTTACCCTTATCTACCAGATTTACCCTTTAACCATAGTAAATAAAATATTTACTAAAGTAAATATTAATTATTTATAAAAATAAAAGTTAACTATTAACAAAATTTGGACCTCCTGATTCAAAGAACAGAAACCATTTTTCCAAATTAAAAACACAGAAGTGTGAGAAATATATTTAAAATTAATTCTCGTTGTCAAAAAAGCATGTTTTTATGAAATAATAACTATCAAAAGATTGACACTATTTTATGTACAATTTTAATGTGAAATTACCTCCAATGACCAAAATTGAATTAAATGGTAAAAATATAAACTAATTAAACTTTAAAACCAAGTAAAAAAATAATCTAATCATATAAATAAACTAGATTAGATGGAAACTTTGTATTAAAATGCAGTATTTTTCACAATTCATTAAAAAATGAACATTATCTAAAAAGCACCAAAATTTTATCCCACGTAAATTTTGATGTCTCTATTCTAATGAAGAATTTTATTTTTTCAAATATAACATATAAAAGTTATAAAAACTATATTTAGAAAAGGTCCACCATCAAAAGGTTGTAAATCGACCTTTTAAAGAATATTAGAGTATTTCATGCTAAAAATTGAATTCATTCACGTTTTAAACCTATAAATTTTATTGGATAAATATAAAACCCTTTAACAAACATGTTTAATCATATAGTAGTTAGTAATGTTTATTCCCACCAATACAACATCTATGTGTTAACTACCATTTAAAATAATAATAATATTATATTATTTTTCATTATAACTCAAAGTTGTGTCCAATGTAAGATTTTAGAGAAATCTGTTGTTGTGTGTTGAGTACGGTATCAGACAAAGTGTCCCCTTTAACATAAAATTAATATCTTATTCAAAAGTATTAATAGAAACCAAAAGGTATTATTCTGTAAATACATGGTTCGTTACATCTTTCCCCCTTTTGGGAATTGTGTCCCCACAATTTTAAAATTGGGATAGGAAATATCATGGAAAGTACCACATCAAAAAAAGAGTCAATAAAACTATCACATTAAAATAAATGAGGATAATTTCAAAGGTCAAACGAGATAACAATTAATATAATTCCATACAAACTTGTATATAGAGGAGAAACTAAGTGTTATGTTCTAAAGAAGAGTGATAGAAAACATGATCATGGAAAGTTAACAACAAGAAAACAAAAAACTTGTGATGGGTTAAATAGTTTTTAATTCCCCAATAGGAAAATAAATGGACAATGTTTTTTTAGGTCCCCTTTCATAATGTTGAGGAATTATTTTTATGAGATTGACTAAGAACATAAGAAAATATACTTACTTTTCAAGTATCATTTCATCCTTTAATAATTTTCTACCACAAACTCATTTTTCTCCAAATGAAGAGTATTTCAGATGACTTAGTCACACTGGAAGTGCTAGAATCAACTTCTAGAGTGTCAAATAATCTAAAAAATATTAACTATATATTTTCCTTATCTTTATACATCAACCAAAACCAAAATAGTAAGTATGATATCAGATAATCTCTAAAAAGGATAATCCTTTATAAAAATAAATACTAATTTTAATCTCAAAAATTCAACAAACTGTACCCAAAGTTCAACAAAGACCATTCAATACACAATTGTCCTTAAAATTATTCAATATTATCCAAACTAATATTGAAACCCAAAACTCAGAATAATTTGATCACATATTCTTCCATGATAAATCTTATCATTTATCTCCAAATAACATCTAATAATCTTAAAGACTCAAACTAAAGTTTAATTAACCTAATTACATATTCTATATGATAGGTTAATAATTTCCATAAATAACCCAAATCTATATTCGTCCATAATAAAAAAATATATTCTTCCAAAATAAAATTTCAACCATTACTCCACAAATGAGATCCCATAGTATTCTATTTCCCTTAAGTATATAATGTTTCCCAAAAGAGATAATGTCTTATAAAATAACCTTTATCAATTAATCACAAATCATTTTCTGATATTAAGAATATCTATTTGATAAAACATAAGTTCCCAAAATCAACTTATTCTTGATCCATAATATCATTTATATAAAACGAATAAGTCATACTAACTAGGGAAATCACGTAGGCTAGTGGAAAGTGATTCACCCTGGTCGCCCTTCGGTTGTGTGTTTAATTCCTATGGCCTTGTCGAACATGACGGGTTGTCACCCCTCTTACGGTTTGTCCTTTTTATAAAACTCAAAAATAACCCTAACATGTTTTAACCTCAAAATTTTTTTTATACCATTCATTTTTATCCCAATACATTAACACCTAAACATCATATATATTGTCATTTTTTTCATCTCAATATGATAAAGTAAAATTATTCCCAATAGAAAGAACATCCTACCTTGATCATGGTTTCCATATGTTTTTATCATCTTCTTCTTCACATAGTTAGAAGTTCCATGCATTTCTATAATGTTTTAGATATTCTTCAAAATCATTTTCTTACTTCATCAAAATACATCTTTTACAACTTGGGTCATATGGGTGTTCACAGAAAAATTGTTTCAAAATATAATTGTGTATGACATATAATTTCAAAACATCTGATAAAACATTGTTTTTATAAAACCGTCGGACTGATTTTGAGTTGAAACATTCAATTAATGGTTCTTTTAAAATACCAAAGTATTAGCTGAGAGACTATATTGTAAAATCAAATATAAATTGGTTGTGCAAGGGTCTCCTTCTTCAGAACCTTTTTAAAAATCCTAATATGCTTCAAAATCTAGTGATAAGGTAACATATTTGAAAATTCCTTGATAATATTTACCTTTCTTAAAAATATGAGAATATCGTGAAATTAGGATTTGATTAAATACAACTCATGATCCACGATGACATTGAGGTATAGTAGAGGTGTTTTATATCTAAAACAACTTCTTTCAAGTGACTTGTATGCTATAAAACGTTTCACAATCATCCGAACATGAATTTTCAATAATTATTACAAGAAAGTAATTAGGAAGATATAGGAATATTGTTTGTGATCCTCCTCCTTCCATTTGTAATCGACTTTCCTTGATCTGAAAAAGTTAAAAAATAACTATTTAACTTAAATAATAGACATATTGACTAAAAATATGTTTAAAGAAAACTCTTAATCCGTAAAGTTGACTAAACTAACCTCTGATACCAAGTATTAGGAACCTGCATTAAAAATTACATAATCTCGAGTCAAGTCAACAATTCACATTGAGGATATTTTTAGGTTTAGGGTTTTAAATAATTAGTCCATAACTATTACATTATATTTATAATATTACAAAGTTAAAATTTCTACTTAGTATCCATTTGTTCATTAAATAAAAACACTTAAAAATGTTTATTTCCATGTTTTAGATAGCATGACTTTTACTTGATCCCAAACTTGACCCTATTCATCTTTAACTCCTGTAAAAAACATTTCAAAACTTGGGATGAGCATAAAAAGCTCAGTAAGTATTATAAAATAATGAAAGAAAAAATCATTCCATCAATACATAACAAGCATAAGATCTTTGACATACCTCAAGAAATCATAAGATTTATGAATAACACATATAAATCATAAATCATAAATTTAACTTGTGGCATTCAAAACATACTTACATTATAGCTTTCATAGCTACATTGAGAGTTAATTTTTTAATACCCATAACTGTATATTCCCTAAATATATTATGACAAACATTAACATTTACGTCCATCATGTTACCCAATTCATTGGAGAGTTATCTCGAGCTCACCCTCCCTAGGTTTATTAGGGAACCACCTGTATTTGTAAATAATTACCAAGAACAATAACATAACCACAACACATAAAAAAAGCATAAAAGAAATATAACATTTCCACATTACATTCAAAAATATATCATTTCAAGTTATTGACATAATAAATACTTTCTCAAAATCATTTTCATTAAAAAAATACATAAAAAGGGTACATGGTATTTATTTTCCTTTTAAACCCATTATGTCCTATTAAGGAAGCCAAATAACGAATAACACTCGTGGTGGCGAAAAGGCCGTTGTCACCGCGTACGTTAAAAATGAACATTTCCATTATTGTATAGTAAAATTCTATGTAGAAAAATATAAACTTTGAATGAAATTAGTATTCAAAGGGTTTTATACACCGTGTAAAATAAAGTCCTGTATAAACCAATGTATGCCTCAATGAAAAAACATTGATATGAAGTTCCTAACAAAGATTTTATCATTAGATTAAGGATAAATCAAATACAAATTTTATGTGAAAAATATAAATACACCCAATATAAGTAGATGTTATGTGTAAAATAATCAGTGTTCATTCACACATATTCATAACATGACATAATCAAGATGTAGAAGATTCACCCAAATAATGGAAATTGGGTTAAGAAGTTCCCTTAAAAAAATTCGGAAGCCTAACGACGTCACATAAAAATATAGAAAATTAGTTTATGAGAGAGAAGAGGGTATCTCATTACATGGAAATAAAATTTATATAAATAAGGATATATAAGAACATATCTAAGATAATGTAAATTAAAATACATAACATAAAATAAGTCTTTGACTAAAATAGGAGGGTGAAATGTTCCCATACTAAGAACATATCATTACATTAAGGATAAATCAATGACATAAATATGTGTGAAAAAAATTAATTCACCCAATATAAGTGGATATTATGTGTAAAAAAAAATCATAGTTCATTCACACATATTCATATAATGACATAATTAATAAGTATAATTTTAACCCAAAGAATGGAAATTGGGTTAAGAAGTCATATTACCTTGTGTCTGACTTGACTATTTTGTTCCTTTTTATCCCTGAATAATAAACTTATGTTAATTTCTACTTGATTAAAATCATTTTTCAAGATTATTATTCCTTTTATTTCACTTATTACTTTAATATAACATTTATTAATTATATGAGTTTATATCTGACATTTTGTCAATGTTCGGAACATAAGTAAATAAAATGAACTTGTTATAATTACAAATTTTCCATGTGGTCAAAAGTAAATTATCTCTAGAATGATATTAAAAATTTATATATCATATATATAATATATATGAAATATATATGTATTTATAATAGTTTATAACATTTGGAAATAATAAATGAAATGCACCGCTTATGGAGACGGTAAGTCGTACGTACGTAGGAACGCTACTTTCATTTCCTTTTCAATTTTATAGGAATGAAAAATAAATGATACATAGGTATATTATAATTCAATTATAATATATATGTTATATATGTTACATAATTTAATAAATTCCATCCTTTATATGTTCCATGTATAGCATGAATGAGTCTTATCACTTTGAGGGAGAGGTAGTCTACACTTCCTCAAATTAAAGTATCGTATTTACGCGTTAAGGAAATCATAAAGGTATGATGTAAATGAAAAATAAAGAATCATAAAGATAAAATAAATATTATAAATATCATATATAATTAATGTTCAATCATAATGGCCATCATGAGAGGTGGTAGGGAAAAATCAAACAATCCTCGTTTTGTGAGGCAGCAGATCGTCGTACACATAAACATTACATTCTTCACCCATTAGACGGAGGTGTGTGTAATTGTAGTTATAATAATTATCATAAAAACATCCTAGCTTTTTTAATATATATGTGTTGTAATATAAACAAAAAATAAGAAGAGCATAGTGAGTGAAGAAGTAAAAAAAAAGAAAACTGGAAGGGAGACGTTACCTTTAAATCAAGTAACTCCCTTTGGTTTGAACCAAAAGGCTTTCTTGAAGTTACTTCTAACTAAGATAAGTCTTATATGATAAATATAGTGATGTTTGGAGCTTATGTGGGTATATTTTGGATGATCCAATTGGCTTTAGAGGTGTGATTAATGTGTTAGATGTTATGGTTTTTTATAAGGGGAGGAGGGGCTCTTTAGAAATGTTCGAAACTATTATTTTATTATAAACTTATTTTCGATTTCAAAAGGTCCAAAACTTATTTATATAGAGTATAAGGTTCATATAAGTATAAATAAAATAATACAATAATAAGTTTACAAGTTTTGTATATTTTTTAATCCTTGTTTTTTCATTTAACCCTTTTTTAACTTATTTAACTTTTACCATGTCCTCTTATATATTCATACTATATGGTTAATATATTTAATATAATATTACAAGAGTCCCAAAATGAATCATTTATGAAATTTTTGACATTATTAATTAATTTTTATGAATATTATATTTTTATTATAATTTTATCATTTAATAAAATTATATTCATTTTAAAAATTCATTTATGTCAAAATATAAACAATTCACATCAAGACTTTTAAAAAAAATCTATAACAACATTATTCTTTTAAAAAATCTACATTAATTAAAATTTAACAATTTATAGTCATCCATAAAATTATTGGATGGAAAAAGAATTTTTAAAATAAATTTACTTTAATATTTATAATATCATTTATTTGAATCCTTTATTAATGAAGCAATTACATCATCACTATTGTGTCATAATTAAATTTATTTATTTAATTTATAAAAATTATAAATAAATTACCATGATGTATTAAATATTTTAATATTTTAAATTAATATTTATAGTCTAATATATCACTTATATAACCCCATATAAAAAATGTTTACTAAAAGATATATGTTTATGTTATCTTTGTCCTTACATTAAATCAATTAATATAATGTGTCATTATCACTCTCAAGTGGCTCCATGGGTTACCAAAATCTACCCAATGATTCCCCTGGTCAGAAAAATATCATAAAATATAGTTATAATAATTGTAATGGTAATTTAATATTATTATTATAATATTTTTTACCCATATTTACCATATTTACCCTTTAACCATGGAAAATAAAATATTTACTGAAGTAAATATTCATAATGTCTACAAATAAAAGTTACCTATTTAAAAAATTTGTAACTCTTGATTCCAAATATTTAATCAATTATTCCAAATTCAGAAAAAATAATTGGTATAAATTAATTTAAAATTATTTCTAGTTGTCAAAACAAAAAAGCGTGTTTTTAAGAAATAATAACATTCAAAAGATTGAAACTTTTTTATGTCCAATTTCAAAGTGAAATTACTTACAATTTCAAAAATTGGATTACATGGTAATCATATAATCTAATTAAACTTTAAAACCAAATATGAAAAATAATGTAACCATATAAATAAATTAGATTAAAAGGCAGTTTTGAATTAAAATGCAGTATTTTTCACTATTCATTAAAAAATGAACATTATGAGAAAAATACCCAAATTTTCTCTGAAGTAAAATTTGATGTCTTGATTCTAAAAAAGAGTTTTATTTTATCAAATAGAACATATAAAAGTGATAAAAACTTAATTTAAAAAGGGTCCTCCATCAAAAGGTAATAAATCGGCCTTTTAAATAATATTAGAATATTTAATTCTTAAAATTGGATTCATTCACATTTGATGCCTCTAAATTTTATTGTATAACTGTAAAAACTTTTAACAAACATTTTTAATAATGTTTTTTTTATTTTTTTTATTCCTACCAATACAACGGCTATGTGTTAACTACCATTTAAAATAATATTATTATTATATTATTTTTCGGTATAACTCAATGTTGTGTGCAATGTAATATTTCAGAGAAATATGTTTTTGCGTGTTGAGTATGGTATTGAAAAAAGCTTCCCCTTTAACATAAAATTAATATCTTATTCATAAGTATCAATAGAAATCAAAAAGTATTATTCTATAAATACCTGGGTCATTACAGACATGACCAATCCTATAGGACACCAATCCTCTACTTAGTAGGTGGAATCCAGATGAGTTGTGGTTCTGCCAAGGCCCTGGAAGTGATCATTATCCATGTATCATGATATTTTCCTACTCATGAGTGTGTCCTCCTGGAATGAGTGTATCTTTTCTCTCTCTTCAGATCTATCTGTGCATCTATCTCTCTCATCGATTTGTCGGCGAACAATATTTCTTGGACGGACGTCATCAGAGCTATCAAACTCATAGAGTGAGTTATACCAGATGAGTGCTTCATGTAATAATCTATATAAAACCCTAACATGGGTATTTGGTCGTGTGACTCAACACTAGAATAAGGTTATAGGTTTTGAGTATATCTGGAAGTGTTTCTCTTGCTATATGTTCAGTAGACATATACTTTGTAGAGCTGACTATACCTTTACTTTGTTTATTACTTTTTGGTTTTCAGGGTCCGCTAATGAGTATTTTTATTCTCACCCCTACATAGGTTTTTCCCACATGTGTCATTTCTTATGCAGATGGGCGTCCTTTTGATGGAGTCCATGGCGTACCAGGACCGGACCGAGCTTTTTGAGTTCCTTGCAGGTCGAGGTGTTCCTGCGACTATGAGTAGTAGTCATAGTACCTATTTCTTGCATATAGGTTAGACTTTGTAGTTTTTAGAATCTTTCTATTGGTGGGCTTGTATTCTGGCCCAATTTACTTTTTGCACATTACATTCAATGCACTCTATTTGTTTTGTTTAGTTATATGCATGAAATTTGTTTCTTAGTGGTTTTTAATTTTTAGCATATGTGGTCTTGGAGATGTCTGTGTGAACAGGTACCTAAAAAAAACCTCCCATTTAGTAATATGCCTACTCAGTGCTAGTCACCAGACCCTAGCCTATTGGAGGTGGGCTTGGGGAGTCGCGGCATGGGTCCCACTAAGAAGAGTCATTACTTATAGTCCTATATAGGTATCCAAATATATTAAGATGAACTTATATGAAAACATCATAATATCCAAATTTATCTAAATACTCCTATGATACCAACTATAACATCCTCGAACCTACACTTCTATATCCAGTATTAAAAAATTATCCGTAAATTTCTGGGTTTCATGCCGATGAATGCGACCCAATTTTCTCCATACAAAACTTATAACATCAAAATAAAATATTGGACCACTTACAAACCCAAGTACCTTTTTGGATTATAATTTTAGATAATTATGAAAAACTCTTGCATAATCAATATCCATGAATATAAGATATTATCTTTCCCACTATACTCAACTTTTTTTATTTCACAATAATTCAGCATCATCATCCATATGAAACCTTTATTGACATATTTCATTTAACATAATTCTTGATAAACTGGGGAACAAGAAACATAATAAGTGTGAGATTAAATTCTTAGTAAAGGTAAAAATATTAATTAATAATTGAATATCATCAGTGATCATAATAAGAGCATTAAGGTAATATAACATAATTAATGTCCAGGAGTATAACATAAGAATATCCATACCCCTAATTACCTGGATCATCAATCATTAAAAATTGAATAAATATTTTTCCAATCCAACATCCATAAGAATCAATAATCATATGCCATGTGATTTCAATATTGTTCCAATAAATTATTAAAACCCATAAAAAAACAAAACATATTTTTATCTTGGATCATCATCTTCAAAAACTTTTTAAAACTTCTCTTAGAAATAACTAGAGCCCAATTAAATACATAGGTGAAACCATCAAGTAACTCCCTACTTATTTACTCTAATGTTGAAAAATATTTCCCAGTGAATTAAATCTCTATATTGATGCACCCATCATATAATTTATATTAGGCTCACACAGCGCTGTCTGGGTGCACCGATTTTATAAGTTATATCTAGGTCACCCAGTGTTGTCTGGGTGCGCCCACCATATAAGACATATCAGTCTCACTGGTGAACTATAATGGGGATTAAACCTTTATATAAGCTATATTAGGATCACCAGTTCATCATATATAATTTCCAAGTACCATTCATGTATAAAACAGTTTGAACTCTTCACATTTCAATCATAACAAAAATTAGTTTTTTTCATAGATTGATTTACTTGTGGAAAACACACGGGTTCCATGACAATCTCATAATCCATAGAGATAAAGAATAAGGATGGCATCAATACCACATATCCCCAATTAAGTGTAAATAATATCATGGTTTCTTGACTATGATGAATGTAAATACAATTAAAATATCATTAAAAACTTTCTTGAGGAAAATAACAGTTTCACATTAAGTAACATCATATTATATCATCTTAGATGGAAAATAATATTGAAAAATTAAATGGTACATTTCCTGAGAAAAATAGCCATTCCATTTTGAAAACACTTATTTAAAATTTAATAATTTATAAAACATTAAAGAAAACATTCTCTTTTAAAATGACCTTTAAAACATAAAAGGGTGGATTTAAAACATTTAGTGGTCATTATGGTAAAAAAAATCATTCCGAATATGTCAAAATAATATTCCTTTCAAAATTTTGGTAAAAGTAAAATAGGGATTTATTTGTAAAATTATAGGAAGATTCCATATAAGTACCCAGACAAAACATTACATATTCTAGTTATTTAAACTAGATTTCACCTCTCTAAATTCAAAAATACCTTTTAGGTTTATAGTTTTAGAAATTTAGAACATAACTCATACATATCAACCCAAAAACATACTATGTGGGTAACATTAAAACATTATCCATTCCTTCCAAAACATAAAATTTTAAACACAAAACAACAACATGATTTCTTTGAAAAATCATCATAACATTTAAATTTACTTATTTATCTTAAAAAACCTTATCACCTATGGAAATCATCTCAAAACATGGGATGAGCATAAAAACTCAGTAAGGGATATAAAAATAAGGAATGAAACTATTGGTACATGAATACTTATAAACATATAAAATCATTTTCACAAATACATACGCCTCACCCATAAAGAATCATATAATTACTTTTTGAAACACAATATTTCCCTATATAATTGAATAAATAAATAGATAATAAGGTTATCTTGGGTAATTAAATATATAATTTTGTAACCCTCACTGATACCTTACAATGTAACCCTCACGGCTACCTTATAGTTTAACAATCACAGTTACACTTGGAGTAACCATACAGACAACCTCAAACATACACATACCCAATGCATTGGAGGGAAATATAGGTCCCATAATTTATCATAAAAAATTCCCATGAACCAATACATAATCATAAAACATGAATAGTTGTATATGAATATTTCTTTTAAATTTTTTAAAATAGATTTTCAAAATAGGATTTTGAAAGAAAGTCCCTTACAAATATCATATAATTGAAGTAAGAATTGAAAGAATGAAATTATTATGTATATAAACTATAAATAAACATAATAAAACATATTATAATCCAAAATTAATTAATTAAATAATCTCAGTAACACATAATTAATGAAGTAGAAGGTTAACCCAAAGAATGGAAATTTGGTTAAGAATTCCCTTATCTCGGGTTTGTATTACTTCAAACTTGTTCAAAAATCATGTATAATGGTTAAAATAGTGTTATTAATATTTTACAGAAAAATATTGACGTTTATAACACCTTATATAATCATTTTATAAAACATTTGACCCATTTATAAATAACAATTTGTTATTTCCATTGTTTCGGGTGTGTGCTTCATGTGATTTCCATGGTTGGTTCGTAAAGAATTTTCTTGTCGAATGGAAGTGAAACTCAAAAAGTAGAATAAAATGGTATTAATATATTTATATAATATTAAATTATTCCCTAAATCATTTTGGTTATATATTATGAGGAGGAATCATTAGATAAATCATTAGTGATACTTATTTTGATCATTTTGGTGGTTCTTTGATTATCTCTAACTTGTTTCATAATATAACTTTAATATTATGAATATAAGTAAATTCCAGAACATAATAGAGGTCAGAAAATACACATTAAAAAAATTAAACAATAAAACTGTTTTACAACATGTTTTTAAGGAATTAAAGGAAGTTAAAGACACATCATCCGCGATGTCGTTAAATCAACACATCACAGACGGTGTTTATATTTTTAGAATAAGAGGGAGAGGAGAGAAATAATGGTGATGAATATTTCCCAAAAAATTATAACATAAAAAATATATAAGATTATAGAGCTTTCATACCTCTTTATTATGGGGAGGGGAAGGGAGTATATGAAAAGAAAATGAATTGAAAAGGAAACATGAGAAAATGAAAGAGGATTCTTACCGCTTGATCTCTTGTTCTTGATATCCTCCTTAAGGAATTTGTTTTTGACCTTTTGGTGAGACCATTGGGTCTTGGATGTGGTAATATCCTCAATAAGGGTATTTGGTAGAATTTAGAAAATTATAAAATCTTGAGAGGTGTGAGAGGAAGAGGGGGTGAGGATGGTTTTTATTGTGGAGGAGAGGAAGGGTTTTCCATTATTTTAATCATTAGTTTAATATTTGTTTCTCATGTCTACAAATATTATTGATAAATGTGACCCTAAATAGTATTAATTTAATGTGATTTCAATCAAATGTCTATTTACATCATCCATGACTCAATCATGATGCATAAATTCATTTATTTATCATTTTTTTGTAAATTATCAAATTTAACAATTCACCAAAAATTCAAGTATTCCAGAAAAATACCAAAAATTCACCCTAACCATTTTTCTACATTTAAAATTTAAAAATTAAATACGTTTTTTGAAAATCATTTTCTAAATATTATTAATTTAATTTTTTATTAAAATCATATTTTATTCCAAAATTACAATTTTAAAACTATATTTGATTTTATATCACCTAGAAAAATTAATCAAGATCACATTATCATAAGACCTTAATAAAATAAAATAATAATATAATTTACTATTCATACAGTTCATATTACTATTCATAAGGGTATGTTAATATTTATTAAAAACACGTTGGTTCTATCAGACTCCAAATAACTTACTGATCACAACTATGGATGTCTTTTTTTCGAAATTCAAATTAATGAAGTGAGAAAATTATTTTTAATGGATTGTTTATAACTAGATCCCTAAAACAAAGTTTCATTATGAATAGAATTGGTGTTTCATGCATTTTAATTTATTTTTAAAACCTTGGGGTGTTACATTTTCCTTGCCTTTTGAAAATTGCATCCTCATAATTTTTTTAACTTATTAAAAAAGTGGTGGTACCTTTCCCTCATAGCATTTTCAGATTCACATGTTGCTTCTTCAACCATGTGGGTTCTACACAAAACCTTTACCTAGTGGATTACCTTATTCCTCAATACTTTTTCTCTTCGATCAAAAATCTGAACAGGTTTCTCTTCATAAGAAATTATCTCTTCTAGATGAACTACTTTTGGGCTCAAAACATGGGATGAATATACCACATTCTTTCTCAACATTAAAACATGAAAAATATTGGGTACTTAAGATAAAATCAGTTGAAAATATAATGAGTAGGTGATTGGTCCAACTTTCCCAAGTATTTCATAAGGTCCAATGAACTATGGACATAGCTTTACTTTCATACCCAAATGAATAACACTTTACCATGGTGATATTAAAAGAAAAACATAATCACATACCTATAAAGAAAAGTATTTCCTCCTATGATATGCATAATGTTTCTTCCTTCTCTGAGATTTCATCATGTGTTGTTGGTTCATATTTACTTTCATATCCACTTCCTCTACTAATTCAGGTCTTATCATCTTTATTTCTCCAACTTCATCACAAAATTATGGAGTTCAACACTGCTTCTCATATAATGACTCAAAATGTCCCATATGTATTCTCGAATGAAAACTATTATTATAATATTATTAAACTAATGAAATATATTGATCCCAAATTCCATGTAAATACATTGAATAAGTTCAAAGAAAATAATCCAAAGTCTGAATCATCTATTTTGACTGCCCATCTGATTGAGGATGAAAAGCTATACAGAAATTTCATTCTGTTCCCAATGACTTCTGAAGGCCTTTAGAAAAGTTATAAGTGATCTTGGGAACACAGTCATATACAATGAAAAGAAGAACCTCATTTAACCTGAGAATCTCTTTGAGGTAGAGTCGATAAAGTCGTTCTAAAGATATAGTATCTCAAATATGATGGAAATGAGCAGATTTAGTCAGTCAATAAACAATAACCCAAAATTATTTATTACCTAGAGAAGTCATTGGTATCCCCACAATGAAGTCCATGGATATATGTTTACATTTACACTCTGTAACTAGTAAAGGCTAAAGCATCCCCTTTAGTAACTTCTGCTCTGCTTTAACCTATTAGCATGTCAAACATTTCATGGTAAAATCTTCAATATCTCTTTTCATTCCATCCCACTAATAATACTCCTAAAGGTCTCTATACATCTTTGTGCTCCAAGGATGAACTAAAAATAGAGAACTATGAGATTCACACAACAACTCTTTCTCCAGTTGAAAATAAAAAGGCACACACGAAATTTTTCCAAATCTCAAAACACAATCTTTATCAATGTTAAATTCAGAAAACTTAACCATATTAACCAGTTATACCTTTTTCTATAGCTCCCCATCTACCTAATGTTCTTGATTAATTATCTCTAACAAATATGATTGCACTGAAACCTAAAACAAAACAGAATAATTTATTGCACCAATAACTTCCCATCCAATATTTACCAAATAATTAATCAAGGGTTCATGTTTCAATCATAACATGGTTAATGATTCATGATGTTTTTTACTCAAGGCATCCACCACTTTTTTTACTTTTCTTGGATGGTAACTGATCGTGCAATCATAATCCTTTATCAATTAAAGACATCTTATCTACCTTGTGTTTAGTTCCTTCTATGTGAATATATACTTTATAATTTTATTGTTACTATATATTTCACATTTATATCCATATAAAGGATACCTATAAATTTTTAAAGAAGAAACCATGGTTTTTAATTCCAATTCACGTGTGAGATAATTTAACTCATAAGTTTTTAGTTATCTTAAAGAATAATCAATTGTCTTATCATTCTGCATCATAACACAACAAATTCCCTTCAATAAAGCATTATTGTAGATGAAAAAATTACCATTTCTAGAAGGCAGGTCCAAAACTGGAGAATTCACCAATATCTTCTTTAGTTATTGAAAACAGACATCACATTATTATGTCAAAAAAAAATTACCCCTTTTCAGGTTAACTATGTTAGTGGGCTGGATTACCTTGTAATTTTTTAACAAACTGTCATCAATAACCTACTAGTCCAAGAAAACTATGAATCCATGTAACATTTTTAGGTCTTTCCCATTCATGAACCACTTTTGTTTTGGAAGGATCAACTATTATTCCATCCTTATTTATAATATTTCTATGAAAAGAATTTTTTTGCAACCAAAATTCATACATGCAGAATTTTCCATACAGTTTCTTTTTTTTAAGGTTTGAAAAACAACCCATAGATGTTTTTTATGATCCTCAATACTTTTATAATATGAAACAATGTCATCAATAAACACAACCAAAAACATATCTAATAACTTATGAAATATTTTATTCATAAGATACATGAATATAGTAGGTGCATTATTTAACCCCAAAGTAATGACTACAAATTCATAATTCCCATATCTACTATGGGACATAGTCTTCAGGATGTCGGCTTCTTTTACATCCAATTTATGGTACCCTGAACTCAGGTCAACCTTTGAAAAATATTGTGCTCCCTTGATCTGATTGAGTAAATCGTCGATATGCAGTAAAGGATACTGCATTTTAATATTTATTTTATTCAAGGATCTATAATCAATGAAAAGTCTCATTGAACCATCTTTCTTTTTAAAAAACAAAATCAGATCTCCCCATAGTGAAGTGGTAAGATAAATGAATCATTTATCAAGGAACCCCTGCAAGCGATATTTCAATTCAAGAAGTTCTATTTGATCCATTTGATAAGGGGGTCTCGAAAGTGGATTAGAATCAAGAACTAAGTCAATTTTTAATTCAACTTCCCGACCAGGTATAACACTGGCCAACTCATTAGGAAAAATATCAAGTTATTCATTTACCATCGGCACATCATTAATCTGAATAGTTTCTTTATTTTCAAAAATATAATCAAGATAAAATCTATTTCAATATTTCAATAGTCTCTCTACATCTTGAAATGTTATCAATTTTATGGGTTCATTCTTGTATAAAAACGTATAATATTTCTGAAAAAAATCATCTTTACCTCTAAAATCGATATTATCATAATAAACTCTAAGCCAATCCATACCCATAATGACATAAAACTCTACTAAGGAAAAACAAAAAGTTTTTTAGGTAAAGTATTTCTACATACCACAATAGAATGATTCTTATAATTCATGTTTACTATAATATTTCCCCATTATGTTTTAATAATAAGTTTCAGTCGAATTTTTTGAGGTGATATTTCTAATCTACCATACAATTTCTCATAAATAAAAGAATGTGTAGACCTCGTATCAAACAAAACTTTAGAAAAAATCTAAGTAAACAAATAAGGTACTGGATACAACTTCTTTGGATGGCCCAACGTCTACTAATGTAGTCAAAAAGGATCCCACTACACCTTTATTCTTATATTCTATCTTCTTTTCATCATTCAGATCTCTCAATCGGTAGGCCTTTGCATAATGAACCATCTCACCACATTTAAAACACTTCATAGTTTTCTTATAAGGATTATTCTTCGGATAAATTTCATTAAAATCTTGGGCTATATGTCCAAACTTACCAAATTGAAAAAACTTCCCGGTTATTTTAAGGAATTCCCCATGGTGCTTTTTACCACAATGTCACAAACTGAAAACTGAACACTATTACCATTATATTTATTTGGTTGATTATTATCCATCAATTTCCATTAGGACCTCTTTTTTTATTTTAAATGTACACATGGTTATTAGAAAACTTCATTTTCTACCCTCCCCTTACATTGGAAAATTTTCTCATAACTTTTGAACTCATGGGAATCCAATTCCCTTCAATATCTTGGATTAAATTTTGATTAAAAACAGTTAATTTTTATATCAAGATCCAAAATAAGATTTTGAGAATACCTCACCAGTTGGTTGATGTTCGCTTCATACACATCCACTGAATCATCCTCCATCTTCTTTAATTCAATAAATTTCTTCTCCATCCTAAGTCGAACAACCTTTGGAAAATATTTTTCAAGTAAAATACTTTTAAATTCATCCTATACTAAGGCATCAATATCCACTATATTCGTGATATTCTTGACTATTTACCACCACTTATTAGATTCTCTTTAAAAAAATAAATGGAAATACTTTCCTTTTGATTTTCTAAACATCCCATTACATCAAATATGTTTTCATGGGCTTTAATCCATCCTTCACTCTCTACTGGTTCAGAAGATCAATTGAAAGTAGTAGGGTGTTGCCTCATAAAATGTTCCACTATAACCATGTTTCATTTTGGAAGATCTGATTATTCTATTGAATGTATTCCACTAACATTTTTGTGTATATCAAATGAGGCATTACAATCAAAATCATCTTAGTTCCAATTCCCACTATTCTCATTTGTGCATTCAGAAAGATATTAGCCTCTCGGTTCCATCCAACGTCATCTTCCCTATTTCTTCTATAGAAAAAACATTCTAAACATATCTATATTATATGAAGAAAGATGGTTATCTTTAAATGATATATCATTTAATCATAAAAATAATTTGAAAATCATTTATCTTATTCTATTAACATCATACTAACTCCCAATTTTATTTAAACTTTTCATTGATACCAACTATAAGGACCCAACATTAAACAATAAATATTGTAGTTAATTCATCTAGATTTCACATCTTTACATTCCCAAAGATATTTTACATTTATATTTTTATAAATTTAATACATAACTCATACATATCATCCCACAAGAATATAAACTGGGTACCATTATAATAGTTTTCATTCCTTCCAAAACATCAAATTTTAAATAGAAAACAACAATATGATTTCTTTGAAAAATATTCATAACATTTAAATTTACTTTATTATTTCTCTTAAACACCCATATAACCTATGGAAATAATTTAAAAACATGTTTTGAGCCTAAAAATATTAGTAATTAATATAAAAAGAAGGAAGGAAAACATTATTCTATGAATACTTATAAATAATTGAAATCATTTTCACAATGACATACTTATCACCCATAGAGAATCATATACTTACTTTGTAAAACATGAGATTTCCATAAATCATAGAAAACATGAATATAAAATAAGGTTAAATTGGGTAATTACTTACTTAATGTTTTAACCTTTGTGGCTACCTTATTATTTGTAACCCTCATGACTATCGTACAATGTAACCCTCATGGATACCTTGTGGTGTAACCATCGCAGTTACACTTGGAGTAACCATATTGTCCACCTACAACTTACCCATATCCAATGAATTTTAGTGAGATATATGTCCCAAAATTCATGATAAAAAATGACCAATAACCGAAAAATAATCAAATAAACATGAATAGTTTCACAAAAACAATGCTTTTTAATTTTGTAAAATAGAATTTTAAAAGTGGGGTTTGAAAGGAAATCAACTTAAAAATATCACATAATTGAAGTGAGAGTTGATATAATTAAGTAATTATGTTTATACATTGTAAATAAACATAATAAAACATAATATAAACAAAAATATATCACATAAATAATCTCATAAGAACATCAATAATGAAGTAGAAGTTTAGCCTAAAGAACAGGAATTGGGTTAAGAATTCCCTTACCTCGGGTTTTTCTTACTTGAAACTTATTTAAAACTTATGTATAATGGTTAAAAGAGTGTTATTAATATTTTAGAGAAACATTTTGATTTTTATTATACCTTATATGATCATTTTATAACATCATTCGACTATTTTATTATTAAAATTTTGTTATTTCCCTTGTTTCGGGTGCGTGCTTCACATGATTTCCATGGTTTTCTCATAAAACATTTTCTTCTAAAATGGAATAGAAACTACAAAAGTGGAAAAAAATGGTATCAATATGACTCTATAATATCAAATTATTTAGTAAATAATTTTGGTTATATGTAATGAGGATTAATCATTAGATAAATCATTTGTGGTACTTGTTTAGATCATTTTGGTGGTTATTCAATTATTGCAGACTTATTTCATCATATTCCATTAATATTATGCATATAATTTAATTATATAACATAATAGAGGATATAAAATCACTTTACAAAACATCTAACCAATAAAATGGTTTTACAACCATATTTTATGGAATTAAAGGGAATTGAAGACACATCGTCCATGATGTCTGTAAATTGACACATCACGGATTGTGTTTTTATTTTTAGAATAAAAGGAAGTGGAGAGGAAAAATTTTGATGAATTTTTCCCATAAAAATGATAACATCCAGAATATATAAGATTGTGGATCTTTAATACCTCTTGGATAATGTGAGGGGAAGGGATTATATGAAAAGAAAATGAATTGAAAAGAAAACATAATAGAACAAAAGATGATTCTTACCTCTTCATATCTTCTCCTTTAGATCCTCCTTATGGCCATTTGTTTTGTCCTTGTGGTGATACCAATAGGTCTTGGATGTGGGAAGGGACTTGGGAAGGGTATTTTGAAGAATTTAGACAATGATCAAATCTTGATAAGTGTGATAGGAAGAGGGGTTGATGGTGGTATTTATAGTGGAGGAGAGGAGGGGTTTTTCATTATTTTAATCATTAGTTTAATATATTTTTTATTTATACTATGAATAGTCTTGATTGATGTGGATCTAAATTGTAATATTTGTATGTTAGTTTGAACCAATGGCCATTTACATTATCTATGACTCAAGCATGATGCATAAATTCATTTACTTAGTATTTTTTGAAAATTATTGAATTTTACTTTTCACCAAAAATTCAAGTATTTTAGAAAAATCCAAAAAATCGACCCTAACCATTTTTTAATGATTATATTTCAAAAATGAACTCTATTTTTTGAAATAATTTTCTAATATGATTAAATTAATTTTTAATAATATTAAATTTTATTCCAAAAATAAAAATTTTAAAACTATAACTGATTTTATATCACCTTGATGAATTAATCAAGATCTCATTAGCTTATAACCTTAAGAAAATAAAATAATATTATTATTTAATATTCATATGGTTCATATTACTATTCATAAGGTTTTGTTACTATTCACCAAAAAAACAAGTTGGCTCTATCAGACTCCAAATAACTTACTGATCACAATTGTAGATGTCTGCTTTTCTAAATTCAAATCATTGAAGTGACAAAATTATTTTTAATAGATGGTTTATTACAATATCCTTAAAAAAAGTTTCATTATGTAGAGAATCATTGTTTCATGCATTTCAATTTATTTTTAAAAACTTACGGTGTTACATTCCATTTGAATCATTTTTTAAAAATACAATTATGAGTATAAATGAATTTAAATAATCATAATAAAAAAAAATTAAAACATTTTTAGAGAAAATGGATTTTGAATAAAATATATTTTCAATAAAATTAACTAAAAATTTCATGAATTACAATAGGAGAGGAAAATATATTTGGTTCATGAAAATAATTTAGCATTATATTTTCTCCCAAAAAACCTCCAACATAAACAATCTTGAAAAGAAAGAATACTATATCATAAATACTTTTCCATTTTTGTAACTCCTTCATCATAATACCCATGAAATAATAACTTCAGATGATACTCTATGTATCATAGACATAATTATTTTCATGATATAATAATTCAAGGAGGTATAAGATACACCTCATAAAATAAGATAGGTGTATAACATAATATACGTCCCAAAGAAGAAAATTTGATATGAGAAACCCTTACAATGATCATAACATTGATGTGAGAATTAATCAATGAATAAATTATCTGAATAAAATTATAAATCCCCATAAAATTGTTGGAAATAAAAAATAAATATATAAATATTAATTTCACACATAATCTTATAATAACAAAGAGAACAATGAAGTAATATATCCCAATGAAAAGAAATTGAGTTATGGAATTCATTACCACTTGGTAAATTTCAATTATAATTCCCTTGGATGAAACAATTCAAATTGAAACTTAAAATACCATTATGTATTAAGGATTCAGGAAATTAAAAGTAAAATGGTCAGTATATACACCAAATAAAATAAATTAGGTGAATTACATTGAAATAGGTCTCAATAAAGGAAAATTTAGACGAAGTCCCTCACCTCAAGTCCAGAATTTTCATTCATGTACTTTAAATAATTAGTAATAATATTATATAAATTATTTTATATTAAAATAAAATTTTAATGGACTAATATTTTATTATTAAATAATTTATTTTATTCTTTTTTATGATATATTTAAATACTTAAGTAGTTAAGTCCATGTTTTGTGTTTTGAGGTCATTTGGTTCATTATTTCAAAACGTTTATGATGTGTTGACCATTGTCCAAGAGGTAATTATACCATCATCAACAGAAAAATAATCATGAAATATTTATCATATTTATTCATTAACTGTATTCTTTTAACCAATCATGAAATATTGTTATGAAAAACGGACTATGTTACAATCATAGAGATGGTAGGTCGTACAAACCCATGTGCAAGGTTTTCATTTTTCAATGATCTTTATAGAATAAAGTTAAGTATTATTTTATATTTAAATAATTATAATCATATCAAAAGGACAATATTATTTAATTAAATATAGTTGTATATATCATCCATGTGATTAGGTGATGAAAAAAATAATCACATCACTTTGTGGAGGTGGTAGTCCGCATGTACGCATAAAAGACGTTATCATTTATCGGTGAGTGGAAAGATAATACATAAGATGATATATTATATTTTAAGATTGATAAATAATCATTAATATCATAATTATTTCATGCATATCACATATATTCTTTAAATTTATCTTTTTTACCTTCCGTGAAAGTGTTATTGAAAAATGAATCACATCGCTTTGCAGATCGATAGTCTTCCATACCCACAAGTGATGTTATCATATCCTATAAGGAATGGAAATTAAGAAGGTATATCTTATATAAAAATTAAATAAGTATAATTATTTTAAAATTTTTATAAATATACCTTATATTCATCATTATAACAAGCCATGTGAGGTAATGATGAAAAAATGAATCACATCAGTTCGTGAGGTGGTTGTTCATCATACACACAAATGATAATTTTTGTTTCCAATTTAATTGAATAGTTGATGGATTTAGGTTATTAAATTTAAATAATTAAATATACCTATATTTTATATTTTGGTGTTATTTTATCATTATAATTGAATAATATTTTAATGAGGTGGAAGAAGAAAGTAAATAAAAATTCTCAGTTAAGCATGATGCCTCTTCTTCAGATAACCTCCTTAGGTTAGCACAAAAATCCTTATTAGGATATCTTTCTGATCAAATCAAGGATTCTATGATATTAATATAGAATAAATGAAGTTATTTGGGTATTTTTTGGCTCAACGAAAAGGGTTTTAAGGTGTAATGAAGAGAGGAGATGGGTGGATTTTTATAAGTGAAGTGAGTGCCACACTTTTACTTTTTGAAAAGAAAAGGTGATTGCAACATTTTTCCCATACCACAATGATACAAAAATTAACTACTATTGATCCTTATAGATGATAAGGCATAAATATGGTTTAATAATTGATTTTAGACATGTTTTTATGTAATGACCTGACCCACTAGGGCTTGCATGATTGCTGGATGACCGGGCCGACAGAACCCCAAGCCCACCTCCATAGGCTAGGGGATATCGACATCTTCCAATAATGAAGAAATAAAATGTGAAGAATTTTTATAAATTATATGAAAACATTCACCCATATATATTCAATAATAATTAAATAATAATAATAATAATAAAATACAGTATCATCTAGAGTAAGAACCATACATTTAATAACTTATAGGGAATACAAGAGTGAAACAGTGCAATCCAAAATGTAAAGGTGAAAATAAAAACCAAGCTAAAAAATATGTCCCAACCTTACAATAATTGGAAATGAAAATAGTTAAGATATCTAGGCTTTTTATCTCTAATATTTACCACCGTATGTGGTTTATGCACCCAAGTATCCCTACGATCCTCTAAAATTACCTTAAATATTTTTATTGCATATATAACACACGAAATGTGTGGGCAAAGCTCATGTAGGTGAGAGTATATAAATACATAGTAGGATGCCTAGAAAAATTAAGAGGTGGAAATATAATAAATGATAGAAGTATTCATCTCAATCCAAATTAAGAGGGAGATGAAACCCAACCACATAGATATATATATACGTGCTAAAAAGAATCCCATATAAAAGAGAAAGGGGATATTCATCTCATATCCTAGACCAGGAAGATGTGTCTACCTATAGATATCAAGTTTTATCCTTGATTTCCATCATCTCATGTGTCTCGATGAAAAATTCCTGAGGAGGGCCCACAGCTTTCCACTAATCCATAACCTGAGGGAGCACAATATCCATAATAAATAGGACCCACATTTTGGTACAATGGTTGGATTCCACCCAGTAGATAGATAACATGTGCTTATGTAGGGGAGTACCATCTCTATTTGGGTATAGAAAATAGGGGATTTATCCCATGGTGTGATGGGGTATTTCCATCCCCATAGATACAAGACTCACACCCATATAGTGGAGTAATGTATCCATATCTGTAATAATGTGTATGGGGGTCACACACTGGTGTGATAGGTGAGTATTATCCTCGTAGATTCATGACCTATGCCCTAAATAGGGGAGTACAATCTCTATATAAACAACGATTATGGAGGAGCCACTCCATAGTTAAATAGGGTTGTACATTCTCCATGGATAAAGGACATGTGCCCTAGTATAATAGGGTAGTTCCATATTTATGTGAAAATTGAGTATGGTGGACCTACATCATGTTGTGATAGGGGAGTACCATCTCCATGGATTGAGAACCCATTCCCTGGTGAAATATGGTAGTAATGCATTTATATGAACATTGAGTATGTAGAACATGTATCTTGCATCCCAATGGATATCAGAGCCATGCCCTGGTGTTATAAGGGAGTGTTGTCTCTATCTAAACTATCTGACGATCATGCCTAATCATTTCAATTTACAAGTGTTGCCTAAAGAAATGTCATATGTTGAATATATCACATTGTATCTAATTTTAAACAATTAAGGACACCATGATGTTATACATGGAAAAACACTCATGATAGGCTACTCACATGCCAAAATAAAATCTAAAATGAAGGCGATACAAGACGTACAATTCCTAAAAAAGGGGGGTTCATAGTGTTTATATGGTTTACATGGTGTGTGGTTCCACTCTACTGCCTAGTCGTGTTTTCGTATGGAAATGTATCATTGGACATGTCACCATACAATGTGTCTATATGTCCCACATAGTGTATCTTATCCACTCAAGGCTTACACATGCTCTCCTAGGAATTATCATGTCTATCATGTTGTGTCATGTACTTGTCTGTGTACCTAGACTTTCCTAGGTACCAACACTTGTTTGTGTACTCCAAAAGTACATGGAATTTCCTCCCACATGGGTTTCTGGGTTTCTAAATCTAGAAAAATGCATGGATAACTATAGATATTCATATATCTTGTGTCCCATCCATAGGGTGTGTGATCTTTATCTTTTTCAAGAAACCCTATCCATTATCGTTGTGTGACTACACAGTGTGTGTTCATCCTAGTACACATCATGTTGTCAGTATTTTTTAAGAACAAATGGAAAGAGTCATGCAGCATCATAATTTTTTCATCAATGCCTATTCTTCCTCCAACAATTATGGGGGTCTTAGATTTGGGGTGTCTCATGCTAGATATGTCACTGATGGTTAGATTCAAAATAGTCAAACCCCTCAAGGCTTCTTCTGTCACCACTCGTGATGCTTAAATCTCTACATTGGATCACAGACCAACAAATCAATCACCACTCCCCAAAATCTCATTTGATTACTCTAAAGAAATATAATGTAGTCATTATGCACACATATACCATGAATCTAAGGGTTCAATCACACTCAAGACCACCAGGAAATAGTCATATAATGACCCTATGGTCCAATGATGTAGAACGCAAAGAATGAGTTGGGTAAGGGAATAACAACAAATATTATATCATCATTTCCAATAATTCTTTTCCAAATATCACATAATCAAGGATTAGAAAGGATCATTACATGTCATAAAAGATAAAATTAACTCAACAATTTAATTTTCAAGAGTTGGGCTCATAAAAAGAGAAGATAAATCACATATCAAAAGCAGATTAATGAAATCGATGATCAATCATTTAATCAATGGTGGACGCCACAATTGGAAAGAAATACTTCAATTATGGATCGATCATTGGTTAAGAACACATTTTCTTGTGAATTGGATGATTTTCTACTTTTTTTGTCTATCGATCCACCTCGATCTAATCATATATCATTATTCCATATCAATTCACCAATGTACGATATCACATATCTTCTTAATTATATCAGGGCTTATGATAAAACACTAGATAGTAGTTATAATAAAGTATTTATAAAGTATTTAATTAGATAATTTAATTAAAAAATTATTTATTTATTTATTTTATCACCCACCAATAGCTACCTCAACTGGGCGTCTGACACCACCAACCTTTGGTCAAATATAGGGTAAACATTGCACTACATATTTAACTATGGTCTTAGTTTTTTGATCTGAGAATTAATTTAGTATATGTTTCATTATTTCTAAAAAACAATGTACACATGATATAAATATATTTAATATCTTCATATATTTATTATTGGGATCACCGGTCCTCAAAATATCACGTCGTCTCAATGCTTGTAATTGAAAATATTTCTTAATATATTTCACAGTCTTACAAGGAACAATTTTTTTCTCTAAATTACTCCCTTATTCAAATATTTTCATCCTTAGAAAGCATAAAATAAAAACATGGATACTAAGACTGCATTTATCTCTCCTGGTCTTGTGAGCTCTCATGCACACTCTCATGCTTTCACAGCACATAAACTAAAGGATTGGCCCATCTACACTAGATCATCTCCTACTAATCCTTGATCACCACTGGGTACTTCAAGAATGTGGATCCATCCTCAATGTTCACATCACCCTATTCAATAATGTTTGTAGTATCAGACATGTATCTCCTCAACTATGAAACATAGATGAATTCATGCATCTGCTCCAATAGTGGGGGTATGGCTAAGTGGTAATCATCATAACCAACCCTTTATAGGATCTTGAGTGGACCAATAAACATTGGGGATATCTTTACCTCTAGTCAAATATCCACAATCTTTGTCTTGGGGAAACCTTCAGAAAAACGTGATCTCCCTACTTGAATTCCAATGTCCTACGATATTGATATGTATGTTATTTCATCATACTCCTAGTTTTCCTCATCTACTCATGAATCACCTAGAAATTTTCCATTATTTCCCACAATACCTATGGCCCAACAATAGATGCCTCACCTATCCCAGTCCAGCATAAAGGTGACCTACAAAGTCTATTGTACAGGGAATTAAAATGTGTCATGTCGATATTTGAGTGATAATTATTATTATAGGAAAACAATACCATGGTTAAGTGACCATTCCATCTATTATTAAAGTCTAACATGTATTCCTTTAGCATATCCTTCAATTCCTAGATAGTACACTTGGTCCATCTATCTTATTGGGGGTGAAAATCTATTCTCATCCTCAATTGGGTCCTCAATTCCCCCTACAAACTACTACAAAACCGTGACATAAACAAAATATCATGGTAAGAGAAAATCATTTAGGTCATCCCATGTAGGTAGACAATATCCCATTTGTACAACTATACTAAAATTCTCATCGAATTATACTCCCTGATAGTAAGGAAATGAACTAAATTAGAAAGTCAATCAATTATCACCAAAATGGAATGATGTCTTATCACTATCCATGTAATCCATGCCATAAATTCCATGGAGATGCCTTCCCATTTCCTCTCTAGGATCTCAAGATTATATAAGAAACCTATTGAAACCTAGTGGTCATAATTCACATGTTGACATGTGAGGCCCTAAGAGATAAACTCATAAACACTCCACCTCATGTCATCCCACCAAAAACACCATTGAAGGTAACTATACATAATCCCTACATTGGGATGTACAACCAGAAGAGAATTTTGAAACTCCCTCATAACCTCCTCCAATATCATTATAGGAACCACCATTTGTCCCCGAAAAAAGGATTACATGATCCCATCCTTCTAAAAATCCAACTGATGAATCTTCTTAGGATATCTAGTCACATAGGACCTCACAGTCAATGTATTTCAAATGATCCTCCCTCACATGATAGAGAATCATAGGACTCAACACCATCTATTGAGTTAAGTTTCACCCCTCTCCTCCACTAGGGTCGATTATAAAGAATTCAATTACTCATATGCCTCCTCAACCAGATGATAATGGGATTTCCTACTAAGGGAATATGCCACCAAGTTTCCCAACCCAAGAGTATAGACTATCTCAAAGTCATAGTCTTGTAGGAAGTCCAACCAACACCTCTATATCTGGTTCATATCTATTTGTGTGAAGAAATACCTAAGATACTAATGTTCTGAGTAAATAACAAAGTGATCTCCATGAAGATAGTGCATCTACATCCTCAGAATAAAGACTATCACTGCCCACTCCTGGCCATTAGTTTCATAGTTATACTCATGGGGTCTCAAATACCTCAAAACATATGTGATCACTTTATATGTATCCATAAAATCATAGTTAATCCCAGTTCTAGAGGAATCATAGTATTCTAGGCACTCCTCACTCTCCTCCAATAGTCTCAAAATTGGATCACTCATCAACCTCAACCTCAACTCCATAATGGATCCCTAACCCCGCTTAGTTAGAGTAAATGGATTCACATTCAGTGTTAGGGAAGTCAAAGGGGCTTTAATATTATATAATTCCTTCATAAACCTTATATAGTAATTTTCCAAGTCAAGAAAACTACACACATTTGTCACATTCTTGGGTATCTCCCAAGAAATCAATGCATCAATCTTCACCAGGTCCATAGCTAATTCATGATCAGAATTGGCATTCCTTAGAAAGTGATCCTTGTAGATCTAGAACTAGAAATTTGATAGAATAACATAAATCTAGTGATCCAAGAAAAATTATAGGACCATCCTCTAGTGACTTTCAGGATCCTCCTTTGATGCATAGTAGATTTTTATGTCATCAACAAAGGCAACCACAAATTGGTCCAAGTATAGTCTAAATATCTCATTCATCATATCCATAAAAATAGTAAGGTAATTCATCCCACTGAAAGGAATCACAAGGAAATCATAGTTCCCATATAGTTATTATAATTCCAACTTCAAAATATCATCCTAATAAACCCTCAACTAGTGGTAGACAAACCTGAGATCAATCTTTGAGAACCATACCATGTCTCTCAACTGATCAAATAGGTCATAAATCTTTGTAAAGGGGGATATTTTCATTATCATGGCATAGTTTAAGATATGATAATCATTACAATGCTTCAATATATCGTTAACCTTTTTCGTGAACTAAATAGTAGATACTCAAGGGAACACAATGGTTTTAATAAAACCCTTCTCTCAATGGTCCTCCAACAACACCCTTATCACTTGGATCTCATTAGGGGCCATTTGATATTTTATATAAGTTATCATAGCAGAATCAGGGAGAAATTTGATACAAAAATCAATATCCCTCCTTATATGTAGTTTTGGAATGTCCTCATGGAAGAAATCCAAAAAAAATAATCCATGGATAAAGGAACATAGAATCCTAAAGATCTCACATCATTAAGGGATAAACTCTTCAACTGATGGGTGATAGGTTATAGATTCTTACACACAAGACCCGATTTCTCCTCAATGAGATCTCTCTCACCCACAAAAAAATAATTTCAACCCATCTATCTAAAAAATCTTACTCATATTTGGTGACATTCAATATAGGATATGATTATGGAAAACTAGTCCATACCCAAGATGAATTCATAAGGTATCATCATGATGAACAGGATTTTCTCTAAGAAACTCTCTCCACCAAGAAATATCTCACACTACTGATAGATAAGTGATATCAAAAAATCATTCCATGTATGAGCCTTATACCAAATCTATTAGGCTAAAGTCTCAACTAGTTGCTCTAAATCTCACACCAAGAGTAGGGATATTAAGGAATGACCCATTATTGTATATCCTAGTACTAAATAAAGAGTAAAATGAACACAAGTCATACTTATGACCATCTCATGAGCTTATGGGTCAAAAGACTCCATAGCGTATAGCTTCCCATGACCCCAACTACTAGCTCCCTAAGCCTTCAATGGGCCACCTGTTGGTAGTGGTATAATTATTTCATAGCATTTACCTCAACCAATATCTTCTACTCTTAGATCCCTACTAGATCCTCTACAATTTCCACCTCTTTAGGGGCCACCATGCCCATTCCTAGGGAAACCTTGATCGTGAAGATTAATATTTCATGGTTGTACATCTGATGTTGACCATCCCTCCTCTGCTTAGTGGTTCAGGTAGTCGTAGTCTATGTGACCACACCCATCACATGAAAATAATCACATCATTGTGGATGAATTGGTCATACGCATAGTCCTTGTGTTGCATGACCACATTACTAAGTCTGATCATGGGTATTCCTCTTGTGACTTGAAACCTATTATCTGTTATCCTCTATAGAAAAATTAACCCTGGTATGACTATTAATGTCCCTAGCGGCATGGAATTCCTCAAATAGAAAGATCACTACCCTACATGCCCACTATTGTACTCGAGTATAAGTGGGAATGTATAGGGGTACCACACTGGCATAGATTTGTCTACAACGACCCTGCTCAATCTTTTTCACCCAAAAGTAACCATTTCTAATCATGTCGAGGGAGTAATACATAAGTTCATTGAACCTCACAGCATACTAAACAATATTTTTTCCTCCCTGTTATAGATCTATGTGATCCTAAATTAAAACTTATCACAAGAACAAATGCATAGTACCCCTCAAAACACATATGTTGGCAGACAGAAAATGAGAGTGTTGAATCATCGTGCATCTCCATAACTAAACTCCCCCAAAACCCCCAAAACTCTATCAAAAAGACTTTATTCAAGTTCAATAATCTAAACAGTTGGGTTCTTCAGAATTCCTAAAACTCATATCACTTACTCATGACCATCCTCTACTTCCTAGGGATGTGTCTTACCAGGGAACCTTAATATCCTATAGTTATGGATCATACATAGTGTGTTAAGCCTTTGAACATCCTCAACCTGCATTACTGGTATAATCTGCTTCTCAACAGAAAGGGGTTTCTCTACCTTCCCACTTAGAGTAAATATCTCGTAAGATATCCCTTTCATTGAGACCTCATCACTCATTGGATCATCATCATGATCCTGAATCGGTAACCAAGATGACTATCTTCATGGAGGAATGTTGAAAGTATTTAAGATGTAACATGGTTAGATGATCATATATATATATATGGAGAGTTTACTCAAGAAGGATTGTTAAAGGAATCAATAATACATTATGCATGTACCAATGTTCTCAGAAACAAATTTCTTGGTTTTTCGAGTCGATAGGCAAGAAATTAGAGTCATGGTGTATGGATAGATTGGCCATTGTACCAATATTAGGTTTTCTATCCTGAAATCAACACTTGAGACACTATTAAAATATTCCTCTAAATTCCCAACCAACCCTCATAATGGGAAAAACTCCAAACATCATCCCAAGATTGAACTAGATCTAATAACACTTTGTAATGACCCAACCCACCGAGGCCCGCAAGGACAGTGGAATATCATGAATCCACAACCCCAAACCCAACTCCATAGGATAGTGGCTAGAGACAAGAATTGGGAAGGCATAACTAAAATGGCATTCTATTTTTAAAGTAACTATATGAAAAAACCTAACTACCTCCATGAATAAGTGCATGGGAATAATAATAAAATATAGTAACATCTAGAGTAAAAACCATGCATGTAATAACCTATATGTAATAAAAAAGTGTGATATTTCAATCTAAAATGTAAGGGGGAAAATACATTCCCACCTAGAAAATATGTCACAACCTGATAAAAAATAGAAAAGAAAATAGTTGATAGATTATAGCTCATGATATCCAAAACTGCCCACCATTTTCATTCTATGCAGGTGAGTATCTCTACGATCCTTTAAAATCATTGACAATTTTTCTATCATCTGCATAAGACATGGATTGTGTAGGAAAATCCTATGAATGGGTAAATGTATATATAATAAGTAGGACACCATGAAAACTGAATAGGGGGGAATAAAAGATGTGATAGAAGTAAACATCCTAACCCAAAGTAAGAGTTAATTGAAAACCAACAAAATAGATATATATATATATATATATATATATTATCAAAATAAAACCTATAAGAGAGAGAAAATGACATTTTATCTCAAAAAAATCCTAGGATGATGAATCTACTTGAATCCCAAAATTTCTATCATCAATACTCAACATCTCACATGTCTATCTAAAGAATTCATGAGGAGGTCCCGCACCCCTACACTACACCATATACCGAGGGAGAATAATCTCAAAAAGAAAGAGGACCCATGACCTGGTACAATAGGGGGATGTCACTTAGTAGATAGAGGACATATGCCTATGAATGATATTACCATCTCTATCTGTGTATAGAATATGGGGGACCTTCACCCTAGTGTGATAGGGAACCAACATCCCCATAGACAGAGGTCCTTCACTTGTGTATGGGAGTATAATCTCTATATTTGTAATAACGAGTTTTGGAAACTTGCACCCTATTGTGATAGGATAGTACCATGCCTATAGATAGAGTACATGTTCCATGAATCGGGGAGTACCATCACTTTCGAAACAAATATTGTAGAGGAATTGTTCCCTAGTGTCTCAAAGGATTACAATCTCCATGGATAGAGTATCTACACCCCAGTAAAATAGGAAAGTATTTCCTCTATCTAAACATTTTGTATGGATGACCCACACCCTGGTATGATATGAGAGTGTTATCTCCACAGTTAGAAGGCACATTCCCTAGTGTGATAGTGGAGTAACATCTCTATCTAAAAATTGAGTGTGTAGGACCCACACCCTAGTGTGATAGGGGAGTAACATCTCTATAGATAGATGAACCACTCCCTAGTTCAAAATGGGACTACCATCTCTATTTGAACTCTATAAAGATCTCACATGATCACTACCCTAAAAAGGAATCACCTAAGGTTGAATCTCACTCTGAACGTATCACATCGTATCTCATTTGACACAATAAATGAAATAATCATGTTATACATGGAAAACAATCAATATATGATTACTCGTATGCTAAAATCAAAGTCAAAAAATGGTGGTATGAGAGGTATAAGTTTCTAAAAAATAGTAGGTAAACAGTGTGTATAGGGTCCACACAACATGTGGTCTCGCTCTGCTACCTGGATGTGTTCTCCTATGGACATGGCTCGGTGTCCATGTCTCTATAAATAGTATGTAAAGGGCCCACATGGTATTTCTTGAACACCTAGGACCTGCCTATGTACTACTGGTCATGCTCGAGTCTTTCAAGATGTGTCGTGTACTTGGTTATGTACCTAATTGTTCTCAGGTATCGACACATTCCTCTATACTCCCAGAGTACATGGTGTGTTCACTTATATAGGATTATGGGGGTGTGTACCTACCACACTACTCGGGGAGGGTCACAAAACATGTGGAATAGACATACAACATGTGATCCTTATCTTTTCCCAAAACCCTAGACATCATAGTTGGGTGGATATAGTGTGTATGTTCATCCCTATATACACCGTGTAGTCAGTATTTTCACAGAACCAAAATAAAGCTTCACAAATCATCATCACGTTTAGGTTGGTGATGTTTCCCCCTCAAATCGCATCATGGGTCTTAAATCTAGGGCTACCCATTCCCGATTTGTCACCGATGGTTAGATCCAGACCATATGAATGCCTCATGGATTCTTCTGTAATGATATGTATCGCTTCCATCACTTCTTAGAATCTAGGACCCAGTAAGGAAAAATTTCTACCCTCAATCCTATCTAATAAATCAAAAAAACTTTGGTCAGGTTTTTGTGCACAAATCCACCACGAATCCGGTTGTTTTACAGCTCTTGAATCCACCACCCTCCAATAGTTGAATCATGAAACTGTGGTCCAAAGATGAAGAATATAAATAATGTATTTTAGAAAGGGACAATAATAAAGGTGATATCATAATTATACATGTTTTCTTGGCCAATTATCATAGAATAAAAGATTATAGGTGGTGATTACATGGCGTATAATATAAAATAAAATCAATAATTAAATTTACCAAAATTAGGCTCATGTGAAGGGAAAATAAATCAAGAATCAAAATAGGATTAATAATATCCATTATAACTCATTTAATAAAGGGAATAAACAACAACTGATGATCCCTACCTCGATTATAGTTTGATCATTGGAAAAGAACATGTTTTCTAGTGATGAGGATGATTTGTTTTGTTTGTTGTCTGTCAATCCACCTCGATTTGATCATCTATCGTTGTTTCAGTTTGATTCACTAATGAAGGTCATCAGATATATTATAAACTCTTCTACAGTTTATGTGGATAAAACTATATAAATTTTATAATGTAATATTTATAGGGGATTTAAATAGGTCATTTAATAAAAAAAATATTTATTCATTTTAACTAAACACACCATCCAATGGTTTCCGCAACCAGACATACAACATCGACCATCCTTAAGTCACACCTCTTGTAAAAATTTTGATATTTATTCAAAAATAGTCTCATATTTTCAATCCAAGAATCAATTCTGGAGATATTTTATTATTTTTGAAAAAATTCACACATGTGATATAAATATTTTTTGATATATTCATAAATTTAATTTTGATCCCACCAGGACTTGGAATCTCATGCCATATCAGCACCTAGATCTAAAAATATTCCTTAATTTTTTTCTGATTATCCCATGTAAAAAATAATGTCTCTATATTTTAAGTAATTTTAACCCTTATCTTTTAGTTTAATAAACTAGTAAATCTGTTTTTATCTAAATCATGGTAAAATATTTTTCAATTTTCACTATTCATTATAATCAAATATTAAGTTGAACATATAAGATAATATAAATTATTATTATTAAAAATATGGAATCCAATTTACCTAATTTAAATCATGATTGTGGCAGAATTTACTTTCCAATTAAACCCACAAACACGATGAAAAAGTGGGTTTTCAAGAATTTTATTTTTTTTCAATAAAAAGATGGTGGTATATTAACTCTATGAACAGTGATAATCATTATTTGAATTTAAATTAATATTAAAACATATTTATAATCCATAAATTTCATTTAAGTCATTTCTCATTAGTTTTTTTAATTAATTAATATGGAGAAACATTATGCACTTCAAAAACGTTATAAAAAAATCCTATTTTTAAACCCAAAAATAAAATTATACTAAAATCCAATATAAATTTTATTTAAAAGTAATTAATTGGATGAAATATAAATAAATAATAATTAAGTTGCTTTAAATAATATACAAAACGTTAAGGGACTTTTTAATTTCTTAATTTCTTGAAAATAAATTACATTTTTACAAAAAAACTATATTTTTCACTATTAATTGAAAAATCAATGTTTTTTGAAAAATCCCAAAATGTCACCTTAAGGTAACATTTATATGATTATTTCAAAAATTAAAAACACTATGTAGAATAAATTGTCAAAAAGTGATCAAAAATAATTTTAATGTATCTTTACAAATCATGAGAAAACCTCCTTTTAGAAAAATATAGTTATTTTTCAAAAAGCATTTCTTTTTTGTTCAAATTATTCTTATTTTATTTTACAATCAATAGATAAAAATTTAATTTATTATATACATGTATAAAAAAATAATTTTCATAATTTATTTAGTATTATTCATACTTTTTAATGTAATGGCTAGGTTATAATAGTATACTATATTACAGTTCATTTATACTTTGGGTTGTGTGTACTGCAAGCTATTTAAAGAAATATATTTTGGGTTAGATTAGTCTACTTATTTCAAAAAAAATATGATATCAAACATATATTTAATTTTTTATAATCTCATACTTTTAAATAAACACATTTTTTAAATACTTTTTGAAGTCTTTTACTCTTATATTTTTCACTTTTACCATTTTTTTACCATGCCAATTAATTTTTACCTAAGAAATTTGATTTAAATGACTAATAATAAAATTTGAATTAATAAATAATTTTTATATAATTATTATAAATATTAAATATATTTTATTAAATTAATTTATATTTTTAAGAAAAATTAATTTTAATGTTAGTGCATGTAATGTGTAAATATCTATTTTTAGAAAATGTTTATTTTTAAACACAATTGTTATGTTTAGGAAATAATTATCAAAATTCTTGATTTTAATAAAACTAATTGGTTTAGTATTAAATAATTAAGATATATGTGACTTAAAAATAATTCCCAAACCGTATTTCACCTATAGAAAGCTTATTTAAAAAGAAAGACTAAAAATATTTTTTGTTAGAAAAATATTAATTATTTTTCAAAATGTTTAACATAGGTTTTATAAATTATAAATATTATTTTTATGTTTTTTATTTCACTATATAAATAAATTATTTTTCATGAAATTATTTTATAAGTCAATAATTTATACTTACTTATTAGTATGGTTTTAAATGATGTTGTTTTAGTAAAAACATATTTTCATAATTCACATAAAATATCAATTATTTCAAACAAAAATACCCAAAAATTACCAACATATAATTTTTAACTTATAGATTCAAAAATGAAATTAATTTTTTGACATTAAAATTCTAAATTTTATAAATTTATCTTTTAAAAGAAAATTAAAAATATAAATAAATCACTATTTTATTTAAAAAATAACATTTTCAAATATTAATAGTTCTTGTTCATATTTTATATCAATTAAGAATTAAATTGGTATTAATATATTTTTAATATAAATAAAATATTTTATTAATTATATATCTATTTTCTTAAAATAAAGTATAGAAAATCAAATTTTATATTAAATCCATTTTTAGCATAAAATGATTCTTGAAATGATATATATCCTTTATTTTTTGTTCCTTTTAATGTAAATAAAAAATATATAATTTATTAATAATTAAGTGGTTATTTTATCCAAATTTATACTTATAATATCCCTAAATATCTTCATGTAATATCTAAGAATAAGGTAATTTCTAGTGGCAGTCACTGGTCGTGATTCGAGTAGCATAGATCTTGTTGTAATTTCCATGATTTTGAACTTCTCTCATATATTATTTCACACATACCATTATTTTTTGAGTTTATATTTGTCTCGGTCAAGTATAAAACCTATTGAAGCTATCTATTTTCCATTCTTGTGAAAATTATCTTCATAAGGAAAACGCCCACTAGATGGAGACATTTCTTCTACATTCATTATTGATTTTTTTAATATGGATAGCTATATTTAAACTTGATTAGTTAATAGCTATTATGACAACCCTTCTTTTTATTACAGCTTAAACATGATTTATTACATAAAACGTCACTTGATACAAAAAAGAAGATCGAGAGGTTTAGTTTATTTGGGGATTAGGATCATTACATAAAAACTTAAAACATTAAATACAACATCTTTATTGAAAACTTTTTTTACATTACCACTACATTCCTTCGTACTTAGCATTGCATGGGATAACTTGAGGACATGCATAAGAATAGGGTGATCTATAAAGCCCAGTAAGGGAGTACACAAGGAATAACATGAGGAGTACAATACATGTTAGAAAATAGGCATATCAATAGAGCATAAGAAAAACATGAACATAAAGTCATGATAAAGCATAATAATTATAACATGGAAATGTGGTAACAACACTTAACATTTAATTAACATGATCCAAGGATCATTCCACATAGAGCATGAGTAAATCCTCAATTCACATAAAGAACAAGTAAACCCTCATTGCAATTAATTTATCATGAGACAACACTCATTGCACATGATGTATCATGATACTATACTTTACCCAATGCATTGGAGCGCTATAAGGGCGCACCCTTCTTAAACAGTTCATTTCATGCATAAGTGTGCCACATAGATCATAAAACATTGATTCTTAAAACATAATCATTTCTTCCATGATAATGGAATGTATAATTCATACATGAAACTATATAATCAATAAGTTAATGTGAATAAAGATGAATACCCTTGATGGAGAAATGGGCATGGTATTCACTACACAATGACATTGGCCTAGAAAATCGGTGCGATTTCAGCAGTGTAACGGCGTGGCATAAGAATTCATAAAAATGGTTGATGAGAGATAAATGGGTTACTCATCTTATTTAATTGTAATGGACAGTAATTAGGTCATATAGATTCATGTCCCAACAATTTTAATGTAATTTAGATTCATGATACAAAAGTATTGCTTGAATGTAAAAGAGGAGAGGGAAGTTCCTTTCGAAATGTTGGCATAGTAACGGGTGTACATGGGAGGAATTTAATGAGAGAGAAAGGGGTATCCCATAATTCAAACATAAATAGGGAATTATGAGGGAGGTTTGAAACCATACCCCAACATTCATAATTGAAATTAAAAGGGAAAAACAACTTAAAGAAAATTGGACAAAAATGAGAAAGGAAGAAAAAAACCCTTACTTGGAAGTGTGATTCCAAAGGCTAGAGAGAGGCTTTTGAGAGGCCTCTTGGGAGCTTGGGGAACCTTGGGAGGATTCTATAGAGAGTAGGGCAGAGGTTGGACGAACTCCAAAGGCTTTGAGTGAGGAGGGAGTGGAAGCTTGGGTTGGTTTATATAGGAAAGGTGAGGGAATTCTTTATTATTTAGGTTTGGGACCCCTTATATTAAATTATTCCAAACCACAAACCATCCCATGGTTTTTGCCCATGGTTTTTGGAAAAGGGAATAGGAAAACATTATTTTATAAGGCCAAAGTCCTAACTTCTTAAAATATTAGGGTTGCTTATGTGGAGGTGAGTCACACTCCCATAGAAATTAATTTAAAAAGATAAGGTGTTTAATAAGTCTTGAGGGGTCCATTAATGCTTTGAAAAGAAATCCAAATTTACCCAAAATAACATAATTTTAATGGTAAAACATATATTGGATGAACATAAAGATTATAGTATTTTATTACATCACTATTGGGTCATTATGATATCATAAAACACATTATATATTTAAACGATATTTCATTTTAACTCAAAAATTTGACTGTCTCAGAAAATTCTGAAAAATTCACCATTGGATAATTTCAACGTCCTGATTCAAAAAATAACATTTATTTTATCTAAATAATTTTCTAAATATGTTAATTTTCACTTTTAAAATAAAAACCGACATTTATCGAAAATTCACGGGTTTTGACAAAAATGGCTTCCAAAACTTAATAAAAATTATAATTTCATTTATAAAATTATATGATCGTTTTTATATAATAAAATAAATCTAATAATAATAATAATAATAATATTTTATTAAAATATTATTTAATTCAAAAATCCCTTAATTTAATAAAATATATTTCTTAATTAAATAATAACTAAAAACACCATTTGTACTTTAAAAACTATTTACAATGTATCAATCATGACAAGAAATTATATTCATTATTATATAAAAAAAATAATGTACATGAAAATAGTAATATCGATTAGTTACATAACCCCTTAAAACAGCCGCATAAGACCTAAGGGTAAGGTGTGCGATGGTGACGGACTCTTGGGGTGGCTCGGATAACATCGCTTGAGTTGTAATTTCTATCAACTCCCACTTCTCCCATAAACGGTCCCGTTCGAGCTTGAAATGGTGAAGCTCAGCTTGGGCTAGGTCAATAGCAAATCCCCAGGATGCCACCTCTTTTCTAAGCTCTAATAAATGGGCTTCGTATGGGGCAATTCTACTGGATGAGGCCATCGCTTCCTTTGTATAAGTAAAATTGGATGTGTTAAAGCCATATATATATACTAATCATGTGATCATTGTTCAATGGCTATAAAAGTAACAGTCACAATTCTTATCATAAAACCAATGAAGTTGAAATTTTATAAAAACATTTTATATAAAGAGACATTTAATAATATCAAGAGGGATTTTCCATTAATGAATCTTTGGGTCATTACAATATTCTCCCCTGAAGAAATTCCACCCTCGAAATTTTCCTTTTCCCACACTAAAACAGATGTGGGTAACTCATGTTCATCACTTCCTCTAATTCCCATGTTGCTTCTTCAAACTTGTGGTTTCTCTACTACACCTTGACGTGGGGCATTGTCTTATTTCGTATAACTTTTTCTCTACGATCTAAGATCTTCACTGGTTGCTCCTTATAAGAAAGATCGTCTTCCAATTGTACCACCTTAGAAGAGAGTACATGTGAAGGGTTTGATATGTACTTCCTTAAGAGAGATACATGAAAGACATCATATACATTGGCCATAGTAGGCAGAAGTGTTATTCGATAGGCCACAGCCCTGACACGATCAATAATTTCAAAGGGGCCGATGTACCTTGTACTTAACTTCACTTTCTTTCCAAAACTCATGACCTTATTCCATGGAGATGTGCATAGAAAAACCATGCCTACAACTTTAAACTCAAGGTCTCATTGACGATTATTTGCATAACTCTTCTGTCGACTCTGGGATTCCTTGATATGCTGCTGAATGGTTTTCACCTTCTATACCATTTCCTCGACCATTTCTGGTCCAAGTAGATTATGTTCATTGACCTTATCCCAACATGCCGGTGTTCTGCACCTTTTCCCATATAGGGCTTCATATGGTGCCATTTGGATGCTCGAGTGGAAACTGTTATTATAAGAGAACTCAACCAGAGGAATATGTTGATCCCATCTTCCTTTAAAGTCCATTGAACACGCTCTCAACATATCCTCATGTGTTTGGATAGTCTGCTCAGATTGGCTATCAGTTTGAGGATGATAGGCCGTACTAAAGTTCAGTTCAGTATTTAGAGCATGTTGAAGACTCTTCCAAAACTTAGAGGTGAATCTTGGATCTCGATCAGACAAAATAAATAGTGGTACTCTATGAAACCTTATCACTTCCTTGATATATATCTGTGCTAGTTGATCCAATTAGAAATCATCCCGAATATCAATGAAGTGTGAAGTCTTTGTAAGATGATCCACAACAACCCATATTGCATTATTGCCTTTGGATTTCCTCGAAAGTCTGGTGACCAAGTCCATGGTGATGTTTTCCCATTTCCATTCTGTTATAGGCAATGGTTTCATCATCCCCTTATACTTCTGCCTCTCTTCCTTCACTTGCTGACACATCAGGCACTTTGATGTATATTCATCAATCTCCTTCTTCATATTATCCAACCAAAAGTTTTCTCAGAGATCTCGATACATCTTTGTGCTCCCTGGGTGAATAGAGAAATTTGAATTATGTGCATCATCCAAAAGTTCTTTCATCAGCTCCAGACTTGATGGAACACATAGAATTTTCCCAAACCACACAATTCCTTCTTCATAAACATTAAACTCTGAGGATTTACCTTTTTCGATAGCTCCCACTTTTTCTTGAATTCCCACATCATCCTTTTGAGCATCCTTTAACCTTTCCAAAAGAGACAGTTGAGCAATCATTTGTGAAAGGATTGATGATGTTCCCTTCTATATAATTACCATTTCCATCATCATCAAGTCTAAGAAGATTGTATCCTTATCAATTATCATCATTGATAGAATCGCTGGATCCTTTCTACTTAGGGCATCTGCCACCTTGTTCGCTTTCCCAGGGTGGTAATGGATTGAACAGTCATAATCCTTGATGAGCTCTATCCATCTTCTCTGGTGCATATTAAGATCTTTCTGTGTGAATATATATTTAAGACTCTTGTGGTAAGTATATATCTCACATTTCTCCCCATAGAGATAATGCCGCCAGATTTTCAAGGCAAAGATCACTGCTGCCAACTCCAGATCATGTGTTGGATAGTTTTGCTCATGGATTTTCAACTACCTTGAGGCATAGGATATCACTTTATCATTTTTCATCAGCACACAGCCTAAGCCCTTCTTTGAAGCATCACTGAATACCACAAAAAGTTCCCCACTTGTGGGTAATATGAGCATGGGCGCAGTGATAAGCCTCCTTTTCACCTCCTTGAAGCTTTCTTCACATTCATCACTCCAAGAAAACTTTACTCCCTTTCAAGTTATCTTCGTAACAAGGTTGGACAATCGTGATAAATTTTTCACAAATCGTCTATAATATCCAACTAACCCCAAGAATCTATGGATATCCATTACCGATGTTGGCCTCGTCCATCCCTCAATTTCATCTATTTTGGACGGATCCAAAGATATCCCATTGCTTGTGATGATATGGCCCAATAATGAGACTTCCTTCAACCAGAACTCACACTTGTTGTACTTTGCATAGATATTCTCCTTGTGCAAAGTCTCCAGTACAGTTCTTAAATGCTCCTCAGGATCCTCCTTGGTTTTGAAGTATATTAGAATATCATTAATAAATACTAACACAAATTTGTCTAGGTAATCTCTAAAAACTCTATTCATTAATTCCATGAAGACTGCTGGAGAATTAGTGAGTCTGAAAGGCATTACTATGAATTCATAGTGCCGGTATCTTGTGCGAATAGTTGTCTTAGGGATATCTTCCTTCTTCACCCTTACTTGATAATATCCCAACCGTAAGTCCACCTTAGAGAAGTATTGTGCTCCATGCAGCTGATCAAACAAGTCATCAATTCTTGGGAGAGGATACATGTTCTTTATCGTGATTTTGTTATGTTCACGATAATCGATGCAAAGCCACATTGACCCATCCTTATTCTTGACGAAGAGGACTGGTGCACCCCATGGTGAAGCACTTGGGAATATAAACCCTTTATCCAGATTCTCCTGTTGTTGTTTATTCAGCTCTTCAAGCTCTACAATAGAAATTCTATATGGAGTCTTGGATATTGGTAAAGCCCCGGGTAGAATTTCAATTGAGAATTCAACATCTCTTCTAGGAGGAAGATCATGCAGTTCCTCGAGAAACACTTCCATGAATTCCCTCACAATAGGAATTTCTTCAAGGATGGTTTCTTCCATGGACTCAATCATCTGATCCAGATACGTGTGATCATATGGAATTAATATCCACACTTGAGATGATATATCTAAAGGAGATTCATCTTTCACTTTACACTTATAAAGAATCAGGGGTCGATTCTCCCTATGGAGTGTGATTTCCCTCTCCCGAAAATTTATGTTGGATCTATATAAGGAAATCCAATCCATGCCAAGAATTGCATCAAATTCCACCAGAGGAAGTATGACAAGGATCTTCGGTAAATTCAATCCACATATTATAACAGGGGAGGACTTATATTCATGGGATGCAATGATTGTACCATTTTCCGTACTCACCGACATCTTCACTTCAATGATTTTTGGTGGTGCTGGGATTGTTCTACTAAACTTTTGACATATAAAAGAATGCGTAGAACCTGAATCAAAAAGTATGTTCGCTATTCTTGAATGAATAACTAGCGTACCTGTCACCACTTCATTTCCAGGGTTCACTTTGGCAGAAGTGATGGAAAAATCTCTTCCTTGCTGCCTTGGAGGTTGTTGGTTGCCTCAAAAAACCCTTGGATTAGGGCACTAATTTGCAAAATGACCTGATTCTTTTCATTTGTAGCATTGAACAACACGTTGAGGTTCGAATGGAGTGTTCCTATCCTCTGTCACTGCCGCGGGTCTTTCTTGCTGATAGTTAACCATTTTCATTTTTATTAATTAATAAATATAGGAGAAATATATTTTTATCCTTTTATGGAATTATTTTATTTTTTAAAATATTATTTTAAAGATTCAAACATGAAAAATTTATCTTTAATACTCATCATTTAGAAAAAAAATATGGTAATGTGGTGGAAATTGATTAAAGATGAAATTATACTTATCAAGTATGTACATTTCATTAAATTATTAGTCTAAATGATAAAGAAATTATACAAAATGATGAAAATGATACTAAAACATAAAAATTTGTCCTATTACCTTCATTTCGAAGAATGGATGACATTTTTCACACCTCTTGGTTTTATGGTTTTGTTATCATTTACTTTTTCATGATCATTCACTTTCTCAAGATCAAGGTTATCTATCGCTATCCATAATAATTTTGGACAATAATTTTTTCTCCATGTCTATATTTTCACTTCCCACTAATGTTATACTATTTGGAAACCTAGTATGTGTTATTCCAGAAGACCTTCGAGCTTTCCTTTCTCTCTTTTCAAGTGTATGTTTTATTAAACCTTTTAATGATGAGGTATTTTAACAAAGGTATTTTTAAAAATTAAAATAGATGAATACTAATCTCAAGTTAAATTTACAAGGGAGTTATTTATTAAAGGTTTGTAGAATGTAATATCATAATATTTTTAAAGGACTATATTTGATGGTGTACAAGATACGCAAAACTAAGCTTAAACAAACCATGAAATATTAATATTTAAATATTAATTTTATAAACTATCTATTGAATTAGTGGTTATGAATAGGATTCACATAATTATGAAATATATATAAATTTAATAATCAATAAAACTTTAATGATTAATTCTAGGGAACTAAGCACTCAAGTTTTAGTGAAGTCCTTTTATTTTTTAAAAATATGTTTCTTAAAAAACGGATGTTATTGATTTTTATGAGAGAATATTATAATTAATTTTCAAAAATATTAAAACTTATATTTGATAAAAAGGATATAATTTTAAATCATAATTTTAAAATTATCTTATATTGAAATTTCAGGTTTTTTCTAGAAAGACACATTTTAAAGTGAATAGTGAAAAATATTTATTTTTATTAAAAAATTGTATTTTTTATTCAGTAATTTATGAAGTTAAATTTTTTAAAATGGATTAAAAGTGAATTAAATTCTATTAAATTTTGAATAATCCAGTTATGTTCATTCAAATAAATTTTATAGTTAACTTTTCTATAAAACCGTTTTTATACTTAAAAAGGAATTTCCTAAAAATTGCTTTTCTTTTCATTTTCCATTTTAATATTAAACTAATTTTTTTTGGAATAATAGAAATTAAATTTAGAAAAATATATTCTATATTTTTAATCAAGAGTTCCAAATTTTTTAAATAATTACCATTTATTTTTTTTCATTATAAAAATTAACCGTAGTAAATGATTTTCACCACGATAAAGGTAAATTGGGTGATTAAGTTAAAAATAATATATTGAGGATTAAAAAATGACCCTAAAACTTGAATTTATCATATTTTATGGGTTTTTTATATTTCCATCTTATTTTAAAATATATGGTTGCTCAGTACCATATTTCTTTTATTTTTACCTTTATAATATTTAAATAAAAAAAAGTCAAAAATTCCACTTTCTTGATTTTAAAATATATAATATTATGTGATTGGGATAAAAACAACTCATTTTTGGTTATAAGTGGTTGTATGAAATATAAATTATTATTTTTATCATGTAAATTTATTTTTAATATTTAGTGATGAAATAATTACCTTAAATTCTTTTGTAAATCTAACACAGTATTTATTCAATTAATAGAAAAATAAAATAATTAATTCTAAAAATATTAAAAGTTATAATATTTTAATGACTTATTATGGTGCATGAATTATATATATTAATATAATATTTTAGGTATTTTTTAAAGGATTTTATTCTAACTCATTTTCCATGATATTTTTTTCAAAGTCAGATTAAATGAATAGTTCCAAAATGACATTAATGATATTTTAAAATAAATAATATTTTATTAAATGATTTATAATTCATAAAAAACTATAATTGGAAAATTCATTATTATATGGTTTAAAATATCACCCAAATTACATTTATGGGCTAATATTCTATTTATAGTAACTATCTTCACTCTTAAATAGTTAAAAACATTAGTGTTTCCATAATTATAAAAAAGGTTAAAGGGGTTTAAAACAAAAATATAAGATTAAAAAAATAATATAAATTTGTAAAAAAATTATTTTATGAGATTATTTCAACCCATCCTCATCCTATATTCAATATATATCATTTTAGATCCATTTTTCCATAAAAATTAATTTATATTAAGTTAATACTTTAAGTAGTTCCAAGAGTTCCCCTCCCCTATCTTATAAAAGGGAACCTAATTTCCTCATTTATTCACACATGAAAATATTTTTTTTGGTCAATAAATAGAAAGATATATTCCTATAATCCCTAAACTCATTATAATGGTCTTGTTTTAGGCATAATAACAACCTCATAGGGATAAAATTGTAAAGAAAAAGAGATTTTCTAAAGAATAGGTATAGCTTTTAACTGAATGTTTTAGTGTTATTTCTTCTTAAAAATCCTTAAAATATTCTTCAACCATGATGATATAATAAAATAATTATCTTTAATATACTTATATTTTATTATGTAAATTTAATAACCTATATTTATCTTCTTTTTACATAAAATTGGAATTGAAACCATTGTTCGTGTGTACAGAGGACTACAATGATGTAATTTTTTTTCCATTATCGCCTCTCATGAATAGATATAATGATGGATTTAATTTATATATGTGATATTAATTTAAACATTATCATGATTTAAAGAGAAGATATCATCTACCTTCCTACATTTTCCATCATTGAAAATGATAATGTTGTTTATACATATTATGGATTACCACCTCTATGAAGTGATGAGATTCATTTTTCATTATTTCATCATGTGGATGGTGTATATAAGTGTATTTAAAGAAATAATATTATTTTTATAATATAATTATCATTATGGAAGAATGAAATAATAGTTATCTTCTTTCCATGATTATTGTTTAAAAATGGAAACATTACTCATGCGTATGTGCAGTCGACTGTCTCCATGATTGTAACGTAGTTCATTTTTCATAATCTTCTTTCATGGTTTTTTAAAGTATAATTGATTTATAAAAATTATTATTATTTCATTATTATTATTCATTATATTATGGAATAGTAAACTCTTGGACCATATTCAACCTACCTAATTCATTTTGGACATATGAATAGAATATAGTCAAATCATACTATGTGAACTTAATTGATTTAGTAATTGAATATAACATGGAATTAAATAAAATAAAATGCATAATTAAATTTACATTTTTTCTCAAAAAGGTAAATAACTAAAATTATTCTATTCTTAATGAAGATAAAGAAAAGATGTGATGAGTTTACCTCAAGGTAAGGGACACTTTACCTTTAAAACTCATTTAAAATGTTTCAAAGATTTATTTTCTCAATATTTCTATTGCATATCCATATTTGTAGAATTATTTTATGTAAATAAATGAATTATAAAAAAAATAGGTCTCTTTTTAAATTGTTTCAAACAAATTCAAAAGGAATATTTTTATATAATTTATATGGAATTTTTGGACTTTCATTACATAAGACCAAAGGAATGTTCTATTTTAACATATACACAATCAATAGCATTTCCTTCCACCATAACCATTATTTTATTTTCTGGATTCCTTTATAATCAGCAATTTTTATCAAAATAAATACCTAACTTCCCTTTTTTCTGGAAATTTTGGTTTTAGATATTAGGTTTTAAAGGAGTGAGATATATCATGATCTGAAAATGTTTTCTTATGGGTGAAAAGAATGTTTTTATGATTCAAGTTTTCTTGTATTATGTTTATTTTATGGTTATTATGAATTTTTTATTATGACTGATGGATCCTTTATAAACCAAGTTTTTTTGGTTCCATTATAAATGAAGGATAGGTGGTTCTATTATAAATCAAGGATGGTGGGTCTATAATGGCTCTTTAATGTGTTTGGTATAGGGATGGATTTAACTAATTATGTTTCTACTAAGAGATATTGGGATTTGACATGAATTTTATTCTATTTGTAAGATTAATTGTAAGAGTGATATGAAAATAATGCCTCAATTTACCCATATAATTTATTTTTTCTTGCTTTGGTTTTTTATGGAAATATTATGATTTTATAAAGGATAGAAATTCGTTTTTTTAAGGAAAGAATATAATACTTATTAAGGGTGAAATTTTTAACATTTTTGAACCAAAATTCTTTTTAATATTTCTTTTGAAATTTATTATAAAATTATTTGGGTAGAGAAGTTAACTTCATGGCTAATAATATTTTTATTTTGAGCTCAAATTTTATTTTTAAATAGAAAAAAATTATGAGTGTTCATGGACTAACAGGTTTATTTCATATTATATGTCCCTTATTGTGCTTTTTATTCTCATCCCGCATTTTTAAATTCATTCCAAAGGGTTTAATGATGAGTTGGAATAAAGAATAATTCAATTTGAAAATCAAAAATATTTTTTATAAAATAAAATGTTTTATATTATAAATGTTTTATGTAGTGAAAAAATTGGATAGTACGTGAAAGTTTAAACTTTGTAATATTTTGGGTTTTTTCTTTAATAGCTATGACCTAATTCCATAAAACTCTAAACCTAAAAAAGATAATTGAAATGAATGAAAATGAATTATTTTCTAAATATTCAATTTTTGTATTGTTTATGTCCAGTTAATTATATTTTGTGGCTATGGACTCACATGTATGTTATGTATTTTTTGTTATTATCCCGATCATATAGCCTATTAAATGCAGTATTGGTATGGAACACATAGATTACCACTAACTTGAAAGGGGAATCGGTGGTTTGGGTAATTGAATTGCTCTATAATAGTGGTTAAAGTCCTAGGCATAGAATTTGGAGTTATATGTCATGTAAGTATTGGATTGGGAATTTAAGGAAACTATATAAAGGGGTATTGGGTTTGGTAATCAAACTATGGAGACTAGAATAGTTGCATCAGTTGGTGTATCCTTTTACAGAGACTCCAATAACTCATTAGTCAACCCAAATCTCTAAGTCATCTTTTTTTGGGTACATTTGAATGGTTATATGCATTATATAGTGGAAATTTGTGATATTTCATGTCTTTCCTATGTCATGTTATCTAGATACACTCTAATTCTTATGGTTCCATCCTATCACATAGAGTATGTCACATAAAGATAGCTATATGGTATTTAGAGTCAGGATCATGATGAGTTTTCTCTATCACTTGTGCCTCACATTATTGATTAGTATATTGAAGAGTAATTTAGTCAAAGTCTTTGTTGAGAAATATCTTTATCATTTGATCTAAGGAAGTTTCTTTCCCCTATGTTGTTTGTGAAAATAATCTTGTAGAGTGGATGGTACTACCAATTGGATTGGTAGAGACAACTTGTATTTTGAATACATTGTTTTCATTCCAAATAAAGAGGCTTCATGGATTTATGAAGTGATCAGGATCCTATGGTAAAAAAGTTATGGATAAAGTCTAAGAATTACATTTCCCATTTGGTTCATACACTCACCAACCATATAGTGATTCTTACACTAAGTCATATTCATGGAAAAAAGATTTTTTAGTGGGTTATATTTTTATAAAAATCATAATGATACTACTCTACTATGGTTAGAATTTAAAACCTAGTTCAAGATGATATTCTATTTGGATATTTTGTAACCACCATAAGAGAACAAGGAATTTTCTTAATATGTATCAAGGCCCCCATATCTCAAAAGTTATTACCCATACATGATTTGTGGTGAAATTTTTTGAGCTTGATAGTCTGAGTAGAGCCTCTGAAGACTGAATTTGGGTTTGGGTTGTGTTATAATAAAAATTGACTTATGATAGATTCATAAAGAGACTTTTATCATGTTAGGAACTCTTAAAAATAGTCACTCTACCTTTAGGAGAAAGTTATCATTTTACTAAGGATAGTTTTTTAGTGGATTAAGGAACATGTGGTGAAAAAGTGAAGAGAGGTGGATGATGTATTTATCCACCTCCACTTTCACTACCTTTATTTATTTATTTTAAATCATGAAGTGCTAACAAATATATTTTCAAGATGAGATATATAATTGGGTTGTAATTTTAAGGTGTCAATAAGTGAACTTTGAAGTATGATTTGTTTCATTTTTTATTAGCCTTCTTGTGCCTTTTGTTTGGGGTTTTGAGTTTCTATTGTGACCCATATACAGACCTTCATGGATGTAGATTTTTTCTTCTAGTGATTGTTTTTCACTCACTCCTTCAGGTAAAGTGAGTTTATCCTTTGGGGGTAAAAAACCATTCATGGGATTCCTTCGTTATAGGGATGATTCCTAGTAGTACCTACCTTGGTATAGATTGGTTTCCATTTAAAAGTATTATAATATGTGAATTGGATGACTAAATGAGGTGAGGTCCTCCATCAATAGTTCATGGTATCCTCTTAAGTATGTCCAATAGAACTAACACTTAAGAAGTAATTTTAGTATACTTATTGGATAAAAATTTTGACTCTTTATGATGAAATATTGATGTACTTATACATCCATGATGTTATGACTATAATTTCATTAGGTTCCTACTTTCCAAAGAAATTTATTCATTAGTGTTTCTTACCAATGATGCATTGTAATGAATGTTGATCAAGAGGATGATAATTCGTAATGATATCACCCTTTGGGGATGAATTATTTCCTACTTTAGGACATTTTTATAGATTTTTTTATGAATCCTTCTCAAATCACAATGTGGGACTGGTTACTGATGCTCTAACAATCTGATTGAAACCATGTGAAGATGTGTTCATCTATATATAAAGAATATCATCAATGTTTATCTTATAAATTCATTATGTAAGCATGTATAGCATCAATTGAGAACTTTGGATTCTATATCCATTTAGGTAGGTAGTTAGTATTGTGATATTGGTATTACACTAATAATATAGGGTTCATACATACTCTTATGAATGGAATTAGAACCCACATAGTTTGGTTCCACTTAATGGGACACATTGTAGTTTCTAAGGTCGTGTGAAAAGAAATATTTTGGTTCCTTTTAAGTTCATGCATCCATGTCTACTTCTAAGAATTTTAAATTCATACAAAATGGACTACTGGGTGAATGGTTCATAGAAATGGATAGTGTGGAACTTATGCATTAAATTATTTTTATGGTTATCATGATTAATGGTTACCAAATAAGAGAACGTATGGATCATATATGGATCATCACTAAAGGCATCCATGGATCTTTTCCAAAGAAACGTGAATATCACTCTGTCCATAATTATAAGGAGTCTTTATACTAATCACCTAATAGGTATTTACCTAAAGTTGTTATTTACACTAAATAGGAGGCCCATATTTGGGAACCAAGAGGAGTATCTCTACTCATGGTATATTAGGGAACGAAGAGGAGTATCTCGACTTTGGTTTTATTAGGGTATTGGGAAAAGAATATTTAATTAGGGTTTATAGAGAAGAAGTGGTTAATATTATATTCATCACATAAGATAAAAGGTATGTTTGATGGTATATAGTTAGAATATCAAAGAGAAATCCTACATATCTTTCAAGAACATGAATCAAATACCATGTAGTTTGAGTGACTTAGTTTAATATCATGTGTGAGGACCATTCCATGTGGTTTAATGTCATGCATTAAGGACGGGTGCTATATAGTTTGGAGTCCTATAGCTAGGAAAAGTAGAGCTTTCGTCCTTTTTAAAGATGATGTTTCTAATTATGAAAATAGAATAATAAACTAAAACTTTATGCCCATGTAAATCAGGTTTGGTGTGAGAAATAAGAGATAGAAGATTATTTTTATTTCATGAGGGTTTATAATAGGGGGTCGAGAGGTTCTTATGAATTGGACTACCCTTTAGGTTTGACTGATCTATAGGTAACTAGATAAGATAATATATCATTGGAGATTATAAATTGGAGGGGGAACAAGTATAAGGATGCAAGGGCCATGAATGGGGTGAAAAAAGGAGAGTGAGTGTGGCTTATGAATTCAAGGTAAGTGACACGGGTGAAGGTGGGGTTTAGGGCTTACACCTAGGTGCAATCCCATTTAGAGAATATATGATTCATTTTTTAAGGTATGAGGACATTCCCATCAATGCGTAATCCATGATAAGTATTTCAACTCAAAGAATATAAGACCACTAAGAGGAGTTTCTTGACTTAAGGTAATTTTGTGACCCATGAGGAGTATCTCAACTTAATGAATTCTCTAAGATAAAGGTTAGTGTTTTAGGTGCACTATAAAAAATGATGGTTAGTGTTAGTTTATTCGTGGTGGTTCTAGTAAGTACCACAAAATAAATCTTTTTAAAAAAGGATAATATACTGTAAATTTCCTTAAACTATTGTTATATTTTTTTTTATGTTTTTAATTAGTGGTGGTTTCAATTAAACTGCTTATAGACATTTTAAAAAACCCTAAAATCTCCCCCTCCCCACTCTTTATGTACAACCACGACCCCTCCTCACCTCCCCCAAACTCTCCTATCCTCTCTGTAGTAGTGACCCTGAACCCACGACCCCCTTTCCCCCCACCCCTCCTCCTATCCCCTACTAAACCATCCTATCCTCTCCTCGATGATAACCTTGAGCTTGCAACCCCATTTCCCCCACCCCTCCTCCTCTTCTCTCTCTATCGGTGACCCCCGACCCTTGTCACCTCCCTCACCCAAAGCTCATGACCCACACAACCCCGACCCCCATGACCCTCCCCCCTTTGACCTCCCTCACCCTGACTCAGTTCCCCTCTTTGACAATAACACATACCCCCCCCCCCCCCTCCAAGCTCTTTCTGCCTTACTCAAATCCCCTCAGTGAAAACATAGACCCCCTAAAGTTTTCAACATCATCACCCTGATTTTATTATTGAGTATCATTATATGGACAATCATGGGTGATAAAAATAGTATAGATTTTTTTTCATGGTCAATTAATTATATATTTAATTTTTGTTTGTATTGTGTTATTTTTATTTTGCAGTTAGTTTTTTGGAGTTATAAAATCATTAATTTTGGTTATGTTGTATTAAATTAAAAACAATTACTTTATGATATATTTCGGTTATGGAATATAGATCATTCATAATTTTATGATTTGGATTTTATATTAATCAATTACACTTTGTTCTATATATTTTAATGCCTTAAATTTTTTACAAATACATAATTGAGGCTATTTTCCAATTCATGACAAATTCTTGGTAGGGTTTTGGGTGACACATGGTTTGATCACCAACCCTATAAAGTTATCTAAGGATAAATTCCTTGAAAATGAGGTATTAGATCATTTTTAAATTTATCAGAATGATTAATATTTTATGCATGTGTGAGGAATAATTTAGCTTAATAAAATATATCAAATAATGATAGACTAGTTAGGGTTATGTTTTACATCCATGATAATCAATTATTGATTGTGGTAACTAGAAAATCCAATATAGTATCTTTGATTTTATTTTAAATAACATGGTTTTTAGTAAATCTAATTATAGTGTGTAGTTTCTTTCTATTGAGTCAAATGACTATTTTTTGTCATTTGTTTAAAAGTCACAATAGAAATTATTCTAATTCATGTTAACATCATTTATTTTTTGTTTATCTCATATTTATAGAACATATGATTTGATTTTTTGTGAATGGAGTTTATTTATATAATTCATGGAATAACATGAAGTCACACTAAACTATATCAATAGAATATGTACATATAGAGTTTAATATTTTGGGTATTCATGATATATCATGATATCCAAATAAAGTATACACTGCATGAAAATTTTTAAATGGGTTCTCTTTTTCTTATTTAGGTCATGGGAAATGGTTCAGACATTGATTAATGTCGATAATTTTTCAATTGAATGAACCCTCCTTAGATACAATACTAGAATAGAATATTCCATTATATTTTATTGGATTCATCCAATACATATATGTTTGTGAGAAATAATAATCTATTTGATTCATGTTTTTATATTATAATTTTAGTATGAAAAAGTTCATTATTTGATTCATCTCTTTTCCTTGATAGTTTTTATGGAAGAGTCAATGGAAAAGTTGGGTGATATTTAATTTTTATTTTACTTGTTTGATTAAACATTTATATTTTTATAGAAGAATGTATAGGGATAATACAATCCAATAACTATGGGTAAAAGTTGGATTAATTTACCACAAAACAAACCTCAATATTTCAAGGGATTGGAATAATTTTTAGATTATATAATTGAAAACCAATCAATGGATGGTAGAATAAAATTTATGTTTCCTAATTGTAAATTCAAGCGATGCAGGAATAGAAGGAAACTATATGAGCATTCGATATTGAAACAATTTCATGTTCAATTTGTATGTAGGATTTTTCACAGTGAATCAAGTGTTATAGAATGTCAAAATAATAAAAGAAAATCAATGGAATACAAAGTGACCCAAATAAGGATAATTCAATTCAAAATTTATTAAATCACGCATTTGGTTTTGAGGAATAAAATATAGTAGATTTAAATAGATCAATAGAAACATTATTTGATCATGATTAGGTTAATCTTTCTCAAAAATTTAGTGACCAAAAGAAATTATTTTTATGAATTAGTTGAAGACGGACAGAAATAATTGTATAAAGGGTCTGCCATGTATTTGAAGTTACCTTCCCTACTTAAGTTTTATCGTATCAAGTGCCTCTATAGAGTTACTGAAAAATAAATTTCCATGAATTTAGGATTTCATCATTATGAATTTAGTGAATCTAAGATCACTGCATCATTTTATAAGATAAAGAAAGTCATAAAAAATTGTAATTGATTATATAAAGATACATGAATGCCTAATGATAACATGATTTACTGGGGAGAAGAGTCTAATAAGGAAGAATGTGAAAGATTCCATACAATTAGATTAAATTTGATGAACAATAGTGAGTGTATAAATCAATGAAACCCTAAGAAGAAACAGAAGAAGAAAACTCTTGTAATGGTATTGTGTTACTTTCCTCTAAAACTATGCTTGAAAATATTATTCATGACTTCTAAGACTGCAGATGAAAAGAAATGGAATGCTCATGATAGTAAAAATGGATTGATGAGACATCCAAAAGATTCTACATCATGGAAGATGTCTGCTTCATTATATCAATATTTTTCTTCAGATCCTAGGAATATATGTTTGGGATTGGATTTTGATGGTTTTAACCCTTTTGGTATTTTAAGTACTAATTATAGAATTTGGATAGTTGTTTTGATCCCCTATAATCTACCTCCATGGTTGTGTATGAAAAAGAATTTTTTTCATTATTTCAATGATTATTCCAAGAATGAAAATGATTTTAAATGACATTGATGTATACCTTCAACCTCTGATCATAGAATTGTAATAATTCTGGGATGATGGCATGGAAAATCTTATGATTCAAAGAGAACTATTAAAAATGCTTGCTGCTTTAATATGGAAAAATGTTAGCTTTCCTAGACTAGGAAATTTATCTGGTTTAAACACTCATACTGGTTTGGCTTGTCCAGTTTTTTATTTTGATTTTGAACCTCAATGATTACCTTATAGAATAAAATTGTTTTTTATGTTTCATCATCATTTTATTGATGATTCCCATAAATTTAGGTTTAACAAGACACAACTAAATAGATATATTTAAATGAGAAAGTAATTGAATATTTATCTATTTCAGAAATCTTGAGACAATTGATGAATGTTACTAAAGAATTTTGAAAATGTCATCATTTTAAAGAATAGTGGAAAATGGTCTGAGGTACAGCTGGAACATGAAAATTAAAGAAAAGTGTATATTTTTCAATCTTTTTTATTGGGACTTTAATTTGATACATTACAATTTTAACATAATGCATATAGAGAATAACTTCTGTGATAAATCAATTTTTATAGTGCTTAATGAAAAGGATAAATCGAAGGATCACCTTAATTCTTGTAAGGATTTAGAGTCAATGAATATAAATCATGGTTTTTTAAAAAATGAGAATATAAATTATACTTTTTTTATTTTTACAATGAAAAATCAAGATAAAGATGTATTCATTTAAAATTAAAATAATGTAAAAGTTCCAGATGGATATTTAAGTAACATATCAAGGTATGTTAACTAGAAACAATGAAAGTTACATGATTTGAAAAGTAATTAATTTCATATTTTTTTAGAGTAGTTGATTTCATTGACTTTTCATAATAATTTACCTAAAAAATTAATTATAGGTCTAGTTTATTTTTGTTTATTTTTAAAATAGATTTGAGGGAAAACTCTAAATCCAACCGAGCTTGAAAACTTCAAGAAAGAATTAGTTTGACACTGTTATTTAGAGATGTTATTTCCCCCTTTATTATTCACGTTCATGATTCATTTGACTACTCATTGGGTTGAAGAAGCTAATCTTATTATACTGGTACACTATTGATGGATGTATCCAATTGAGAGGCATGTTGATATTTTTCTATTTTCATTGGTGAATTAGATTTTATCAAATAATTATAGAAAATTTTTATTAGGTTTCTTATTTTTTTCATCGGTTACTTAGGACATTTGAAATCATGTGTGAGGAATAAATCTCAACCAGATAGCTCTATAGCTGAAGGTTACATAACTAAAGAGTTCTTAACCATCTTTTCTAGGTATTTGGATGGGATTGAGACTAGATTCAATCATTCTAGATGTTCTGATGTCATATCCACAAATTCTAGTTCTGAAAATTAGTCATCGATTTTTCCAACTATTAGACAACCAATTGCAAAGGGGTAAAATTTTATACTAACTGGATTGGATTTTATACAAGAAAATAGATATTTGATACTCAATAGTTTTATTTCAAATCTATTTTTTAAATAATTGCAACTAAAAAGAAAGAGGAAAATAATGGGTTAGGCTCTAAATAATCTGCAATTAACAAAATCTTTTAATAAGGAGATTATTGAATGATTCCCCCATCATGCAAGTATATACTCAAATTTATATTATTTATGTGTAGTAATTTTTTCTATTTTAAAAGTAACAATATAAAAAATGAATTTGTAGAAAATGAATGTTGACAATCGAGCTGAAATATTGAATGATTTTATGTTTTTTCTTAAGGTTCTCTAAGGAATGCTAAGTGATTTGATGCCTACAATATTCATGGCTTCAGGTTTCGTACAATTTCTCATGAAGAATACTTGAAAACTAAAAAAAAGTGTTGTATATACATTTTAAGATGTGGGATATTATGGGAAGCTGATTGATATAATTTAAGTAAACTATCATGGATATTTTTTAGTTGTCTCATTCAAATAAAAGTGGGTCAACATAAATAGGGGTATAATGAAATATTTATTAAATTTTACTTTTGTCAACTTCTGTCACTTGATGGATACTAGTAAGATTAGAGTGAATGATCCATTTATCTTGGATTCACAGTTGAATATGGTTTATTATGTGGAAGATGAAATACATGAAGGTTGGATTGTTGTCAAACACTTAAAGCATATATACTTATATAATATAGGGCGATAAAGATCAACTAGGGATTTATGATAGTGAATGATCAACCAAAAAATATTTGAATATTTTTTTCCTAAAAATATCACAATGGTAGAACTTTAAAGAGAGGGTGAAAATGAAATACATGTAATTATGGTGGTTGATAGTAGTAAAGATAATGGAGATGATGATAATTGAATGTATAAATTGGTAATGAAATAATATTACAATTTCTAATTGATAAGTGTTTCATACATATATACATTTCTCTAGTTTTTTTCCTTTTTTATAATAAAATTTTAGTTTTCAATTTTTTATATATTTAATATAACCTAACCATTTGAAATGAAGGAATGTTAAAAAAAATTCATGATTCTAGCCGATCATTATTTCAGATCATGCCACCACTACCATCATCTTATATGGATCATAGGTATTCTATTGTACATGAGAATACTAGAGATCCATCCCTTTCACCAGATGTATGCAACCTAATGTAATTTAATATTATTGTTCCGTTTTATGGGTTTGGGGTTCCTACTGGTGACGATTCCAGAATATATGGGAAAATTCTTAGGAAGCTTTCTTGAGAGATAGTGAACATTCCTATTAATTATAAATATTGGGGGAATATTCGAACACCTTGGAAAAACAAGGTATTTGATACCAAATTAAATGTAATATTAATTTATTATTACTTGATAAAAAATTTAAAATACATGATTAATTTTTTTAAATACATATAAAGTGTTATGTTTTTTTATTTTTGGAATTTTTCCATTTTGATGTCCCTAAATCTATTTCATTCCCATAGAATTTTCAAAGAACACATTCAATATTCATAAAAAAAACTAAAATGAAACTTTTATATAGATACACACATTTCAAGTCACATTTACCACATCTTGTGTAGATGGATGTGTTGTTTATTCCTACATGTCAAAAATAAATTATAGATCATTATCTATAATTTTTAAAACAATCTGATCTTGTTTTCTATGTTTTGAATTAGTAAACAATTATTAAAGGTATAAAAGATTTTAAAACACATTTTGGGGGTTAGAATTAGTAAAAAATTATCTGATTTCCATAAAATAATAGTATAATGACTATTTATTTAATTATAAAATTTAAGAACTGGCATCACATCATTTTGATTGACGGTTTACCTGTTATGTCCATAAATGTGATTATAGTGTTTTAAAACCCTAAAAAAAGTATCAAATAGTAAAACCTAGGAAAATGACATTATGTTGACTTGAAATTAGAGGGAATCATCTATAGATATAATTTTTTAACCTAGGAACTAATGGCATTTCATTCTTAATGACGGTTTTCCTGTTATGGTAGTAAATTCATTTTTAGTGTTTTAAAACTATAAAACAAGTTTGGAATGGTAAAAACTAGAAAAATTATGTAGTATTGTTTTGAGATTGGAGTAAAACCATAGTTCATTTAATTATGAAAGGTAGGAACTGATGTCATGTCATTCCGAATAACAGTTTTCCTGTTATGGTCGTAAACACATTTATAGTGTTTTAAAACACTAAAACATGCACAAAATGGTCAATACTTGAAAAATGACATCGTATTGTCTTGAATTTATGGTATAATGACAATAGGTTTAATATTTAAATGTATGAACCAATGAAACATCATTCTGAATGATGGTTTTCTAGTTATGTCTATAAATTTATTTTTAATGTTTTAAAACACTAAAACGTGTGTGGAAGGTTAAAACAAGTAAAAACAATCAGAATGATGTGAAATAATGAAAAAACTACTGTTATTTAATTTTGAAATGTAGGAATTGACTTAACATTATTCTAAATGATAGTTTTCCCATTATGGTCATAAACACATTTTTAGTGTTTTAAAACACTAAAACATGAGTAGAATGGTCAAAACTAGGAAAATGACATCGGATTATCCTAAAATCAAGGGAAAACTACCATAGATATAATTTTTAAATAGAGGAACTAACGGCACATCATTCCAAGTGACAGTTTATGCATTATGGTCATAAAAACATTTTTTTGTGTTTTAAAATACTAAAACATTTGTGGAACAGTCAAAACTAGATAAAAATGTCATATTTTCCTTAAATCAAGGGAAAACTGGATTGGATTTAATTTTTAATTATAAGAACTAACAACATGTCATTCTAAATAATGTATTTCCAATTATGGCCATAAATTCGTTTTTAGAGTTTCAAAACACTAAAAAGTGCATGGAATGGTCAAAACCAAACAAACATTGTTTAATTGTCCTAAAATCAATATAAATCCATCATATATTTAATTTTGAAATGTAGGAACTTACATAATGTCATTCTAAATTAATTTTTTTCTATTATGGCCATAAACATGTTTTTAGTGTTTTAAAACACTAAAACATCCTTAGAATGGTCAGAACGAGGAAAACAGTGTCATTTTGTCCATAAATTAAGGGAAAACAACCATAGATTTAATTTTTAAAAGTAAGAACTCGCAGCACGTCATTCTGAATGACATTTTATGGTTATGGATGTAAATACATTTTAAGTGTTTTAGAACTCTAAAACATGTGTGGAATAGTCAAAACTAGAAAAACAACCTCATATTGATGTAGAATGAGGGGAAAATCATAGTATATTTAATTGTAAAATGCAGGAATTGAAATCACATCATTTTGAATGAAGATTTTCCCAATTTAGCTGTAAACATGTTTTCAGTGTTGTAAAGCACTAGAATGTGCATGGAGGAGTCAAACCCAGTCAACTGATGTCATATTTTCCTAAAATCAGGGTACAACCACATTATATTTCATTTTTAATGTAGGAACAAATGGTACTTCATTCTGAGTGATGTTTTTATTTTATGGTCATTAACACGTATTCAGTGTTTTAAAACACTAAAATGTGCTTGGAACAGTAAAAAAATGATTTTGGATTGTTCTAAAATTTGGAGAAAATGATATATATTTAATTATGAGACATAATAACCAACAGAGCATCATTATGAATGATGGTTTTCCCATTATGGTTATAAATGCATTTTTATTTTTAAAAAAAAACTAAAACATGCATAGAACATTCAAAACCATATAAAATGACCTCATATTGATGTGAAATCATGGTAAAATCACCACTTATTTTATTTTTAATTATAGTACATGGTCTCATATCAAAATATTTAATAAAAATTATTAAATAAATTTCAACCACACCGCACATCGCTTTAAAAATAAATTAGAATATTTACTTATCCCATTTAAATTTCAAGTGTTAAATCTTATCATAAATAGTTATGTTTCTATTTTCAAAGTATATTTCATTATATATATTCTCTTTTTCATGATGGATTCTACATGATTTTTATTTTTTATTGTGTCTTCATGATGGTGTCGACATGATGCATGTATGTGATGACATACATGTGATATTGATGGATTATGGAATCCACATGATTTCTCTACATGGTGGTGTATGATAGATACCTATTCATTATGGTTATTTTTTATAGGTTACCAAGAACTATTTTAATGGGGTGGATCTGTAAGGGATCCTCATAGGAATACTTCACGGAGCTCATAGCCTTTCTAAGGTTTTGAAATAAGGAATTACCTGAGAGGTCACTCGACATCTATGCCTCTCTACTTTGAATTCTATATTCTAGATCCTTTTTTGTGGTGATTTCAGGGTATCTATAGGGAACCTAAAATAACTACCTGAGACACTACTTAATAATTATATGATCCGTGAAAGAACTTTTTGGTCCACAAAAGTAGTGTGTGGTATATAAAATAATTTTACAGTTTGTATAAAAATTTTGTGGTTCACCTAAAAATTTAATGGTCCATGTGAAAATTGTGAAGGTATTTTCCTTTTTAATATTTTAATCATAATATAATAAATCCTAACTTAAAATAGTCAAAAAAAATTAATCTGTAAGTCTATTTTCGTTCCACAAAATTTCCAAATAATGTATGCAAAATGAATTACACCTCTCAATATTGTAGTTCCCTGTAGAATGTGTTTTCTGAGGTAAAAAGGTTATTTAATGACCCTAAATATGGGTTTCAAGTATTCTCCATCCATTTTTAACTATAATAGATGAAATCCATGGCCTACTCCAGAAGGGAGGTTCTCACCACCACATTATTGTATTAGGAGACATTTTTATGGAATCATTATCTCTTGGTATGTGAGCAGACTTGAGGCACATGAAAATATCAGTTTACATTTCTTTTGTAATCAAAAACTATGAAATGAGGTTACAAACACAATTTTATTTCCACATTCTTGATTAATTGTGGTAGTATAGTAACTTATTTCCATATTTTACATAAACCATAGAAATAGGCCCCCAACTTACTGGATAAAACTCCCCACACACACTCACATAAAATACCCTTTTGAGCTAACCCTCCAAGCTTCCTATTTTATATCATGAAATAACCTAGTTGGGTCCCTTATCTCATAAATGAACATCACCAGATCACACAAAGAAACCCTACTTGTTCCCTGATATCATGGACAAACCCTACCATCCAAGGAAACTATACTTCCATCTCCCTTTTATCATGATTCACCCAATCCTGTAGGTAAGCACCATTCCTTAATCAATAAAAATGGAGTTATTACTTTTCAAGCCAGATTTTAGGAGGCTTTTAAATTCTTATGAATTAAATGATATATATATATATAGATTTTATACAATTAGGTTTGACCTACTCCTTTATTTTATCACACATGTGAATTAAATCATCATGGAAATTTCATCAAATAAATGGTACTATTTTCCTATAGAAATTATGTTCCCCCATTTTTAATCAACTGACTTTTTCTTTATGTTCTAATTTATAACAAGTCCATGTGTAATTTAGTATTTTAACTTGATACTAACCATAAAATTAGTAAGGCATAAAAGTGAGTTTTCCTTTAACCTAAAAACATATTGAATGATTTGAGATGATAAATATTACCTACATGGTTATTATTTTTGGTTTAATTTTGAAAAATTCTCTAAGTACTACCAATAAATTAAAAAATCTAACTGAAATAACATATAAACCAAATTTATTTTATTCTTGAAAATTTATAATAGAAAACTGAATTTTCATATAATTATTTTTTTTATTCTAATTGTTATACACACTCTATCAAGACACAATTTTTATAAATATAAGATCATTATTTTAGTTATATATAATATTTATTTCTCTGTGATAAGTTTAACATTCAACTCAAATAAATTTTTTTTCATGTATGGTACTAGATTAATTCTATTTATGTCATATATAAACCACATTATATATATTTTGTGTTTTTTTAAAACTAATTAAAATATTTATTCTATTCCTTTTCCATTTTTATTGTCATGGTTAAGGTGTTTTTACATCATAAAAGTACATATTTCAAGTATAGTGAATGTATTTTTGTTTTTTCATGAATTAATGGAAATAAATGGAATTTATATGGTTTCAATTATTTTACTATGTTCCTCAATAAATTTCACATAATTTTGTTTTAAATTCTCAAATTTAATTCAATAATATACTTTTATTAGAATTCAACTTGTTCAAATAAACTATCTTTTTAAAAGCCTCCAGATTAAGAATTATTGACATATTAATCTACCCAAATTATTTTTGACATTCATATTTAATTATAAATCAATGATTCATTATTGTTTAATGAACTAGATTAAAATATTATACACTTTATGTCCCCTTAAAATTTTGTTTTCCTTTTAGGAACATCTATCAATGACATAGAAAAATAATCTAAATTTCTTTTGTGATATTTATTTAATTTTTTTTTTTAAATATTCCATAATTTTCACATTATTCCTTCCATTGTTAAGAACTAATGTCATAAAAAGATGTTTTTGGAAGAAAAATGGAGCAAAATGATCATCTCTTGAGAAAATTAGGACATACTACTAATATGATTACCCCATTGAATACAATTTTTTAAAGTGATTATGTTTGAACATTAAACATATCATTTTTATTATTGATTGAAATCATCAAGGAGAAAATTGTAATTTACAAAGAGTTAATTTCATATTGTAATATTTCCTATTCTAAGGTATATTACTAAATTGTTCTATTAATTTTTTTCTATAGTTGAATGTGGATTTCCATTCTATAAATCTATTATTGAAATTATTCAAAACATGGATTAAAAATGGCTTTTGTTATTTCATTGTTGTGCTATATGAAATTTAAAGTAAATATATTGTTGTTTTCC